>OZ024743.1:180174758-180214758 GCA_964016885.1 Eledone cirrhosa
TAGAGAGAGAGAGAGAGAGAGAGACGAGAGAGAGAGAGAGAGAGTAGAGAGAAGAGAGAGAGAGAGAGAGAGAGAGATGAGGGCACATTCTTTAGAACGCCGGATAAAAATGCTTTATGGAATTCGTTTCGGCTCTCTGAGTTCAAATCCAACCGAGGTCAACTTTGCCTTTCAACCCTTTCGAGGGTCGATAAAAAAAGTACCAGTCTATTACACGGATCAATTCTTCCTCTATATCCCTTTCTCATTTCCTCTCTTTCAATTTCTATCTTTCTCTGGAAGAAATCTACTGTATTCAGGCCAGGAGAGCGGATGAGCTCTGCCAGGCTTAAGATGCCGCAAAACGCCGTGTGTCAATATGGCGCTCCTACGACTCTATCAGGACCATACCACCAATTTTCTGGTATATCGTCTTGAAACGTAACTGAGATTCTCATGAACGTTTTATTCTAAATATAAAAGTAGAGAATTAGGAATACCGATAACGAAGAGAAGTTTATTTAGTGGCTCGATATAGAATATGTGACGTTTCACAGTGGGTTACACCACTATGTATTTTGGTTAAAAAAAGTAAATTTTTTTTGAATTTTTACAAGCGCTTAAAAAGCACCCCGTAGTAGTTGTGTAATTTGTGTTGCTGTTAAGAGCAGCCCAAAGTATTTCAGAGCATATGCCAGCACTGTAAATTAAAGTAACACATTGGATAATGTATTCTTTGATATATTTAATGGTTTCTGATTTAGACATCGCCCCTCATTTGCGTATATGATAAAAATGATCAAGCTAATTTGCATGGCGGCGATTTAGGTTGCGAATCTAATTAAATAAATAATAAATATTCATGCTAGAACATAGCGTATGCTAGAGGTCCTTTGAACTTTCACCACGTCAAAAGCGGAAACAATGCAGCCCATATTTCCGTTATGCTCTCACCGCCTCAATTGTTGCTTTTATTATTACAATCCTTACTAAATATACTCAGTCTCCTTCTGGTTATATAATAGTGTTACTATAACTTCTGCTGGTTTTGGTGCTGCGACTGTTGTCTTTTCCGATTAATATAGTTGAATTGTTTCTACTACCGTTGATCTCCAATCAACATATGTACTACTACTACTACTACTACTACTACTACTACTATTATTACTACTACTAATAATAATAATAATAATAAGGTTAACAACAACAACAACAATAATAATAATAATAATAATTGTTTCTACATTTGGCACAAGGCCAGCAATTACCCAGTGTTGCTGGTACTTTATTTTATCGACCCAATAAGGATGAAAGGCAAAGTTAACCTCAGTGGGATTTGAACTCAGAATGGCAAGGGCCGTAGCCTATGCGTCAAAGCATGGCGTCCAGCCCTTTACCGATATGCCAATCCACCGCCCTTAATAATAATAATAATAATTGTTTCTACTTTAGGCACAAGGCCAGCAATTATCCCAGTGCATTACTGGTACTTTATTTTATCGATACTTTATTTTATCGATAATAATAATAATAATAATAATAATGATAATAATAATAATAATAATAATAATAATAGTAAAACTTAAAAAACTAAAACTAAGTCAGACATTCGAACACTACATTACAATGAAACTTATGCTTATTCATTTCTGGGGCCCTTTCTGCCTGTGTGTTTGTTTGTTTATGTGTGTTCGTATACAGCGTGGCGATAATGCCACACAAGGGCCAAGTGGGATGGCGGATCCACAGATGGCTATGTAAACATACATTCGCCAATCCTCGATAAGAGTGTTTAAATATCGAACATAAACAGTTCGAATAACGGTGAAATGGAGACTAGAACGTCATGTGACAGACTCTCACCCAACAGGTGCCCCCTGGCTCAGCAGCAGGAACCTGACTGTCAACCAAATACTGCTGATGTTGGAGGAAGGAGAAGAAGGAAAGGGGCCAGAACCAACTGGACGAAAGAATTGAATAGAACTGTTATGCAATGCTACCTGAAAAGTAACCCCAAGGAGAGGGGCTACAGGAAACGGATGCATAACATCTGGAACGAGATTGGTTTATTTAAATTAGATGAACAAAAATTGGCCGGGCAGGCTCGGGTAATAAGAACTAATGGGTGGATAAGCGAGCTGGAACTGGAGGAACTGAGCAGAGAGAATGGCTTGGAGATGGCGGGTGTAGTATGCCAGACAAGCGAGCCGGTGGGAAATGAAGGTGAGGAGGTCCTAAGAACGGAGGAACCACCCGAAGCAGACAATGATCTGAGTACTGAGATAAATAATACCTGGAACAGAGATACGGCCACTGAGGAGATGAATGCTGACGGGCTATGACAAGATTCGGTTGACATCCTAAATTTAGTGGTAGATGAATTGAACAATGATAGTGGGAGACCTATGAACCTAAGATTTGTAGACAGGAAAAAGTTAAAAGAAACAACAGCTAAGGTAAACAAAGTCATCCCATACCTTGAGGCGAGGAGCCTTCACCAGTGCAACAATATCCTCAGAGCACCAGCAAATACGGTGAGGAAACTACTTGGTATAAAAGCGAGAGGAAACAACAGACAAGAAAGAGCAGAGCCGTGGTGGAAGAAGCGACTGAGTGGGCAAATCGGGGAAATGAGAAATGACATAGGAAAGCTTGAGTCACTACTGAATGGGACACTAAAAAACATAGGCACTAAAAATAGACTGGAAATAAAATACAAAACTAGGAGTAAAAAGCTAAATATTATCATAGAGGAATTGAAGCAACGCATTGTAGCAAAGGGTGCAAAAATCAGGCGATACGAGAACAGAGTCAGTCAGTATAAACAGAACCGCATGTTCGACAACAACCAGAAGATGCTGTTTGGACAGCTTGAGGGCAAAGAAAGAGGCAACGACTTGATCCCTGGGGCGGAGCAAACTAAAACATTCTGGAGAGGAATATGGGAGCAGGATGTTAGACACAATGCCCAGGCAGGGTGGATTGAGACAGTACAGAGGGAGATCGGTGAGCAGGCACAGCAACAGACTGATTTGAGTATCACAGTTGAAACTCTTAAGGGGCAAGCCAAAAAACTAACCAACTGGAAATCACCAGGCCCAGATGGTGTGCAGGGGTATTGGATTAAACATCTAACATCCCTCCACCCGAAGCTGACGGCCATGTTCAATGAATGCTTGGTGTCGGGTGAGGTGCCAGAGTGGTTGACAAAAGGTACCACAGTTCTGATAATGAAAGACCGAATCAAGGGTAATGATGCTACCAACTATAGACCTATCACATGTCTGCCCGTAATGTGGAAACTGTTGACGAGCATTGTGTCTAAGGAAATCTACCATCACCTCCACACAAACAACTTGTTACCGGACGAACAGAAAGGATGCCGAAAGAAGTCACGTGGTACAAAGGACCAGTTGCTTATTGATAAGATGGTAATGGGGAATTGCAGGAGGAGACACACTGATCTTGCCATGGGATGGATAGACTACAGAAAGGCAATGGTGCCTCATTCCTGGATCACCAAAAGCCTGGAGATCTTCAGGGTGGCGGATAACATCAGACAGTTGCTAGGCAGGAGTATGGGGTCCTGGGAGACAGAGTTGACATCAACTGGAGTATCCTTGGGAAGCGTGAAGATCAAGAGAGGTATCTTCCAGGGAGATAGCCTGTCCCCTCTGTTGTTTGTCCTTGCCCTGATGCCCTTGACCATTATGCTGCGAAAAGTGAGAGCAGGATACAAGTTGGGAAGGGGAGAGCTTACCATCAATCACCTCCTCTTCATGGACGATCTTAAGCTCTTCGGGAAAAGTGAGAAGGAGTTGGATGTGCTTGTTGACACTGTCCGTATTTTCAGCAGTGATATATGTATGCAGTTTGGTATTGGTAAATGTGGAGTCATTGTGATGAAGAGGGGTAGGTTGAGCAGAAGTAACAGGATCCAGATACCAACAGGTGAGATGATAAAGGAAATTGACTCTGAGGAAGGATACAAGTATTTGGGCGTTCTGGAGGCTGATGGCATAAAGAACAAAAAAATGAAGGAATTGTTAAGAACTGAATACATTCGGAGAGTAAGGAGCGTATTGAAGTCACATCTGAACAGCAGAAATGCCATAAGCGCAGTAAATTCCCGAGCTGTGTCTATTATTAGGTACAGTGCGGGAATTCTGAGATGGAATGTTGCTGAACAGAAAGAAATGGATAGGAAGATTAGGAAGCTATTGACTATCTACAACATGTTCCACAAGAGGAGTGATGTCGATAGACTCTACCTAAGGAGATCTGAGGGTGGAAGAGGTCTTATCAGCATAGAGGACTGTGTTCAGATGGAGAAAAACAACCTATACAAATACGTGACCTATAGTAAGGAGCCAATGCTCAGAGCTGTACTGAAGGAGGGGACAGTAGGCCAGGGGATGTCCAGGGAGGAAATAACATCAAGGAGGAAGAGCAGCCTTAAGGGAAAACCCCTTCATAGTACCTTCTTTGAGAAAACTGAATTTAGAGATCCACAGACATGGAACTGGTTGAGAAGAGGAGACCTCAAAAAGGCTACAGAAGGAATGCTAATGGCTGCGCAGGAGCAGGCCCTCAAAACGAAGTGGTTGAAGCACCATATCTACAAGGAGGAGGCCAGCCCACTGTGCAGGATCTGTGGAGAGAGAGAGGAGACTGTGGCTCACATTGTGTCCGAGTATAAACACCTAGCCCAGACCCACTATAAGGGCTGGAGACACGATGTGATGGGCAGGGTGATCCACTGGCACCTGTGCAAAGTAAACAATCTACCACATTCTGAGAAATGGTATGAGCATAGGCCAGAGGCGGTGATGGAGAACAATCAGGTGAAGGTGCTGTGGGATTTTAGGATACAGACGGACAAAAAACTGGAACACAATAGACCTGACCTGGTGGTTGTGGACAAAGAAAAAAGATCGTGCCTGATTGTGGATGTGGCCTGCCCGTTCGACACGAGAGTGCAAGAGAAGGAGAGGGAGAAAATTAACCGATACCAGGACCTAAAGTGGGAGGTGAAAAGGATTTGGAACTGCCATGAAGTCAAAGTGATCCCGATTGTCATAGGCGCACTGGGGACTATCTCCAAAAGTTTCCAGGGATGGTTAAAGAAAATCGGCCCCTTCACGCTTTTTGGAACGCTTCAAAAGGCATGCTTGCTTGGAACAGCAAGAACCCTCCGATACGTCCTGAATATCTGAGGCTGCAGGTAGTGGCTTGATATTCAATCCAACGGACTTTCCAGTTAACCAACATCAATGACTGAGATTCAAGGAATAACAATAACAATAATAATAATAATAATAATAATAATAATAAGGATAATAAGGATAACAACAACAACAACAATAATAATAATAACAATTGTTTCTACATTTGGCACAAGGCCAGCAATTACCCAGTGTTGCTGGTACTTAATTTTATCGACCCAATAAGGATGAAAGGCAAAGTTAACCTCAGTTGGATTTGAACTCAGAATGGCAAGGGCCGTCTAGAAGACGCACGTGGTGGTAGAAGGTCATGAAATCGCCCCCGTAAGTTTTTGATTTTTAACATATTTAAATAAATTGTGAAATAACAATTCTTAGTACAAATGATGCATAAACCACCGAATCAAGTCCGATAAAATTTCGGATCCATATTATATTGTTATATCGCTCAAATATTCAATTTTATATTATATATTTTGTATTCAAAAGAGAAAATGGTTATAAATGGGAGAAAACACCCTCTGTCTACACTATATAGAACAGCCAAATAACAACAATTTCACCAACACCAGAAACTTGATAGACCACCTACCCCATCACACTAAATATAACAGCCAGATAACGGCAATTTCACCACCACCACCACCAATCCCAGCATCATAATAATAATTACTATTATTATTGTCTCGAGTTTTAACAAAATGTTTAATTCCAATTTTACGGGAATATGTCAACACAATATATATTAAACATACGCGACACAAACTCATAGATACTACATATCACAAAACTCAGTAACGACAACGCCACCGCCGCCACCACTCCATCCATCATTGCTACCACTATCCCATCACCGCCGCCATCACTCCTTCATTGCTACCACCACTATTCCCCTGTTAACTTAAGAAAGGGGAAGGTGGCGGTATCACTAGACAAGGGAGAGGCTAGCAAAAGATATAAATAGATTGATTAGTGACCTGGCCACCGGCCAAACGTCAACAATCATCAACAACTATGGCACTGCTGACTCCCCCCTTCCTCACCAACAATATAAAATGCCCCAGCACCACCACCGACATAGCCAACAACAATAACAGGCAACTTCAGCAAAAAGTATATTATATTATTGTAATGCACTGGGTGATTGCTGGCCTTTTGCCTGGAGTGGAGACAATTATTAATAATTTCATTCTTAAGCCACGCAATGCTCACATTAAGGAACAACTCATGATAATAAACAATTTTAAAAAAAACAACAAAAAGAAAACCCTGTGACCAAGAAATACCGGGATGGCGGCCGGCGGGGAATAGCCGTGTCTCTAGAGGAGAACGACCCCTCTAGTCTTGGTTGACACTCGTCCTAGAAGTGGTAACACGAAATGATTACCCCTTGGCGGATAAGGATAAAACGCGACAAAATAAAGTAAATGTCTAATGATAAAATCTCATACCGGATCGGCCGTCACCCGGGTCAAAAAGGGCCGCGTCCCTCAGAAAAGAACAAGACTGGGGTCGAAAAATCAGCTAATGGTTCAAACCTTCCCATCACTTCGGAGCTGGAGACCTCCCATAACCGGAATACTCCTACTGTTGGCCCTCCATGCTCACCACCAAGAAATCCAAAGAAAAAGAGAGAAAAATGGTCAAGGGAAGATAATAAAGAAGTCCTTGAGGCTTTCTACACTGCCATGTACTACCCACCAAATACATCGAATACAGAACAGACATATATCAACTGGAAAAAGAAACATCCCGAAAACAGAGGCTATATTGACAGTAACACACTAGCCAACATACGAAGAAATATTGTAAGAAAAAGTTACTAACTGATATAGAAATTGATCAGATCAAGCTATTAGCACAAAGTCAGCGAAGGGAAAATGAAACACGTGTCAGTGAAAACGAGGTAAATTGTAACACTTCGAATCCCAGGGTTGAGTCGGAATCACTGGCAACAGAACAAATTAAAGAAAGGATTGAAAAAGTGGAGGGAGTGCATGCTCAAGATGAAACTCCAAATGAAAATAATGAGATCGTAAATGATAAAGAAATGAATGAGAATGAACTTGCCAACTTGAAGGATGAAATTATGATCGAATGGATGAAAATGAAATAATCTGACATGGGGCAACGAGACACCCTCCCTAAGATCCAGAACTCCAAACAGAACCAAAAGATAATACACAAGACTAACATAATTCTCAAAAACATTATCATCACAAACAAACTAAACATTACTGATTTAAATCATCTCTATTATGCATCGGCTAAACTCACCACTCACTTATGTGGAGTGAAGATGAAAAAACAAAGGAATTCCCACAAGAAATCTACTTGGCAAGAGAACATCAATCGCCAAATAAACCTTCTCCGATCTGACATAGAAATGTTAACAAACTATAAAGTAGGTGAACATGTTAAACAAACTAAACTTAGAAAATTGAAAAGAAAGTACATTATAAAATCAACAAGTGACATAGACATGCTGATAGAAATAATCAAGCAAAAAGTGTCGGCCAAAGCTGCTCGTATAAGGCGCTTTGAAAAACGATCTAGATTCTATAAGGACAATAATATGTTCAAAAACAACCAAAGAAACTTCTACAGAAAAATTGGTAAGTCAACAATAACTGCTAAATCAATACCACCCAAGGAGGAAGTGCAAGAATTCTGGGAAAAGATCTGGGCCGAAGAAAAAGTTCATAATATACATGCCCCATGGATAGACAGACAAGTGAAAGATACAGCTCACCTTGAGGAACAAATATGGGAAAATATAACAGTTGAACAGTTGCGTTTGGCTCTAAGAAAAACCAGCAAATGGAAATCCCCAGGAAAAGACAAAATATCAAATTTTTGGATAAATGCCTTCACAGAGTCTCATGAGCTGTTAGCCCAACTTTACAATGAAATAGTTAAGGTGCCAGAAAAGATACCATCATGGCTAATTAACGGCATTACATTCCTGCTTCCGAAGAATGATGAGACAAACAATCCCTAAAATTACAGACCGATAACTTGCTTGACCACAATGTATAAAATTTTAACATCAGTCCTAACTGAATATACATATGACCACCTGATAACAAATGACCTATTTCCCTTTGAGCAGAAAGGGTGTAAACGAGGCTCATATGGCTGTAAGGAACAGCTTTTGGTTAACAAAATGATACTGGAAGATTGTCATAATAGACACAATAACCTATCAATTGCTTGGATAGATTATAAAAAAACATTCGATAGTTTGCCTCACAGTTGGATTGAAAAATGTTTAGAGATTTTCAAAATATCTCCCGTTGTCAGGAGGTTTTTGACATTCAGTATGAAGACATGGAAAACGACACTCCTTTTGAATAGTGAAAAGGAATCACTGGAAGCTGGAGAACTCAATATTAATTGTGGAATTTTTCAGGTTGACTCTTTATCACCGCTTTTATTCTGCATCGCACTTATACCATTAAGTAAAATGCTCAATGGAACAAAACATGGATATAAAGTCTATGACAAAACCATTAATCACTTGTTCTACATGGATGACCTGAAACTATTTGCAAAAAATAATGAACAATTGCAAGGGCTATTATCCACTGTGGAGCAGTTCAGTGATGACATTAAAACTGCAACAATTGGATTATCTACATATCTAAGGGAATCACATGATTGGATGATCAAACTCGTTTTGAAACACGAAAGCATCAAAAGATCATACTCCATTACAAAAGATGCACAAAGATACAGTAATGGACTACAAATTTCAGAAGCCCCATTTACTGCTGAAATGGAAAACACAGAAAAAGCAAAGCAGGTAAAAGTAACTGCAAAGAAAGAACTGCTACAGAAACTGTCTAAGAAATGGCAAGAAAAACCTCTGTATGGAAAATACCCAGAACGAGCTAACAATCCTGATGTTGACAAAACTTTAACCCATCAGTGGTTGGTATCCTCTGAACTGAAATCGGAGACTGAAGGACTGATTATTTCAGCACAAGATTAGTGTCTGCCAACAAAAAATTACCAAGCCAACATATTAAAAAATGGATGCAACCCATTATGCCGTGTATGTAAAACCAACCAGAGACCATTGACCATATAATTTCAATGTGCAGTCCTATAGCTCCAACCGAATACCTAAAGAGGCCTGACAGAAGAGCTGCACAATACATACATTGGATAATGTGTAAGCATTTTGACCTGCCCCATCAAAAGAATTGGTGGGAGCATCAACCACCTCCCATACTTGAAAAAGATCACATCTCAATCTTGTGGAACTTTAGCATGCAAACAGACCGAAAAAATAGATGCAAATAGACCTGATATAATACTGAAGGACTTTAAAAAGAGGGTATGCCTGCCAATTTATATGTCTGTTCCAATAGACAAGAATGTATCTATAAAAACATTTTAAAAATTGAGCAAGTATAAGGACCTGGAAATAGAAATTGGAAAAATGTGGAAATTGAGAACTAAAACAATACCAGTGGCTGTAGGCGCTCTAGGAATGATACCTAAGGAGTCTAATTATTACTTATCGCAAAACCCAGGAAACCGGCGTATAGGAGAAATACAAAAGATAGTACTAATGGGAACTGCCCATATACTAAGGAAGATTCTGTCAATATAAGTACATCACAAGTCTAAAGACCTAAAGATGCATGTGTGAGTACGTATGTTCTTTCTTGAACATGGCGGACCTTGCTGTCTCTTGAGGTCACTGGTTGTGACTTGGTGATAACTCGTATGAACATAAAGCAAGATAAATGCAGCTGTAATAATAATAATAATAATAATAATAATGTTTATGATAATAATAATAATAATAATAATAATAATAATAATAATAATAATAATAATAATAATAATAATAATAATAATAATGCTTAGGGAAAGTAGTGGCGGGGAAAGAGAACGCTTTTTACTTCCTCTATAATGTACGGTTGGAGGCAGAAGTAAGGAGAGAGAAAGAAAAGTGTTTATCGGACGGAAAGAGATAACGGTGAGAGGCAGAAAAAAGAGATTGCTGTTGACGTTCAGTATATTACGTGGTTGGAGAGGGGAACAAGAGAGAGGGGGGGGGGAATAAATAAAGATAGCAAGGTGAATGTTTATGGGAGGAAAGGTGGTAACAGTGTGAGGGAACGCTATTTTCTGTCACATATATCATACGCAGATACATACACATGCATATGTGATATAGTGAGGACATATAATAATAATAAACGCACATGGTGGATATTGTTTTATGAAATCGCTCCCGTAAGTTTTTGATTTTTACATATTTAAAACAACTGTGGTAGAATAATTCTTATTACAAATGGAACATAAGATTACAGTTTTAACTCTCAGCAAGCGACAACGCATCACATTATGGCATAGGGCCCCAATATTTAATATTTAATTTTGGATCAGAAATGTTATAGTCAAAAAAGAGGAAAATGGCTACGTGGTAAGACAGGCAAATAATTTCACCACCAACACTACCACCACCGCCGCCGCCACCATCACCACTACGACACAAACAAATCTAGCCAAACCAACTGTTACTTCAACTTCAACGCCATCGCTACAGTACTATCACATCACCACCACCACCACTGCATCATTATCGCTACCGCCACTATTCTCTCCCACTACCTCCTGTTAAGACAGAGGGATAGTAGTATTCCCACTATGGGAGGAAGATATCAAAAGATATAAATAGACTGATTTGATGACCCGGTCAGAGGCAACAACAACAACAAAAACATTATTGCTGCTGTACCACTAAAACTATCTCAACGTGTTTAGTTTAAACGATGTCAAATCTAAACTAAAATATAATAATTGTTTCTACTTGTGGCACAAGGCTAGCAATAAGCCAGTGTATTACTGGTACTTTATTTTATCGACCCCGTAAGGATGAAAGGCAAAGTTAACCTTGGCAGGATTTGAACTCAGAATGGCAAGGGCCGTAACTATATATAATAATAATTGTTTCTATTTTGTTTTCTTTCTTTGGCGCAGGGCCGGTAATTGCCCAGTGCATTGCTGGTGCTCTGTTTTATCGGCCCCGTATAATATAATAATAATAATAATTGTTGCTGCTTTTGGCACAGGGCCGGCAATTTCCCAGTGCATTACTGGGTCTTGTCGGCCCCATGGGGATAGAGGGCAAAGTTAACCTCGGCTGATAATAATGATAAGCAACAAGTCGAAACAAATTTCAAAAGTTTTGAACGCAAATCAAAAAATCAAAAATCAAAACAGCACAGCAGCAACGAAAAACGTAAAGAAAAGAAAAACAAACAAACAAACAAACAAGCAAACAAAAAAACTAAGTCAGACATTCAAACATTACATTACAATGAAACTTATGCTTATTTTTTAAGTTTTTACCTATTTATTTGTTTATTTATTTATGTTCGTCTACAGCGTGATAGTGCCACGCTAAAATCACTGGTGGTGATCAAATCACTGGGGGTGATGAAATCACCGGTGGTTATGTAACCATGCATTCACCAATCCTCGATATGAGTGTTTAAATATCGAGGATATTTCATGGTTCTGTGAAGTGGAGACTGGAATGTCATGTGACAGACTCTCACCCAGCAGGTGCTCCCTGGCCCACCAGGAGGTACCTGGCTGTCATCCAAATACTGTTGGTGTTGGAGGAAGAAGAAGAAGGAAAGGGACCAAAACCAACTGGACGAAAGAATTGAATAGAACTGTTATGCAATGTTACCTGAAGGGTAACCCCAAGGGAAAAGGCTATAGGAAACGGATGCATAGCATCTGGAACGAGATTGGTCTATTTAAATTAGATGAACAAAAATTGGCCGGGCAGGCTCGGGTAATAAGAACTAATGGGTGGATAAACGAGCTGAGAGATTAGATTGGAAATGGAGAGTGGAGTATGCCTGGCAAACGAGCCAGTGGGAAATGAAGGTGAAGAGGTTGAGAGAATGGAGGAAGCATCCGAAGCAGACAATGATCTGAATGCTGAAATAAATAATACCTGGAACAAAGATACGGCCATTGAGGAAATGAATGCTGACGGGCTAGGAACAAGATTTGGTTGATATCCTAAACATAGTGGTAGATAAAATGAACAATGATAGTAGGAAACCTATGAACCTAAGATTTGTAGACAGGAACAAGTTAAAAGAAACAACAGCTAAGGTAAACAAAGTCATCCCATACCTTGAGGCGAGGAAACTTCACCAGTGCAACAATATCCTCAAAGCAACAGCAAATGCGATGAGGAAATTACTTGGCATAAACGCGAGAGGAAACAACAAACAAGAAATATCAGAACCATGGTAGAAGAAACGAATGAATGGTCAAATCAGGGAAATGAGAAATGACATTGGAAAGCTTGAGTCCCTACAGAATGGGACACTACAAAACATAGACACCAAAAATAGACTGGAAATAAAGTACAAAACTAGGAGGAAAAAGCTAAATATTATCATACTGAAGCAACACATTGTAGCAAAGATTGCAAAGATTAGGCGATACGAGAGCAGAGTCAGTCAGTATAGACACAACCGCATGTTTGACAACGGCCAGCTTGAAGGGAAAGAAAGAGGCAACGACTTGATCCCTGAGGCGGAACAGACTAACACATTTGGAGAGGAATATGGGGGCAGGATGTTAAACATAATGATCAGGCAGTGTGGATTGAGATAGTACAAAAGGAGATTAGTGAACAGGCACACCAACAAACTGATTTGAGTATCAGTTGAAACTCTTAAGGGGCAAGCCAGAAAACTAACCCACTGGAAATCACCAGGCCCAGATGGTGTGCAGGGGTATTGGATTAAAAATATAACATCCCTCCACCCGAAACTGACAACCATGTTCAATGACTGCTTGATGTCAGGTGAGGTACCAGAGTGGTTGACAAAAGGTAGCACAGTTCTGGTATGAAAGACCGAATCAAGGGTAATGATGTTACCAACTATAGACCTATCACATGTCTGTCCGTAATGTGGAAACTGTTAACAAGCATTGTGTCTGAGGAAATCTACCATCACCTCCGCATAAACAACCTGTTACCGGACGAACAGAAAGGATGCTGAAAGAAGTCCGTCCCGTGGTACAAAGGACCAATTACTTATTGATAAGATGATAATGAGGAATTGCAAGAGGAGACACACTGGTCTATCCATGGGATGGATAGACTACAAAAAGGCATTCGACATGGTACCTCATTCTTGGATAACCAAAAGCCTAGAGATCTTCCAGGTGGCAGATAACATCAGACAGTTGTTGAGTAAAAGTATGAAGTCCTGGAAAACAGAGTTAACATCGGGTGGAGAATCATTGGGAGGCGTGAAGATCAAGAGAAGTATCTTCCAGGGAGATAGCCTGTCCCCTCTGTTGTTTGTCCTTGCCCTGATCCCCCTGACCATTATACTGCGAAAAGTGAGAGCAGGATACAAGTTGGGGAAGGGAGAGCTTACCATCAATCACCTCCTCTTCATGGACGATCTTAAGTTCTTTGGGAAGAGTGAGATGTGCTTGTTGACACTGTCCGTATTTTCAGCAATGATATATGTATGCAATTTGGTATTAGTAAGTGTGGAGTCCTAGTGATGAAGAGGGGGGTAAATTGAGCAGAAGCAATGGAATCCAGGTACCAACAGGTGAGATGATAATGGAAATTGACACTGAAGAAGGATACAAATTTGTAGGTGTTCTGGAGGAAGATGACATCAAGAACAAAAAAATGAAGGAATTAATAAGATCTGAGTACATAAGGAGAGTAATGAGTGTATTAAAGTCACATCTGAACAGTAGGAATGCCATAAGTGCAGTAAATTCCCGAGCTGTGTCTATTATTAGGTACAGTGCGGGAATTCTGAGATAGAACGTTGCTGAACAAAAACAAACGGATAGGAAGACTAGGAAGTTATTGACTATCTACAACATGTTCCACAAGAGGAGTGATGTCAATAGACTCTACTTAAGGAGATCTGAAGGTGGAAGAGGTCTTATCAGCATAGAGGACTGTGTTCAGATGGAGAAAAACAACCTACACAAATACATGACTGATAGTAGGGAGCCAATGCCCAGAATTGTATTGAAGGAGAGGACAATAGACCAGGGGATGTCCAAGGAGGAAATAACAACAAGGAGGAAGAACAACCTAAATGAAAAATCCCTTCATAGTACCTTCTTTGAGAAACCTGAATTTAGAGATCCACAGACATCGAACTGGTTGAAAAGAGGAGACTTTAAAAAGGCTACAGAAGGAATGCTAATGGCGGCGCAAGAGCAGGCCCTCAAAACGAAATTGGTGAAACACCATATTTACAAGGAGGAGGCTAGCCCACTGTGTAGGATCTGTGAAGAAAGGGAGGAGACTGTGGCTCACATTGTATCCGAGTGTAAACACCTAGCCCAGACTCACTGTGAAGGCTGGAGACATGATGTGATGGGCAGGGTGATCCACTGGCACCTATGCAAAGTTAACAATTTACCACATTCTGAGAAGTGGTATGAGCATTATCCAGAGTCGGTGATAGAAAACGATCAGGTGAAGGTGCTGTGAGATTTTAGGATACAGACGGACAAGAAACTGGAACACTATAGACCCGACCTGGTGGTTTTGGACAAGGAAAAAAGATGGTGCCTAATTGTGGATGTAGCCTACCTACTCGACACGAGAGTGCAAGAGAAGGACAGGGAGAAAATTAACCGATCCCAGGAATTAAAGTGGGGGGAAAAAGGATTTGGAACTGCCATGAAGTCAAAGTGGTCCCGATTGTCATAGGCACACTAGGCACTCTCTCAAAGAGTTTTCAGGGATGGTTAAAGAAAATTGGTCCCGCCTCGCTTTTTGGAACACTTCAAAAGGCATGCTTGCTGGGAACTGCAAGAACCCTCCGAGTCCCGGAAGATCGACCTTACCTCGAGATCCAGTCCTTTCCTAAACAGCACTGCCACCTCACCCCCCATTCCCGGCCTGCTAACAGATGCGAAGATATGATAGTCGTCGAAAATGGGAGCTAGTGCGCGCGTGTTGGAAATTCTGGTCTCGCTGACGGCAATCACATCCATTTCCAGCGACCTGAGGTCGTTGAGCAGGCGACCCCGCTTCCAGGGTGACCCCAGGCCGCGAACATTTAAACTTCCTACTCTTAATATGGCCATGTTGGTAAGCAGAGAGAGAGAGGGAAGGTTTACTTACCTCCTGGGGTCTTGTGAAGGTCGGGTGATTCGCCTCCATGGTTGGTGCGGTTTCTTTTGGGAACCACTTTAAAAGTCTCGATGTGGGTTTCACATCCGGGGTTCCACGTCTTGAGGAAAGCTCTCTCGAATTTCTTTGAAGGAATTGAGTGACATTCGGACCAGAAGCAAATCTTCTGGCACGCAAACGTGCTCATTTCAAAAGTCTCCCCCTCTGTTTGAATGTCCTCGCTTCGTGCTAAGAGAGCCATCAGTTTATCGTTGGCCCTTCTGACAAACACGAAGTTTTTAACATTTTGTTGGTGTGGTTTTATTTGTTTTCGTTTTGGTGACTGTGGTGGTGATGGTTTTTGTGGTGTTGTTTCGAGTATGTATGTGTTTGTTGAAGGTCTGTTGTCTGAAATTTCAGGTATTTGTGTGTTTGTTTAGGTTGTTTGCGTTTCCAGGATTGTGGGGGTGGTGTCGATGTTGCTGTTGATGCTGATGTTATTGGGGAAGTGTTTGCGTTAGTGGTGTCTGTATTATTTGTTGTGTATGTTTTTGTGTGTTGTTGGGGCTTTTTTTTGGTGAGTTTTCACTGTATTTTTGCACTTTTGGGTTTTCCTTCATCTTCGCTGCTGGAAGACAAAGGGTCTGTGGCGGTGAGTGTCTCTGTGTCTGTGTGTGCGTTTATTGTTTTGTCTATGTGTATAATTGGGAGGATTGGTTTTGTTGTTGGTGGTGATCCGGCTGTTTTTGATGTTGGTGTCCGTGTCTTTGGTGGTGGTGGTGGTGCAGCTTTCCGTGCTGACACTGGCGTTGGCAACAAAGGAGGTTTGCGAGCCCTTGCATTTTTGTGCTGAGGGCAGAAGGCTTGCAGATGCGTTGCTTCCCCGCAGACGAAGCAGTGTGGTCTTCTTCCCTCAGTGATTAGTTGGATTGTTGTCCCGTCCTGAAGGCGAGCAAAATCCGGGATGTTCATGTCCTCCGGTTTCATTTGGAGAAGAATCTCCAAATCCATTCCGGACCAGTCCTCTCTCTCTGTCCTTTTGATATCCAGGAGGGTGGTGTCTGTCCCCTCCTCGATTACGCATCCCAGCAGCCACCATATGTTCATTCCTGGTGGGATGCTGGGAATGCGGACCTTTACTATCCTTTTACCCATATAGGACGGCTGCATGATAATGCGTTCCGTTCTGCAGGGGGTCACCGAGTGCTTAATAGCGAGGGCCTCGGTTTTGAACAGTACCAAGATGGTACCGAACTGTTTGCCTCTTCCTTTATACTCTATGTTACTTCCGATGTACTCCAAAGCAGCCTCGACCTCTGCTTGGCTGGCAGGTTCCACTTTTCGTTATTGCACCGAAATGCATCGAAAGTACACCGTCCTCCTTTGCATGGCCGCTATTGCCTCGTTCGGGATGGTCAGGTTTAACCAGGACTTCTCCCGTTTAATTAGCCTCCACGCTTTGGCCAACTGTTCGTCTTTATCGCTAATATCAATATCAATATTCAATAAGCGCTTTGTTTTTGCTGCTGCTGCAGCAAATGTGGTGTTGCTGATGCTCTTGTTGTTGGTGTTGTCATTCTTGCTGTTGTTATTGGTGTTGTTGTTATTTTGTTTGTTGATGCTGTTTCCACCGCCATCCGTGTTTACATTGAAGCTGTCGGTGTTATTGCCGTTATTGCTCTGAGTTGTTGTTGTTGTGGTGGTGGTGGTGGTGGCGGTGGTGGTGGTGATGTCGTGTCGTTTTCAGATGATACTGCTGCTATCACAGAAGGTTGTGATGGAAGATTTTGAGTTATACCTTCACATTCAGTAGAGTGGATGACAGGTTTAACTGTAGCCGTCGTAGTCGTGGTGAAATCTACAGTGGCTGCCTTTAAACTTTTGACCTGAACGTTGTTCACCGTTTCAAGGTCGAACATTTTTTGGTGGGGAAGGGATTTTTTCGAAGTTTTTTAAAAATAAATCTGAATATTCGGGCTTAAAAATAATAATAAAAAGAAAATACAGTAAAAAAATGAAAATACAGTATAAAAATCAACAAGTGACATAGACATGCTGATAGAAATAATCAAGCAAAGAGTGTTGGCCAAAGCTGCTCGTATAAGGCGCTTTGAAAAACGATCTAGTCAACAATAACTGCTAAATCAATACCACCCAAGGATGAAGTGCAAGAATTCTGGGAAAAGATCTGGGCCGAAGAAAAAGTTCATAATATACATGCCCCATGGATAGACAGACAAATGAAAGATACAGCTCACCTTGAGCAACAAATATGGGGAAAATATAACAGTTGAACAGTTGCGTTTGGCTCTTAGAAAATCCAGCAAATGGAAATCCCCAGGAAAAGACAAAATACAAAATCTTTGGATAAATGCCTTCAAAGAGTCTCATGAGCTGTTAGCCCAAGTTTACAATGAAATAGTTAAGGAGCCAGAAAAGATACCATCATGGCTAGTTAACGGCATTACATTCCTGCTTCCGAAGAATGATGAGACAAACAATCCCAAAAATTACAGACCGATAACTTGCTTGACCACAATGTATAACATTTTAACATCAGTCCTAACTGAATATACATATGACCACCTCATAACAAATGACCTATTTCCTATTGAGCAGAAAGTGTGTAAACGAGGCTCATATGGCTGTAAGGATCAGCTTTTGGTTAACAAAATGATACTGGAAGATTGTCATAATAGACACAAAAATCTATCAATTGCTTGGATAGATTATAAAAAAGCATTCGATAGTGTGCCAGAAAGTAGGATTGAAAAATGTTTAGAGATTTTCAAAATATCTCCAGTTGTCAGGAGGTTCTTGTCATTCAGTATGAAGACATGGAAAACGACACTCCTTTTTGAATAGTGAAAAGGAATCACTGGAAGCTGGAAAAGTTAATATTAATTGTGGAATTTTTCAGGATGACTCTTTATCACAGCTTTTATTCTGCATCGCACTTATGCCATTACGTAAAATGCTCAATGAAACAAAACATACATATAAAGTCTATGACAAAACCATTAATCAGTTGTTCTACATGCATGACCTGAAACTATTTGCAAAAAATGTTGAACAATTGCACTGGGAAGCAGTTCAGTGATGACATTAAAATGGAGTTTGAACTAGATAAATGCGCCAAAGCAACGTTCGGAAAGCTGCTGAAAGGAAAGCTGCTGAAAAGTTCAGACATTAATCTTGATCGGGGAATGTGATAAGAGAACTTGATCCGGAGCAAACTTACAAATATCTAGGTGTTTGTGAAGGAGATGGAATCAAGCACTCGACAATGAGGGAAAGGATAAGGAATCTTAAGCAATCTTAAGAACGGAATTGAATGCAAGGAATAGGATCGATGCCATAAACACGCTTGCCATACCAGTAGTAACCTACAGTTACAATGTCATCAACTGGTCAAGCACAGATACAAAAATTCGAAAATTCTTATCCATGCACAGAATGCATCACCCTAAGGCAGATACAGATAGAATATATCTCCCTAGGAAGAAGGAGGACATGGGTTAATCCAGTTAGATATTGCGTTGATAACTGCAACAATTGGATTATGTACATATCTAAGGAAATCATGTTATTGGATGATCAAACTCGTTTTGAAACACGAAAGCATCAAAAGATCATACTCTATTACAAAAGATTCACAACGATACCGTAATGGACTACAAATTTTAGATCATATAATTTCAATGTGCAGTCCTATAGCTCCAATCGAATACCTAAACAGGCATGACAGAGCTGCACAGCCAGTAGATACGACAGTGGGGGGTGGGAGAGAGAAAGAAAAAGAGAGTAAGGGGATGAGAAAGAAAGAGAGACAGAGAGTGAGTGGATGGGAGAGAGAGAGTAAGGGGATGTTAGAGAGAAAGAAAGTGGGTAAGGGATGAGAGAGGAAGAGAGAGAGTGGGAGATGGGAGAGAGTGAGAGTAAGGGGATGTGAGAGAGAAAGAAAGAGAGTAAGGGGATGAAAGAGAAAGATGATGAAAGAGAGAGAGGGAAAGCAACAAGCGTTGTTAACTTTTATTTATTTATTGTTTTTACACACTTTTTAACTCTCCCGCTTCCTTAACGTTATTTATCTTTTCTTTATTTTTTGTTCTCTATTCTGTAATGAGAGCGGGGATGTGAGAGAGAAAGAGAGAGAGCGAGAGTAATGGGATGGGAGAGAGAGAGAGAGGGAAAGTATCCAGCTTTTATTTATTTATTATTTTTACACACTTCTTAACTCTCCCAATGTTATTTATCTTTTATTTATTTTTTGTTCGCTATTCTGTAGAGAAAAACCACCCTTCCAGTGGTTTTCTGGTAGCATGTGTGTGTGTATATTGATATTATACTCAGGTATATATACATGTATATATGATACATCAAATAAAATCGTAATTGACAATACATAATACATAGAAATTGAACGAAGACTTATGTAATCAGTAACGTAATCCACGATACATTAAAAAAGACGATATTATATATAAACTGCATTAGGAGAAAATTAGTGACGGAAAATTAGTATGTCTATTTTAGCGATCGCCACTGGAAGTGTTTACATTTCAGAAATGTTAAAGAAGTGAATCATTAAATAAACAAAATATATTTAATGAACAGCCACGAAATTTAGTAGATAAATTATGTAATATTCATTCATTATTTATTCAAAGTAATGCTTTCCAGCATAGTTACGTCCCTTTACGATCTGAGTTCAAATCCCGCCGAGGTTGACTTTGCCTTTCATCCTTACGGGGTCGATAAAATAAAGTACCAGTACTGCACTGGGTAATTGCTGGCCTTGTGCCTAAAGTAGAAACAATTATTTATTCAAAGTAATCCAACTTATTTTACAAACGGGATAAAAAAAATATACCGTACGAATCCCGCAGATTTACACACACATATGTGTGTGTTCTTTAGCAGACGATATATGTTACCATCAAAGCTTATTTTCTACATATGTCTAAAGAAATCACAGATGCTTTTATAGAAGTTGTATATATGTATGTATTTAACAGACACAAACAAACGGTATTTTTAAAAGATATTATTTGAATATATTATTTTCCGCTGTTATTTCAATTAACACAGAAAATATTCTTTTTGTAGTATTTATCGTTTTTTGGGGGGAAGTTGGATAAAAAATGATAATTTCAGAATACAATCTGAAATCCCAATATTTTCTACATATGTCTAAACTTAATTACACCTAATATACATTCATATAAAGAGATCATTTAAAACAACTTTACTGAGTGAACAATACATTCTATAATTGTTTCTATTTCGGAAAGAGTGTGGTGTGTAATAATTGTTTCTACTTTTGGCACAAGGCCAGCAATTATTCCAGTACATTACTGATACTTTATTTTATTGTGTGGTGTGTAATAATATCGCTTCAAATGCCTAGAAAATGTTCCAGATCCTTATATGAAAGGTCATCTTCAGAGGTTAAGAGAAAGAAAACACAGCGATCTGAAGAAAGTGAAGAAATTCGGCATGCCCGTTTAGCTGCTAACAGAGCCCAAACAGCAGCAAATCAGTCGAAATGCTAATCAAGCACATCGTTCTACTGCCCGAGCAGGAGAACAAGCCACAAGTAAAATGAACTGGTTGATGGCTGCTTTTTCTTATGACCCCCAAAAGGACTACAGCAGTAATCCACAAATCAACATTGGGAAAATGAACAAATGCTGCCAGAATTGTGGTGTCAAAAGTGGGCAGCAAAAACACCAAGTCTATGCTGCTCAAAAGGCAAAGTGAGCCTTAAAACAATACAAGAACCTCCTGAATTTCTGAAGAATTTGCTCCTTTGGCATACACTAGAAGCACGACACTTCAATAAATACATCATGAAATACAATTCTGCCTTTCAAATGATATCTTTTGAGGCTGACAGGAATGTGACGGACTTTAGATTCTGTAGAACATATAAAATTCAGGGACAGTGTTACCACTTAATGGGTGGCCTTCTGCCACTTTCACAGGAGTCTCACAAATTTGTGCAGGTTTACTTCATGGGTGGAAATGAAAGACAGGCACAACAAAGATGTACCAATGTCCATGGTGGATTGCAGTTCTACACAGTCATAAAGTTACAAAAAATGCTTCAACAACATCACATGTACGTCAGTGTATTTAAATATTCACTGGAGAATATGAACAACACCAGAGATCGTAAAATCATCATTAGGGCAGACAAACGCCCAGCTTCAGAAAATGAACGCAGATTCAATGCACCTGTCACTGATGAAGTTGCAATCAAAATGGTTGATGAACAGCATGAATGACGTGACATTGTTTTGCAAAAACGAAGTGGACATTTGGAGCGAATTTGTGAAACTCATGCAGCCTATGATTCACTCCAATATCCGCTCATCTTTTGGAATGGTCAAGATGGATATCATTTTCAGCTACGGCAGATCAGCCTAGGAATGGGACAAGAAACTGGCTGCAAAGAATTCTATGCTTATCATTTCATGGTACGTGATCACTTCAACCAAATTCTGTGATTCAAAGAAGTAACCAGCCAGTTCATGGTGGACATGTATGCCAAAATTGAAACAGAAAGATTGGGTTTTCTGCGAAGGAATCAAACTAAATTGAGGGCAGATAACTACATCCACCTTAGAGATCCCGTCAATTCTGATGTTGACCCAAGAAATATTGGCCTGCCAGTCATACTACCATCAAGCTTCACGGGAGAACCACGTTACATGCATGAACGTACGCAAGATGCAATGGCCTATGTCAGAAAATTTGGTCGGCCAGATCTCTTCATTACATTTACCTGCAATTCAAACTGGTCAGAATTATCAAATGAATTATTTCAAAATCAAAAACCAAAGGATCGACATGACCACATTGCTCGGGTTTTCCATGAAAAGCAAAAAAAACTCATCTGGCTCCTAAAAGAAGGGAGAATCTTTGATGAGCTTAGTGCTTGGATGACCACTATTGAGTGGCAGAAGAGAGGTCTTCCTCACTCTCACACACTAATCTGGTGCAAGGAGAAGATAAGACCAGATGATGTTGATAAGATCATTTCAGCAGAGTTGCCTGATAAAGGTGGTGATCCAGAGCTCTTTGAAACCATCAAGTCCAAACTCATTCATGGTACATGTGGATTCATCAATCCAGCCCCTCCCTGCATGAAAGATAAAAAATGCAGCAAACATTATCCTAGAGATTTTATTCGAGAAACTCGGACTGACAATAATGGATACCCCCTTTATCGTAGGCGTAGAGCAGAACATGGAGGCAATACTGCAAGCCTAACAGTTCGAGAAGAGGAGCTGACTATAAACAATCAGTGGGTCGTCCCACACAACAAATTGTTGTCTAAACTTTTAAAAGCTCATATCAATGTTGAGTATTGCAGCTCCGTGAAGGCAATCCTATATGTCACAAAATATATCAACAAGGGCAGTGACATGGCTACCTTTATTACTGACAAAGAACTCAATGATGGGAGGATGGATGAGGTCAAACGGTATCACACAGGTCGATACATCTCCAGCAATGAAGCTATCTGGCGAATCTTTGGATTTGATATTCATCAACGCCACCCAACAGTGGTCAACCTCTCAGTCCATCTGGAAAATGGACAAGAGTGTACTTCACTGAGATCACTGCTCATCAGTTGGAACAAGCATCACATGACACTACACTAACTGCTTTCTTTAAACTCTGCCAGAATGATGATTTTGCTCGAATCTCTCCTATATGCTGAAGTCCCAACATACTACACCTGGACAAATTGCAAGACTTGGAATCGAAGAAAGCAGGGTCATTTAGTGGAAGGTCATGAAGTCAAGTCAATTGGTGCTATTGGGCGTGTTTATAATGTTCATCCCAACAATAGAGAATGTTTTTATTTACGGCTACTTCTGCATACTGTTCGAGGACCAACGTCATTTGAGGATCTTAGGTGCTTCAGAGGAAGGGAGTGCGCAACGTACCAAGAAGCATGTAAACAGCATGGACTCCTGCATGACAATGGACACTGGAAGAAGTTCCTAGAAGAAGCAGCAATGACTCAAGTAGCCAGTCAAATAAGACAATTATTTGCTATTATGCTCACAGCATGTGGAATTGATGAAGCTCATCTACTCTAGCAGGAGTACAAAAACAATATGTCCGACGACTATCTACACCTAGCCCAAAGACATCATGGCAATATGTATATGGAATATACCCCCAGGATTTACAATCAAGCTCTCTGTGACCTGTCCCATCGAGTTCAGGCAATGAATAGCACATTAGCTAACTGCGGGATGCCAGAGCCAGATGAAGAAATGGAGGTAGCACAAGACATATTTCAGGAGACCAACTATGATATTCAAGCATTGCGTAAGCTTGTGGATGAAAATGAACCTTGATTGATGGATGACCAGAAATACGCCTACCACAACATCATCGATAACGTTCAAAATGACAGGGGAGGACTTTTCTTCATCGATGCTCCTGCTGGCACAGGCAAAACATTCCTCATAAACCTTCTGCTTGAAAAAGTTCGCCAAAAGCAACATATTGCCCTTGCTGTGGCTTCAAGTGGCATTGCAGCAACACTTCTGAATGGATGAAGAACTGCACACTCCATGTTTAAGTTGCCCATAGATCTCAAACGGCATGAACAATCTTTTTGCAACATCAAGAAGTACTCACCCAAGGGCAAGCTTCTACAAACATGCAAGATGATAATTTGGGATGAAGCTACTATGAGCCATAAAGGAGCAATTGAAGCTTTGGACCGGACGATAAGGGATCTGAGAGAAAATAGTTGCATAATGGGAGGAGTGACAATGGTTCTTGCTGGTGATTTCAGACAGACTCTGCCTGTAATTCTTCGAGGGACTCGAGCTGATCAGATCAATGCCTGTCTCAAAACATCCTATCTCTGGCCCCGCTTTCAGCTGCTGAGCCTTACAACCAGCACGCGAGTGCACTTAACTGGTGATGAAGGTGTCAGTGAGTTTGCCATCCAACTACTTAAATTGGGAAATGGACTTCTTGAAAAGGACTCCAATGACCATATTCACTTGTCATTTGGCCATATCATTGACACAGAACAAAAACTGATTGCCAGAGTGTTTCCAAACATTCAGACCAAGCAATGTGATCCGAAATGGCTCTGTGAACGAGCAATCTTAGCACCTAAAAATGTTGCTGTGAAAGAAATCAACAGAAGGCTGCTGGAGATGTTACCGGGAGAGAATATATACTACAAATCAGTTGACACAATCACTTCTCAAGACTAGGTTGTAAACTATCCAACTGAATTTTTGAACAGTCTTGAACGAGCGGGAATTCCTCCACACAACCTGATACTGAAGCTTGGGCATCGGTTATGCTACTTCGCAATCTGGATCCTCCAAAACTTTGTAATCACACAAGACTCATCATCAAAAATATCATGTCCAATGTTCTAGAAGTTGCAATCATGTCAGGAAACCAATTGTTTCATTCCCAGAATACCCCTGAAGCTAACTGATTTGCCATTTGAATTTCAAAGACTTCAATTTCCGATCAGGCTCAGTTTTGCCATGACCATTAATAAATCTCAAGGGCAATCATTGAAAGTCGTTGGTTTGAATCTGGCAGATCCTGTCTTTTCACATGGTCAACTCTATGTTGGCACAACAAGGGTAGGGAACCCTGATTTTCTCTTCATGGTGGCACCACAGGGCAAAACCAAGAATGTTGTTTATCCAGAGGCTTTGGAATGAGCAATATCGTAATTCCTCATTCAATGACAATACACGGATCCTAATTCTTTAGTCATGTAGTTTGCAAGGAATTCTAAAGCCGCAAATTTACTGCATGGTGTTACTTTGGAAGAATATGCAGGCATTCCCGGGTACCTCTGCTATATAAAGTAGTATAAGTGAGGATTGTTGGGTAGAAATAGCAGCCAAATTTCCTTCAAATCCCACCTTACTTTCTCAGGTATGTATATATGTATGAAGCAAAAAGGAATGGTTCTATGTGATAACTCGATCTACTAGAAATATTAGTAAAATCCATTTCAAATCACAAACAACTGTCATACACACATACATGTGTGTGTATGTATCTATGTATGTCATGTGAGCCACTATAACTGTTGGTATAGCTAATATAAATAGAAAACAAATCTCCCTCAAACAAGATCCTACTGACATAGAGACAAAGATTGGTGAAAGCTACAGTGTATAAATTTAAATACACTTTCCCCGAATTACAGAAATGAGTATAAATGCTTCATTCAATCATAAGCCAATGCTAAATTTATTTTCTTATTTTATTTATGGTTTTTAAAATAGTCTTTACATGTTGTTTGAATTTCAGAGGTTCAGATTGAGCAAAAAAAAAAGAGAGAAGGAAAAGGATAAATAAAAAAAAATCTAAATGTATTTTTTGGGTCATGCCCTTTTTACTGACAAAATACCTAATGATTATTCTATGAGTAAAGCATTATATATACTGACATATAGGGAGCAGTATTCAAAAAGACACCACTGGAAAAAAAATAATATTTTTATCTAGATGATTTACTTTGACCAAACGGCAATAAATATTCTGCTTAAAATTCAGCAATCATATTTGGTTAAAATTCAGCAATCATATTTGAATGGTCAAATATTTTGTAATGCGTGCCAAATATATTGTAACTTTCATACAATACCCGGGTATCACCGGGTAGCTCAGCTAGTATACATATATATAAATATATCAAAGTACATAGTAGCATAAAAGGAAAATTAACTTATATCGAAAATGTTATTGTATGATAAAAGATAGAATTTTATACCAGTATATTTCGTGAAATTTTATTTTAATTCTATATAATTGAGACTGAAAATATAATTACAAGTTAATCAAATATTTACATTTTAATATTTTTATTTGTATGCTTTAAATAGAATTTTGATAATAACAATAATGAGATATTTCAACAAAAGAAAATCTTCTCAAATGAATTATTGTGTATTTTATATTATTAGACAATTATAGTTTTATATTATTAGACAATTATAGTCGGTTTATAATTTTTAAGTTTGAAGCATAAAGAAAACGCAAAAAGAAAACGTTTAGATGATGCCTTCTTCAGTTTAGTGAAATTGTATAAGGTAAGATCAAGCCTCCAGTTAATCTCGCTTCACACAAACATGAAACATTACTTATGTATCAGGTAAAAGGACAAGTTTTTATTTGATATAAAAGATTATTTATGTATAAGATACGGGAGCACTGCTTCAGTTAATATGAAACGTTACTCATGAATAAGGTAACAGAGCTTAGTATGTCTCCAGACCAATAACCTAACAAAATGTAACAAAGAAGCCCCTACCATCAATAGTTGGATTCCGTTTATTTGGGAAGGGCCTGACTTTCCGATATTGTAAGGTAAATGAAATGGAACGGAATACTAGGGATCATTTCGAGCGACTCTCGTTTCTTGCAGAATTGATTTATCCATAAACTTGGTGCTATTTAACTGTAAAGGTATAGGTAGAGACTGCATTCGGTCATGAATGACCATGGGTTTTGCATCTAGAAATTTCTCCTCCGAGGCACAAAGTCTTGGCAAGGTGTTTTGGTAGAAGATCAGCAAACGCCCATGCATGCATGCCTCCTCTCTCCATGCCACTGATGTTGTCCAGGGAAAAGGCAAAAGCTGATACAGCTTGGAACCAGTGACATCGCTACTCAATTCTACAACTGAGTAAACTCGAGTAACTTGAAACAGTGTATTGATCAAAGACAAAACATAGCACCAGGTCCCCGAATCGAACTCACAACCTGACGATTGTACACCTAACGTTCTAACGACTAAGTCGTATGCCTTCACGTCTAACTGTACCTATCGAGTTAAAAGAGAATCTAACATTCTCTAACTCGTATATAGATTTTGAGTGGAATTTCTGCGAGCTCTTAAAATATGTGGAATCATAATGACATATAACTGAACTAAATGTGACATATTTCAGGATTTTACTGAAACTGTGGGGATTAATAAAAACCCAGTTGGAACCTGAACTTGTAATTACATAATAAACGGAATGTATGAGACAAACATTCGCGTCATGTATACCTTAAAATTCATCTTGAAATACAACCTCTGGGAGCTTAGATTAAAGCACGTCTGCTCTACAATGAATTACATTATTTTGAAATCATTCTTATTTCCCACAAGCAAACGATAGTTTAACAGGATTGTACGAAATATAAAGGAAGAAAGTAATTATGAAAAATCTTCACTCAAAGCTCACTGAATAACATCTATAATTTCTATTGAAATGCAATCTATTCTGAATGTTATAACGTTTGAAAGGCAGGATGTATGAAAGTGGAATTACAAAATATATTCATAGAAACATTATAATTAAACGTTGTCAGTTTCCTTAGATCTAAAGTCAGGGAGCTGTTTTATTTTTGCCAATGACTGTGAGGGAAAGGATATTCCGTGAAGGGCACTGTCAAATCAATGATGAATGTTTAATATGAACTCTATGCTTGTAAAGCCTTCTAATGTATATGGCATAGTACCACAGTGAACAGAAGCGGCGTTTTTTAATCCTTTCATTATGTTTAATACAACACTGCTAGCTAATGAACTGTTCAATATCTTCTAGTTCAATTACATTGAGACCTGAGAGAAACCAGCATTCTAATCTCGCGTTGATTTCTTCAAACCGCCATATGCCGAGCGTTTAATATGTTTGCTTTGCTATCATAATGTGCCAAGTTTTCTTCCACGGCCTGGAATCTTGGGCCCTTTTCTTTTACCATACATTCTTTTTTCCCTAGACTTATCAGTGAAAAGGGGTAGCTGGATCATGTGTGAAAGCCCGTTGGATGGACTGAATCTATAAATTCTAAGATGAAGTGATATCAAACACACATTGCCATGCTGATAACACTTGAGGATTACTCTAGCATCATTTGCATATATTTTCACTGGGTACGTAGTAGTTTCACTACGCGAGGGTCCATCAATCTGAGCATGTTTCAGTTAAAAAAGTAGTTCCAATTAAAATATATTTTGATGCACTCTTTAAAAATTACCTTTAATTATATCAACCCCCCCCCCCCCACCAATGCATTATCCTCTGTCTCTCTCCATCTGTAATCCAGATATTTTGGATGTAACTTTCTTAAATAAAACATGTCCACTGTGATTAGTTGATATTATCGTAGTTTAATCTGTTGAAGCAATCTCTGCTTGATAGTAAAAAAGAAGACAATGTTTGTTTTGTAATAATAAAATGATACTGAAAGATTTCTGGTTTTCAATACCAGATTGTGGATTGCATGAAACATTCACTTTATTACGAACATTCCTATTTATTGTATTTTCTATTCCAATTTTAATGTCTTTCTCGTACTTGTAATTCCTCGAAGTTTTTCAGTCAATGATAAGCTATTGTTTAACATTACGGTAATCACTTAATCGATGCCAAAATAGAAAATAGACGAAAGAAGAAAGATTTAAAAGTGTTAATTTAAAGAATAGTCGATAAAATTGCACATAGGTATTCTTATGTATGACGCAATTCTTGTTTTAATGGTTCAATGTAATTGCTATAATAAAAATATATTCACTACTAAACTTAACACTTCTCATGTAAGCTACTGGCACTGAAAATGGCAATCATATCAACAAAGTTGTTTAAGTGGTGTTGTTCTACTATAGAGCGTGTATTTTGTACAATCATACATATCACCCAGCCAACACACATCAGCAAGTCGTCTGATTTTTATTCAAGAAGTATCAATGATTATAATAGTTTCTTCCTACATATTCCTTGAACTTCTTATATAACTTCAATGATTTTTCAGACGCATGCGAAAGATGTTTTCCTTATTTGCCTTGATTTTCTGATAATATGCGGTTATATCTATATCTGAATATAGATATATCCGATATATTACAGGGTTTCTACAGGGACATATATTCATATTGGGAGAATTATTTCTAACCGGATAGTTACAGTTATATGTATTGATTTTTATCAATAATCCGATAAAAGAATCAGAAACACAGGAGAAAAGCAGATATATATCTACATGAAAAACAAAACGACAACAAAAAATGAAAGAAAATTGTGTAGCACAGACTACTTACCGATTGTAAAGAGGTGAAATCTACTACAGTCATGGTTACAAAACATAACTTGTAGTTTACGCAACACAATATGTTTTTATGAATATATCTTTAATATTTTTATATCATCTATGCTTCGTTGGCTCTCGTCCAGTCCTTCGATAATTGGGAAAGCTATCGTCACAGAGTTTCCGAGTGTGTGCATATTTATAGAACCATATGTATGAAAATAAATTTATTTCTGTGTAGAAATATATATAAACATTCAAATCGACTGTTGACATGATATCCATTGAGGTCTCATTGATAACACATAAAGATACACACCACAATATTTTCGATTCAATGCATCGAATTCTCTCTATGCAATCTTCAGTGAGATGGCAAATATTCTGAAGCAAATGCTAGAATTCTGTTCATACTAAAATACCCATCAATAAACCCAAATGCTTGGGCAAATCCTTCAAATACTTTTCAAGACGAATGATCACAGGAATGTATGAAATAGCAGCATATGAATATATAAGATACATCTGATTCCTTTGATGGATCAGCAGTATATTTGTTACATTGTTATTACACATGGTGTGATAGGTTGAGCTGCGGTTTATGGCTCTAAACATTGATATTCAGTTCACATTGAGCAATGAATACGTGAAGCAGGTGTTCATATTTTGTGCGAAATTCGAGACAGGGATCAAATGATCGCTCAACTCCCACACATAAGACATGTGAATATGATACAAGATTGTTTTAAATAACGTTTCTACTCACAATGCTTCTCCGTTAGACACTTTGGAATGAAGATCAGCACCACCCTGATGTAAAAAGTTTGATATATATAAATAAATATAAATATATATATAAATATATATAAATATATATATAAATAAATATAAATATATATATATATAAATATAAATATATATATATATAAATATATATATAAATAAATATAAATATATATATAAATAAATATAAATATATATATAAATAAATATAAATATATATATAAATAAATATAAATATATATATATATAAATATAAATATATATATATAAATAAATATAAATATATATATAAATAAATATAAATATATATATAAATAAATATAAATATATATATAAATAAATAGAAATATATATATAAATAAATATAAATATATATATATATATATATATATATATATATATATACATAAATATATATATATATATAAATAAATATATATATATATATATATATATACATAAATATATATATATATAAATAAATATATATATATATAAATATATATATAAATAAATATAAATATATATAAATAAATATAAATATATATAAATAAATATAAATATATATATAAATAAATATAAATATAAATATAAATAAATAAATATAAATAAATAAATAAATATATATATATATATATATAAATAAATATATATATAAATAAATATATATATATATGTATATATAAATAAATAGATATTTATATATAGAAGTGGTTACACAGCTGTTAGTTCACCATACCGAGAACAATTGTTTCACCTTAGCGGATCCTCAGCTCTTAATGGACATGGTTATACGTAACTGCAAGGACAACCGTACGAACGCGCATGCGCAGAAACCGTCACTTCCGTCAGGCAACACTAAATTGCGTGCGAGAGGTGTAAGGGAGATAACTGCGAAAGTCCGAAAGTTTTTAGTTGATAAGAAAATTAGGATGTTGTTGTAATTGAATCCCGAGCTTTGTAGTTACGTATGAGGTGTTTCCAGACATGTGGACAACGTGTGGAGAATTCAAAACTTGAGTTTAGGCAATCGCTATTGCGTAATCTCTTTAGAATATTTATTCGTTCATCAATACATAGTCCACACGACAGATTGCCCCTTGCGTATGGCTTGGACTTAGTGATGGCTTTCCATTGAATGGAGTAGTCTATACTTGAGTCCTTGAGGGAACATACGTGGCTCGCGAGTTTCGTGGATGAACGTCTGTCCGGGTACCTAAAGGTCGACTGGTGGTTAAGGAAGTGTTCCTTAAATCGGCCCTCCACCATACCCACATAGGATCTGACCTCCTGTGGTTGATTTGGTCGGTTGGAAGTGACCACAGCTTCATAAATGATAGCGAGTTGGTTGCATTGCTGTTGAAGGGACAAGTTTCGGGCTTACGGCAAGAGCACCCTGGTGGGGTGTTTCTCTTAGGGCTGTTGGTGATGTGGTCCTTCATGTTCTTAGCGCAGGAGTATCATAGTTTTACTTTGTGTCGGTTAAAGATGGAGCGGTATTTATGACCCATGCCAAGGTGTCTATCTAAGGGGGCTAGAAATTGTTTGCCTACATTGGTTTTAACGTTGAGTGAGAAGGGAGGAGAGAACAAGATAGTTTGTCTATTGTTGCGCTTTGTTTTCTTATTGCTGTTGTTGTTAGTGGGAGAGTAAGTGATAGCTTGCGAGAAGCCGCTTTTAGCTAACGCCGTGTTATAGTAGGGTGCCGCTCTGTCAAAGATAGCCTTATTAGAAGAGAGGTTCGAGATTCTAACTTGTGTAACCACTCCTACCTAACTCGTCCTCTGGACTGAGTGCTCTACCACTACAGATATTCCCTTCCAGTGTTCTACCACTATATATATATATATATATATATACAAGTACAATAACAACAAACACATATAAACAGACTAGTGAACAAAATACGAAAACAAAAACACATACACTCAAAAGCGAACACACACACAAAACATTATACACACGCAAACGCATGCGCAAAGACAGAGACAAGAAGAAATAAATAAATTAATTAAAATGAAAATGGCGTAGAATACAATATAGTACGAGGAACATAATAGTTTCCACTGATGATGTTACAGGTGTGCAACGAAAGAACTTTGATAGAATATATATATCCATTTATATATGTATATTTAACCGCTGGTCAATCAATGATAAACATTGATGGCCAAACAAATTAACTGTGGTGATAAAAGATACAGAACCGAAAACCAACCAAACACTGAGTATGTTCTGTTATTATTTCTGGCAATATTACAATATGACCCTCCCCAAGTATAACAATATATATATATACATATATATATATATATATATATATATATATATATATATATATATATATATATATGTGTGTGTGTGCGTGTGCGCGTGTGTGTATGTATCTATGTATATGTATGTATATATATATATATATATTTCGTTTCTGAATTTGTTTAGCAAGATTATTTATCTGAAAACATGTGTTGAAACCGATATTGTTATACTTTCGGAGGGTCATGTTGCCAATAAGAAACACACGCACCAGATGCATTCACTTCAATTTATTATAATAAATTTATAAATTTAGGAATTTATAAATTTCCGGTTGGTTGGTTCCACAACCAGATGATTGTTTATATATTGTCAAAGTTCTTTCGTCACACATTCTGTGACCTCTTCAGTGACTGAGGATTATTTTCTTTGTTTTTGGGCCACTCCTTTGTTCTGTCCTACGCCATCTTGTTTGTGTGTGTGTGTTGTGTGCTTAGTTTGCGCATGTGTTATATCCGGGTGTCTGTGTGTGTTTATATTCGTTTATTTATTTGTTTATTTACATGTTACTGGTTGGTTGTTTGTTCTATGTGCGTGTATGATTTCATTTTGTCCTTAATTGTAAGTTTTGATGATGCTGTTCCATTCCTGTTTTCTATTTAATTTTGGTTGGAGTTCATTTATGTTTATTGCCTCTGTGATTTGTCTAAACATTGCGTCTTTTCTGTGTGTAGATTCTATTTTTATTTCTATGTTCTCTAATTTACCCTTATGTTCTATTTTAGCATGTTGGTAGAGTACAGATGATTCTTTACTATCTTGAAGGTCTCGCCAGTGTTCATTTATCCGTTCCCCTATACTACGAGCTGTCTCACCTATGTACACTATATTTTTATCTCTACATTGTCCTTCAGTACATCGTATGCTATATACTACATCTCTAGTTTTAAAGTTAATATGGGGGTTTAATTTACAGATTATACATTTCTTATCTATACAGGGAGGTCTTTGAAAAGGGTATGTATTGCTAATAAATGTTTTTATGGAGGTACCTGATCTTTCTACTATCTTAATATTGAGTTTATGTTTATCTAGGGCCCTTCTAAATTTGTAAGCTAATTCACCTCTAGGGGTTGTATCGATGAACATTACACTCTGGTATTTATTGCTATCATACCATGAGTTTATTCTATTAGCCTTATTCCTAGTTCTTTCTATTCTATTCCAAAATTTGCTCCTATACAAGGGGCAGGTCCCATTTGTGTCATTATTTACCATTTTTTCCCATTTGGTTCTGGCTCCTCTATATACTCTTATTTTATCTCTCTGATTGCAACCAGAGAACTGCATACGGTGGATGAAGTGTTGTATGTGTCTCTCTAGTTCTTCGGGGTTGCACATGCGGGACACGTTTCTCACGTTTACTACGATGTTTATATCATCAGCGTAGCGGGAGTACATTGTCAGGGTTAAGGGGTCTTCTAATGGTTCTTTAAGTTTAAGCTTAAGTCTACTGTCCCACCATACCATGATTAGGTTAGCTATGTCGCCTGCAATGCTAACACCAATGGCTGCTCCCTCCTCTTGGGCATATGTTTTTCAATTAAATTTGAACATATGTTCCTTAAGGGTTAATTCTATGCTGGCCCCCACCGCATGTGCAATCATTTTCTTTAGTTCGTCGTGGTTTTCGGGGTCCGTATGGCTCTGGTCCAACCGTTCCATCTATCTGTGTGCATTTTATTGGCCATTGAAGTAATGGTAGGTAGTCTGCCTCTTGCTGGTCTGCTGGTCTTGTAGGGCACAGCTTGCTAAGGCCATAAGTATCTAGATAATTATTACTATAGGTAAGTTTAAGTAAGAGTCCCAGCTCACTGGTATCAATCCCACGGAATTCAACATTGCTCTCACTGATCATTTCTACGCATGTCTCCACAGCAAAATCCACGTCAATAGATGGATACAGGGAAACAACATCCATACTACCTATTATGCAGTTTGTTAGGTCCCTAGATCGGTTACCCACGCCGATTCTGCTGAGGAGGTCATCCGTGCTGTCACATACATCTGGGGACATATCAATGATGGGGCGTATGATCAGGGAGAGGAAGTAGGAAAGTCTGTAGTTACTAGCAATGTTAGCTCCACAGACTCGCCGTGTTGGTGGTCCTGTGACAGGGTCACTGCTCGTTTTATGCTCTTTCGAAGCCCATACAACGGTGGCACGTCATTGTTCCAGGCCTGGAAGTTGTTGGCAGTCCCTTTGTTGGGCTGCATTATATTTGTCCACATAATCATATAAGGCACAAAAACAAAGAAAAGAATCCACAGTCACTGAAGAGGTCACAGAATGTGTGACGAAAGAACTTTGACAATATATAAACAATCATCTGGTTGTGGAACCAACGAACTGGAAATTTATAAATTCCTAAATTTATAAATTTATTATAATAAATTGAAGTGAAAGCAACTGGTGCGTGTGTTTCTTATTGGCAACATGACCCTCCCAAAGTATAACAATATATATATATATATATATATATATATGTGAGTCCAGAATTAGCCTTCGAAACGGCTTGAGCTCAGCCGTCGGGGTCCTACTCGTTCCTATATATATATATATATATATATACGTATGTATATTCGTATATATATATATATATATATATATATATATATACATAAATATATATATATATACATAAATATATATATATATACATACATATATGTAAGTATATATATATATATATATATTTATATATATATACATACATATATGTAAGTATATATATATATATATACATACATACATATATGTAAGTATATATATTTATATATATATATATTTATATATTTATATATATATATATATATATATATATATATTTATATACATACATATATGTAAGTATATATATTTATATATATGTATATTTATATATTTATATATATATATATTTATATATATATATATATATATATTGGTAAGCGGAATAGATAATGCTGACAAATTGTTCACAGTTGAACAATAATGTAATATATTCATTTAACTATATATATATATATATATATATATATATATATATATATATATATATATATATATATATATATATATATATTTAGATATTTATATATATAAATATATCTATATATATATATATATATAAATATATATCTGAGACTTTTACTTCCCTCCGAAGAAGAGACATTATCTCGAAAATTAAGGACATTTAAATAAATTCAAGGTGAAAGACGAATTCTCATCAATATCTCTCACTATTGCATTCTTTTTTCTATGTCCATATCTGCATTGTCTTGGCCTTATTACACATATTCTAACGTGTATATATATATATATATATAAATATATATATATATATATATATATATATATATATATATATATATATATAAATATATATATATTATATATATATATAAATATATATATATATATATATATATAAATATATATATATATATATATATAAATATATAAATATATATATATATATATATAAATATATATATATATATATATATAAATATATATATATATATATATATAAATATATATATATATATATATATATATATATATATATACATGGAAAGTTATATTTAAATTGTTGGGTTACAACTAGTAAATATTTATAACTGATATAAAAGCACTCGACAAGTATTTGGAGTATATTTACAATATTAAATAAATGGAAACTATATTTATAAAACCATATTTATTTCATTATATATATTTCAGGGATATCATATTAACAATATGCTATGCCTTCCTCAGACAAAATACAATATAAACAGTTTTATAGATAAATAGATTCGACATACCGTAACAATATCGACTTGTATTTGAAAAAGTTGAATTGGCAGTGAAAAAATTGTACACAGAGAGAAAGAAAGAGAGAAAAAAAAGGAAAGAAAGACAGAAAACGAAGAAAAAGAAGAAAAAGAAGAAATGCATGGAACAAAATAGAGAGATGGAATTATATTGTTAATATGATATCCCTGAAATATATATAATGAAATAAATATGGTTTTATAAATATAGTTTCCATTTATTTAATATTGTAAATATACTCCAAATACTTGTCGAGTGCTTTTATATCAGTTATAAATATTTACTAGTTGTAACCCAACAATTTAAATATAACTTTCCATGTATCTTGCTCCAATACTGTTGAGCGCTTTATATTATAACTGGAAAAATGGAATTCTTTAAGATTACTTCCTCTTTAAAAGGCATACCTCTACCTAGAAACAAAGACTTTATAAAACAATTAATAGATAAATCTGACTCTTTTATAAGGAGAATCAGGTGGCGAGCATTCCACTTTGATAAATCTAATATAAATGAAAATGTCTCGGACTTAAACAAAGTTTTCAAATCTAAAAGAAATCCACCCCCTAACAAACTTTTATATGACTTTGAAAACGATATAATTTCTATCATACAAGGGATCAAATTCAAGAGAAACTTCAAAGGCCAGGAATATCTGAAAGGCATTAAGGATAACATTGAGAGCTTAGAGAAAACTGAGAAGATCTTGGTGAAATCTGACAAGACCAACAACCTCTATGGAGTGCAGAAAGACATGTATAATGGCCTCATACTGAAAGAGCTGAGGAAAAAGTACAAGGTAGCAGATAAGGCCGAGCTTGAGAAAATGAATGTCGAAGCATCTTGTATAATGCACGTGTGGGAAATTGAGAACAGAACACAACCTTTCGTGCCCAGGAAACCGAAGATCAATATGAAAGATCACAAGAGGAATTTTGAAAATGACTTGCCAGTTAGATTGATCGCACCATCAAAATCGGACCTGGGCAAATTAAGCAAAAACATTCTTGACAGGGTGATACAGCAAATTAAGAACTTGGATTGTTTATCTAACCTGAGCTTGTGGAAGGGAACTGGAGAGGTTGTTGAGTGGTTTAAGCAAATTAAATATAACAATAATAATAAGTTTATTCAACTTGATATAGCTAACTATTATTCTTCTATACCCCTAATCTACTAAGTAAGGCACTAAATTACGCATTCAAACATACTGACCTAACTAGCAATGAAATGCATATTATATTATCGGCTAGGAAAACTTTGATAGAATTTAATGACCAACTATGGACCAGAGCAGATAGAGATAGCAATTTTGACATTACTATGGGATCATCAGACTCAGCTCAGGTAACTGACCTTGTGGGCTTATTTTTAATCAATTCGCTACATAGGAAAATACCTGGAGGTTTATATAGAGATGACATGCTTTTACTTATTGATAATAATAACTCTGAACTAAATAGAAAATGTAAACAAATTACACAATTTTTTAATTACTTTAATCTTAAAATAGAAATTGAGAACAACCATAGAATAGTCAATTTCCTAGATATAACATTAAATCTCAACACATGTCTTCACTATCCTTTTCACAAGTTGAATGAAAACTTAAACTATGTCAACTTTAACTCTAACCACCCCAGATCTGTCAAAAACACTATAGTAAACTCTGTTCAAAAACGTATCTCTAGGATCTCGTCGAATAGAAAGATTTTCGACGAAAAATCCCAATACTACAATGAAGCATTAGCTAGAGCAGGATATGCTGATAAGATTGTGTACATAGATAATGATAGACAAACTAAACAAAATAACAACTATTTTAATGACGGCAACAACCTTAACAACTATAATAGAAAGCATTACAATAATTCCAAAGGCCAAAAAAGAAATAGAACTAGGAACATAATTTGGTTTGCCCCCCTTTCTCACTAAACATTAAAACCCACATCGCTAAACTATTTTTTAAAGCTCTTGATAATCGCTTCCCTAGAACACATAGGTATCACTCAATTTTCAATAGACATACAATAAAATTAACCTACTCATCCACCAAAAATTTAGCACAAAATATTAATAGAATAAATAATAGGAACTTAAGACCTAGTGATAATAGCATAAATAATATACAAGTTAACAAATGTAACTGTAGAGATAGATCTAAATGTCCGTTAAATAACAACTGCTTAGTTAAAAATATAGTATACAATTGTAATGTTAATACTGACTCTAATTCTTTTAACTACGTCGGTTCCACATCGACGGAATTTAAACTTCGCTATAATAACCACAAGAATTCTTTCACAGATCCAAGCAAAAAATCTTCAACGGCACTATCAGGCGTACTCTGGCAACTTAAGCTAGATAACGTTAGATATTCGACGGCTTGGAATATAGTCTCAAGAGGGATTCCTTTTAATTCATCCTCTGAGACATGTGACCTCTGCGCAGAGGAGATATTCTTTGTACTAAAATCTAAAAATTCCCTTAATCTACGGACAAATTTATTCAGTTGCTGCAAACATAGATTAAACTCAACGTTTAAATATAAATTTAAATTTAAAATGTAGTATATTTAGTTTGATTTATAATTATATGGGAAACTAGCTGATAAATCTTTGATTTCTTCTTTTTATTCTTTTTATTTTTATTTTTATTTTTATTTAAACATTCTTCATGAAAAATTAAGCTACCCTAAAAGTTGATGCTCCAAATATTTCGAATAAACGTTACACTAGATAAACTTCTATATTAAATATAAGAACACATGTAGACCAAATGGGCATCCTAAACTTTTTGAAATGATCTTTGCTAGATGCGATTTGATAGATAATTTTTGGCTTTATCTGTTTTTCGACTCTGATGCTTATAATGAACTTGGCAATATATTGTCAATTAATTTTGAAGGGTTGATCTTTGTGGTTTATTTTTATTTTTATTATTGTAGTATTTTCTAATATTTTTATTTTTAATATTTTTAATATGTAATATTTTTAATATGTAATATTCTTTCGTAATATTTTTTAGTTTTCTATTTTATTATTACTTATTATTATTATTGTTATTTTTTAGTTTTGTTTCTGATATATATTTTTATTAGTATATTGAAATCTGCTCTCTATTTCTGCTTGATAGATAATCTTGTAGAGTAAAGACAGGAATAGTAGTAATATTGACTCTATATATATTTGTGTGTATATATATACACATATATGTATACTTAAATTTTTATACCACAATGAGAATGTTTTCCGTGAACCTAGGGTTTGCAGAGTTGATCATGTAAATTCACATAGATGTTTGTAGTTATCACATAAACATATGAATTTTAATAAAAAAACTAAACATAAGATCATTAATTTTCACACATTATGGATACATGTCTCATTCAGGAATACTGATATTTACAATATAGTGGCTGGTTTTATACATACTAATACCTCTACATTAAAACATAGGGTTTTTACGCCTCGCCTATGTCTGGTTATTTTTAAATTTTTCTCTCTATATAACAGCTGGTTTCTCTCCATATATCTCCCTTACATTAATACTAGAGCTAAATAAATAAATAAATAAATGTATCATTGATACGTTTACTCAACGGACGTCCCACTACCTAGTTTTCTATATATATGTATCTAT
>OZ024743.1:180227258-180229758 GCA_964016885.1 Eledone cirrhosa
ATATCCAGTGCTTTTATCGAGAATGACACAGCTAGAGACTTATAGAATACTTAGCTGTGTACAGGAACTGGTTTGAAAGAGCGGTTGCCGGTCCGGCAGAAATTAGAAATTGGAATAAATGCTCTGAAATAGCGATATATATGTGAATATAGACATAGAATATTCGAAAATATTCTGTATGTTTATAATAAACATTTTGAAGACCTAATCGCTATAGAATAGAATACGTCACGTATTACAATTAGATTCTCGATAAAAGCAAGGGAAGTAAGTCTACGCGTTTCATTCTTGTTAGAATTCATCAGGACTACATATCCAGTGCTTTTATCGAGAATGACACAGCTAGAGACTTATAGAATACTTAGCTGTGTACAGGAACTGGTTTGAAAGAGCGGTTGCCGGTCCGGCAGAAATTAGAAATTGGAATAAATGCTCTGAAATAGCGATATATATGTGAATATAGACATAGAATATTCGAAAATATTCTGTATGTTTATAATAAACATTTTGAAGACCTAATCGCTATAGAATAGAATACGTCACGTATTACAATTAGATTCTCGATAAAAGCAAGGGAAGTAAGTCTACGCGTTTCATTCTTGTTAGAATTCATCAGGACTACATATCCAGTGCTTTTATCGAGAATGACACAGCTAGAGACTTATAGAATACTTAGCTGTGTACAGGAACTGGTTTGAAAGAGCGGTTGCCGGTCCGGCAGAAATTAGAAATTGGAATAAATGCTCTGAAATAGCGATATATATGTGAATATAGACATAGAATATTCGAAAATATTCTGTATGTTTATAATAAACATTTTGAAGACCTAATCGCTATAGAATAGAATACGTCACGTATTACAATTAGATTCTCGATAAAAGCAAGGGAAGTAAGTCTACGCGTTTCATTCTTGTTAGAATTCATCAGGACTACATATCCAGTGCTTTTATCGAGAATGACACAGCTAGAGACTTATAGAATACTTAGCTGTGTACAGGAACTGGTTTGAAAGAGCGGTTGCCGGTCCGGCAGAAATTAGAAATTGGAATAAATGCTCTGAAATAGCGATATATATGTGAATATAGACATAGAATATTCGAAAATATTCTGTATGTTTATAATAAACATTTTGAAGACCTAATCGCTATAGAATAGAATACGTCACGTATTACAATTAGATTCTCGATAAAAGCAAGGGAAGTAAGTCTACGCGTTTCATTCTTGTTAGAATTCATCAGGACTACATATCCAGTGCTTTTATCGAGAATGACACAGCTAGAGACTTATAGAATACTTAGCTGTGTACAGGAACTGGTTTGAAAGAGCGGTTGCCGGTCCGGCAGAAATTAGAAATTGGAATAAATGCTCTGAAATAGCGATATATATGTGAATATAGACATAGAATATTCGAAAATATTCTGTATGTTTATAATAAACATTTTGAAGACCTAATCGCTATAGAATAGAATACGTCACGTATTACAATTAGATTCTCGATAAAAGCAAGGGAAGTAAGTCTACGCGTTTCATTCTTGTTAGAATTTATCAGGACTACATATCCAGTGCTTTTATCGAGAATGACACAGCTAGAGACTTATAGAATACTTAGCTGTGTACAGGAACTGGTTTGAAAGAGCGGTTGCCGGTCCGGCAGAAATTAGAAATTGGAATAAATGCTCTGAAATAGCGATATATATGTGAATATAGACATAGAATATTCGAAAATATTCTGTATGTTTATAATAAACATTTTGAAGACCTAATCGCTATAGAATAGAATACGTCACGTATTACAATTAGATTCTCGATAAAAGCAAGGGAAGTAAGTCTACGCGTTTCATTCTTGTTAGAATTCATCAGGACTACATATCCAGTGCTTTTATCGAGAATGACACAGCTAGAGACTTATAGAATACTTAGCTGTGTACAGGAACTGGTTTGAAAGAGCGGTTGCCGGTCCGGCAGAAATTAGAAATTGGAATAAATGCTCTGAAATAGCGATATATATGTGAATATAGACATAGAATATTCGAAAATATTCTGTATGTTTATAATAAACATTTTGAAGACCTAATCGCTATAGAATAGAATACGTCACGTATTACAATTAGATTCTCGATAAAAGCAAGGGAAGTAAGTCTACGCGTTTCATTCTTGTTAGAATTCATCAGGACTACATATCCAGTGCTTTTATCGAGAATGACACAGCTAGAGACTTATAGAATACTTAGCTGTGTACAGGAACTGGTTTGAAAGAGCGGTTGCCGGTCCGGCAGAAATTAGAAATTGGAATAAATGCTCTGAAATAGCGATATATATGTGAATATAGACATAGAATATTCGAAAATATTCTGTATGTTTATAATAAACATTTTGAAGACCTAATCGCTATAGAATAGAATACGTCACGTATTACAATTAGATTCTCGATAAAAGCAAGGGAAGTAAGTCTACGCGTTTCATTCTTGTTAGAATTCATCAGGACTACATATCCAGTGCT
>OZ024743.1:180234758-180257258 GCA_964016885.1 Eledone cirrhosa
CAATGTCCAGTAGTGCTAAGTTTAATATTCTGATCGCAGATTTGGTACGAGTGATGAAGAATGTGTCCCGCATGTGCGACCCAACAGAAATGGAAAGACACATCCAAAACTTCATCAACCGCATGCAGTTCTCTGGCTACAACCAAAGAGACAGAGTTAGAATATACGAAGGAGCCATGGAGAAGTATAAGACCCTCATAGAACTGGACATGAAAGGAATGTGCCCATTATACAGGAGCAAATCATGGAATAGCTTAGATAGGGCTAGACATAAGATAGGGAAAGCCACCTCATGGTACGACAACCAGAGATACCAGAGTGTCATGTTTGTGGGAAATTAGCTAACCAGTGTAGAAAGGCCCTGAGAAAGACCCACTTAAAAATTAAGGTGGTAGAAAAGCCAGGAACCACCATAAAATCCCTGATCAGCAAAATCTACCCTTTTAAGAAAACCCACTGTACCAATAGGAAGTGTATCATATGTAAGGTAAACCCCCGGATAAACTGTAAAACTAGAAACGTAGTCTATAGCATAAGATGTACAGAGGGTACTTGCAGAAACATGACAACAACATACATAGGTGAGACAGCTCGTAGCATAGGTGAAAGGATAGACCAACACTGGGGGGAACTAAGAGGACGAAAAAACGGGTCAGTACTATACGAACATGCTAGACAACAACATGACGGTAATATAGACAACATAGAAATTAGAATAATATCTAAACATAGAAATGACCCAGCAGATAGTCAAATCAGAGAGGCCAGTGAAATAGAACTTAGAAGGCCAAGACTAAAGAAAAAGAATGAATGGAATAACAACAACACACAAACAAACAACACTGACCTAAGAGAAGTATAAATAAGTAAATAAAATAAAATAAATAAATAAATAAATACATACATACACAAACACAATAACAACAAGCACATAAACACACACTAGTCACCCATCACACAGCAAACAAAACACTATACACACACGCAAACGCATGCGCAAAGAAGAGAAAATAAAATAAACAAACAAACAAATAAATAAATAAATATATAGACAGACTGAATAAAAATGGCGTAGACATATAATACAACAGGAGGAAACGATAACACCACTGACGATGTTGCAGATGTGCAACGAAAGATTTATGATAAACTATATATATATGTGTTTGTGTCTATATTGCATATGTATTATTTTTGACCGTCGGTCAGTCAATGGCAACATTGAGGACCGAGTAAGTTAGATTACCGATATAAAAGACACAGAAGCGAGAACCAACCAAACAGTGAGTGTGTTCTGTTATTAATTCTGGCAATATTACACAAATATGACCCTCCCCAAAGAGAGAGAGAGAGAGAGAGAGAGAGAGAGAGAGAGAGAGAGAGAGAGAGAGAGAGAGAGAGAGAGAGAGAGAGAGAGAGAGAGAGTTATTTACTCGAAAATCAATCTCCCGGTCTTTGAAAATAACACCGAAATCAAAGATCCTGACCTGGAAATGAACAATACTTTCTATTTTGGTTGGGAATAGATACTCTAATTCAACTTGTTCAATATAGGCTTCACTCGATCTTTATTCAATTGAATTACTTCTTAGACACATAAACTACTTTTGTTTTACTATATCCTTCTCGCATACAAGTCATCCCGAATAAACTAATAAGAACATAGCGAAGTAAATACCGTGTGATCAAATTAATATTTGGAAAGCTACTCAATATTATATATACGTGTTATTGTTTTGTTTTAATGGTGTAAAAAATGACAGCTCGATTATCTGTATCTTGTAGCAATCAAAGGTACCTTCACCTCGATCTTCCTATAACTTTTAATATAACTATCTCCCAATCATAGTAGGAAATATATACATGATCAAATGAGGAAATATGAACCCAATTTTCTTGCTGTATATTTATTTTAAAGAATAATATTCATGAATTTTATCATATAGAAAAATCATGTTCTCTACTCTATAAATAAAGTGAATCATGCGAATGTAAAGTTAATATCCAGCGATGAACAACCAAAGAAAACAACCCTTCTCATATATATATATATATATATATATATATATATATATATATATATATATATATATATATATATAGAATTAGATAATTTGTATTCCAATGTTACTAAGTAGTTGCATTGGATGGAGTCAACTGACGTCAGAGATTGCTCAACGTATAATAAAGTGTGTTTTAAAATCCGGAGAAAATATGGAGAAAAAAATTTACGAAATGGAAATGCGGGTATATAGAATTTATTAGGTAACAATTGTTTCTATAGTGTATGAGTTACCTATACCTCGCTATTTGAATAATACACAAATATTATCAAAAACCGAAAGTACACTGTAAGCCAACACACCATGTCATCAGACCTTTGTATTAGAATGATATGAAAGTATTTTATACACTAGATAAAAGATAAAGAAGGAGGTAGGAAGAGAAGGGGAAGAGGGAAGTGAGTAAGGTGGAGGGAATCTTAGGGTTTAAGACTGTCAGACTAGTAGAGATTGTGAAGAGAGAATGTTTTGGCAGCAGTTAGCTTAATGAGGCGTGCTAAGGTTGGCTGGGAAGTAGATACTTCTAGTGGTGTTGTTCGGACAAAATTTAGTTAGAGGGGTCAAAGTGGTACAATGTCACAGACAAGTTATTAGGGCTATTATAGTAGCAGGTTATTTCTAAAGGGGTCCAGAAAAACAGTGTTTAGTACTATTATTATAGAAAGCCATATCTAGTGTATAAACATATAAAACAGAAATTTGCAAACCGTGGTGTAAAAAGGTAACATTATATGCATTTAAAAAAAGAAAAAGTCGTTTTCAAACGATGGTTACAGTATAGAGAACGTTCAATTTTGCTGTTCAAAAGTTTGTTTACCGACGTTAAAATGCAGTATATCTCTAAATTGCATAACTTGCAGAATCGATGATTTTGCTGATATGCAGGCGCAGCTGCAATAATTTGCCAATCAAGGGAGAACGCTTGATTGTTCCTCCGAAGCTGCCAGGCTTTATCGGCGAGGGTTGTTACGGAGCGCATTTTCTCGTGCCTGATCGAAGACCGATGTTGGTATATATTAACCAACATTAATAACGAAGCATGTGATATTGTTAGGAAACTGAAAATTGACGACAGAACGGTACCCCTATCCCCAGCTACACCGACTTTTAATCTGAAGGACCATAAGGATAACTTCGATACCAACCCTAAAATTAGATTAATATGTCCTTCAAAGTCCGATATAGGTAAGATTAGTAAGTACATATTAGATCGTATTATCCCCCAAGTTAAGGCTAAGGTAGATATTAAATTATGGGGTAATACTCATCAGGCAATAAGATGGTTCAATAGCATTAGGGACAAAAACAAATCTTCTTTTATTCAATTCGATATAGATGAATACTATTCCTCTATTTCACCCGAAACCTTGCATAAGGCCCTCTCTTTCGCTAAGACTAACTCGGACCTCACAAACGAGGAAATTAATATTATACTTGAAGCTAGACGCACAGTAGTGCACTTTGAAAATAGTTATTGGGTCCGCAGGGATAGACCCTCGGAATTCGACATTACGATGGGTTCTAATGATTCGGCGGAGGTCACGGATTTGGTTGGGATCTATATAGCCCATAGACTCCAGAGCGAATTTACGGACCTCCACGGCGGAATATACCGCGACGATACACTTATATTAGTCAAGAATATGAACAAACAAAACCTAGAAAGGCGACGTAAAAACATTAGGAAACTTTTCTTAGAACTAGGGCTTAATATTACCTTTGAACACAATCTTAAGGTGGTCAACTTCTTGGATGTTACCTTCAACCTTAATAACGGTAATATAGAGCCATTTCACAAACTTAATGAAAATCTTAAGTACGTTAATGTAAAATCGAACCATCCTCATTCCATTATTAAATCTATCCCTAAAAATATATCCATAAGGATCTCCCGACTGTCGTCTAATTTGCAGACCTTCAACGAGCATGCTGAATATTATAATGACGCACTTAGAAAAGCTGGTTACTGCGAGAAAATTGAATATCTAGACGATAACCACATAAGTACTATGAATAAAACACATCTAAGTCGAACTAGTATTGCACCACACACACACATCAATAGGCACACTAACAGGTGCAAACCAGCAAATAGAGTCAGACATAGAGAGTACATATGGTATAACCCCGTGTACAATTCTTCTATTAGCACTAAGATTATCTCACAATTCTATACACTAATCAATAAACACTTTACAACTTCACATAAATACTATAAAATCTTTAACTCGCGCACCATTAGACTCTCATACTCCACTACACCTAACATAGAACAACTAATTAGAAAACTCAACTCAGCAATACTGAATAAGTACATCCCTAATGACTCAGCGCACCAGCATAGCAACATGCAACGCACTAACACGCAACCACAACCCCACCAAACTATCCAGGATTCTACTGCAAAACATAAAAATAGTTGTAACTGCACCAAACCAGGTACGTGTCCACTGAATAACCAGTGCCTAGCACGCAATATTGTCTACCGGTGTACAATAAATTCCGGGACCAACAAATGGTATTACGTCGGATGTACCGCAACTTCTTTCAAGGCTCGCCTATACCAACATCGATCTTCGATCAGGCACGAGAAAATGCGCTCCGTAACAACCCTCGCCGATAAAGCCTGGCAGCTTCGGAGGAACAATCAAGCGTTCTCCCTTGATTGGCAAATTATTGCAGCTGCGCCTGCATATCAGCAAAATCATCGATTCTGCAAGTTATGCAATTTAGAGATATACTGCATTTTAACGTCGGTAAACAAACTTTTGAACAGCAAAATTGAACGTTCTCTATACTGTAACCATCGTTTGAAAACGACTTTTTCTTTTTTTAAATGCATATAATGTTACCTTTTTACACCACGGTTTGCAAATTTCTGTTTTATATGTTTATACACTAGATATGGCTTTCTATAATAATAGTACTAAACACTGTTTTTCTGGACCCCTTTAGAAATAACCTGCTACTATAATAGCCCTAATAACTTGTCTGTGACATTGTACCACTTTGACCCCTCTAACTAAATTTTGTCCGAACAACACCACTAGAAGTATCTACTTCCCAGCCAACCTTAGCACGCCTCATTAAGCTAACTGCTGCCAAAACATTCTCTCTTCACAATCTCTACTAGTCTGACAGTCTTAAACCCTAAGATTCCCTCCACCTTACTCACTTCCCTCTTCCCCTTCTCTTCCTACCTCCTTCTTTATCTTTTATCTAGTGTATAAAATACTTTCATATCATTCTAATACAAAGGTCTGATGACATGGTGTGTTGGCTTACAGTGTACTTTCGGTTTTTGATAATATTTGTGTATTATTCAAATAGCGAGGTATAGGTAACTCATACACTATAGAAACAATTGTTACCTAATAAATTCTATATACCCGCATTTCCATTTCGTAAATTTTTTTCTCCATATTTTCTCTCTCTCTCTCTCTCTCTCTCTCTCTCTCTCTCTATATATATATATATATATATATATATATGTGTGTGTGTGTGTGTATGTGTGTGTGTGTGTGTGTGTGTGTGTGTGTGTGTGTGTGTGTGTGTGTGTGTGTGTGCGCGTGTGTGCGTGCGTGCGTGCGTGCGTGCGTGCGTGCGTCCGTGCGTGCGTGTGTGATGACAGCAAATTCTACTAAGAGTACTGCAATCGCTTGTCAGATTATAGAGTTTTGTGCACTTTTAGGCTACAGCCAGTCACAGGAACCTGTAATAGATCCTGAACAAGTAATGCCTGTGCTTTGAAGGTTGTTTAAGTGGGGAAAGGCCTTGGACTCGACCAATCCCACTCTCTGAGCATCGAAAACACTACCCGAAAAGAGGACTGGTCAACATAACCGTAGCCGCAGGTTGTTTTTCAGATTTTCCCTCCCAGATTTAAAAAAAGTACTATTTGGATGGCCGTTGACTCTGTTGAGTTCCTCCGCCCTTTGCCGGGTCTTGTATTTCATCCCGCAGGGTGTCCAAATATCACCCTCCTCACCAAGCGAGCTTGGTGGGGTTGCCAGTTTAGTCACCGACGACCCGACTATCTCCTAGACAAACATTTTCCCCCGTAATCATAGATATAATAAGATATTTAATAGAAATGTAGTCAAAATCAGTTACTCTTGCTGTCCATCAATGGAGACTAAAATTACCAACTCTAATTGTACGAGAGTAAATCCAGGATGCAGTTGCATGAAGCCGGAAGAATGCCCATTACAGTGTAAATGTAATACCAAATCCATTGTGTATGAGGCCAAATTGACACTGATTATTAATAACCAGCCAGCCAGGAGTGAACAATATGTTGGCATGACAGAGGGCAGATTCAAAACCAGGTATTATGCACATGTCGCTTCTTTCAAACAACCTGAAAAAAGAACAGTAACGGTGCTTGCAAATAAAGTGTGGGAATTCAATGACAAAAACATTCCGTACACTATTGATTGGTCTATTTTAGACCATTCAAGAGAATATCAAATGTTCTTTGTGCACCACGGAAAATTTTAGAATTCTCCAAAACTTGAAAGCCCCTTCCACTTGCCTCAACTCCAAGACCGAGATCTTCAGATGTTGTCCACATCTGAAATCGCATCTGCTTTTTAAGTGGATTACCATTCCTACGATGACTCAACCACCTTGAGCTTCTACTTTACTCATCACGCCTTCCACTCACCACGAATATTATTACCTTATGAACTCATACTTCTTACCCATATATACTTTTTCTCCCTCATCTGCTTCTATATCTCTTTATATTTATTATTCTTTTCCCATTATTTATCATTTTTTTTCAGTTGACTTATAATCCCCCCACCCCTACTTTCTACCTTACCCTTTACACATAAACACTCACCACCTTTATCCTTTACTCAGTTCACTTTTTAATCAGATACTCTTATCTAGATCTAATCGAAATCCTTTTACAACACTTTTTTCCCTTACCTATTCTTAATAATTGTGTTTATTATTTCAATTTTACTCCTCTTTTGTCCTTACTTACCCACTAGGTGTTTATGTTCTCACATAGGGCTGTGTGCGGGCGCATTTGCAGAGAGGCTCATGTGTAAATACACATACATATATACACACATATGTATATATACATATACACATACACATATATATACATATATATACATATATATACATACACAAAATAAAAATAAAGGGAAGGAAGGGGTATTCAAATAGTAGAGCATACGACAAATAAAAAATAAAGGTATACATGTTTATAGCTGATTAAGAGCACTCAACAGTTCCTGGAGCAAATAATCAATAAAAGTAAGCATTAAAAAACTCTGTATGTAATTGTACATATACATACAAAACCATACATACACACACAACCAACTACATACAAATATATATACATATACATATATATATACATATACGCACATATATATATATATATATATATATATATATATATATATATATATATATACGCACATATATATATATATATATATACGCACATATATATACGCACATATATATATATATATATATATATATATATACGCACATTATATATATATATATACGCACATTACTGTGTTTTTGCATTTATTCACTATTGTTTCTTTTCTTTTGTGTACTTTTTGTCTGTTTTTCTTTGACTCTGTTCCATGTGATGGAAAGTATGACCGTGTAACGGATTGACTAATGCCTTGAACCATGTGGTTTGCCCTCCGTTATAAGGTCCGGCACTGCCGTTCAATATCTGTAACACTAGAATCCCTCCCAGAACATATTACTTAAACATCTCTCTCCATATTATTTACTCACTTCAATGTATATCTTTACTTAATCCGAATTATCACTTGAAACATTTTTTGAATTTAGAATTTTTGAATTCTTTATTGCTTAATTTATAATCTCTGATATTTGATTTAGGATTTTAACCTTAATTTTTATTTTTATTCCCAGCTCTCACTCTTAACTTACTATGTAAAACCATAGTACCTAGAATTAAGTTTATTTTACCTTATGAGTTGATGGTCAGTCTTACTGTCAACGCTTAGTGAAAGGTAGTAATATGACCTATAAAAACTAACACCCTCCCATCCCCTCTGGCTTTCGGCTGACTGCCACAGTAGCGATGGTAGCAGTAAGCTTTGGCAAGGCATAGGTGGGCCACTGACAGCGAATTTCGTTGAAATCTGCGGTGCTAATGGTCAACTTCCTTCGGTCATGCGCTTGCGCAGACCGGTGGGGGTGAATTGGTACTCACAAGGGAACGGATGAAAAACCCAAAAGCACGAACTTCATCCGTTCCCATGTCGATTCAATTTGGATTGCCTCGGAAACAACCTTATTATGTAACAAGCTGTCTGATGATGTCACGACACTCGCACACAGAACAGTGTGGCCAGTGTCGTCATTGAAATATATATCACAGCATTATTATTAAAGGACTTGAACATCTGAAACTACTTCGCTTTTACTTATTCGATATTTACTCCGTCACTCCTATGTGGAAAAAGTACGTTGAGTGCTTGAATTGAATTGCATCAATATTTACCCTAATATATATATATATATATATATATATATATATATATATATATATATATATATATAAATATATATATATGTGTGTATATATATATACACACACACTAATACACACACACACACATAATTACAGAGGGTTACAACACCACATAAATAAAAATACACACACACATATATAAACACACACACACACATATATATATATATATATATATATACACATACATACACATACACATATATATAAAAAATGTATACATACATATACACACACACATATATATATATATATATATATATATATACATACACTTAATTACACATATACACGACAACATACATACACGTAAAATTAATATCTAAAAATCAAAAGGGGGTGGGTATGTAAAGGGTAAGGTAGAGAGTAGGTGGGAATAAGGAAAATAAATAACATAAGAAAAAGTTAAAAAATAAGAGGAGATAAGGGAGAAAGAGAAAATAAGGGTACAGAAAGTGAGTTCAGTGAGTAATAAAAGTCGTAGTAGATGTAAGGAGTAAAGAGCAAAGAAGAAGTTCAAGGTGGTTAAGACATCGTAGCAAAGAAGAAGTTCAAGGTGGTTGAGTCATCGTAAGTATGTCAATCCAGTTACAGAGCAGATGTGATTTCAGGTGAGGACAACATCTGAAGATCTCGGTCTTGGAGTTAAGGCAAATTGAAGTGGCTTTCAAATTCTGTAGAATTCTAAATTTTTCAGTGGTACACAAAGAACAATTCTGTGTGCCCTTTTGGTATTCCCTCGAATGGTCTAAAATAAACCAATCGATAGAGTACGGGATGTTATTATCTTTGAATTCCCACACCTTATTAGCGAGGGCCGTTGCTGTTCTTTTATCAGAGTGTTTAAAAAAAGCGACATGTGCATAAAACCTGGTTTTGAACCTGTCTTGAGTCATACCAACATATCGTTCACTCCTGGCTGGCTGGTTGTTCATCAAAGATGTTACTTTGGCCTCATATACAACGGATTTGGTGTTACATTTGCCCTGTAATGGGCATTCGTCCGGCTCTCTGCAACTGCATCCTGGATTTATTCTCGTACGATTAGAGTTGGTGATTTTAAACTTAATAGATGGGCAGCAAGATTAACTAATTTTCACTACATTTCTATTAAATATCTTATAATATCTATGATTAGGGGGAAAATCCTTATCTAGGAGGTCAAGGAATTTCCTTCCTACATTAGTTTTGACAGTTAGAGAGAAGGGGGGTGTAAACCAAATAATTTTCCTTTTCCTATTATTGTGATTAGTTTTAGGGGGAGGGGTAGGTAAATATGTAATCTGTCCTGTAAAGGCGTTGTTAATGAGGGCTTTATTATAATAAGGGGCAGCTTTATTAAAAATGTCTAGAGAAGAGGATAAAATAGAAATCCTACGACTAATATTGTGAATAAGATTTTTAAAAACTATAGGGGGATGGCAAGACTCTTTGTTTATATATGTTAGATTCTGGTTAGGTTTATGATAAGGTTTAAAAGAGGCAGTAAGTAGATCAAGATTAATGTCAAGAAAGTTAGCATTGGTAAGGTCCGTATCTATAGTAATTTTAAGGTTAAGATTAGCAAAAGTATTGATTAAATCTTTACGGAATTTATCAAGGTTATGGCCGTTGGTGGTATGAGAAACTGCCGTGTCGTCACGGTATAAACCGATATTATGGGAAGGAAATTTCTCTTTGAGGGTGTGGAGAAGGAATAATCCTACTAAGTCACACACATCCGCACCGTCATATGAACCCATTGCAACATTGAAAGGTTTTCAGGGCTTGACTTTTTAACCCAAATACTTTCATTAGTAAAGAGTAGAGTTTTCCTAGCATGAAAAATAATGTCTTCTTCTAATTTAGAAATATTAATGAAAGGTCTTGCAAAATCTAAGGCTTTATTTAATAAGGAAACAGTAATAGAGGGGTAAAAATCAACAATATCGAATTCTACACTTATTTTTACCTTGTACATTATTAAACCAAGAAATTTCAGAGGATGTATTTAACCATTGTGATAAGTCAGTCATAGTTCTAATTTGGAAAATTATTTTTCTTAAGATTATTTTTACTTGCAAGGCCAACTTCGGATTTAGTCGGGTTAATCACTTTACAACTAGGTCGATTAGTAAAATCTAATTTATGGTCTTTAAGGGTAATATAAGATTTACGTTTAGCTAGGCTTTCAATCCGGTTGACTATTTTTAAAAAAACTAGCTAGTTCTTTAGCTTCATTATTAATAGTATTGTAGGTGTTATTATTAGTTAATTGATATTTTTAGGTGATACTATTGGTTAAAAGTTGGTTATACAAAATACTATTAACTTCAAAGAGATTTTTAGTTTTATCGGAAAGAACAAAGGTGTTTGTAGAATTTTTAAAATAAGAGATATCGTTAGAAAGTTTAGTCTGAAAATTATTGTTGTACTTACGAAATTTGATATCACTAATTAAATTAACAAGGTCTAATTCGAAGTTGGCCATGTCTTTAATTTTAGATGGGTATTTACAGGATTTTATGTCAAAACAATCATTTGTATCAGCACTGAATAGTCCATCGTAAACCATTTCCTTCCATCTCATTCTTTTAACGACTTGTTCGATTTTATTTATAAGCCGTTTGGTATAAGTTGTGGTGGAAGGAGTAGGTATATTTTTGATTAAATGATCCAAATCATAAAGGTCCATGGTGTATGTTGGTTAAATTCCTGAAAACTGTAGAGTGCTCAACTTATCGGACTGGAAGGTGCCAATCATATATGTAATATAGAATATACTTCAATCAATCCCGGTTGGAGTTGTATAAATGAAGTAATTCCGTCGGAAAGGTCCAGGAAAAAAGAGTGCTCTATGTAAGTTACAGAGCTTATTAGTCATGTAATAAACAACATAAGATAATTATTTCATTTACCAGTGGTTTCTTGAAATATATATATATATATATATATATATATATATATATTTTATATATATATTTATGTATGTGCACACCTCGTGTTTTTGTTTATTTTTAAATTGTTTTTATTTTTCCCTCCTCCTCTCACTTATCGTTGTCAACACGCATCCTTTATTTTTGACTTTGTATTTTTTGTTCTTATTCATTTATTTATTTAGTCTTATTACTTCATGTATATGTATGTGTATGTATTTTGTCCATGTCTGTAGACGCATATACGCTTATGTGATAAAGTATACGTCTACGTACTTTTTAAGTATATGCGCATGGTTGAGTGTGTTTATGTTTATATATGTATTGCTTATATATATATATGTATTCTTTTTTTCTCCTCCTCTTCTTCGCCCGTTTTTTCCTCAGCCTCACTTTCATATTTCTTATATTTTGTTTTCAAATCCATATTTAATAAAAACACCTTGTTTTCTTCATTCTGACGACTGAAAACAGATATATCTGCTTTCAAGAAACCACTGGTAAATAAAATAATTATCTTATGTTGTTTTTTACGTAACTAATAAGATCTGTAGCCTATATAGAGCACTCTTTTTTCCTCTACCTTTCCGACGGAAATACTTCATTTACAAACACACATATGCAACACACACACACACACACACACACACACACACACACACACACACACGCGCACGCATATATATATATATATATATATATACATATATTTGTTTTGCGAGGGTTTTGATAGGAAATCGTGTGTCGAAACAAATATTGTTATATTTGGGGAGGGTCATATTGTGTAATACTATTGCCAGAAATAATAACAGAACACACACAAATATAACAATATATATGTATATATATATATATTGGAAACTCTGCTTCGTAGAATCGACACGTATCTGAGGACCTTGCGATTTCAGAGTCAGGTTCAATCATTACATCGATCGTGCCTCGAGCTGGTCGCCAGAGAAACGATTGTAATATGTCTAATAAATTTTATTCGGCGCAACACTGATTCTCCGTTTCTTATGTGATATTGTGATATATATATATATATGTGTGTGTGTGTGTGTAGATTTAACAATATGTAGATTTAACAATTCACTGCTCGCAAGTGTTTTTTAAGCTTCATATCATGTCTCCCTATTTTATCTGATGAGAACGCAAATATTATCCCATGATGATATTTTTTTTGAAATGCGCATAATAAAATTATGGAACTCTTTTACCATCTTTTGATCTTATATTATATATATATATATATATATATATATATATATATATATATATATATATACATATATTCACATACATATTTCAATATAGATATATACATACAGTGGCGGCATGGGTCTCAAAATATGGGATACCAGGAGATGAAGGGGGCCCACCTACATATAGAATGCTATACTTTTGTAGCTGTCTCGGCGGCATAGTTGGAGTAATCATAGACGGTGATGATCCTGGTCTGAAGTTCGATCATGGTCAGGAGTAGGGTTCCTGGCAAACCTTTTCAGTTTTTTTCTATGGGATGTAAAATAAAAACTGAAAAAAAGATTACATGTACCGCTTGACCAGGATTGAACCAAAGGCCAGGATCTCCACCGTCTCTAGTACCTACCGCTATACCAGTGAGACAACAAAACATCTTACGACAATTCATACTTATAAACCTACTATTAAAATTTTCAAAATGAAATCATGTGGTGTTGTTCATGTCTTTCTTAATGTTATTGCTCCTACTTAAGGTTGACTTCTAAATCATTTGGGTGTTCCATAAACTACACCCTCTATTTGTTTCGCATCTATCTAGACTATATTTTAACATGTAATCCATGTTTTATTTCTGTTGCACCTCATTTCTCCACCCACCCTCTCTCTCTCTCTATGATATTTGAATCTACTGTGATTTGGACTTAACTTATTCATAAATATATGTTTTGCATGTCAGTTAGATTCAAACTTACAGTGATTGGTATCATATAAATGGCATGGTGAACTAACTGTTGTGTTACTACTTTATATATATATATACATATATAGTTAAGTATTGAAGTTTCCGTTGAAAATTGAAAAGGTTATAGGAGTGAAGAGTGCTCTATGTAAGTACCAGAGCTAATTTTAATGTATAATAAACAATACAATATAATTACCTCATTACCAGAGGTTTCCCGAATAAGACGAATACAAAAAACGTCCTCATTCGTTCATCGGACAAGGCAATTTAAAACAGTGAAATATTTGAAAGATCTCCTCAAGAAAGGCAAAAGTTTAACGGACAATAACATTTATAAATAAAAGTAATGCAAGAGATATATATAAAAAAAGGAAATATAGTTAGCGTATGTGTATAAATGTGTGTATATTCACTCACAAATGTACATATGTGTGTATGTACAAATGCATGTGTATAGTGAAAATGTGTGCGTAAGTACATATATCAGGGCAAGCATATCAGTGTATGTGTGACAACAAATACGTATATAATATAAGTTGAAAAAGAAATTGTAAGATAATATAGTTAACATACATCCAGACTCAGGTATTAAATATATACACATACAAGTATGAAAGCACGCGTATAAACACACACACACGCGCGATCACATATATGCGAATGATATACAGGGAAGGGAGTGTATTAGTCAAAGGAGTGTCAGTCTGAGGGGGCGATATATATATAAAAATGAAACAATATATGAGAATGAAAAAAATGTTTAAATCAAAGAGAAAGTAAGAGGGAGGGGTTATCAATTATAAATTAACACTAGACAAAAAGAAAACAAACATATGTTCGTACGTACACACATATATATATATAAATATATATATATATAAATACGTACAGACAAAAACACATACATGCGTACGTATATACAGAGGCGCGCATACATACACACGAAGCACTTATATATATATCGGCACATGTATATCTAATCACACGTACGTATGCGACTATATATATATATATATATACATATACACACATATATGCACATACATACATATATATATATACATACATACATATACACATACATTCACCCATACACACACACACGTATATATAAGTATGTAGAAAACATAGATATAAAAACATACATACACACACATATATATACACACTCACGCACACATACGGAGGCGTTCGTATACATATACAGAATGCATACACACACATGCACACTCACACGCATAGATACAAATTATAAACCAGCCGTCTGAATAAATGAGTACAAATATAAAAGCGGCGGCGAAACAACAGCATATATCTGGAGTTGAAAACGCAAGTGACATGTGATATCAAGTAGTGAAAGATAATGGGGAAGTAAAATGTGGAATTGTGAAGATATTAGGTAAGTGAATCAAAAAGTAGGGAACGGGGCCCACTGGTGGATGTGAAGTAAAAATAAAAATAAAAATAAAAATAAAAATAAAGTTCAAAATAAAAGTAAATCAGAAAGAGAAGGCTGTAAAGAGGATAGTTTAAGGAAAGTGAAGAACAAAAGTTTATGGAGGATAAGTATCTGAAAGTGAGTTAAGTTTATATGAGCTGGAAAGCAAGTGGAATTTCATGTGTGGGCAACTGGTGAAATTTTCGGTTTTTGCATTTAGGCAGGTTTTTGGTGATTTAAGGTTTTGTAAAATCCAATATTTTTCGCTTATGCAGAGTGTGCATATTCTTGTTCCTCTTGCATATTCTTTAGATTGGTTCAAAATTGACCAATCAAATTTATATTGGATACCTTGGTCTTTCAAATCCCATATTCTGCTAGCCAAAGCTGTTGTAAATCTTTTTTCTGGATGTCGGAAAGATGCGACATGTGAGTAATAACGCGTTTTGAATTTGTCTTGTGTCATACCCACATATCGTTCGCTGATGGCTGGTAGGTTGTTGCTGATGGTTGTCACTTTAGCCGCATATACAATGGCTTTGGTGTTGCATTTACCTTGTAATGGGCATTCACTTTTGACTCTACAGGAGCAATGTTGGTGTTCTCTGGGTGTTTTATTATTGAGGATATAAAACCTGCCTAAATGCAAAAACAGAAATTTTCACCAGTTGCTCACACATGAAATCACACTTGCTTTCCAGCTCATATAAACTTAACTCACTTTCAGATACTTATCCTCCATAAACTCTTGTTCTTCACTTTCCTTAAATTAACCTCTTTACAGACTTCTCTTTCTGAATTACTTTTATTTTGAACATTATTTTTATTTATACTTCACATCCACCAGTGACCGCCCACCCACCCTTACTTTTTGATTCACTTACCTATTATCTTCACAATTCCACATTTTACTTCCCCATTTTCTTTCACTACTTGATATCACATGTCACTTGCGTTTTCAACTCCAGATATATTCTGTTGTTTCGCAGCCGCTTTTATATTTGTACTCATTTATTCAGACGGCTGGTTTATAATTTGTATCAATGCGTGTGAGTGTGCATGTGTGTGTATGCGTTCTGTATATGTATACGAATGCCTCCGTATGTGTGCGTGTATAAATGTGTCTGTATGTGTATTTTTATATCTATGTTTTTTACATACTTATATAACGTGTGTGTATGTATGTGTATGCATGTGTGTATATGTATATATATATATATATATATATATATATATATATATAGTCGCGTACGTACGTGTGATTAGATATACATGTGCCGATATATATATAAGTGCTTCGTGTGTATGTATGCGCGCCTCTGTATATATGTACGCATGTATGTGTTTTTGTCTGTACGTATTTATATATATATATATTTATATATATATGTGTGTACGTACGAACATATGTTTGTTTTCTTTTTGTCTAGTGTTAATTTATAATTGATAACCCCTCCCTCTTACTTTCTCTTTGATTTAAACATTTTTTTCATTCTCATATATTGTTTCATTTTTATACATATATCGCGCCTCAGACTGACACTCCTTTGTCTAATACAATCCCTTCCCTGTATCATTCGCATATATGTGATCGCGCGCGTGTGTGTGTGTTTATACGCGTGCTTTCATACTTGTATGTGTATATATTTAATACCTGAGTCTGGATGTATGTTAACTATATTATCTTACAATTTCTTTTTCAACTTATATTATATACGTATTTGTGGTCACACATACACTGATATGCTTGCCCTGATATATGTACTTACGCACACATTTTCACTATACACATGCATTTGTACATACACACATATGTACATTTGTGAGTGAATATACACACATTTATACACATACCCTAACTATATTTCCTTTTTTTTTATATATCTCTTGCATTACTTTTATTTATAAATTTCATTGTCCGTTAAACTTTTGTCTTTCTTGAGATTTCTGAAATATTTCACTATGTTTTAAATTGCCTTGTCCGATGAACGAATGAGGGCGTTTTTTGTATACGTCTTATTCGGGAAACCTCTGGTAATGAGATAATTATATTGTATTGTTTATTATACATTATATATATATATATATATATATATATATATAACGAAGGAAGTGTGGTAACAAGGTTGATATATATATATAATACATATACATATATCCATATATGCATATATTATTAATTGAATTCCACTTACATTATAAATTTCACTGTACTTTTTGCTTTCAATATTGTCCACAAATCAAACACATTTCGGCCAAGGAATTTGGTGGAATAACAAATATAAATGTATAAGAACACATTATATGCTATATATATTTATATATATATTTTTATACGTGCGTATGTATATACACACACACATACACACATATATATGTATATATATATATATATGTATATATATATATATATGTATATATATCTGTGTGTGTGTGTATGTGTGTGTGTACGTGCGTGTGCACGTGTGTGTGTGTGCGTGTGCATGTGTGTGTGTATGTGTGTGTTTGTATACATATATATATATATGTGTGTTTGTTTGCAAAAAGTAAACGGAAAAATCAAAGCAAACGATATATATATATAATACATATACATATATCCATATGTATTGAGGTTTTTTTTCCTTTTCTTTTTCAATGTGAAGTTGTGATGTTAACATACCTTTCTAGAGCCCCTCATAATATTAATTCCAAAAGAGAAAAGAAAACCAATGTAATGAATATACATTCTCCCCACTCGATGTGCGCCATTTACTTTACGATTCTTTCTGGCCTTAGCTGGATGTGAAATCCCAGCTTTAATGATTCCGTCAATGCACGCAGCCCCCATTTTCCATTATTTTCAATTCATTATGAATTTCATTGTGGAAATTCGTAAAAATATTATGAGAATTTTCTTTTATATAAACCCCACTGAACGAGGTTTATATCATGACAGTTGCAATGACACTTCATTTAGAATTAATCCTCCTATAATTCAAGCCCACCTGAGGCGTACTTCCGCTATCTGTTCAATCAGCGAAAGCTCAGCTGCAAAACAGCAAGAATTTACCACTGCTGGTGCACAAAATTTTCTCTAATTATCTTATCAACTAATATATTAGAAATGTCTGCAATATAACGTTAACTGAAGAGGAAACTGTATATCAAGGATAACTGAAATTAAAGAATCCTGTCTCTCACACACACACGCAAATTACATCATTCGTCCTCATGATGTAGAGAAATCTGTTCTTATATGTCTCCTAAAAAAGGCTACCTGCTAAATAAAAATGTTAAATGCAATCTCATCAGAGATAAATTATCACTTATTTCCTATTTTAAAATGATTGACGTAAAAATGTTTCTAGCTAGAATTAATTTGGCTTCTAAATAGCAATTTCCAATTCCTTAATAGTTATTATATTATTAGCAACCAACAAACCAACCAAAATACAGAGTGGCTAGAACAAAGCTCATCTGATCACTTACACTAGTTGGCAAGCATTCAGAATAACAAAATATCCGATTGGTACAGTCGAAGATTATATTATCCATGCGGTGCATAGAACACACTTCCACCCCGATTTTAAATACTTATGGCAATATTTTACCAACAAGATTATGTAATACACATAGATTCATAAATATAGTTACAACTATAGTAGGTTCGTATAAGTCGGACATTAGAAACGTCACAATGAACCTGCTGGTAGAATTCTTTTCTGGAAAATTGATGTGAGCAGATGACTTGGAGACTAAACTCCACAATCAAAGATGTTCTTGGAGGTGACACCCGGTTGGAGGCAGGGGAAATTTAAAGGGAAATGAAGAAGAAGTAGAAGAAGCATGTCATACTAAATCCCCCTGCGAATTACATTAGAGTTGCACATACATGTGGAGTGCTCGGCCCCTTATACGTTAATTAAGTTGTTCCGTTGATCGAAGCACTGGCAGACTCATGTCGAACGCAAGAGAGATCCATTTAATTCCCTTCCACAAAGATAGACACATGACTTTTGTCTTTTCTGATTTGTCTGTACATCACAGCCACTTATTTATGTATTACATTTATTCACACTTATGACAGTATGATCTGCTGAAAACAAAATTATACTCTCAAATAATAGGTGAGGGGTTGGAATAAACGGTCATTTTTCTAGGTTGTTTCTGCTAATATTTAAAAAGAAACTAGAATTAGTCGTTTAGTTTACATACTGAGCCGCCCTAATCCAACCTATTTATTTTATAACGTATCGGATTTCTAGTAATGCACATTTGTCGTAATCTATAATGTCTAAAGAAAATTAATTGTCGCAGGAATGCTACCACATAAAATAAAATTTTGCCGGGGATAGATTAGCAAAATTTAATAAGCGGTGGGGGGATCTGAAAAATTAATAAACGGAGGTGGACGATTATTCGAGAAAGTACCGAAAGTACTTTATGAGATCTTTTGCAATGCCCGTCAGTTATTCTCAACGTGTGAGAGACAATATCACTTCACGCATCTTTTCCTTTTCCAACGATATTAGAGCGTCAAATACCATGCTTTGCAGCATAGAGTTATGTCCTTTTACGTTCTGAGTTCAAATCCCGCCGAGGTTAGCTTTTCCTTTCATCCTTATGGGGTCGATAAAATAAAGTATCAGTAAGCACTGGGATCGATTTAATCGACTTTCCCCCACCCCATCAAATTGCTGGCATTGTGCCTAAAGTAGAAACAATTATTGATATATTCAGTAACACAAGCATAATATACAAACAATCACACATTATGTTTAAAAGTGTACGTTGCTAAAATATATTTGTAAACCAAATCAAACTATGTAATTTCGATATTCAATCAGAAACATTTTCTATATTATATTTTAGTCAACAGGAGTACCTGGGGGTTAATTTTAGTAGCTCGTAAAATTATCTATTCCATTCCAATACAATTAAAATTAATTTAAAAAAAAAAAAATCACAAAATCTATATTTCAATATATGTGAATTTTCGGTGTTAATATTTACAATTCCACCATGGAAAACATAATGCTTGACTTTGAACACAATAGACAGACTCACATATTGACTCACTACAAACAAAGCACATGATGTTCTCTTCCTTTGTATATCTTTCTTTTTCTCTCTATCACACTCGTTCTCTCTCTCTCTATCACACTCATTCTCTCTCTCCTTCTATCTATCTACGCATATATATATATATATATATATATATATATATATATACATACATATATATATATGTGTGTGTGTGTGTGGTGTGTGGTGTGTGTGTGTGTGTGTGTGTGTGTGTGTGTGTGTGTGTGTGTGTGTGTGTGTGTGTGTGTGTGTGTGTGAACGTTAAACAGAAATAATAAAGCAAGCGACATAGTACATTAAAGAAATATATTTGTTTATCATTTGGAATAGCAGGAAAAGAGGATTAACGTTTTGAAACCTGGTCCTTTATCAGAAGAGTTAGAAATAAAAGATAATATATATATATATATACCTCTCTCTCTCTCATCTATCATTTTATCTGAATAATCCATTGGCTATGATATTTTGTTTCACCTCCTTCCACACTTTTCACTGCACCCACATATTCACCCCACCGATCGTATGTGTGCTTCTACCAATATAGGTTTGTGCGCCTGCGTGTAGGTATATATACATATATATACATACATATATATATATATATAAATATATATATATATATAATAATAATAATAAATTTGAAGACTAAAATAGAAAGAGGGCTCGATAAGGATAAATATATATCAAATATATAAGAACCGTAGAGCAAATATTTATTAAAATAACAGATTAAAGTTTAAGCAAAGAACCGGTGCTTTCGCCCTTAACGGGATCTTCTGAAACTAAAAAAAAAATCAATCTATGAACGCAGAAGTAAATATTTCGAAAAACGTTGCAACCGAAGGAAGAGAGGAAGACGATACTTTGGTTCGTGGAAACGTTCCCTGGCAAAGATCGTAAAAACATGAAGATAATACGTCATTATTAGGAGCGGTGAAAACAATTACACGCAAAAATAAAACCACGTTTATGGTATAAATGAAGTTGTAGACTAATATTCTATTAGGTGGTTCTTGGAGACGTTCTCTGGCAATGAACTGAAAAAACGAAGATAATACGTCACTATGTGGAACGTGAGAACAATTACACGCAAAGACAAAACCACGTTTATAGTATAACTGAAGTCGTAGACTAAAATTCTATTTAGGAAACCCAATGATTCTCGGCTTCAGAGTTAAGAATAATGTAAATAAATTACATAGGTAATTGAAATCAACAAAAAATAAATATATACATGCACGCATCCATATACGTACATACACATGCCTACGACTTCAGTTATACCATAAACCTGGTTTTGTCTTTGCGTGTAATTGTTCTCATAATGACGTATTATCTTCGTTTTTTTCCGTTATTTGCCAGGGAACGTCTCCACGAACCAAAGTATCGTCTTCCTGTCTTCCTTCGGTTGCAACGTGTTTCGAAATATTTACTTCTGCGTTCACAGATTGATTTTTTTAGTTTCAGAAGATCCCGGTAAGGGTGAAAGCAGCGATTCTTTGCTTAAACTTCAATCTGTTATTTTAATTAATAAATATATATATATATATATATATATACATACATATACATATATATATACACGCATACAAATATATATACATATATAAACTTACATGTGTGATGTGTGTATGTGAGTATGTGTAAGTATGTATATGAATGTATATGTGGAGAATGTACATGAATATATGTGTGTGTCAGCATGTGTTCCTACAAACCACAATTCGAACAAATTGAAACATATCCACTGAGGAGATTGCAAGTTACAAATGTTTCACTTGTTAGTCGACTGTGTCACTTACCTAACATAGCAAAACAGAGTAAATAAGATTATGAAGCGTAAACTGTACACTTATAATTTGAAATTAATAAGACTATAAAGTATTAAATTATGCCTAATTAATGTATCATGATTTCAAAGCTGTGAATTATATGATTATTATATATTATATACTTTAGTGGCTAAGGTGATAAATTGTTACCGTCGTATTGAGGGGTCTGTGATATTCTTTCCGAACCCGTGCACTCAGTTTTCAAATCATCTTGGCGTCTACACATAGGGGTAATTATACGAACATGGAGCAGCACGTGTAAAAAGTAATTAGCCAATGTTATCAGTTATAAATTTTTGAGGGAACATGTACACTTTTTATTCAAAGAATAACTCATAGGTATATATTTATGTATAGATATATTGTATGTATAGATGTATGTTAATATTTATGTATAGATATATTGTATGCATAGATGTATGTTAATATTTATGTATAGAAGTAGGTATAGATGTATGTTCAGATTTATGTATAGAAGTATGTATAGATGTAGGTTTATATAGATGGATGAATCTGTAAATTATTTAGTAGTTAAACGTCTTCATGACTTTATTTTTGCAACAATTATATATCGCATTTTTTCACTCTCTGCAATTTCACAAATTCAAAATATATAAATATAAAAATACAGTGTTTTATCCTTCGTTTGGATGCTAATGCTAATTATATTTGATGACATCATTTACATTT
>OZ024743.1:180262258-180289758 GCA_964016885.1 Eledone cirrhosa
AATAATAATAGAAACATTAACGACAGACACAGCAGCAGCGACCACAGTAGTAATAACGGTAACAATACGAGTAACAACAACAACAACCACAGTGGTAATAATAGAAATAATACATGTAGCAACATTAATGTTAGTCATATGAACAACAACAACAAAAACAAGAAACGTAATAAAAGTAACAACCACAATGGTAGAAATAACAGTAACAACAACAATAACGGTGGAGAAAACAACAACAATACATCTAACAATCACAGCAACAATACATCTAGCAACATAACAATAATAATAATACATCTAGCAACATAACAATAATAATAATAATAATGTTAATGATAGGAACAACAACAACCACCATAATAACAATAATAGCAACACACACAACTATGACGATAGATATATTGACAACCCCTTAGAGAAACTATTCTTCAATCCAGCTGACAAAACATATAAGATGGGTAATATCTATCCTACGAGGTTACCCTTTAATAAAAGGGTTTGTATACCACAACAAATAGATGCCGAGACAGAGGCACTGTTCACCATAGCTAGAAATAAGATTAGACAAATAGTAGACCGGTAACTAAGAGACAAAGCAGACCAGAGGTCCAACAACTTGGGAGGAAACCTGTAGAAGGCTTTGTTAGCCTCAAGCAGCGCACAAGGGATGGTGAGGAAGTATGTCTACCCACGGATAAGTCTGGTTGGATGTCAATAGACAGAATGCCTAACTACATCAAGGCTATGCAACCCCACATCACCAACACGAGCGAAATTGAACAGCAAATACATGAGGGTAGAGAGAAAATCCTCAACGCTCACATGATGATGTGGACTGACATCCTAAAGCCAAGCAGACACACTGCCAACAACTTCCAGGCGTCTAACAATGGCATACCACCCTTGTATTGGCTCCGCAAAGACCAGAAGACAATCGACGACCCGACAACAGGACCACCAACAAGACCTGTATGTGGATCCAATACAGCTAGCAACTACAGGATCTCCTACTTCCTCTCAATGGTTATACGCCCCATAATCAAGATGTCCCCAGATGTATGTGGCAATACAGAGGACCTCCTCAGCAGAATTAGTGAGTGCAACAAAAACAAAAACCTATCCAACTGCGTAATAGGCAGTATGGATGTGGTATCACTGTACCCATCCATTAACATTGATTTTGCTGTGGAAAAATGTGTGGAAATGATCATTGAGCATGAGATGGAGTTCTGCCACGTCGACACAGACAAACTGGGCCTCCTACTTAGACTTACCTATGACACTGACTATCTAGACAGCCATGACCTTAGACGTTTCTGCTCCAGTAGACCCATAAGAGGTAGACCCCCCACCATAACCTCATTGGCAAAAAATACTCCCATGGAAAGGTGGATTGGGTGGACCAAAGCTATAAGGACCCCCCAAAAACAATGATCAGGTAAGAAAAATTGTTACACATGCAATAGGGGCTAGTATCAAAACTACCCTAAAGAGCCACATATTCAAATTCAAAATGTGGGATCAGCCATTGGCGTCAGCATAGCTGGTGACGTTGCCAACCTTTTTATGGTATGGTGGGAAAGGAGACTCAAAAATCTTCTTGATGAGAGCTCCATAGACCTCATCATGTACTCTCGTTACGTAGACGACATCAATATAGTAATAAGGACATCCCCACAAGAGAGTACTAAAAAGTTTGATTTAGAACGTAGCACAATGGAAAGCATCCAGCAGATAGCTAATTCCATACACCAGAGTATAACTGTAATTATCGACTACCCTTCCAAACACCCTAACAATTGACTACCTGTATTAGACACGAACTTTGGACTAACACTATAGACGAGAGAGCCCAAATTCTCCACTCACACTACGCTAAACCCATGGCCTCCAAATACCTGATATTCAAAAACTCAGCAATGTCCAGTAGTGCTAGGTTTAATATTCTGATCGCAGACTTGGTACGAGTGATGAAGAACGTGTACCGCATGTGCGACCCAACAGAAATGGAAAGACACATCCAACACTTCATCAACCGCATGCAGTTCTCTGGATACAACCAAAGAGACAGAGTTAGAGTATACGAAGGAGCCACGGATAAGTATAAGACCCTCATAGAACTGGACATGAAAGGAATTTGCCCATTATACAGGAGCAAATCATGGAATAGCTTAGATAGGACTAGACATAAGATAGGGAAAGCCACCTCATGGTACGACAACCAGATATACCAGAGTGTCATGTTTGTGGACGCTACCCCTGGAGTGAAATTAGCTAACCAGTGTAGAAAGGCCCTGAGAAAGACCCACTTAAAATTAAGGTGGTAGAAAAGCCAGGAACCACCATAAAATCCCTGATCAGCAAAACCTACCCTTTTAAGAAAACCCACTGTACTAATAGGAAATGTATTATATGTAAAGTAAACCCCCAGATAAACTGTAAGACTAGAAACGTAGTCTATAGCACAAGATGTACAGAGGGTACTTGCAGAAACATGACAACAACATACATAGGCGAGATAGCTCGTAGCATAGGTGAAAGGATAGACCAACACTGGGGGGGGGGGGACTAAAAGGACTAAAAAAACGGTTCAGTACTATACGAACATGTCAGACAACAACACGACAGTAACATAGACAACATAGAAATTAAAATAATATCTAAACATAGAAATGACCCAGCAGATAGGCAAATCAGAGAGGCCAGCGAAATAGAACTTCGAAGGCCAAGGCTAAACAGAAAAAAATGAATGGAATAACAACACCCAAACAAACAATACTGACGTAAGAGAAGTATAAATAAATAAAAAAGAAATAATTAAATACATACACAAGCACAATAACAACAAACACATATAAACACACACTAGTAAACTAAGATAGAATACAATAACCAATACACAGTCACCCAAACACAATAATCACACGTAAATGCATGCGCAGAGAAGAAGGCAAAAATAAATAAATAAATAAACAGACTAAATAAAGATGGCGTAGGCATACAATACAACAGGAGGAAACATAATAGCACCACTGACGATGTTGCAGATGTGCAACGAAAGAACTTTTTTAGACTATAATATGTGTTTGTGTCTATATTATATCTGTATTTTTACCGTTGGTCAGTCAATGGTAACATTGAGGACCGAATAAATTAAATTAACCGATATAAAAGACACAGAAGCGAAAAACCAACCAAACAGTGAGTGTGTTCTGTTATTATTTCTGGCAATATTATTACACAAATATGACCCTCCCCATGAATAACAATATATAATATATGTGTATACGTGTGCATGCATGTGTGTGAGAGTGATTATGTGTACATATATTTATTGCTGTATGGCAATATGTGTATGAATTTGTGTATATATGTATATCCAAATATACAGATGGTTGTGTAATAGCATGTAGCAGCTCATGTCTTTCCGTATACAGCTTCATGTTCTTTCCAATACATGGAGCTAGATATAAATCTATGTGTATATAGGTATATGCCTATGACTTGCGACGTCGGTTGTATTATTTAAGTGTGTGTATGTACAATGTCTGTATTTGTGTATTTTGAATGTCATTTCTCTCTGCAATCAAAAAAGCAATCGACTTGAGGCCAAAACAATACGCAGGTGGTGCATCTCTGAGATAAAGGTCATTCTTTCCTTTCTTACTAGTCAATTATCGTTTCAATATTGCTTTTGGCAAAGAATGTAAGCAATACATAGGCTCTCGTAGTAGCATAAAAAAAATATTTTTTTAATCAAATACGTACTCGAACACGCACGTGCAGATATCTCATGATTTTGCAAACGGACTTTATTTAGACAAGCTGTAGTCCTAGATATATTTTTCTAGAGTCAGATTTTAAATAGAGAATTTTGGTGATATAATACCATCATCATTGCAAACACAGTCGAACATTCCTGGCAAAGTCTCTCCACAATTCACGATTTTCTATTGCTGCTGGTAACTGCTCTCTACTGAGGTTTGTATCACCTGAGAGATGATCGATGAAGGTACGAACTGGTCTTCCTCTACTGCAATTCTTCCTCTATAGCTTCTTGCTTATTCCTCTAACATTTTCTTTGTTAAACGTAACCGTCTTTGAACCACTGTAGTTGTTATCTAGTTGCTTGTTTGTAACTTCCTGCTGACTTCACCAGCATCTCTTCCAGGTCTGAATATAGCAGGTTTTGTCTAGAGAAGGTTAGAGAATGAGATGTAAGTGAAAGAGAAATATAGAGGAAGATTCGACCCCAGTACAACAGTGACACTTTATTTTATCGAACTCAAATGGATGACCTCTGCAGGATTTTAACACAGAGTGCTGAGAACCGAAACGAATACCACAAATGATTCTATCAGACGTTCAAACGACTCTGTCAATCTGCCGCCTTCTATTAAAGGATACTAATGCCTTTTTTTACACAAAATAGGTTATAAAAATCAATGAATATTTCGTAACTTGGCGATGATATTATTTATGTTGTCTCATAGCTTAAGACTGTGTTATAACTTCTTACCATTCACACATTTTGCTTGTGATTTATTACCACCAAACTCACTAAACTGGACACGATGTGAATTAATGAGCTAAATAATTGCGAAAACAGCGTACACAAAAATTGCTTTAATTTAATATCAGATAATATCAAAAATATAATTGCTGTTTTGATTATTTATAATTTGAATATCCAAATTGATTTTGCTAACTCTGAAAATTAATATTCCTAGAAAGAGTTATACATTTTATTTTCAAAGAACCATCAACGACTAATTTGTAGAAGATCGGTGTGTAAGTTGATTTCATATCGATTAACAGGCCTTTTTCTTTTATTCTTTAGAAATAATTCTGCACTTTCTAGAGATATTTGCCGTTTTATCTTCACATTAATTTCTTGCTTGTGAATACCAAATTATAAAATATGAAATATATAATAAAAATTAAAAGAAAATAGATAAGATAAAGTTAAATTACAACATACATTGTCAGATATAAAACAGTGTATATAATATAGGTACTCACACGGGCACTCCGGCAATATCACATGCACACATATGTATGAATCTACACACACACACACACACACACACACACACACACACACACACACACACACACACACACACACACACACACACACACACATATTCATATATATATATATATGTATATACACACACACACACTCCTCGAAACCCTTCCTATTTAGCAGGAAATATTCGCTACACGCATCCTGCCCTAACACAAAGTTATATGATACATATGACTTAATATTCAGTCACGAAATTTTAGCTAGATACAGTAATGCTCTATTCGATTCTTTGAAGTCACCTGTTATAATTTCATTCAACGACACCACTCTCTCTCTCTCTCTCTCTCTCTCTCTCTCTCTCTCACTCTCTCTCTCTCTCTCTCGCTCGCTCTCTCTCTAAATCTATTCTCTCACAACCACTATCTCTTTAGAGAACACTTTCTTGTTGTCTTCTTCATCTTTGTCTTCCAGTAAACATGGATGCTGGTAAAGCTACATGCACGTTATCTAGTGTTTCCTTCTGCCTCTATTTTTTGTTAAAAGACTGTTGTGAGCTCAAATTTACATAACTGTACCAAACGTTCAGGTCTCTTTGTTGTAACAATTAGCGTATTAATGGCAAGGATGGGGAGGGCTAGTCCAGAGAGAATGCTCTGAGCAGGTCTCATTTACAGTAAATATTATATATATGCTTCATGCCATTCGTGTCTGCTCACACTTTTCGAAACAGAAATGTCTTTATGAGGAACCTGGAAATCAAGTGCCGTTTGAATTTTGTTGGGGAGTAGGCGTATATATAGTACTAGATTACCCGTGACCCACTGGGTCACGTTCGCACAAAAATATTTTTTTAAATCATATTCACTTAAAATTTTTAAATAATCAAAATTTTTAAATAATCAAAATACATACAGACGTATATAATGTAAAATGAAATTGGAAGGCCCATATATATATATGTGTGTGTGTGTCTGTGTGTGTGTGTGTGTGTGTGCGTGTGTATATATATATATATATATGTGTGTGTGTGTGCGTGCGCGTGTATATATATATATATGTGTGTGTGTGTCTGTGTGTGTGTGTCTGTGTGTGTGTGTGTGTGTGTGCGTGTGTATATATATATATATATATATATATGTGTGTGTGTCTGCGCGTGTGTGTGCGTGTGTATATATATATATGTGTGTGTGCGTGTGTGTGACCTATATACACTGGTCAAAGACACATATACACACACACATATATAATTTCATTCAACAACACCAACAACTCTCTCTCTCTCTCTTCAATTTCCATTCTCTGTCTCCTTCTCTTTGTCTCCTTCTCTCTGTCTCCCTCTATGTTTCTCTTTCAATCTACTCTCTCACAATCACTATCTCTTTCTCTCTATCCTTCTCTCTCTGTTTATGAAGGTACCAGAAAAAAACCCGTATTTCGGGAACTCCTGCTCCGATTTACGCAAAACTTGTTTTATTCCATTTGTATTCCCATTTCAGGAGCAACTTCCATTCAAAGTATTTTCCCATTATGCACCGTTTTAAATCACAGACAAGCACGCAATCACAGTGTTTAGTAGATTATAGATGTCTCATGCGTGTTTCCTCACCATTGCTATAACTCTAATATGGTTTCTGTAGGGCATTGTATTAGGTGGTCACTATCATCAATAAAAACAGTTCTTCTTCTTCTTCTTATACAACCACATATTCCTGAGTGTGTCAGGGGGTCAGAGTCCTCAAACACTCCTTCCAGCGTGTCCTGTCAGAAGCAACCATCTCCAACTGATCTAGCTGTATCTCCAAGCATGACCAGCTAAGCTCATATATGTTATCCATCCATCTTGCTCGAGTGCTACCCTGGGTCTCCTGCAATACAGAAAGCAAACAATAACCCTAGAAAACGTACAGAATATTGACCGGAACAAAAATCCAAGTTCAAAATTATAAATATTGGTCTATTATAAAGAATATGAGATTCTAAAGATATAAATAATGAACACGACAATCCAATTCAAGAACTAATCATTAACGTATCTGAAGCACAAGATAATTACCACCAAAATTAGAAAAGAAATCAGTCAGAAACACAAAATAGAATAAAATAATGCAAACCAGGTCGTGAAAAATTTAATGAAAACACACCACATGATTATCATTGTCAGATGCTGGGAAAATCACATAACAATAATACATGAAATTCCATGCCTCGGCATCAAATATTTAACAGAGATTCATAAGATGTTCGCAAAGATATATATCGATATACTGTTGTAGCTAGAAAATACACTTGACTGGATCTCTGATTGAAAAACCAGCTTCAGGCGAAACCTAATTATACTGTAAATCCTAAAGCTACAAACCTATTACATGTCTTTATACAGCGTATAATGCCTTAACTGTGATCATATAGCAGAGAATAAACAAATATGTTTAAAACATCAAACAATGACCTGTTAACAAGAGAGGGGAGGGATGCTGCAACGACTAATATGGCTGTTAAAATTAACTAGTTATTAACAAAGTCATAGCCAGTGATTGTATGCAGAGAAGGGTGGAATTGGTCATGGCATGAAATGTCTACCAGAAGGTATTATTTTATCAGTGTATCGTGTAAACATTAGCTATGAATAAGGTATCATAAACCACAAACATATTAAACAAATCATCTTTAAAAGCAAATATTAATTCAAATATAGACACAACAGGAGATCTTTTAAGAGAACAATGAAGGCCATCTCAGCTTGCACACGGCAGACGATAATAAAATAGAAAAACTGTTAATAAACCAATAGAAACACAATACAAACATTATCTAGTGGTTTATATGAAATTTGATTGACACAACAGGCCAAACTTTACACGAAGAGAGGAACCGTAGAATATATTAAGACAAGAGAATTTTAGAAGACACGGACTTAGAAATACTTAAGAATCCACAAATATGAGTATAGAACGCAGAAATAAAAGAGAATGACAGGAAATAATACTCTATACATTAATCAAAATTTATAACAGTTAAGTAGATAGATATGTTTCTTCATTAGCCACAGGGGCACAAAAGAAGGGGACAAATACAAAGGGGGAAGTTTACATACAATAAAAACGTGTAAAATATTATCACAAATGCAATTTAAAAATTAGTCGATTTTCCCCAATAGGGGGAGACATTACATATGGGTAACACATACCCCCGAAAAAAAATGTGCAACCCTCATCTCCAGGAGTACGAAGAGTTTGTACTCCTTTCCTCTCCTCCTCTTTTTCCTCAACCTACAGGCAGATATAGAGAGAAGGCCCATTCACTCGGGCCATTCTCGCCACTTTCACCCACCTTTCATAAAACTTGCTGGGGTACAGCACCTCTCTCTCCATCCTGATTCTTCTTCCAAAGTGGTATTTGAGAAAAAGAATCAGTTGTTGGCCGGAGAGAAAGGTGTCTGACCTCAGCCCTTTCAACCTTGTCCACCATACAACCTCTTTAGCCATTGCCATCACACACACGAAAATCGCCTCTCCTTCGTTTTTGAAGGAGGGTGGCGGTTTGATCATGACAATGGACTCGGTGGTCAACCGGATTGGTCCCACCCGCGACAATAGTCGTTCTACATATCCCCACAGGTCGGTGACGCCCGGGCAGTGTATGAATGCGTGCGCAACGATTTCTTCGTCTCGCACGCACCTCGGACAGATCTTTTTTGCAGGGTCCCTGCCCGGGCGCCCATGTCAGTAGAGCTTTATCTCGAACTGGTAGAGCTCCTCTGTAGCACTGCCAGACCAGGGACGTTTGGAATTTGTCCATCGGTCCCGGGCGGAAGATCCTACCGAACAGACTGGCCAGTTCGTCTTCCTCTACGCCTAGAGTTTCACCGAGCACGTCGTCGCACTTGCTGCGGATCAACCCTCTATAGAATGACAAAGTGGAGTCTCCACTGATCGCCGGGACCGCCTGCCAGACGGCTGTGGGCGCCTGAGCACATTCGATGTGCCAGTCGCCCATTTTCTTCGGTCTTTGCTTGACCCAGGACTGCAGCTGGGTCAGCGAGACGAGTCGTGGGTGGCTCGCCTCACGAACGGGGCCCATACCGGTTGTCCGGTGAGGAATACGTAGTGATGCCGCAGCCTGAGCGCGTGTTTGCTCATCGTCAGCCACGGCATCCTCAGGGGCGTTGGCAGCAGATGGATCTTCTCACCAAAGGAACCCGCCTCTTCCAAAGGAATTGGAAGAGCGCGCGCTCCATTTCGGCGAGCGTTTTGGCTGGACAAGGCACGACGGTCAAGCGGTAGTAGATGGCGGACGCTATAAAAGTGTTTGCCACCTCCGCTCGACCTTTCAAGGATAGTTTGCACTCGGCCCACTTCTGGGTGAGTGCAAACACCTTAGCCAACACCTCGTTCCAGTTCTTCTCCACCTGGAGGTCCGGACCAAACCAGACTCCGAGCAGCTTTACTGGTCCTTCCGTCCAGCGTCCGACGACGCCACGATCCGAGTTGCAAACCGATGTACTTGTCCCGGTTCAGTTTCGCTCCTGTGAAACTTTCGTATACCTTCAGTAAGGTGCCGACTTCCTCGATTTGCGAGGCGCTCGACACCACTACTGCCACGTCGTCGGCGAAGGCTGACGCCGCTTTCCGCAGTCCCGGTTCCAGAGGGATGCCCTGCAATAGCTCCAACTTCCGCAGTAGTGGCTCGAGAGTCAATACGTACAGTGGTGGTGGTTGTGTTGTTGCTTTGGGTGTTGGCAGTAATGCCTCTTTTTTTTTTAGTTAACTGAGGACAGTAAGCCTTCAGGTGACCACTGCTTAAACAGTGGTAACATGAAGGCCGCCTACCCTCAACAGAAATGTTTATGTGTGAAATTACATCCAGAGGCACACGTTGGGGGTATTTTACCTATCCGTTCTGGCCTCATTTGGACCAGAACTTCCATGCTTGTACCATTGAATGTGCTTCTGGAGGACTTTCCCACCGAAATGATGGTGTCTTCGTCGAAATCGATGAAGCCAGACGTTTACATTTGGTGCAATGTTCAACATTTTTATTTTTTGTGTTCTTTTTCCCATATATGTGGGGAAAAAGGTGTAAAGAGGGCACACAATCGGCGATACGGAATATTTTTTTGCTGTCAATTGGTCTTTCAACAACACCAAATGCTTCCAAAAAGTTTCCCTTTTTGGATGAAGGCAATATCCTTCATGGAATTCTTCAGAACCAGTTCAATATCGTTTTGGGATAATTGAACTGGTTTTTTCGACACATTTGAAACCGTCCTAAAAATTACTGTTTTTCGAACAGTTTCTCTGCGTAACTGTTGAGGACAAGTGATGCTGAAAGCACCACTCTCACCAAACGTTACGTACTATTTTGTATCGCTTAACATTTCCCTAGCATTGGAAATGTCAAGGTATGTGAACAGTTCCGTCTTTTGGACGGTTTGAGCAAAAGAAATCTTTTCCTTGTTCGTAGAGTTGTAGATATATAGATAGATAGACATAGAGAGAGAGGTATGTAGACAGATAGATAGCAAGATAGATAGATGGATAGATAGTTAGGGAAAGAAAGATAGAGATATGTAGAAAGATAGATAGATAGATATATAGGTATGTATATATATATATATATATATATATATATATATATATATATATATATATATATATATATATATAAGCAGAAGGGATATTCAATTTGTTGGTAATTCAACAAATATAAATGTTTATAACTGATACAGAACACTCGACAAGTTTTCTGGAGTATAATATTCAATGATAGCATACCAAAGTTTTGGTACCCTTGAAATATATATAATAGAATAAATATGGTTTTATAAATATAGTTTCGATTTATTTAATATCATTGTGTATATATATATATATATATATATGGTGTGTGAGATGTGCTAAGGAAATGGCAAAGTGTTAACTTTCAACTTACCATCCCTTCTTTCACACACATACAGACTGTGTTGACAAATAAGTCAGTAGGCTAGATGCTGCTATATCTATCTACCTACTTATCTCCCCCTCTCTCTCACTCTCTCTCTCTCTCTCTCTCTCTCTCTCTCTATATATATATATATATATATATATATATATATATATATATATATATATATATATATATATATATATATATTCTCAAGAAAACGAAAAATCAGTGATGTATCTGGACTTCCCAATAGCTTTATTTAGCTATTGCTTGCACCAACTGGAGGTATATGATTTTTTTTAAGCGATGAAATACCAATGAAGGTTGGAAAATCGCTGATGAAGGACTATTTTTATCATATGTAACCCATGTGCAACCACGCAGTATTCTCTCTTCTCATGTTTTTTATATATATATATATATATATATATATATATATATAAAGAATTTATATCTAGTAACATATATATACATACAAATGCATATCGATGCTAGCAAATATATAGGTTTTTTCTTAATAACAATGTGGTTCAATGCATGGGGTTGCAGAACAATAATATAAGAGACGTAAGATAAGAAAATTATAAAATTAACTTACTTACTAAAGTTGGAAGTGATATTTTAGTAAGTAAGTTAATTTTATAATTTTCTTATCTTACGTCTCTTATATATATATAGATATATATATATATATAGAGAGAGAGAGAGGGGGGGGGGAGATAAGTAGGTAGATAGATATAGCAGCATCTAGCCTACTGACGTATTTGTCAACACTGTCTGTATGTGTGTGAAAGAAGGGATGGTAAGTTGAAAGTTAACACTTTGCTATTTCCTTAGCACATCTCACACAGCATGGCTACCCCGGGACACTGTGTTGCCACAATAATAACTATTTCTGATTTAAGCGTAAGGCCAACAATTTCTTTCGGGGCAAGTCGATTAAATTGACACCAATGCGTTACTGGTACATTATTTTATTGGCCCCTTAAGAAAGAAGGACAAAGTTAGCCACGGTGTAATTTGGACTCTGAACGTAAAGGGTCGTAACTCTATCTCCCGAAGCCTGACGACCGACATGCTACCGATATTAGCCTATCTAATAATAACGATTTCTAGTATAGGAACAAGGCCAGTAATATGGGGCGGGGGGAGTCGATTAAATCGACCACAGTACATTACTGGTACTTTAATTTATCGACCCCGTAAGGATGAAAGGCAAAGTTAACTTCGGCGGGATTTGATCTCAGACCGTAAAAGACAGTAACTCTATGTTGCAAAGAATGGCGCCGCACTCTCTACCAATACTCCCAATCCAGGCTTCTGTTTTAAGCACAATGCCAACAATTTTGGGCGAAGTGAATGTCGATTAAATAGACCCCAATATGTGACTGGTACTTTATTTCATCAAACCAGTAAGGATGAAAAGCAAAGCTAACCTCGGCGATATTTAAATTCAGAACGTAAAAGGGCCATAAATCTATGCCACAAAGCATGTTGTCCGACGTTCTACAGATCTGCAAATCCAATAATAATGATTTCTTTATTATTTCTTTATTCGGTATTTATTTATTAATAAAATGAAAACTTGTTGCTGAAAACATCCATTTAAATTACTACTGAAGAGGAACATTCAAACTGATAGGCTAATAGACAATAAATAATAATCTCTCTCTCTCTCTCTCTCTCTCTCTCTCTCTCTAACTATCTCTCTCTAACTATCTCTCTCTCACACTCTCTTTCTCTCTCACTATCTTTCTCCCTCACTATCTCTCACTCACACCATCTCTCTAACTCTCCCCTTCTTTCTTTCTCTTCCTCTTTGTTGCTTCAGCTAGACCTTATCAAACGTTTTGATATTAGAACTTAACAGCAAACAAGGTCACTGACTTCAAGAAATTGGTCGATTCCTTTTCGTGTATGTATCATGTGTTAGTATAATATTATTACACCAAACAAACTAGATCTAAGTATAACTTCGTTTAAAACCTTACAAGACAAAGGTTCCCTGTGTCTCTCTGGTCTCCTTTCTCGCTTTAATCCAGTATTGCCACATATTCGCTGATTCTACACACCAAATCACAACCATTTCGTTTTCCCTGGTGTACCCACATTTCCACCACCACAGAAAGAGATCTTGTAATATTTCGTTAGATCATAGCAAGACTCCCACCTCCGCCTGAAACGGATAGTATGTTGTGACTCTTGCAATATGAGCCATGACTTCTGTTATTTAGCTAGCTCCAACATGAAGAATACCAATAAAAATCACGTGTTCTAAACACAGAGAAACACACCGCAAGCAATAAAAAGGGACCACACTCATGATATGCTAAACCACTTCAACACGCAGATTAGTACAAATTGGCTGAATATTGTTATCAAGGGCTATCAGGATAATATGTGCCTCCTAATCGAAATATCTCCTCTTTCAATAGCTAGAAATGTAACCCTTGAGAAAATCGACAAACTTTCCAAATACGATTAAACACCTAGAAATATAGATAAGCAGAATATGGGGATTAAGCAGAAACCGTCCCTGTATCAATATGGTCCTGGTAGACACTGCAATATATACAACATGGTGTACATAGCACTACTGAAAACTAAGAACTTCTATATTATGTTGAGTAATGTAAATAAAATAAAATATCTCACGACGAATGAAAGAATTACACATACCCAAGGTGCTTAGAATTGTACACAGAAATTTAGTTTAAGCACGCAATCTGAATAATAATAATAAATTCATTGTAATAGCTACGTACAGAAAGGTAAAAAGACCATTATAGATTGTTTGCTGTAATTCATCCCTTTATTATGTCAGCTCAATTTCATTTTATATAAATCATTTTACATTTTAAAAAGTTATAGAAAGCTCTATTTCCTTTCAACATCAACATATTTATAGCATTTCGTCTTGACTATATCCATATTGATTTCGTCAAAAATTTGTATTAATACCTACTCACGAACACTTATCAACAGATTTTTTCCTGTCAATTATTCAGGAAAAACCATCGGTTACACTGAAGTATAGCTCCACAGCTATTTACAAAATACACTTAAAAATTCTAGTCATAATATTCCAGATTTTACAACCAACAGATAAATATAAATAAGAAAAACTATAAAGAAATATATAAGGCAAAGCTTTAGATTATCGGAGGTATATCTGTAGAATTTATCTCACCATTTATTACACCAACAATATATACCCACATACAAATTTCATTCATTAGATTGTCGCCATGCTGAGACATCTTAAACTTATCGTCACCTGTACTGATTTCTATCCAATATTTAATTTAATAGGGGGCCTAGTGGTAAGGGTGTTGGACTTACGATTATAATGTCGTGGGTTCGATTCCTCGACTGGGTTGTGTATTGTGTTCTTGAGCAAAACACTTCATTTCACGTTGCTCCAGTATACTCAGCTAAAAATGAGTACCAGCAAAAGCTGGGAGTTTAACCCTGCGATACTGGCGTCCTCTCCACAGTGGAGTATTGTACTCTCAGTCTCTTCACGCCACGAAACCAGGATGGGTAGTGGCCTAACGAGCTTTCTGGCTTGAGACAGACATTATTAACTTTATTGTTGTTTCTCACAACGATGAATTAGATGACATGAAGTGATTAAAGAAATATATCTATGTGAATATGAAAGCAACAAAGACCAATATATATATAGAGAGTGGGTGTATAATATATTAGAGCTACGAAGCTATACCAGTGGCTGAAGTGACAGTGCATATTGTGTTCTTCAAATTAAGTTTGGAAGAATGCATTAAACACGAAATTTCTGGTCTCAGCCATTGGGATACCTCTATAGCTATAATAAATTGTACAACCGGACGAAGAACGTGGAGAATAATCTACTAATTTAGGAGATGAGAAAGATCACACTAAATATAGACTCGTATGGTGCCTCTACTATAATCAGTAGCAGTGTTGATGTAAATTTGGACAACTAAGCCCCAGAGGAAATTAATGTGATCGACTCCTGTGTACCATTAGAATGAAGATATTGATTTAAATAGAGATCTAATAATCATCTCAAATTACGTAGCTAAAAATCCTCTCAGATGACAGTAGTGTCAATGTGCCTTTTATTTGTCTTTTCAGCGTATGAAGTAGCTCTATCAGTGAAATGGCCCGAAGTCAAATGTTGAAGGATTAGCAATAGTTGAAGGAAACTCTAGAGTCACATAATTAAATGTATGAAACGTTTTCTTTTGTACTTAAGACAATAGTAATATTTCAGTTTCGTATTCATACAGCACGTATTAGAATTGAAGAAAACTGAATCTTCTTCATAAAATTATAATTAAAACATGTTTTCTTTAATTATCAATTGAATATTGAAATCAATTGTCAAGTTATCTGTTACTTGTGGCATTTAACCAAAAATAATATTTGAAACATCGACTTATCTTTTGGCAATCTACCGAGACAATGTCTTGGGTATTATAAAGAAATGGTTTCTTTGAATGAAATCAATCAGAAGCAATTTTTATGGCTGCAGAAAAATATAACGCATAATCTATGGTTTCTATTACCCAGGAACGAGGCCAAATTTGAAGAGAAAGTGAGATATCGCAAATTTTAATATGGTCATATATATATATATATATATATATATATATATATATATATATATATATATATATATATATATATATATATATATATATATATATCTGTGTGCATGTGTGTGTATGCGTGTAATTATATATATGTGTGTGTGCATGCGTGTGTGTATATATATAATGGAGGGAGTTATGGCGTGTTTCTGTTTAAGGCATAACATTTCCTTTCCCAATAATTGTGTAATGTTCGGCTTTATTAATCTTGAAACACAAATACACATATGTATACATGTACACACACACACACACACACACACACATATATATATATATATATATATATATATATATATATATATATATATATATATATATATATATATATATACATATATATATATATATATATAGAGAGAGAGAGAGAGAGAGAGAGGGGGGGGAGAGGGAGAGAGAGAGAGAGAGAGAGAGAGTGTGAAGATTAACACGGATAAGCTATGCAGTAGGGTTTATTCCAAGCATTAACATATGTTTCATTGTCTAGTGTGTAATCGAATGTGTCTTAAAATCACTATCTGCAATATTATTGTGAAATTCGATTTTAAATACTGCTTATACCAAGCAAATTATCAAAACACAGATTTGGGATTCGGCGGTACAATGAATTTATATTGAGCTATACTACCATCAAGATGAAAAACCAAATAAAATAAAAATATGAATTTAAATGTCCGATAAAGGAATATGATAATAAAAGTGCATAATGAAAATAATAATTGTTTCTACTTTTGACACAACGCCAGCAATTACTCAGTACATTACTGGTACTTTATTTTATCGGCCCCGTAAGGATGAAAGGCAAAGTTAGCCACGACGGGATTTGAACTCAGATCGTAAAGGGGCGTATCTATGTTGGAAAGCATGATAAGATATGCGAGGATAAGAGAAGAGTAGAGGGTTGTATACTTAGAGAGAACTCGTATTTAATATAGGTGTGTCTTTAGATTGTCAGCTGCTCTTGTATCTGATTGATTAAGAATTCGTTCTTTGCATTTGATTGGTTAAGAGTTCGCCCTTTGATGTCTTTCGAAGGGTGGATTTGCTTTTTAAGTATTTTTCTTATTCTTAGTTTAATTGTTTTATTGCGGTTAGTGGTAGATAAATGGGTGTTTGAAAGATAAGGTATGATAGATTCGTAATGTCGTGCCCTTTTAAGGTGATAAGAGAGATGTTTAAACTATCTATCGATGCCTAGTTTCCAAATGTTATAAGTCTGGGAAATTGTAGTGTTTATATAAACATTTAGGGTTTTGGAGCGAATCCCGTCTATTTTGGTTTGTATTTCATGAATGTGATGGCGTATTTGTGTCGACAGTAAAGTGTGCGTCCAATCTTGTTATTTAGTAATTTTTATTGTATTGTAAAATATGGAGTAATTCCATACTGCACAATTTGCATTGGGACGTCCCGTGTGTGTAAACCCTGGCATTAGATAATTTAGACCAAACTATTTAGTATTCTTGTTTGTTATCCTCAAACTGCCATATTTTATTGGCCAGCGTCGTCGTGTTTTTAAGTTTGCGGTTTTTAATCGAATTCCTATGCATATACAAGCGTTTCTTGAATTATTTTGCTGTAGAACGTATGTAATACCATTCCTGGTCGCCCGATTTTATGGTACATATATACACTAAATTGAATCCAAGGCATTTTTCCTGTAGTGGGCATTTATCTGGTAGGTGGCAATTACATTTAGTGGCTTTCCTGTGTGTTAGCTCTACGTTATAGTCTGATGTATGGCTTGAATTAGGCTGGGATGTTGGTCTGTTTATATTGTGTTGGTGTGTCATATACTGTCGACCGGCTGGTTGCGATGCCGTTATAGTGTTGTGTTTGATATTAGATGTTGTGTTGGTGATATGTAGACCAATATTTTTAGAGATTATTTTTTAGTTGAGTTTCTTATGTTTTTTTCTATATTTGCTGCGGTAGAATATGATAGTTTAATAGTTTTCCTATTGAAATGTTTGTGGTATTTATGTGGCTTTGGGAAATGTTTATCTATTAGATTAAAGAAGATAATGGGTAGATTGGTATTGATTGCGTGATTGAAAACTGGATTATACCATAAATATTGTTTATTCCTAGATTTTTAAAGTTTCTGAATTACCGCAATGTTAGAGCTGAAAATACGAGGACTATCAAATCAGCCATATCTCCTCGTGATCGAAATAGTGTTACTGCAATTTCCATACCATCAGATTTTCTGAACCTACCTCGTCTCTTTATGGCCCCTGTCATCTGGGTTTTGCTTATTTAACAGCATAGGAAGTGTTGAACTTGTTTAACTCTATGTAATGATTTTGTATGTTAAACAGTTGATATAAATACTCTCAACTTCCACATTATGTGCTCATTGCTCTATACTTACATTCTTACCCATAACTAAATAAATACAGAAAACTATTACAATAGTTGTGACTAGAAGTATGTAGGAATCGGGGGCTCTAGGAATTGGATCTGAAGTAGCGTTGGAGTGTCGGCCAAAAGGTTTATGTAATTACTGCCTGTTTTGTTGTATTGCAAGGTGACTATTATACAAGACAAAGATTTCTAAATGCTAAATTGTATCTGACTTTTACTGATGTTGGTTTGTAACCGAAAGCTCACGCTGTTTTAGTTGCCTCTAATTTGAAATGTCATCTTGGTGTTAAGAATTTAGTGAAATTACGATTTCTATTTTCTAAGAGAAACGGTTTTTTTTATGAATTACTTCGTCATAAGAGTACAGTTATAAAACGCTCTCAGCAGAAGGTCTTCAGTGAAGAAAACCTCCTCAAGCGAGTGTTTTGGCCTAAGAACACAGGTTTTACTTGTCTTGGACATACTTATTACAGATTCAACTTAACCAAAATATATCAAACTAGTGCGTGTGTGTTTATGTACATATCATCTATCGTTGTCTCATCAAGTGCGTGTGTACGTTGATGTTTTCTCTATTTCACTCACTTCTTCTGTCTCTCTCGCTCTCCCCAACTCTCACTATCATATTTCAAATGGGAGAAGGCCCAACCTTCAGCGTTCTTTTTACTGGGCTGAAAAAACGTGAAGGACCGCTGCAATAAGTGTATAAATCTGAGAGGCGAATATGTTTATTGAAATCATAATTAACTGATCCCCTATATTTTCTTTTACCCAACTTTTCAGCGTCCCCTCGTAAATGCAACAAAAATGGTCACATTGGATAATTTGATCCTAGATACACTATATCTGAATATAAAACATTAAAGTTACGCTTGGTCTACAGAGCAAAAGCAACACGGTCAATCAAATCTGTGGATAATATAAGACACCCAGGCAGGGGATCTATAACCTGTTGTGAGCTCCGATTAAACAGACGTACGATTTAACGCCTTTTTACTGTGACCATTCCACCTATTTAGGCATCATGTTCTCAGTCTACCTTATCCAATTTAGTCATAAATATTAACTTAAGAGAATAAGGTATGATTTAAGGGGAATTTGACTGCTATTTCTGTCAACTCGAATGATCACAGAGTCAATCTTGTTGGGCTGATATTACGAAGCTAAAGTAATATCAAATAATTGGTCAGAAAAACTAATGTTAGTTGATGACAAATATTTTTCCTGTTCCGGAAAGTATGGAGAGCAACGTCAGGTATGTTTCCCCTTCATTGAGCATCATCAGCGGAAGATTAACTTTATCGTAAATTGCTGAAGAGGAAGAAAAGATAAGGAAATAAACAGTATAGAGAATTATATTTCAGTATACTTACATAATATATAAATAAAGAGTAACTATAAGGATTTTGTTTTAGTATATTGACTTAGTGATACATTCGCTATCACTTCAAAATGTTGCTATGAAGATGGGTGAACTTCCGCTGATGATGTTCAATGAAGCAGGAACACATCCGGAGTTGAAACGGAGTAATGAATTGGTATTATGGTTTTCTCACTGAATATGTTGAATCTACTTCAGCTTTTGAATTATTTATGCGTTAAACACGTTGACACCCACCTATTTAGAGCTGATATTAGCCACAGATCTTTTTTTAATGCTTTTACCATCACCATATCATTCCATAGCAATATTTTTGGCTTAGAATTTAGCTTTTTCATAATTTCTTATTGTTCCTTCTTTCTTTTCAAAAGTGTCCCTCATTACAGCAATTTTGGTATTTGTTGCTTTCTGTTTTGTTCGTAATTGCTGTTTCTATTGTTTTGTTTTGTTTACTTTTCTTGCTAAAGAATGCGTTATTCTGCAGTGATTATTTTAAATTATTTTACATTTTGGTGGAGGCATTTATATCCCAGTAATTATGCTAAATACAAATTATGTAACATTTTATGGTGTGTTTTACATATCATCGCTGTTTTTCCTGTAGTCTTTCTAGTTTATTTAGCATCACTTTGAGGATTTATAACTAATATTATTACGAAAGGGCGGTGGATTGGCAGTATCGGTAGAGGGTCGGACGCCATGCTTTCCAGCATAGTTACGTCCCTTTGCGGTCTGAGTTCAAATCCCGCCGAGGTTAACTTTGCCTTTCATCCTTACGGAGTCGATAAAATAAAGTACCAGTAATGTACTGGATAATTGATGGCCTTGTGCCAAAAGTAGAAACAATTATTACGAAAGCTAGAGATTCGTGATTATAACATTATTTTTACATATAGTTCAGTATTAATTATTAATCTAAAGTTTGTGATATCCATTCTTTGAGTTTATTTTCATTTATATATTTTATAATTGGTTTAGTTCATGAATTGATTCAGTTTGGTCTAATCCTTTCGATTTCTAGCTTAAATTAACGCCTGTTTCTAATTCGAATAAGATATCAATCTTTGCAATGAATATTGTACATATTCGGCTAATACTTCTCGGTTCTCATAGGTTGCAACATGTGATAAAATATAGTTGATTGCTCTACCATAACATTTGTATTGTGTACAGTTTGTTTTAATATGATGATAAATGTTTTAGTATGAATCAAAGGACTTCAGAATGAGAATAATTATTCTAACGAGGGTGTGGTTAGATTTTATAATGACTTCTTTGTTTATATTTACATTCCTTTGCCATTTACTAATGATGCATTAAATATATATGATTATTATTGGTGCTAGATTTACTTGTCGCCAATATCATTGTGTGGAGGTGCGTGGCCTTGTGGTGAGGGTTTTATACTTACTATCATAATATCATAGGTTCTATTCCCGAACTGGATTGTCTTGTGTTCTTGAGCAGAACAATTCATTTCAAGTTGCTCCAGTATACTCAGCTGAAAATGAGTACCAGCAGTAGCTGGGGTTTAATCCTGCGATGGAGTGGCCTCCTGTTCAAGGGGAAGGGAGTTTTGAACTCGCAGTCGCTTCATGCCACGAAACCAGGATACACACCGGCCTCATTAGCACCAACAATAGTTGAGGACTTAACCCTGCGATGGATTGGCATCCTCTCCAGAGGTGAGTCTTGACGCCACGCAAACCAAAATAAGCACGGATCTAATGAACCTCCGAGCTCAAGACAGACTTTAGACTTTTAACATTACTACGATTCACGTGTGTCAATACTTTTAGTAAAATAATCGTGGCTGTTACATTACGAAGAGTGTGGAACCCTCCATGATAAGAGTAAACAATCTAGGAATTTAGAAACTAAATGTTGCAGTGAAAAGAATGAGCAGGAAAAGACAGAGAGACTGTGAAAAGCGGGTTGATGATTTGATACATGGCCAATTTATAAACAAGAAACATGGAAGTGGAACAGATAACTAAGTATAAAAGGAATAGGTGCCAAGATCAAATCTGAAGCTGTAATATATATCGCACAAAAGTAATTTCTAAGACCTTGTTTCTTCTTCTTCTTCTTCTTCTTCTTCTTCTTCTTTCTGAGGGTCCTGTTAGAAACAACCGTCTTCAATTGATCCGGCTGGATCCCCAAGCGAGACCAGCCAAGCTCCTGGATGTTATCCAACCATCGTTCTCGGGGTCTACCCCTGGGTCTCCTATTTGTTGGTTTTGAGTGTAAATTCTGTTCAGCGATTCTTTCCTAAGACATTCTAACCACATGTCCATAGTATCGGAGCTGTGATCTCTGAATTCGGAGAAGTAGATCCGGTATATTATATTACCGAAATCCCTAAGGATGAAAAGCAAAGTTAGCCTCAGTGCGATTTGAACTCAAAGCATAGGAAATCGTAACTAAGCACCGCAAAACATTTTGTTCGACGCTCTGGCAATAATGCCATCATAATGATAATAATTGCTTGTACATTTGGCCCAAGGCCAGCAATTTGAATGGAAAGGGAACGTCGGCTAAATCGACTTCGGTGCATTACAAGTACTTTATTCTATCAAAGGGTGAAAGGCAAAGCTAACGCTGGCGGGATTTGAAATCATCATTATAATAATAATTGTTTCTACTTTTGGCACAAGGCCAGGAATTACCGCAGTGCATTACTGGTGATTTATTTTATTAACCCCATAAGGATGAACGGCAAAGTTAACCTCGGCAGGATTTTAACTCAGGTCGTAAAGGGACGTGACTCTATGCTGTAAATAATAATGATAGTAATAATTTATTCAAATATATGCAGCATAATCAATGAGTACCCATTTAATTCTCATGTAATTTTGGTAAAAATGATTCGTCTCAAACCTAACAGATATTTTATCATTCAAACATTTTACACATTATTTAATAATTTCCACATACCGAACGATTAATTAAATCGCCTACTGTTCAAGTGACTGTAGGACGTCATCGATCTTAGAGAGCGAATAGCCTCCTTATTCAGAAATGTGCACTTGAATGTCAAATTTGCTGTATTACCGATAATTTGAGAAGCGAAGGACTGGTGTTAAATATATAGCCATATGTTGTGCCCTAAGCGATATACACCTATTCATAATCAGTAAGACTGGAGTTTCAGTGTGTAATTCAACAATTCTACTAATATTTAAGAATGTTATATAGAAGTATCAATAAATAAAATCCCTGACAAGCAGTATTTAAGTTCATGCTTTACATTTTTCACCGCCAACATCATTGTGTTGTATCCGTGATAAAGATTTATAATTCTTAACAAATTTCTTTTGATATAACATGGCTGTGTAGCTCAATTCAATAATCACCATCAGTGTTGTGAAGTTAACGTCTGTTTCGTTTGTTAATAGCGATAATTTCATGTCTTCCAATGGACCAGATGAATAGAATAAGGAACCATTTAGAAGCATTTCTATTTTGAATCACTAAACGAATAAGAATCTTCAGTGCAGTTTTAAACCCTCAACAGACTTACGGAACCTCGATCTCTTCTACCCAAAATTTATGTTGTTGTTATTGGTCTGCCCTGATTGAGCTGAAGTATTAATAATGATCTCTGATTTAGGCACAAGGCCAACAATTTTCGGAGGAGGGGAAAAGTCGATTAAATCAACCACAGTACGTTAATGATGCCTTATTTTATCGACCCCGTAAGGATGAACGGCAAAGCTAACTTCGGTGAGATTTGAACTCAGAACGTAAAATGCCCTAACTCTATGCTGCAAAGCATGGTGTCTTACACTCTACAGATACTGCCAACGTATTAATAATGGCATTAGTACTGTAACCATCCGTTCTTACTTGCAGACTTAGTATATATTATACATTATACATTGTTTTATACGGTAGAGTGTAATGAAAGGGGGATTTCGTTTCTAATTCCAGTTTTTGAGAAGTACTTAGAGGCCCCTTGATCTCGACAAAAGCTTAGATGTTACAAACTGAAGAAAGCGGGTCTAGTTAATAATAACAAAATACATTTGAGATAAAGCCTTCTTAACTTTAGGACCAGATTTTGTTTTGTGCGATGAAGTAGTTTCTTATTGAATATAGTTAGAAGAACTGAAGTTAGATCAGGTGTTTCATCAGGGACGGTTGATTCAATTGATTGTCCTATTAGGAAGAAAAACGTCCATGTAGATGAATCTTTTTTGGTAGTAACGGTGGAACGAAAATTCTTCTTCTTCTTCTTCTTCTTCTTCTTCTTTTTTCTTTTTCTTTTTCTTCTTCTTCTTCTTCTTCTTCTTCGTCTTCGCCCACTTAGTCGTGGGCGCAGAGTCCCCAAACACTTCCCCCAGTATCCCCAAGCGCGACCATGGATCTTCTGTCGGTTGATTTTGCGCATAAAATCTGTTCAGCGATGATATCCTGAAACATTCTAACTCCATGTCGATAATATCGGAGCTGTGATCATTCAATTCGCAAGAGGTGTAGGTAGAAAATTCTCAGAGAAAAATGTCGGAAGGAAGTAAACAAACAGACGAATCCTGAACCTCGCTCACCAGCTGGTTTCATATCTGCTGGACAGGTTTCCACCAAGTAGAGCATTGCTTAATATATTATAGCCATCTAAGAACATTGTCGGCATCTATTTATAGGGGTAGTGGAAGCATTTCTGAATTGGTGGGGCCAGATTTGACCAATTTAGTTATAGTGATTAGTTTAGCTATTTGCACTCTAAAATTGTCAGAAAACTTCCATGTGCCATAGACATAATATGTAACATAAATTATAGCGCATATCCAAATAGATGTGTGTTTGCTAGTTTGGTGAGAAAAATATAATTATTTGGGGGAAGGCGGCATGACCCCTGCAGCCCCCCACCCCAGTTGCACTGCCCTTGTATATATATATATATAAATATAAAACAAATAGCTTTATCCCTCTACATGGCAAGAAATGTAAATCTGAGGTTTTCAAATATTAATAATCGTTTCTACTTTAGGCACAAGGCCAGCAATTATCCAGTGCATTACTGGTACTTTATTTTATGGATCCCGTAAGGATGAAAGGCAAAGTTAACCTCGGGGGGATTTGAACTAATTATAACAATAATATTCGAATCGTCTGCAATGATGCAAACAGCCTCTCAAGCCTTGTGAGTAGAATGATCCCGTCATTCTTGCTCTTGCTTTGGCATACACGAGAGCAAGAAGACGTGATAAACGACACATTCCAGATATATCAGACATCGGTATCGAACCCGGTACCTAATGATTGAGAAACTAAACTTTTAACCGTTTGGCCTTGCTGCGTTCATTACAGATGTTATAGCAAAAATTCACAAAGTATGGAATTTTTGGAAATTGCAACTATGTTTTTTTCTAATATATACTTATACTTTCAATATTTTCAGTAAGAATATATTGATTAATCTATGACAGGGAACTTTCAATAATATTGATTTATCTGTCTATGACACATAATAACTCAAATTAAACTTATTAGCGTAAATTCTGAGGCAACGAAATTTCAAAAGACTCTCTATAAATAAATATATATATATGTGTGTGTGTTTGTGTGTGTGTGTGTGCATATTTATATATATATATATATATATATATATATATATATATATATATATATATATATATATATGTATGTGTGTGTGTGTGTATATATATATATGTATATGTGTATATATATATGTGTGTATATATTTATATATATATATATATATATATATATATATATATGTGTGTGTGTGTGTGTGTGTATACTAGCAGAAGTGCCCGGCGTTGCTCGGAGTTTAATTGCTTTAAAGTACTCTTAATGATTCCACTCAATTATGATTATTGAGGCAAAGAAAGTAAATACGGGTAAGCAAGGAAGCGAAAAATTTCAATTGAACAGTGAATAAGTAGAAAGTGAGTACTAAGTAAGTTGTATAAAGAATGCATGTCAAATAGTAGGTCAAACCTGTAAGCCAAGCCCGTCTGAGTTATAGCACAAAAGAGCGTAAACAGGGGTGATAATTTGGAGCACACTGGAAAAAAAATCATCAAAATCGGACGTTCCTGAAAAAAGTTTTCTCATTATTTTTGTCTCATATTGCTAAAAACGAGGAAAAGAAATTACAAAAAGGACATCAATAAAATATAATGTCTTTGTTGAGATTCAAGTAAATAAATGCTTAAGCGTCGTTATGATTACGTTTGTTGTTGTATAAATTCATCTGTTGCTTTTGTATATTTGTTATTTGATGTAAAATGTAATGGTGTAAAATGTAATGGTCAAATACCGCTCGCTCTCCGACAGGTTTGCGGTCGTACCCCTGGCAGTGGAGACTTCTGGTGTCCTCGGCCCCAGGCCTACCTCCTTAATCACCACCATAGGCGCTGAGCTGGCCAGCCGCAGGTGTGAGCCCCGCGAGTTGGAGTGGCTTTTCCAGCACGTCTCCTTTGCCGTCCTCCGGGGAAACGCCTTCTCCATTCTATCCGCCGGGGCTGGAGGTGGGCCCCATCGCGTACCGTTGTAGTTGTTGTATACAGATATTAACTCACTTAGAAAATGTTTTCAATGAAATGTATTTAGTTTTATCGGTTTTCTAAGTTTTGTTATTTGATGTATGAGCGTCGTTATGACTATGTTTGTTGTTGTATAAATTGATGTGTTGCTTAGTTTTCAAAGTATATGTCACGTTCCTGAATGAAGTTTTGTCGCTGTTAGAGTTGTAGAGCAGATTGAGTGGGGAGTAGAGGCAGGGATGAACCTTTTAAAGAGAGTTGCAGAGGAGATTGAGAGAGGAGTAGAGGCAGGGATGAACCTTTTAAAGAAAGTTGCAACATGTATGTAGTTTCATGGATTTCTGAGTGTAGTAGAGAGAGGGATTAAGCGTGTAAGAGAGGGGTTACATCATGTATTTAGTTTTATCGATTTTTTTCATAGAAGCAGGAAACTTTTGGCAAAGTTTATAACGCGTTGACCATCGTTGGTAAATTTGTAGCACGTTGGAAAAAAATCATGAAAATCGGTAGAGAAATGTGGAATTCATAAAAATCATACACACACACAAACATCTTCCGTTTTATATATATATATATATATATATATATATATATATATATATATATATATATATACATATAAATATATTAATATATATATATATATATATATATATATATATGTATATATATATGTATATATAAGCATATGTATATATATATATATGTACATATATATATATAAATATATATATGCATATATATTAATATATATATGTATATATATATGTACATATGTATATATGTATATATAAACATATATATATATATATATATATATATACATATGTATATATGTATATATAAACATATATATATATATATATATATATATATACATATATATATATTAATATATATATGTATATATATATATATATATATATATATATATATATATATATACATATGTATATATGTATATATAAACATATATATATATATACATATATATATATATTTATGCATATATATAGAGAGAGAGAGAGATTCAGAGAGAGAGAGAGGGGGTAGAACACTGGAATGTAATATCCGTAGTGGTAAAGTTTGGTAGAAGTAGTAACACAACAGTTAGTTCACCATTGGTGAACTAATTGTTGTGTTACTACTTCTTTATATATATATACTGGACCAGAAACACATATAGTAATCTATTCGATATTACTATGGGCTCAAGCGATTCTGCTCAAATTACTGATCTTGTGGGCCTCTTTCTTCTTTTTAAAATAAATGCTTCCTTTCCCCACCTTAAAGGTGGTTTATATCGTGACGACTGTCTTCTTCTTTCCAATAACCTTAGCCTCTCAGAGATAGAAAAAAATAAAAAGCTTATTAGAACTTTCCTTAAAGACTATTATAGTCTAGATATTACATTTGAAAACACAAGTAAAGTAGTTAATTTCCTAGATATAACATTAGACTTATCAACGGGTATCTCCCAACCTTACCATAAACCCAACCAAAATTTACACTACATACACTCACAATCTAATCACCCTCAATCTATCCTTAAAAACCTTGCATATAATATATCACTTAGAATTTCTAACCTTTCGTCTAACCAAGATGTATTTGATAAAAATGCGACATTTTATAACGAA
>OZ024743.1:180294758-180302258 GCA_964016885.1 Eledone cirrhosa
GGAAGTGGTGGAATAAGAGAATTTAATTGTATGTTTGTTAAAGATCTTACTATAAATATGCGAGAGGGGGAAATATTTATCTAAGGCCCTAAAAAATAGTTTAGGAATATTACTAATAATAGATAGAGAAAAAGGAGCGTTGTACCAAATCATATTTTTATATCTAGGTCTTTTCTTTAAGTTATTGGAATGCTTATAACTAACTATATTACTATAAGTCCCTCGCTGATTGGTTTCTTTACTGTATTTAATTTTGTCAGGATAACCGGCTCGTGGAAGTGCATTAATGTAATAATTGGCTTTAGCGTCAAAGATAACTTTATTAGAAGATAGATTTGAGATTCTCTTTTCAACATTACTGACGAAAGCATTTTTAACGTTAATAGGGTGGTTAGATTTAAAATTAACATAATTAAGATTCTCATTATCTTTATGGTAAGGGTAATATAGGCCGGTGTCAAGATTAAGGGATATATTCAGGAAGTTAGCTAGTTTAACGTTGTTTTCAAATTCAATTTTTAGGTTATGGTGCTTAAATAGATCAAGTATATTATTCTTAATAATATTAAGGTTAACTAAATTACAGTTTAAGACAGTAATAGGATTTAAAATTCAACACTTACAATATACTCACTGCCTCCCATCTCTCGATATTATGTTTTCCAAATTTTGTAACAGTTTGCGGTGTGTCTGTCTTGTGAGGGCTTACTTAATGCATAGTAATATGCGTATATTACTTCTTGATACTCTTTTCGGGTCCATTTCATCCTTTTACATTTTTCATTTTGGGGTGGCTTGGGTGGAGGATCCGGGGGGAGGTGTTCGAGTTGGAGCAATCACCGTTTAAGTGACCATCCAGGTCCATAATCGGAGAAAGGTTTGTGCCAAAGGAGGACTTTTCGATCTCAAGTTGGCACTTTCCTGAGGGACACGCTTCCTGATTAACCATACCACAAGCGATTTGGAGTTCTGTAATAATTTGTATTTGTTCTTCCGGCAATACATGCTTGCTTTACGCATGGAATTGGAAGTCCATGTAAGGTTTCCCGGCTCTTTGGTAAGTGCATTGGTTTGCCAACAGGGAAATTATTATTACCATTATAACAACAGTATAGTTATGGCCATTGCTGTTGTTGATTGAGGTGATGTTGTTATGGTTGCAGCTGTAAAAGGTGTAAGAGAATTTTCTCAACTGCTCCTGTAATAAGAGTAGTGTTGGTTGTAGTAGCGGGATATTGATGTTAGAGGTGGGAGTGTTGGGAGTGGTAGTGGGAAGGGTGGCATTGTAGATTATTGGAGTTGCTTCTCCTTTGTTATGTTTTGTTTTGTATTTTATAGTTTTCTTTGTTGGGTGTGAGGTGTAAATGGGGTGATTAGAAGTGTTTCGTTTGTTGTGGCTTTTACGTGAGTTTCATACACATATATAAATATGTATTCATATAAACATATATACACACACGTATATATATACCTACATACATTCAACAGAGTAAGAAGGAAGCTTGGCAGCAGGTTTGCTTATGTTGTAAGGTCAGTGACTTTAGTCACTTGTGTGTGTGTAAATGTTGTGGTGTGGAGAGAGTGGGCGTAAATATGTTGGAGGGAGCAGATAATTGTATCTCTTTCATCTGACCATTTTCTTTTCAAATTTGAAATTTGGCCATGTTTGATTAAAATGCATTAGGATATAAATGAAATGTAAACCCTTGGCTGTTGCAGCCGGTGTCACTGGCCATCGACCGGGGTAATGCTTTTGCCTTCTTGTCCGCGGGGCGCAGCACTTCTGCTCCTTGGCCCTAGGCCCAAAGCCCAATCACCCCCACCCCTCCTCACCCCCTCTATTCTGAACACCAGAGCTCTTGTCATCCCTTCCCTTTCCAGTTCTTTTTCTTAGTTTTTCTTTTTTTTCTATATTTCTCTATTCTTTCCTTCCTTTTGTTTCCCCCCTTTTTTTCTTACTAAATAAGGTTTGTTTTTTGCTTTTGAATAAATTCATTTATTAGGTGATTTAAATGTAAACACTGGTATTAAAAGGATAAGACGTTACAAGTCTGCAAGAGAAAAGATTCGAAATTTTAAGTTGTTTTAAAGTGTTATTTTGTGTTGTTTTTTTTTTCGTTTTTTTTTATAACGGGTCATAAGGTACCCACCTGGGCCCCAAGGAAGCGGGACTTTTCAATATTCGGGCTTTAAGAACGAATTTTACAAACAAGACGTGGAAATTAATTAGACACGAGAAATCCTGGGCCGATCTAACCATCCCGGACGAAGCAGTAGCGGGAATTCAGAGGATGACTTCAAATTTCCGATATATTTCAGTGCTGACTCGCAATGGAGAACTCGCCAGCCAGGCAGAAGTCGAGGCTGCTTTAGAATGCATCAAAGATGATATTGAATACAAGGCAAGGGCCAGACAGTTCGGTACCATCTCGGTACTGTTCAAAATCGAGGCCCTTGTTATTAAGCATTCTGTGGCCCTCTACTGAATGAAATGCATCATTATATACCCGTCCTACATCTGCAAAAGAAAAGCGAAGGCCTGCATTCCTAGGATCCCACCAGGAATGAACCTATGGTAGTTCCAGGGATGCGTAATCGAGGACGGTACCGACACTACCCTCGTAGATATCAAAAAGACTGACAGAGAGGACTGGTCCAAGATGGATTTGGAGATTCTTCACCAAATAAAACCAGAAGAAATAAATAACATCCCGAACTTTGTCCGCCTCAGGACGGGTCAAGGATTCAGTTGATTACTGGGATAAGAAGACCGCACTGCTTCGTCTGCAGTGAAGCAACGCATCTGCGAGCCTTATGCCCTCAACTCAAAAAGTTGGGGTCGCAAACCTCCTTTACTGCCAACGCCAGTGCCGGGACGGAAAATTCCAGCAACACTGCCACCAACAACCCCACCAACAGCAAAAACAGTCGAACCACCACGAACACCAAAACTAACCCAGGGCGGAAATGAGGAAAGCTCTCCCACACGCTTTCCTCCTCAAAATATACAAACACATGGACAAAAACATATACGCACACACAGACACAGATACACTTACAGCCACAGACGTGTCATCTTCCATTAGTGAAGATGAGGGAAAATCCAAATCCGCCAAAGAGCAAACACACAAGAAAAAGCCCCACAAAGCACAAAAACACCCACAACAAAAGATGCAGACACCACCAACGTACGCACTTCCCCCAATACAACCAACAACACCAACACCCCACCACCACCACCATCGCCCAATCCCCCAAACGCAAACAACCTAAACAGACACAAGAACAAATAAACACACAGATACCTGGAATTGCAGATACCACACCTACAACAAACACAAACACATCCGAAACAACACCAACACCCCCACCACCACCACCATCGCCCAATCCCCCAAACGCAAACAACCTAAACAGACACAAGAACAAATAAACACACAGATACCTGGAATTGCAGATACCACACCTACAACAAACACAAACACATCCGAAACAACACCAAGAAAGCCATCACCACCACAGTCCCCCAATACGAAAGCAAATAAAACCGCACCAACAAAAAATTGAAAAAAGTTGGTGCTTGTCAGAAAGGGCCAACGAGAATTGATGACCCTTGTAGCACGAAGCGAAAATTTCAAACAGAGGGGAGGGTTGAATCGAGCACATTTGGCGTGCCAGAAGATTTGGTCTCCGATCTTCTCGAAGCGCTCTACTGCAACTGGCAGCAGAACGGGAGTATTCCCGGCTCTGTGAGCCGGGGCGTAATGACGCTGATAAGGAAAGATGAGAACAAGAATGATACATTAGATAACTTCAGGCCCATAACTTTGCACAACACAGAGTTTAAGATTTTGGCCAAGGTGTTAGCGAAGTGGTTGGCACCTGTCGTCGAAGATTTGGTTGGTGAGGCGCAAACTTGCGCAATCCCGACCAGGTCCATACACGACAACCTCCACCTCATGCGATACATCATAGAGAGGGTAGGGTGTAAAGCTGGCTTCGGTGGGGCTCTGATCAATTTAGATCAATCAAAAGCATTCGATAGGGTTACCATGGGTGCCTGGATGCTATCCTCAAGTCAACTGGTTTAAGCCCCGTCTTCAGAAGCTGGATCGCTGCAATGCACAGTGGCATCTGCTCGGTGGTCAAAGTTAATAACCACCTTTCGGAACCGTGGCAGAACTTCTGTACGTATTGGCCCTCGAGTCTTTACTGCGGAAGCTGGATCTTTTGCAGGGCATCCCGCTCGAACCGGGACGCGGAAAGGCTGTGTCGGCTTATGCGGATGGCATCACCGTGATTGTGTCGGACACCTCGAAAATCGAGATGGTCGGCCCCTAATTGGAGGAATATAAAAGGTTGATGGAGCGAAATTTAACCCGGAAAAGTCAGTGGGCTTGAAGCTCGGTACCTGGAGAGGCAAGCCCATGCAGTCCAACAGAGTCATTAGGCGCTGGACGGACGGACCGATAAAGTTACTCGGGGTTTGGTTCAGAGATCGCCAAGAGGATAAGAATTGGGATGAGGTGACGATCAAAGCAGCCACTCTCACCCAGAAATGGGCTGCGTGGAAGCTGTCACTGAAAGATCGAATGGAGGTGGTGAATGCGTACATCACGCCCGTCATCTACTACCGCCTGGCCGTCGTGCCTTGCTAAGTTGGAACAGCTCCTCGTCAACTTCTTGTAGAGGGGACAGGTTCCATTGGTGAGGCGATCCATCTGCTGCCACTGAAACTTCCACTCTAGAGTTGTATAGAGGATTAGTGGTGGGCAAGTGCGATGACGCACACGGAGATGCTCTGGACGTCGACAAAGTCGAACTAACCAGTCTGTTCAGGAGGACTTTCGAGCCGGGGACTATGGATAACTTCCAAAAATCTCTCGCTTGGCAGTGCTACCGGGGGGCACCGCCGGTTCGAGATAAACTTTACAGGCACGTAAATGCTCTCAGACGGACCTGTCCGAGATGCGCGCAGAGCGACGAAACCGTTCTGAACGCACTCGTCCAGTGTCCGTGCATTACTGACTTGTGGAGTTATGTCGAACAGCTGTTGTCTCGTGTAGAACGGATCCGGCTATCGGCCGAGTTCATAGTGAAAATTGGACCACCACCTTCTTTTGGCCAAGAAGGGCAGGCAATTTTCCTCTGTCGAATGGCAATAGTGAAAGAGGTTGTATGGTGGACGAAGGTGAAAGGACTTAAGACAGACACTTTTCTCTTCGGCCAATCCCTCATCAACTTTTTCAAGTTTCATTTGGAAAGGAAGGTGAGGGTGGAGAGAGAAGTACTGCCCCCCAGTACATTTGCTGAAAGGTGGGTGAATGTGGCAAGAATTGCCCGTGTGAGTGGGTCTATATTGATCATGCGCCTGTGGGTGAGTGAATTTAAGGAGGAGAGAGGTGCCCTTCCTTTCCTTGGTGCCCTCGAAGCGCCGAATGGTTCAGGATTTGTGGGGTACCTGAGTCAAACCTCGGTGGTTATTTCCCCTATTGGGTAATTTGTATTTTTCTTGTTATTTTGATATTGTTTATATTTTTACAAGTTATATATGTAAACCCCCACTGTCCCTGCCTAATCTATCGTCCCCTATATGTCGGCCCTTGTGGCCAATAAATGAAACCATTAGTAGTAGTAGTAGTAGTAGTACCTCAGTAATGGCGCCAGTAGAGAATACTAAACTATATCGATTTATTTACATTAACTAGTTATATAGTGAAAATCATATGGTGCGTGTATCTTTTATTAGCAATGGTAGCAACATGACCATCCCAAAATGTAACACCATGTATGTCTCTCTCTCTCTCTCTCTCTCTTTATATATATATATATATATATATATATATATATATATATATATATATATATATATATATATACGATATTAAACAAATGGAAATTACATTTATAAAACCATATTTATTTCATTATATATATTTCAGGGATATCATATTAAAAATATGGTATGCCCTCTTCCGACAAAATACAATATATAGACAGTTTTATAAATAAATTTGACATACCTTAGAGTTTACAACTTCCATTTAAAAAGTTGTTACGGTAGTGAAAATGTTAAGGACGGTTAGAAAGAAAGACGGAGAAAAAAAAAATGAAAAAAGGAAAAAGAAAAAGAAGGAGAAAAGAAAAAAAGAAAAAGAAAGAGCGGAAGGTGAAGAAGATGAAGAAATGTATGTAAAGGGAAAACCACCAAATGAGAGATCTATGAGGGAAGGGGGTACTGTAATTATTCATTTGTTTATTTATTTATTTAGTGTTAAGGATACGGGGAGAAATAAAAACAAAAATAAATAAGGAGAGGTAGATCGAGTAATATCTATTATACGAGGTGGGAGAGATAGGGGAGGGGTGATATACAGGAGATGGAGTTAAAACAGCCGATATAATACAAATGAAAATGTCTCAGACTTAGATAAAGTTTTCAAATCTAAAAAAAATCCACCCCCCAACAAACTTTTAATTGATTTTGAAAACGATATAATCTCTATCATACAAGGAGTCAAATTCAAGAGAAACTTCAAAGGCCAGGAATATCTGAAAAGCATTAAGGATAATATTGTGAGCTTAGAGAGAACAGAGAAGATCTTGGTGAAATCGGACAAAACCAACAACCTCTATGGACTGGATAAAAACATGTATAATGGCCTCATACTGAAAGAACTAAGGAAAAAGTACAAGGTAGCAGATAAGGCTGAACTTGAGAAAATGAACGTTGAGGCATCTTGTATAATGCATGAGTTGGAAATTGAGAACAAAACACAACCTTTCTTGCCCAGGAAACCCAAGATCAATATGAAAGATCACAAAAGAAATTTTGAAGACGACTTGCCAGTCAGTTTGATCGCACCATCAAAATCTGACCTGGGTAAACTTAGCAAAAACATTCTAGACAGGGTGATAGAGCAAATTAAGAACTCGAATTGTTCACCTAACTTAAGTTTGTGGAAGGGAACTGGAGAGGTTATTGAGTGGTTCAAAGAAATTAAATATAACAATAATAATAAATTTATTCAACTAGATATTGCTAACTACTATTCATCTATTACCCCTAACCTACTAAATAAGGCACTAAATTATGCATTCAAACATACAGACCTAACTAGCAATGAAATGCACATTATACTATCGGCGAGAAAAACATTGATAGAATTTAATAACCAACTATGGACTAGGGCAGATAGGGATAGCAATTTTGACATTACTATGGGATCATCTGACTCAGCTCAGGTAACAGACCTTGTGGGCCTATTTATAATTAATTCGCTGCATATGAAAATACCCGGTGCTACCGGAGGATTATATCGGGATGACATGCTTTTACTTATTGAAAATACTAACTCTGAACTAAATAGAAAAAGAAAACAAATTATATAATTTTTTAATTACCTTAATCTAAAAATAGAAATTGAGAATAACCATAGAATAGTCAATTTCCTAGATGTAACATTAAATCTCAACACATGTCTTCACTATCCATTTCAC
>OZ024743.1:180307258-180309758 GCA_964016885.1 Eledone cirrhosa
TAAATACATACACAAACACAATAACAACAAGCACATAAACACACACTAGTCACCCATCACACAGCAAACAAAACACTACACACACGCAAACGCATGCGCAAAGAAGACAAAATAAAATAAACAAACAAGCAAATAAATAAATAAATATATAGACAGACTGAATAAAAATGGCGTAGACATATAATACAACAGGAGGAAACGATAACACCACTGACGATGTTGCAGATGTGCAACGAAAGATTTATGATAAACTATATATATGTGTTTGTGTCTATATTGTATCTGTATTATTTTTGACCGTCGGTCAGTCAATGGCAACATTGAGGACCGAGTAAGTTAGATTACCGATATAAAAGACACAGAAGCGAGAAGCGAAAACTAACCAAACAGTGAGTGTGTTCTGTTATTAATTCTGGCAATATTACACAAATATGACCCTCCCCAAGTATAACAATATTTGTTTCGACACACGATTTCATATAAAAAACCTCGCAAAACTAATATATATATATATATATATATATATATATATATATATATATACAATACATAAACAGAGAAAGCCTTAAGCGATACTCCGACCAACTCCATCTCACTCAACAAACATTAGGATATACCTAAGTTTTATCCCAATTTAGTGTTTGGGTGCTAACTAATTAGTATTTCGTGGATAGCTGGTTGTATTATTTTATATCAGCCATTATTAAATAAATATCTCTTTCCTTCCAGACGGCCGTTTCGTTATAAGATTTCTACAATTTGGGATAAATAATTTCCAGGTTATGTAGAAACTTGTATATAATACATAGTTTTATACACAAGAGGGCTCTTATAAACTCATCAATGGATGCTCAAGTAATATCGATATAAGAATTACATCGACATTAATAGAATAGTAATGGTCTCCCTCGGCGCTAAGAAGAGACTGGTAGATTAGAAAATCCAGCAGTCCTCCCAAAGATAAAATACACGCTGTCCCCAAAAGGGTAAGGGGAGGTTATCTTAAAATAAAACAATATACACGCTGGTCATTTAAACCTGTTAGGTATTAACCACGTGTATAAGAACTCAATTAGATATTAAAAGAATAACTATGTTTACACAACCAATGCACACACAGAGATATTAAAACATAATAAATACATGTATGGATCACCCATATACACACATAGCCATTCTCTAAGGCTAAATCAGACATGGGATACAAGGAAGATCAATCAGTATTTCATATAAAAAAAAATAATAATAATAAAGAGAGTCATACCTTTATATCTGGAAATCATATCAGGCCACCCATATATATATATATATATATTGGTACAAATTCATAGGTGAAAGATCAAGGATAACAATGCTCAATGTGTTGGAAAGAGCTTATTTAGTATAAACAAACTTTCATACACTTAACATGTATGTGCTACTATTGGGTTCGGGGTCAAGTCATGGCCACGACTGTATATTGGAGGAGGTGCTTTTAAACTGGACCTTTAATCGGACAATGTAAAGATATGAAAGGCAAAGTGATTGTCCCTTGACTAATCCTTCCTCCGAACCTTGGAGATCTTTACATTTGAAGCAGGGGAGGCAAATTTTGCTTGAAAACTGTCTGTAGACAAATTTTTCAAAGTGTCTAGGTTTTTTTTATCTAGTGGCTAACGGAAACGACTCATCAATTCATCAGGTATTTTGTAAATAGCTAAAGTTATTAAGTTAAGTTATTAAATATACACGTACACATAAACGGGAACATACATACACGCACACATATAATTAATATTAAATATTTAAAAAACAGACATCCATGTTAAGATGGTTGCATTCTAAATGATCATCAGAAAGATGTGTCTGAGAAGTCTGCCCACAGGATCCTCTCAAAGTGGCTGTAAGTAAAGAATGAAAAGAAGAAAATATATACATATATACTGTTAGATATTTGTCTCACATGTCATGTAATTGACATATACATTGATTCAATAATATATAATATATTGGATTTCCTTGGATATGTGATACTGTCATTTTAAAGAGTTACTTACATGGCCTGGAACAGAATTATATTATAAAAACTATTAATAATTCATTATTAATGTATTTTCCTCTCCAGGCAATTATTTCTTAATGGCTATTTAATGTTCGATGCATTAAATATATAAACACTAACATAACTATGGATTTCCTCTATATTACCAATGTGTTCTTTAAAGTACATATCTTTATAACATAATTTCTGGCATCAAACGTACAAAATGTAAGTTAAGTATAACATTTATGTCATGTAAGTAGCAGCTAAAAGAGAGCAGAGATGTTTTCTTCTTCTTCTTCTTCTTCTTCTTCTTCTTCTTCTTCCTGAGAAGGGCGTGGGGTCACAGTCCTCAAACACTCTTCCCAGTAGGACTTGTCAGCGGCAACCGTCTCCAATTGATCCGGCTGGATACCCAAATGAAACCAGCCAAGCTCATCGATGTTATCTAACCATCTTCCTCGGGGTCTACACCTGGGT
>OZ024743.1:180314758-180442258 GCA_964016885.1 Eledone cirrhosa
GGATATTTCAATGATGGGGCGTATGATCAGAGAGAGGAAGTAGGACAGTCTCTAGTTACTAGCAATGTTAGCTCCACAGACTGGCTGTGGTGGTGGTCCCGTGACAGGGTCACTGCCCGTTTTATGGTCTTTTCGAAGCCCATACAACGCCGACACGTCATTGTTCCAGGCCTGGAAGTTGTTGGCAGTCCTTTTGTTGGGCTGCATTATATTCGTCCACATCACCATATGGGCATTGAGGGCTTTTTCTCTATCCTCATGCTCCTGTGGTGTTACCTCTCTTGTGTTAGTGATGTGGGTTTGCATTGCCTGGATATAGTTTGGCAGGCTGTCAACCGACATTCTGCCAGACTTGTCTGTTGGAAAGCATACTATCTCTCCATTAAGCGAGCGTTGCATGAGCTTACGCAAGCTATTTGCAGATTTTTCTCCCAGTTGCTGGGCCTCCATTCTATTATGCTTCTTGCTATACTGTTCTATAATATTTCTAAGTTCGGATCTAGCTATACTAAATTGTGCTTCTGTTTGTTCATCGACCTGCGACGGCAATTGCGTGCGTTTGTTAAATGGTAAAGTCGTGGCGTGGACTCGTCGCAGGTCGAACGACTTATCGGAGGGAATATAAAAAGTAGAGTTCCAGGCTGCTGCTTTATGTGTACTAGTGCTATTGTTATTGTTAGTTGTGTTGTTTCTATTTCTATTTCCACCAACAGCCTCTCACCACCACCACAATCTTAACAAACACACAGACACAGAAAACAAGTAATGACAGTAGCACAGAAATCACAGAAATAAGGGAAAGTAATAGGATTAAAAGGAGAAGGGAGACTAAGGACAAAGAAAATAACCAAGACGAACACACAAACCCACAAAATAGAGTAGATAATAACAATGAGCCAGTGGAAGAGACAGGAGTAATAATGAGAGACATAGAAACAACCATGAGGCTGTTGGTGAAAATAGAAATAGAAACAACACAACTAACAATAACAATAGCACTAGTACACATAAAGCAGCAGCCTGGAACTCTACTTTTTATAATCCCTCCAATAAGTCGTTCGACCTGCGACGAGTCCACGCATATGACCTTAGCAACCTGTGCCCTACAAGACCAGCAAGAGGCAGACCACATACCATTACCTCAATGGTCAAGAAAACCCACACAGATAGATGGAACGGGTGGACCAGAGCCATACGGACACCCGAAAACCACGATGAACTGAATAAAATGATTGCACATGCGGTAGGGGCCAGCATAAAACTAACCCTTAAGGAACATATGTTCAAATTTAATGGAAAAACATATGCCCAAGAGGAAGGAGCAGCCATTGGTGTTAGCATTGCAGGTGACATAGCTAACTTATTCATGGCATGATGGGACAGTAGACATAAACTTAAACTTAAAGAACAATTAGAAGACCCCTTAACCCTGATAATGTTCTCCCGCTACGTTGATGATATAAACATCGTAGTTAAGACACCCCCTCTAGAGAACAGTCAGGAACTAGAGAAAAACACAATGGAAAGCATCCAGCAAATAGCTAACTCCATCCACCAGAGTATTAGAGTTACTATAGACTACCCAAGTAAACACCCCAACCATCGATAACCTGTACTAGACACAGAGCTCTGGTTAAATACCCTTAATAACAAAAAACAAATCCTCCATTCCCATTATGCCAAACCTAATGACTTCCAAACATCTGATCCACCGAAACTCAGCTGTTTTGGACCATACCAAAATCAACATACTGATTGCGGATTTGGTACTTGTGATGAGAAACGTGTCCCGCATGTGAAACCCCGAAGAACTAGAGAGACACATACAACACTTCATCCACCGTATGCAGTTCTCTGGTTACAATCAGAGAGATAAAATCAGAGTGTATAGAGGAGCCAGAACCAAATGGAAGAAAATAATGACACAAATGGGACCTGCCCCTTGTATAGGAGCACATTTTGGAATAGAATAGAAAGAACTAGGAATAAGGCTAATAGAATAAACTCATGGTATGATAGCAATAAATACCAGAGTGTAATGTTCATCGATACAACTCCTAAAGGTGAATTAGCTTACAAATTTAGAAGGGCCCTAGATAAACATAAACTCAAAATTAAGATAGTAGAAAGACCAGGTACCTCCGTAAAAACACTTATTAGCAAGACATACCCTTTTCAAAGACCCCCCTGTATAGATAAGAAATGTATAACCTGTAAAATAAGCCCCCATATTAACTGTAAAACTAGAAATGTAGTATATAGCATAAGATGTACTGAAGGACAATGTAGAGACAAAAATATAGTGTACATAGGTGAGACAGCTCGTAGTGTAGGGGAACGGATAAATGAACACTGGCGAGAACTTCAAGATAGTAAAGAATCATCTGTACTCTACCAACATGCTAAAATAGAACATAAGGGTAAATTAGAGAACATAGAAATATAAATAGAAGCTACACACAGAAAAGACGCAATGTTTAGACAAATCACAGAGGCAATAAACATAAAAGAATTACAACCAAAATTAAATAGAAAATATGAGTGGAACAGCAACATCACAACTTACAATTAAGGACAAAATAAAAACACACACGCACATAGAACAAACAACCAACCGGTAACATGTAAATAAACAAATAAATAAACGAATATAAACACACACAGTCACCCGGATGTGGCGCATGCGCAGACTGAGCACACAACACACACACAGAAACAAAATGGCGTAGGACAGAACAAAGGAGAGGCACAAAAACAAAGAAAAGAACCCCCAGTCACTGAAGAGGTCACAGAATGTGTGACGAAAAAACTTTGACAATATATAAACAACTATCTGGTTGTGGAACCAACCAACCAGAAATTTATAAATTCCTAAATTTATAAATTTATTATAATAAATTGAAGTGAAAGCAACTGGTGCGTGTGTTTCTTATTCGCAACGTGACCCTCCCAAAGTATAACAATACCGGTTTCAACACACGTTTTCAGATAAAGAATCTTGCTAAACAAATTCAGAAACGAAATATATATATATATATATATATATATATATATATATATATAAAACGGCGATGAATCTGTATTTTTAACCGTTGGTCAGTCAATGGTAACATTGAGGACCGAATAAATTAAATTGACCGATATAAAAGACACAGAAGCGAAAACCAACCAGACAGTGAGTGTCTTCTGTTATTAATTCTGGCAATATTATTACACAAATGTCACCCTCCCCAAGTATAACAATATATATATATATATATATATATATATATATATATATATATATATATATATATATATATATATATATATAGTGTATTTTGCAATACACTGTATGCTTAATTAAAACCATGTTGAAGACCATACGCTATTGTTTTAAAGTAGTGACAACATCACTTACTTAAATTTTCAGCAAACGCTATTTCAGAGCACCAATTCTAATTTTCAATTTCGGCTGGACGCGCGACCGCTCTGTATAATCAGTTCCTGATTATTACTAGAATTTTATATGAATCCAACACACAGAATTTTCAGCAAACAGGATGAGTAGTGAGCTTTGATATGTACCAACAAGTACGAAACTTATCTCCCCTGTTTGCTGAAAGTTTAAGTAAGTGTCATTGTGACTACTTTAAAACAATAGCGTATGGTCTTCAAAATGCTTTTAATTAAGCATACAATGTATTGCAAAATACACTATATATACATTCATATATATATATCGCTATTTCAGAGCACCAATTCTAATTTTATATATATATATATTATTGTAATCACTTATCCTTTAATCTACAAAATACATCAGCAATGCTAGTATAGTCACTACCTCCGCCTCTCTCACTCTCCTCATCTCTCACTATTATGAGCAAATGGGTCCCATGCGCTGGCTGCTTGGATTTCCTTTATTAATATTTCAGTAGCCCATAATTCTATGTATCACTGAAAAGTTTTAATACGACTGACACTTGTCGGCATTTGACATCCGTATCGATAAGATATGATTGTACACTGTCCACACCATTATTATTTCTCATATTTGTTGTCCTGCTTTAAATCCCTAGTTAATTGCTGACTTCCATGCAAATGCCAGCTGTTAACATTGTTAAGATAAAGCAACTGGCGTTTCAAATACCATCTACTAGGATTAAGCAGGCGGATTTATAAATTAATGTGTCATGTTGATAAAATAGATTTTGCAATATAATATACATAAATAGATTTTGCGTTATATATATATATATATATTCCAATAATATATATATATATATATATGTTCATGCGTGTGCGAATGTGTACACACACACACACATACATACATGCATATATATATATATATATATATATATATATATATATACATATATATATATATATATATACGGGATAACAGATTATTGTTATAGGTAGTCCACTTAGGTGTAGTCCAGTTAGGGTACTCCGAGTAGTGGATAGTATTTACGCTTGGCTAAGTTTGACTCAACAAGGCGTTTCCATAGTGATGCTGCGTGTACGCGGTGATTTCTATGTTGTTAACACTTGGAGTAATGATAAATCAGGAAAGAAGAGTGACACGCCTTGCTATACAAAAAAGTTTTTTAATCTCATTGCTGACAATTGTTTCTCTGAACTGGTAGGTCTAGAGATCGCTACCCGCCTGTTATCGCGTCATTCGATCACCAATACATAGTTGTAACCAGTCAATTCATCAGAGCTTGCGAGAATGAAGGGAATACACAGGCATGGCTTCTATATATAGTAATGGCATTCAATCAGAACAATAACAACAATACTAAACAATGCTAGCAATAAATTATTTGAAATAATCACAAGATCAATCTAAGTAAGAAATATAGTATATCTACGACTTTAGCGTGTAAAACGAGCTGACATGAGGCAGATGTATGAAATTGACATGTAAAAGCTGTCATGGGGTGTATTATATATAGTGTAGAGATAAGCCGATGGCTTTAAACAATGTACGTTTCCTTTACCGTAGGTCTGGTGACCGTAAGAATTATTTATTATCTGACAGATAAAATATTTTTCATTGTAGTGAGGATAGTAATTTTTGTGGTGTGAAGTGGATTCAATATGTATGCGGTCTATATTAGATGAAGGGTTTGTTAGTTCGAATCATGGGGTTGTTTATCTTTCACATCATCAATAACATACATGTATAAGATAACATTAACAGAGTAGCAATACAATAGGTAAGTTAATACAGTGGTTAAGGAGGCTATATATATATATATATATATATATAAAGAGAAAACATGCTGACTACAATTATAACAGGAGGAAGGTGATGTTCTGCTGTAGTAGTATTTTGAAAATGGACTTGCATTTAGGTTCATTTGTTGAGAGTTAAGGGTGAGGAAGTTGTGTTGACAGCAGCTGAGAAGAAATATATTTATGAGTTGATAAGATACTTGCAGACATTACTGTGGTATAGAATTAAGAAGGCTATAATTTACTTAATGATTATAGTTCTGTGGTGGTCCGTGTAATATTGTGGGTATCATATGTTGAATGCTAAGTTATGTCGGTTCGATTCACGGAGGCTTAAATCTTGTGAATTTAGTGGCGATCATGTGTCTGCAGAAAATTGATCTTTCTAACTTGTTGTTGAGTAGCCTTTTTACATTCCTAAGGATATATAGTAATTGTAGATCACAGAGCCTACAGTAGGACATACCGGTACTGTAAGCCCTTGCGGCCGACAACCTCGACCAGTTGATATTGTAGTTGGTGTTATTGTCCTTAAGCTCCCAGATTTTTTTGGCGAGGGTTGTAGAACCCATAAGTGCACGGTTCTTCATCGAGTGTCTGTGCATATACCATCTTTTTTAAAAAGTACCCGCGATGGATCCGATGTAATGCCAGGTGGAGTTGCCCGAGTTGACCGTACACATGTACACTAGGCTCGAATCAAGGCATCTATTCGCCAATGGGCACCTATCCGGTAGGTGACAGTTGCAGTTTGAGATGTTATTCCGTGCAGCTTCCACACTGCTGTTTTGTACACTGCTATAAGTGGGTTGTGATTTATGCCCGTTGAGGTTTTGCTGCTGCGTGCTTGTATGCGTTTGCGGTTGTGATACTGTGATGTGTTTATGTTTATAATTTGGTGCTATGTTGCGCATAGGTGGGGTGGACTCCCTTGAGGTATTTCTGTGGTTGATCTTGTGTATGTGTGATTCTATATTTGCAGCCGTAGAGTATGAGAGTTTTATAGTTTTTCTATTGAGTATTTTATGATATCTGTGTGATATAGGGAAGTGTTTATCTATTAGTTTAAAGTACGTAGAAGGCAGTCTAGTTTTTACAGAGGAGTTGAAGATTGAATTGAACCACAGGTATTTTCTATCTCTGATTCTTCTATGGTTTCTAGGGTTTACATTATTGGTGTTTGGACCACTTACTCTAGGTGCTACGTGCCTAACTCTATGTCTAGTCCTGTTACCCTTATGTTTGTGTGAGCGGTTGGTGTCATTGTTAGTAGGTTTGTTTAAGTTGTCTTTATTCGTTATAAACTTCAGCTTATCTTTATGTCCGGCCCTATGTAATGCCGCGTTATAATAGTTAGCATGTTCATTAAACATTTCTAGGTTTGAGGACAAGCGGAATATTCTAAGGGATATACTACGTGCTATGGATCTGATTATGGTTCTGGGGTGGTTTGAGTTATAACTAATGTAGGCCAGATTCTCATTATTTTTGTGGAAGGGTTCTATTAATCCCGTATTTAGATTTAGAGTCACATGTAGAAAGTTTACCGTTTTATGGTTCAGTTCGTAGGTAATACTTAGGCCTAGTTTTTTGAAGAATGTTCTAATGTTTTTTCTTAATCTTTCCATGCTCTGGTTGTTTAAGTTCCTAGCTATAAGGAGCGTGTCATCTCTATAAATCCCTCCTTGGAGGTTACTGAATTCCTTATGTAGGTTGTGTGCTATAAAAAGCCCCACGACGTCAGTGATTTTCGCAGAGTCATTTGATCCCATTGTGATATCGAAGCTGTTCATCCTATCTTTTCTTACCCAGTAGCTATTTTCAAATTTTATGATATTCCTTCTAGCCGCTATTATTATTTCAATTTCCTGAGGGGTAAGATCGGAGTTATTTTGGCCAAATATAAGCGCTTTATCTAGGGTGGCTGGAGATATGGATGCATAGTAATCGTTTATATCGAATTGTATGAAGTTACATGGCCCTCTGTTTCTTATTTTATTGAACCATTCAATCGCCTCGTTAATGTTACCTCATAAATTGATTTCTAGTTTTCCCTTTATTTGTGCGATTACCCTATTTAGAATATTCTTGCTAATTTTACCTATATCCGACTTAGATGGGCATATTAATCTGATAGTAGGGTTTGTTTCAAAATTATTTTGTGATCCTTCAGGTTAAATGTGGGATTGCATGAGGTTAGAGGCTCGGTCCTATCGGGTATTCCGAGTTTATTTACTATCCAAAACCCTCCACATTAATGCTGGTGAGTGTGGATTCATTTGTTTTGTTTTTTGTATTTTTTGTGTAGTTCACGCTGAATAAAATTATTGTATGTGTTAAGGTCCATAGAATATACGTTTGATGTTTTGTCTGCCTTTACTATGATACCGTTAGTGTCTTTTAGTAGTTTTAGTAGTGTATTGATGTCATTTTGTAATTTGTTGTGGTGTGTTCTTTTTTTTAAATTTAGTTCCACTTATCATATTCATAAGGTCCAGCTCGAAGGCATCGAGTGTGGGGTTGTTTGGAGGGTTTTTGCAGGATTTGAATCCGTAATTCTCCTTAGAAAATTCTCTTGCGTTAATAGTTGGTCTTTTGTCGAAGTGGTAAGCCTTCCATCGGACCCTACGGATGAAATCATTAGTCCGTTGTATCATGCCTAGTGTATAGTCCTTATTTGTAGGTATAGGTATGTTTTTCAGTGACATTTCTATACGGTGCTTATTCATGTTGTTGCCGTGCGTTAATGGTGTTGCTCAACCGGGTGGTAGCTAAGTATACGGGATAACAGATTATTGTTATAGGTAGTCCACTTAGGTGTAGTCCAATTAGGGTACTCCGAGTAGTGGATGATATCAACGTTTGGCTAAATTTGACTCAACAAGGCGTTTCCATAGTGATGCTGCGTGTAGGCGGTGATTTCTATCACTTGGAGTAATGATAAATTAGGAAAGAAGAGTGACACGCCTTGCTATACAAAAAAGGTTTTTAATCTCATTGCTGACAATTGTTTCTCTGAACTGGTAGGTCTAGAGATCGCTACCCGCCTGTTATCGCACCATTCGATCACCAATACATAGTTGTAACCAGTCAATTCATCAGAGCTTGCGAGAATGAAGGGAATACACAGGCATGGCTTCTATATATAGTAATGGCATTCAATCAGAACAATAACAACAATACTAACAATGCTAGCAATAAATTATTTGAAATGGTACATTGTTTAAAGCCACCGGCTTATCTCTACACTATATATAGTACACCCCATGACAGCTATTACATGTCAATTTCATACATCTGCCTCATGTCAGCTCGTTTTACACGCTAAAGTCGTAGATATACTATATTTCTTACTTAGATTGATGTTGTGATTATTTCAAATAATTTATTGTTAGCATTGTTAGTATTGTTGTTTTTGTTCTGATTGAAACTTGAGACAGAAATCACTCTACTCCGTCTAAGAGTGCCAAAATTTAAAGAAAAATTCGAAAAATGTGACACTACCATCGGTAATGCACGAGAAAAACTCCATGACATTTGGAAGAATGATACAACCAGAGAGGAATTGAAATCAAAGAAAATCTTGGAGTCAAGAACACAATGGCTACAAGAATATGAAAAAAACTAAGGGAATGATATTCTATCTTCAAGTAACGGGATTCTCCCCATTTCTTTTCTTTAAAAAAATCTCATATTGAAAAAGAAAAATAGTTTATGACACTCGTACTTTCAAATATTCGATCGCCGAAGAGGAGAAAAACCCTCAGAGGTACAATAACATTTCATTAATTCCCCTTCCCCACACCAATGTATATATGAACTTAAACACTTGAGTAGATGTGTGTACATATATGTATGTATAGATGTGTTTTTTATATATGTATCTGTAAGTATACAGATATATGTGTACATGTTTATATGTATGTGTGCATATGTGTGTGTATATGTGTGTATGTATGCACGTGCGTATGTGAGATATATATATGTGTGTGTGTATGTGTGTATATATATGTATATATATATATATATATATATTTATTTATAAATTATTAAAAAAATAATGAATAAACAAAGAAACAGTTCCTTATATTAAAAAAAATTTTCATTATTTTACGATCGTTTCTAGGATATATATGTGTTAGAGTTGGTATGCATATTCTATAGATCTATGTACAATATTTATACAAACTATCAGAGGGAATATACACATATATATGCTGTCTTCAGAAATAATTTCTGAAGACAGCATATATATGTGTAGGTATGTATATTCCCTCTGATTGTTTGTATAAATATTGTACATAGATCTATAGAATATGCATACCAACTCTAACACATATATATCCTAGAAACGATCGTAAAATAATGAAAATTTTTTTTAATATAAGGAACTGTTTCTTTGTTTATTCATTATTTTTTTAATAATTTATCTTGACTCTGTTTTCCGTTTATTTTTCACCGAAAGTAGTTTTTGAATGCATCTTCTCTTTTCATGATATCCGGATTACATTGAGTTCTTCATACGGATTGGACACTACCGTAAACTTTTGGTAGATTTTTCTACATATATATATATATATATATATATATATGTGTGTGTGTATATATGTGTGTGTATATGTATGTGTGTGTGTATGTATATGTATGTATATATATATATATATGTTTGCACCTTAGTTGAACTTTATTGTATATGACAATTATGAAAATTGTTTCGATATCAATCAAGTCATGGTTCGATCATGTTTAACAACCATAGTAATAAACCATTTGTTTCTATTTATATATATGTATCTTCGTCGGTATCTCTTTACATGTTATACACATATATACCCACTGCATATCACTGAAGTGTTTGCTTTCCAATCCCCAAATCATGTTTTTTAACCCTACATTTATCACTGTATATAGTTATATTTTCAAAGTTACTTATACAGTTTGTGATGTATATCATCTATACATACATGCTGAACATTTACGTAATTCTATCCTAGAAATAAATCAAAATGTCGTTTGGTGGATCGGCAGATCGGTAGAGGGTCTGACGCCAGGCTTTGCAGCAAAGGGTTACGACCCTTCATGATCTGAGTTCAAATTCCACCGAGGTTAACTTTGCCTTTCATCCTTACGGGATCGATAAAATAAAGTACCAGTAATACACTGGGATAATTGCTGACATTGTGCCAAAAGTAGAAACAATTATTATTTTGAAAATTCTTAAAGATCCTGATTGTTATCTATTGCAAAATCTATTTATGTATATTATATTGCAAAATCTATTTTATGAACATGACAAATTAATTTATAAATCCGCCTGCGTAATCCTGATAGATGATATTTGAAACGCCAGTTGATTTTAAAAGCAAATCACTACAGGCGCCATTTGCATGGAAGTCAGCAATTAACTAGGGATTTAAAGCAGGACAACAAATATATCATTCATATCTTATCGATACAGATGTCAAATGCCGACAAGTTTCAGTCTTATTAGAACTTTTCAGTGATACATAGAATTATGGGCTACTGAAATATTAATAAATGAAATACAAGCGGCCTGCGCATGGGCCCCATTTGCTCATAATAGTGAGAGATGAGGAGAGTGAGAGAGGCGGAGGTAGTGACTATTCCAGCATTGCTGATGTGTTTTGTAGATTAAAGGTTAGGTGATTACAATAATAACAGCAAATATAGACTTCAAAGAGAAAGTGTAGAGTCGTTAGAACGTCAAATATGCTTTATGGTATTCGTTGCAGCTTTTGTCTCTCCCGTGGTCAACTTTGTCATTCATTATTTCGAGGGCAGTGTATTGGCAGTATCGGTAGAGGATTGGACGCCATGCTTTCTAGCATAGTTATGTCCCTTTACAGTCTGAGTTTAAATCCCGCCGAGGTTAACTTTGCCTTTCATCATTACGGGGTCGATGAAATAAAGTAGCAGTAATGTACTGGGTAATTGCTGGCCTTGTGCCTAAAGTAGAAACAATTATTTCGAGGTCGGTCCATTACCAGTCCATTACTGGTGAGGGGGGGGGGGGCAATTCTTGCTCTACATTTCTTTCTCACTTCCTCTCGCTCTCTCTCTGTCCCTTTCTCTCATTTTCTACTTCTCCAGAAGAAAGTTGTTGTCTTTTTCATTATCTCTCCCTCACACTCTCACACTTTATCTCACTTTATCTTAACCTGGTAGAAATTTGCTGTCTTTCTCTCTTTCTCTCTCTCTCTCACACACACTCTCAATCCTTCTCTAGAAGAAATCTGCTGTGTTCCGAGCTGGAGAGGCATGGGCCTCACCAGATTTACAATGTTCAGGAAACGCCGTATACGGTTCTTCTATGAGTCTAACAGGAGTTACGAGATAACACCGTGTAACAAAAAAAAATTTTCTCTGTTCCTGGCTTGTAATCACCTTTTTTTGTGTTGCTTAGGTCCCAAATAAATTTTAAAAAAGTGCTATTAAACAGTTAAAAATTTGGGTTTGTAAAAATTCTAAGCTATTCACTAGAATTATTTGTATGCTGGATTTTACGTTGTATGCAAGTTTAATTTGCTTATGTTAAATGATTTTTTTTATATATGTTAAAATTATAAAATAAAGAGTAATACCTAAAGAAAATTATAAAAGTGCAATAAAGTATAAAATTGTTAAAAAGTGGATTAAAGAGAATTATTGATACTGGATGTTCGCACCCTGAATAAAGGGTAAGTTGTGTTTTAAGCATTCGTCTCCAGGATGAAGCAGTGGAACTTGGTCAAGGAGGAAGTGCAGGTGACTAGTCAGAGAAGTCGACACGAACCTTTCTCAGGCTTTTACACTCTTAGGGATGGCCTCTGCTTTTGACATGACGTGCCTGGACTGTTTGACGTTATTGGGGTGCCGTTTGTGCCCAATGAGTGGCGGCTATTTATAGACAGCTCCACCACAAGTTTGAAGGCTGTCTTCCTCCACAATGGAAACAAGTTCCCGACACTGCCCCTAGCTCATTCAGTCTGCCTGAAGGAAGATTACTACAGTGTGAAAGTCCTCTTGGAAGCTCTGCAATACAACCAGTACAATTGGGAAATCATTGGAGACTTCAAGGTGGTGGCTTTCCTGCTTGGACTCCAAGGAGACTTTATCAAATTTCAATGCTTCCTCTGCCTTTGGGACAGCAGAGCCACCTCTGACCACTACAAAAGGAAGAACTGGGAGCAGCGAACAGAATTTATAGTTGGGACCCGGAACGTCATGTGGGAGTCACTGGTTGATCCCAGGATTGTGCTCATGCTGCCACTGCACATTAAGTTGGGGGTTGATGAAGCAGTTTGTGAAGGCTCTCAACCAAGAATCAGTCGCTTTTAAGTACCTTCTTGAGTTCTTCCCCAAGTTATCTGAGGCCAAATCAAAGGTGGAATTTTTGTTGGACCTCAGATAAAGAAGATGTTTGATTCTACCGAGTTCTCCAATAAGCTCAATAGGGTTGAGAGAACAGCATGGAACTGTTTCAAGGCAGTTGTTAGAGGCTTCTTGTGCAACTACAGAGCTGAAAACTACCAGTAACTGGTGCAGGATCTTTTAAAGGCTATTGGCGCCATGGGATGCAGGATGTCGCTTAAACTCCATATGCTGGACGCTCACCTGGAAAACTTCAAGGACAATATGGGCGCCTACTCAGAAGAACAAGGCGAACAATTCCACCAAGATGTGATAGAGCGGAGGTACCAGGGCCACTACAATGAAAACATGATGGGGACTATATCTTGGGGCTAGTGCGGGAATGCGACCTGGATTACAACTGCAAATCCAGGAAATCCAGTCATTTCTGACGTGTATAAGTTGCTTTATAAGTGTTATTTATTTTTACTTGGGTGGATTGGCAGTATCGGTAGAGGGTCAGACGCTATGCTTTCCAGCATAGTTACGTCCCTTTACAATCTGAGTTCAAATCCCGCCGAGGTTGACTTTGCCTTTCATCCTTACGGGGTCGATAAAATAAAGTACCAGTAATGCACTGGGTAATTGCTGGCCTTGTGCCTACAGTAGAAACAGTTATTTATTTTTACTTGTTTGCAAGATAAGCTTGTGTAATAAAATAAATATATACTCTGTTGATTTTAATTATATGAACTGGTAAATTTAAAAAAAATGTTTTTTTTCTTGAAAAATATGAAAATTTCGAAATAGCAAACTACTGACCACAAACCCAAACTTCTAATTAAATAATAGTGTTTCTTTATAATAATGGGATATAGCAAACCAAGAAATGACACTTAGAACCGGGGAACAAATAATATATTACACGGTGTAATCACATCATTACAATAAAGGAAATACTATGTTGTAATAAAACAAACATATTTCTAAAAATAATTACTAATATAGTTTACATAATACTAGGTTATATATATAGACAATGGGTATTTTCTAATTGTATTAGAATAGAAAAATAAGAGAACGGTTTTCTTCCGGAGTTTCACTGTTAGTAAAAGTTAACAGCTGTTATATTCCTGTTTACCTAAAATTGTAGCAAAATACATCCGCGATTGCTAACCTATATTCCAGGTTGCTGGTTCTAAATATATTTTCTGTTTCATTAAAGAAAGTTATGAAATAATTCTCCATCACTTTTTTCAGGCATAATTACTGTGCATATGTTTCAAATATAAACTGATAAGCTGTTCAAATTATTTGGCATATTAACAAAATTTCAAGAAATTTATGCTTGTTACTAAATCGATATATTTATGTATTTTGTACTAGCGTTATTATTGAGCTGCTGCTGCTACTACTACTACTACTACTACTACTACTTCGTCCACTTAATCTTTGGTGTATCGTGGGGACAGAGACCTCAAAAACGCCTTCCAGTGGGTCCTGTCAGAAGCAACTATTTCTAATTAATACGGCTAGATCTCCAAACGAGTCCAACCATATTCCTTTTAATCTACCTCTAGGTTTCATGCAAGCTTATTTAGCCCGCAAAATCTGCCCAACGATTCTAACTTTATACGACGCCATCAAATCACATGTTGATATACGTAGAAAAGTATTCATATTTCTTCTAGATAGTTTCTTGAAATTAGAATAAGCTACAAATTACATAATTTACCTAGTTTAGCAAATATCTAGTCATTTTCGTTAAATGGAAAAAAACAAAACCATCATCGTTAAATTTAGACTGAATCAATAAAATATGTTTAAAAATACAAGTAAAAAAATATTTAAGTTCCAGAATGTTAATAATCTGCAATGTATTTCAAAACTAATAACGCATGTAAGCAGACAATCCAAAAATAGTAGAAAATATATGGGTTAGGTTACGGTTATCATTTTAATAGTTAATGGAACCAGATAAATATTGTCATTCCTAGAATCTTCGGGGAATCCTAAAAATACTCAGACTGTGATGATGTAAGAACAAATTAATACTATATGATATTAAACAAATTTATCATACATAATGCTTTCTGAGCTTCTGATTTCGGCACATGACCAACGAATTTTGGCGAGGAAAAAGTCGATAAAATTGACCCAAGTGCATTACTAGTACTTTATTTTATCTACTTCGTAAATTATACATAATTGTTCTACTTTTTGGCACAAGGCCAGCAATTACCCAGTGCATTACTGGTACTTTATTTTATCGACCCCGTAAGGATGAAAGGCAAAGTTAACCTCGGCGGGATTTGAACTCAGACCATAAAAGGCCGTAACTCTTTGCTGTACAGCATGGCGTCTGACCCTCTACCGATACTGCCAATCCACCTGTAAATTATACATAATGACATGAAGACACTCTTTCGTCATCAGCCATTTACAAATCTCTGATGCTTTACATATACGCAAGTTATCCCTCGATATCAATAACATGATAAAATATATAGACAGAAATGATTGATATTGTCTAGCCATCTCCATATGTAATATTATGAGACTGTTTCATGACGAATATATTTCTTTATATCGTGTCTACTATTATAAGTATTGAAAATAGTTAATATCTCATTATTTCATCAAGAAACTTCCTGCGAAAGCCTCTGTGATTTATCGCTACTGGAAGCATTATATTGATGCGTTCGTCTGTGGAAAAATTTGATCATTTCTTCTTCAGGAAAAATGGGCAATACATTTCAGGACCTCCAAAAGTGATATGTAGATGGGTGTCTGTAGGAAAAAAGGGGACAGGAAAGGAATCCCAGATAGTTAGAGTATTGCGTATAGATAGAGTATGGGTGTTGGTGAACTAATTTATGTGGGGTGCTAGAGATGAAGAATAGCATGAGTCACAGAAGGACGGGTAGTTCAGAAAATTATAAGAGTGATAGGGTTTAATCATGTTTACAATTAAATCTTTGATGTGTTCTTTTGAATAATATCTTGACAGTTTTGAAGTTTCGAAGAATAGCCATTGTACCTTTCTACAGGTATAAGTAATACACCGAAGTTAAGCCTACTTAAACTTATTTGAGACTATTCAGGATCTAGAGGCGGCTAATAAATGATAAATATAAATCCAGATCAGATATTATAAGAAATATTCTGATAGTATCAAATAAGAAACGGAATATATTGTACTTGCTGAATTTCGTCGATAGAATATTCTTTAAGTATGCTGGAGCACAAGAGTCAAGGGCTTTTTAGTTAATTATATCGACTTCAATGATATATCTGGTATGTGTTTTAGCAAAATTCTCAGAAACGGTGTAAACGCGGAAAACTCGATTTTTTTGCCTGGCGTAAGAGTTACGTTTATACTACGTATATATTAACTTATGCATACACATATACACACACGCACTCTCTCTCTCTCTCTCTCTCTCTCTCTCTCTCTCTCTCTCTCTCTCTCTCTCTCTCTCTCTCTTTCTCACACACAAACACAATCAAACATTTCTTCCTCTACTTTCTACATAATACGTCAGAAATGTTCCTATATTTCTTTTTCTCGTTTTCAATATTTTTACTCTCTCTCCAATTTTATCACAATTTGTTTCCTTTTCGTTTCTTTCTGAAGTTAGGTTAATGTCCGAAACATTAAAGCTTCTTTTATGATGCATTTAACATGCTAAAACGTTTTATTATAGTCTTATGATAAAGGGTGTTTAAACCCGAAATATTAGGACATGTAAATGAAATAAAAGGTGACACACCAACAACTTTGTTGCCTTCAATTTATTCTGAAATCTACCTTCAAATAACATACTGCTTTATACACTAACACAATGCTGCAAGCAAATTACAACAGCCTCTGATACTAAAAGAATATTTATCGTTGTTCTGCATCATTTTGAGTTGCAGCGGATTGGCAGTATTGGTAGAGCGTCCGACAACAGGCTTTGTAACATAGAGTTACGGCACTTTCCATTCTGAGTTCAAATCCCGCCGAGGTTAACTTTGCATTTCATCCTTAGGGGTCGATAAAATAAAGTACCAGTAATGCACTTGGTATTTGCTGGCCTTGTGCCAAACGTAGAAACCATTATTTCTGGGTTGCCGATTTATGTTTGGTGTGCGTTACTTACAAATATATATTTATGGAGGAAACTTGTTGAATTCACAATTGACTAGAATTTAAAATATATATATACCCCAGATTGTGCTACCATTACACCAACACATTACCCATCTCCTTCCATTCACAGTTGTGGGTTCGACTCCTATGTACGTCAATACTCATCTTTTTCCATTTCTTGGAAGATTTTAAACTCCACTATCAGGCTAAAATTTCTTTAGTAAAAGATTACGGCGAAAGCTTATATATATATATATATTCTGCTGAGGATTAAAATCCAACCGTGACCATCTCCACTGAAAGTTTTCATGAAATAGTCTTTTAAGACTATACAGAGCATTTGATGTTATTCCAAATTGAAGGATAAATGTTTTAAACTTTATTTTATAATGAGTTAAAGGTCTATTGATTTTTCCCTGGATTTCACTAAATTCTGTGGATGAATTTGTATCCTGATTCTCTTTTGAGATGAGTTTGAATTATTTTTCATAAATCTTACGTTAACTACTTTTCCCATCTTGACGTTATAGTCGCATATATGTTATAGAATACTATTAGCTTCTCGCTAAAACAATCTCTATACCTCTCATTTATATATATATATATATATATATATATATATATATATACATTTTTGGTTGACAGCTGAGAGAAAAGAGTACTCAATACCGAAGTAGAGTTTTGATATTCATTTTATTTCGCCTGTTTTTCATAGGGTCATCATATATAACGTAGTAGTAGCAGTAGTAGTAGTAGTAGTAGTAGTAGTAGCAGCAGCTGTATTATTATTATTATTAGTAGTAGTAGTAGTAGTAGTAGTAGTAGTAGTAGTAGTAGTAGTAGTAGTAGTAGTAGTAGTAGTAGTAGTAGTAGTAGCAGCAGCAGTAGTAGTAGTAGTACTAGTAGTAGTAGTAGTAGTAGTAGTAGTAGTAGTAGTAGTAGTAGTAGTAGTAGTAGTATCAATATACAGCAATAGTATGGTAATATGTCAGGTTGTAATTAGAAATGTCTCAAATTTCAGAGTTGGTTTTCCCTACAATCAATAATGTAGCAAAGCGAATATAAGATTGGAAAGTTGACTCTGCTTATTTTTATTGCTACTTCTTTTGTTTCGCTCTCGGTGAAATCTAGCTTGATGTAAAGAGCGGAAAATGTTATATTCTGGTTGATTAAAATTGGCGATAAGATAAGTAAGTTGCCAACTTTTTGTATGGTCTCCTGAACAATTATATTGACAGAAGAGACTCACAACTGTAACGTTACACAAGTGCAACTTTTGTAAGTTTTAACCACATTTCATATGATCAACGTTTATAGGATTGTGTGTAGGACTGACTGTGTGTGTGTGTGTGTGTGTGTGTGTGTGTGTGTGTGTGTGTGTGTGTGTGTGTGTGTGTGTGTGTGTGTGTTTTGTGTTTGTTTGTGTGTGTTTGTGTGTGTGTGTGTGTGTGTGTGCCATCTAGTTTATGTGTGTGTGTGTGTGTGTGTGTGTGTGCCATCTAGTTTATGTGTGTGATTTCTTCTGTTCAATGTTTATAGGATTGTGTGTATGACTGGCTCTCTGTGTGTATATATGTGTGTGTGTGTGTGTGTGTGTATATATGTGTGTGTGTGCCATCTGGCGTATGCGTGCGTTAGTGTGCGCCATATAGTTTATGTGTGTGTTTTCATATAATCAACGTTTATAGGATTGTGTGTAGGACTGGCTCTCTGTGTGTGTGCGGGGTGTCGGTGTGTGTGTGTGTGTGTGTGTGTGTGTGTGTGTGTGTGTGTGTGTGTGCGCGTGTGTGTCATCCAGTGTATCATCCAGTGTATGTGTGTATGTGTCTGTGTATCATCTAGTTTATGTGTGTATGCGTGAGCTTTGTCGTTATATAGGGAGAACGAAAAAATAGGGAGTGATATTGGAAAGGCAGAGATAGAAAGAATGTGTGGGTTAGATGGATAGAAATATTCATCAGTATTATCATCATCGTGCTAATTATCAACGTTAATAATTGTACTTCTCCATTTGTCCCTATCCAGCACGGGTTCTGCGAGTTCATTCTTTCTAGTATTCGTCGTTTTACAAACCCACACCAGAAACTTATCATAAAGCCGCCCTCTTGATGTTCTACCACGTGTGGGTTGCCTTAGCACTAACTAGTGTAATGTCTATATCTGATATATTCACCATACCTGACCTATAAGACCATTTCTCTGATATTATAGTCCTACATGTATATATAAACGCGGGATAGTCACAATTGAAACAGCTTTTATCATAGTTTTACTTATTCAGGGATAATACAGACCAAACAATCAAAAAGAGAAAAAAAAGAGCGATTAAGAGAAAGGAGAGATAGAAAAACAAGGTAAAGTGAGAGAGAGAGAGAGAGAGAGAGAGAGAGAGAGAGAGAGACAAAGAAAGTTAGATAAAAGAACTAGGATGAGTGAGAGAGAAATAAAGAAAGATAGATATAGGGGAAGAATGAGGAAATGAAATACGACTGAGAAACTTAGAGAATAATTGATTTGTTTATTTCAGTATATTTACATACACATCTAATTTTTATATAAAGAGGAAAGTCCACCAGATTGCTTGGTCACTAATGCCCGTGGGATGCACCGAGAATGTTCTCCGAGGCACAAGTCTGGGCGAGGTGTGTTTGTCAAAGAGCAACAGTTACTCGTGCATAACAGTCTCCCCTCTCCACACCACTGATGTGAAAGGCAATGGCCGATACAGCTTGGAACCAGTGACGTCGCAACTCATTTCTACAGTTGAGTGAACTGGAGCAACGCGAAATAAAGTGCCTTGCTCAAGGACACAAAAAACTGCCTGGTACGGGAATCGAATGCACAACCTTGCCCAATTCTCTAACTACTAAGCCACGAGCTATCAAAATTCATATATATATTTATTTATATAGGCAGCTAAATGTTCTGGTTCTTTCAAAACTTAATAAGCTAATAGATTTTTATGTGTATCGGTGAATAAAATATATTAAGAATATTGAATATTCAAATATTGAGATATATATTTACATTACATTAATAGCGGAATTTTCTTAAATAAACAATGTCAAGTTATATTTTTATACATACACACACACACACACACACACACACACACACACACACACACACACACACACACACACAGACACACACACACACACACTCACACACACGCACACACGAACACACACACACACACACACACACACACACACATCACACACATATATATATATAATCAAAGAGGGTTTGGTAAGATACCAGGTGGACCATAACGCACCAGAGTAATGCCGTGGGTAATATGAAAAAAGTCAGGACCCCAACGGCTGAGCTCCGGCCGTTATATATATGTATATAAAGTAGAAACAATTATTATTTAAAGTAGAAACAGTTATATATATGTATATATTGATATCAATATTTGGATTGGCAGGCTCATTAGAGTATCGAACAAGATGCTATGACTAGTCGTTTTAGAGGTTTTTCGTTCTATGCTCACATACCGGTAAGGCTAACCTTGTCTTTCACCGTTCTCTGTGTCGATAAACTAACATAGTGGTGTTGATGTCATCAAAGGTGACACCTATCTTTCCCTACCACCAATTAAATGTATCTTAATTAGGAAACGTTCGTGACAGTTTTCACCGTAACATAACAAAATCGTACACATATTGAGGTCAATATGTTTTACTATAGTAAATGTAAAATACCTTTAACACTTGAGTCGTAAGGCATACATCATAACTCATGGTGTGTGTTCGGCATTGGAAACCTGACGAAACCTGTCCCTTTTCACGCCGAAGAACACCCGATTTCTTCCATATATATATATATATATATATATAGAAGTGGTTACACAACAGCTAGTTCACCATACCGAGAACAATTGTTTCACCTTAGCGGATCCTCAGTTCGTAATGAACATGGTTATACGTATATACCATGCCCATTACGAGCTGAGGATCCGCTAAGGTGAAACAATTGTTCTCGGTATGGTGAACTAGCTGTTGTGTAACCACTTCTATCTAACTCGTCCCATGGACTGAGTGCTCTACCACTACGGATATTACCATCGAGTGTTCTACCACTATATATATATATATATATATATATAGTGATGAAAGAGTGTGGATGAGAAACTAATGAAAAAGAATAATCGACTTGTACATTATTTATTGATCTAGAAAAGATAAAAGGCAAGCTGGACTACGACAGGATTTTGAACTCAGAGCGTTGTGAGCTGGAACAAATACCGAGAAACCTTTTAATCTCACGTTCCTAACAACCGTGCCAATTCGCCATATAATATAATCGGCCACAAAATATGTGGCGTTCTGCCAATGTTACAACTCATTTAATTACTTCTCTTAGAGCATGATTTCATATCGCATCAAGATAGAGGTGGAATATTTGCCTTTTATCCATGTGAGAAGTGAGGAAATAAATATGTTTATTAGTGGTGCTTATTTCATAGACATATTTCGTCCTTATCACGTGCTTTTATTGCATACATGCGGCGGTCACACAACTTCTCAGAGAGTCACAGGGACACCGTATTGACATACTGCGTTTATAAGCCATGTTTACACCTGGTGAAGCCCATCACCTCTCCAGGTCTGAATACAACAGATTTCTTCCAAAAAAAAAGATAGAGAGTGAGAGAATGGAAGTTAGAAAGAGATATAGAGGAAGAATCGACCCCAGTACTTGACTAGCACTTTTCTGACGACCTTAAATGAATGAAAGACAAATTCGGCGCCTCCGTGCTGTTATTAGTATAAATGACGGTGTGTATAACTGTTCTTAGTGTCTAAATTATAGATATCATCATCATCATCATCACCATCACCATCACCATCATCATCTTCCTCATTACTTTGGGCGTCGGACAACATGCTTTGCGGTATAGAGTTGTGTTCCTTTACGTTCTGAGTTCAAATTCCATCGAGGTTAGCTTTGTCTTTCATTCTTATGGGGTCTATAAAATAAAGTACCAGTAATGTACTGGGGTCGATGTAATCGACTTTCCCCCTTCACAAAAATTGCTGGCCTTGTGTCTATAGTAGAAATTATTATTATTGTTATTATTATTTAGCCTATAATTGTTGAAAAGTAAATATGACATTGATCTGGCTTTGAACTTTGAATATAAACTGATTTTATGAAATACCAAAAGTCATTTATTTCGGCACTCTATTGTTTCTGCTATCCATCGACCTTCTCATCTCATCAGGTATTTATAATAAGCCACATATAGAGATATATTAAACGACTATGTAACAAGAAATACTATGATAAATGAAACAGAACGAGAGACTGTATGCAGATAATTACTGAACATAATGAAATAGCTTAGCTAAAAATAAGAAGTTGTTGATTTCTGACATTTCTGTACGGTCGTTGGACATAAGAATCTATCATACGATTGTTCTAAAGAAATGTCTTTTGTAGTCTATCTACTTCAATCTTTAAATAGTTACAAAATGTAAGGTAGGAGAAGTAACACACCTCAGTGAATGTCATGGATTATAGTAATACAGGTATATGGAATTGACCGCCGTCTGATTCGAAGTGGGTTACAAATGTTTAATCAACGGATAAGTTGCTAAACATTCCACTGATACGTCTATATTTAACTTAAATCTCAAGAAAATTCGGTGTGACACAGTTTTTGTGATACGATTGGCCCTTTGAATTCGAGCTAGAGTCCATCGGGCAGGCTTCCAAACAGTTTCCGTCTACACAGTTTTACTTACTAGTCATTGGGTCGTCTCGAGGTGTTAGTAAATGATACTTACCTAAAGGACCAGTCAGAGATATTGAGCCCTGTTCCTAATGTTTGCGAAGTGAATTCCTTAAACATTCGTCCAAGTTGTGTCCTCATTTCATGTATCCAAGTTACATACGGGATGACTTTCGTAAATAATTATAAATGAAAATTTAAGCAATTCTCTAAATTGAAGGAAACTAAAATAACTAGTAACAGTTGATAACAACTTACAACATAAAAACAAAGGAACAAATGTCTTTAAATCGTTAGGAAATAATTTCAAAGAAAACTGAATTCTTATATTTGAGAAGAAAGTCTATTCTTTATTAAAAGGCATCTACTAGGTATTGCGAACGGTAGATAGTACCAGCATTTGAAAGACCAATGGAAATGTTGTTTCCTTGGTTCAATTTGACGAGTTCCACCCCACTCGGTAATTGAATGAGTTCTGAAATCACAACCTACAGACATCTTCCAGTCTTATAAAATCTCATCAATATAGTATTCTTAACCCCGTTTTTATTAGTTGAAAAGGTTTCACAATAAACATTAATTACATAGTTCAAACAGAACTAACTGATTCTTGGAGAATATTTTCTGCTGTGTAAATTCCTACCTATCGTCTCATCTTGTCAGATCCATTCGAGATTGTTCCTCTAGTTTCAGACTTTGATGATTGAGCCGATATATATCGTTTACTACAGAAGAGGAAACAGAAGAACGTGTTGACTCAGAAACTAGAGAGAAAAATAATGTTTTTGTTTCTTTTTTTTTTTTTTTTTTTTTTTTCTTTTTTTGTAAATGTGAATACTGAAACAGGTGGCTGTTACCTCTTTTCATAAGCAATCTTATTTTATTAAATACTTGTTTTAGAATTCCTGTATAGTGAGCAATGTAAGTTATCTCATTTTAAGCTAGATCTAAGATTCATGGGTATTCTTATTTTCATTATAGAGCCAATATGAAATATTTAATTGTTTTAAATTAGATGAAATTAAGATTGTATTACAATTATTTCTTATCTAAACTATAATCACAATGCTTGCTCTTTAGAGAGATGTACGGATATCTTTTTACATTTTTACAGTGAATTAGGGTACTTAACCATGTTGAAACTTAAGATTTCAGTTTTTCACAACAAAAGAAAAATATTTTCAACTGAATTGATCAGATTATTAATATCTCATAAAACCTCAAATACCAATTAAACTTCTAACGTGAAGTTTTTACAGAACATTTTTAACTTGCACTGTGTAATGTTAACTCAGTTAGATGTAAAAGATAATAACAATTCATTTCATGTAGTTTATAAAACCGAATAAGCTTTTAAATTTTTATAGCATTTATTTATTTCCTTAAATCTCTTTTCGCTATGTGTGAGTGTATCAAATATTCTCTTTTGTGTGCCTAACCTTTGCCAATAAAAGTTTGACACATAATTATAATCATGTTTTTAAAGAAGTAGGAGAGAGTGGTTCGTAGATATCTTAATCAAAATGTTATGGTAGGGGTTTTATTATACTGGTTACTTTTGGAGAGATGCGTTGATAGTTAAGGTCGGAATTATTTATTGCCCCAGAGGGCAGGTTCATAGATGTGGAGAGGGAGGTAGGCCTAAGGAGAGAGAGAGAGTGTGTAATGGATGTAGAGAGAGAGGTAGAGAGGGGACAGACTAAGTTTATATGGTGAGTGAACTTTGGGTTTGTAGTAGTAATCTATGAATTGCACTGGGTTACCATTTATAGTGATAAGCAGTGTATTGTCTTGTAGTGTGGAGGAAGAGAAGGTGGTTAGCTAGAAAGCGATGTTATAGTTACGGGTTCGAATGTTAAGTTATTTTATAGTGAGAGAATTTAGCTTTTAGTTTGTGGTTGCAGTATAATGATCGTTCAATTCTCTCGTTAAGTAGTTTGTTTTGGGATTTTAATATGTAAAAGAGTTCAAGGTTACATAACCTGCAGTACTTCAATCCACTCCGATATGCACTTGCGCTGGAAAGTATATCCCATTTTAAGGTGAACTGTTGGTTGCGTTCACGGAGTTGCCAGGTCTTGTTGGCGAGCGTGGTCACAAAACGGTGATTAGGATGTTTGATTGAGAATCGATTACGGTACCAGCGAGATTTAAACGAACTTTAAACTCCGTGAACGCAACCAACAGTTCACCTTAAAATGGAATATATAACCTTGAACTCTTTTACATATTAAAATCCAAAAACAAACTACTTAACGAGAGAATTGAACGATCATTATACTGCAACCACAAACTAAAAGCTAAATTCTCTCACTATAAAATAACTTAACATTGGAACCCGTAACTATAACATCGCTTTCTAGCTAACCACCTTCTCTTCCCCCACACTACAAGACAATACACTGCTTATCACTATAAATGGTAACCCAGTGCAATTCATAGATTACTACTACAAACCCAAAGTTCACTCACCATATAAACTTAGTCTGTCCCCTCTCTACCTCTCTCTCTACATCCATTACACACTCTCTCTCTCTCCTTAGGCCTACCTCCCTCTCCACATCTATGAACCTGCCCTCTGGGGCAATAAATAATTCCGACCTTAACTATCAACGCATCTCTCCAGAAGTAACCAGTATAATAAAACCCCTACCATAACATTTTGATTAAGATATCTACAAACCACTCTCTCCTACTTCTCCAACCCCTGCATATCTTTCTCTCTCTCTCCCTCTCCCCTACTTTTCTCTCTTCCTTTTCTACTCTATCTTCCCCAACAACCCCACTTAAGGGTATTTACATTGTACAATTTACCATTCTGCTCTGGGGATACAGTGGTCACAGCATTGGATATTTGAGTTCTGCAAATACTTGTACATTTGCAGATAGCATAACTAGGCTGTAGTACCACCGTGGAAACATTTGTAAGCACACGGAATAAATTACCTTTTTTGATGTCTACCTGTTATTATTCATTCTTTATATACACTCCGGAATACAGAAGGATCAGGAACTAAGTTTCTTCAACAACTCGTAGAGTAACCGCTCACCGTACGTCAACCATATCCAGTGTAGTAATTAACCAGTACTACATATTGGGTAATCCTATACCTAATATATATATATATATATATATATATATATATATATATATATATATATATATACATATATATATACATATATATATATATATACATATATATATACATATATATATATATATAAATATATATATATATAAATATATATATATTATATAAATGTATATATATACATTTATATATATTTAAAAGTTAAACAAGGTTCAATGAATAAATCGAAGAATGAGTTTTACAATAGATTGACTGAATCTTAACTATATACTATGTCAGGGTATGTCATGCATCATCTTATTTTATCTGATGAGGACGTACTGTTGAACTTAACTCAGTCCCTCTGAAATATGTATAATGAAATATACTTGATCACAAGAATATCTATTTTGTTAATATTTTGAATTAATATATATATATATATGTATATATGCACACGTATATATATATATATATATATATGCACACATATATGTGTATATATGTTATTAATTCTGGCAATATTATTACAACAATATGATCCTCCCGAGGTATAACAATATATATATATATATACACACATTTATACTATATATATAATATATATATATATATAGACACATTTATACTATATATATATATATATATATAGACACATTTATACTATATATATAATATATATATATATATATATAGAGAGAGAGAGAGAGAGAAGTGGTTACACAACAGTTAGTTCACCATAACGAGAACAATTGTTTCACCTTGTTCTCGGTATGGTGAACTAACTGTTGTGTAACCACTTCTACCTAACTCGTCCCATGGACTGAGTGCTCTACCACTACGGATATTACCATCGAGTGTTCTACCACTATATATATATACATATATGTGTGTGTGTGTGTGTGTGTGTGTGTGTGTGTGTGTGTGTGTGTGTGTGTGTGTGTGTGTGTGTGTGTGTGTGTGTGTGTGTGTGTGAAAAATGGCGTGCTGCGTGGTTGCACATGGGTTACATATGAATACATTTAAAGATCATATACCTCTGGTTGGTGCGAGCAATAGCTAAAGAAAGTTATTGGGACACGTGAAATAGGGTGAACTGAGCGAGACATGTAAACAAACAAAGATTGTAATGCAACGGAAAGATAGGAAGAGGGGAAAACAAGTCCGTGATATCTGTGAACTTAAGTTCTGTGAAATCATAGACGAGGATAGATACAGACCATCCGAGCTGTGTGAGATGTGAGCGAGAAAAGGATTTCACACAGGTCAAACGGGAAGAAGTGAGAGAGAGGGAGAAGCAGAGAGAGAGAGTAAGTGAAAATGTGAGCAAGAGGCCAGCGGAGAGAGAGAGTGACTGGTAAAGGGGTTAAAAGAAGGTGAGAGATACAGAGAAAGGAGAAGCAGTAAGATAGAAACAGACAGGTCGCAGCGGAGGAAAAAATATAAATATATGAAAAATGGCGTGCTGCGTTTTTGCACATGGGTTACATATGAATAAAATTAGTCCTTCATCAGTGATCTTCCAGCCTTCATTGGTATTTCTTTGCTTTAAAGATCATATACCTCTAGTTGGTGCGAGCAATAACTAAAGAAAGTTATTGGGATACGTAAAATAGGGTGAAGCGAGCGAGACATGTAAACAACCAAATATATATATATGCAAAGAGAGAGAGAAAGAATATAAAGTGATATTTTTTGTTTATGGGTTAACAAGACGGCTTTAATGTGATTTATATTTCGATACATTTTTTCAATGTTACAAATGTACGGTGTAAACAATATTTACACATGAGAACACTAGTTCTATATCTTGAAGTGGGTTATACGTAGTTCTTATTAAATGGATTTAGTAATACTCTATATTAATTGTACCGAGAAATTAGATTGAAAAGTTTTACATTGCATTTGTACCATTGCATGATTGGGATTAATTGTTCATATAATTAAATATACCACATCATTCTCAATAATACAGTCTACGAAGAGATAACGTATTTGTGTTCCTACATTATGGATATTGTCACAATAAATACATTTCTCAGTGGCTCTCAAGAACAGAATTTAATTATCACTTTCTCTCGTAACATCGACCAAAATGTCATATAAAGTTTGATTAATCACAAATCCCAATGTTCCATTAATTATATGTCATTATAGTTTATAACTGCTTCAATCTATTTATCTTCATTAATATTGAGTCAAAAGTATTAATTGCTTGGATGTGTATTGTCGTATCGTTATTATTAGCTGTTATGTTTAAAAGGCTATTTCATTATTGATAGTTGTTGTTATTAAAGACACTGCTTTACATAAATATTTTTTAATGGATTCGTTAGTTATCCAGAGCTCTGCTACTTTCTCTCCTTCTCTTTCTCACTTCCTCTCTCTCACTTTCTGTCCTTCTTTTGGGAAGATTTGCTGTAATCAGACGTGAAGAGGGATGGGTTCCGCCAAGCTTTAACTGCCCAAGAAATACACTATGTCAATATGGAGTCCCCGTGACTCTATTAAGAGATACGAGGCTATCCCATACCATACACCATACTATAGGCGGCGAATTGGCAAAGTTAGAACGTCGGATAGTATGCTTTGCGGTATTGGTGCCGGGTCTCTGTACTCTCAGTTCAAATGCTACCGGGGTCAAGTTAGTCTTTCATCTTTTCGATGTCAATAAAAAAATTACCAGTATAGCACTGGTATCGATTCTTCCTCTATATCTCTTTTTCACTTCCTCTCTCTCACTGAAAGAAATCTGCAGACCTGGAGAGAGATAATATATGCAGACTCCGGTATCGAAACGGAAGAGACCATATATTAGGGGAGTACTCAGTGCATGGGAAGTAGCAAATTATGTATAGAGGGAGGTAAAATCATTGCGGCGATGTCTAGCTGTTTCGGCAAGCCTTTGCAAGGGTGTACTTTCCAAGGGGCTATACCCTTAGAAAGGCTTGACGAATACAACCTGAAACCGCTAAGCGTCACGGTCGAGGTTGTACCTCCCCTCTGTCTCTCTCTCTCTCTCTCTCTCTCTCAGTATATATATATATATACATACATACATATGTGTGTATGTGTGTATATATATATATATGTGTGTGTGTGTGTGTGTGTGTGTATATGTGCGTATTGAGATAGAGAGAGAAGGTTAGTTGATGTGTAATAACAATTATTACCAAAGGTACTCAATACATTTATGTGAGTTGGATATTTGTTATTTAAATGTGGAAATTGCTACCATCACTCGTTTGGTGTTCGCAGAAGTTGCAAAATCTTTTATTCGTAATCACACGCAACGCCTGATTACGAATAATATATCTTGCATTGGAGTTTCGATCTTTCATTTGTAATGTGTGTGTGTGTGTGTGTGTTTGCGTGTGTTTATGTGTGTACGGCTTTGAGTGTGTATTTGTGTTTCTGTGTTTGTATGAGCGTGTGTCTGTGTGTTTGTGTGTGTGTATGCGTGTGAGTGCAGACAAATGGAAAATGTTGTGTGTGTGCTCGCACGTATGTACGAGAGAGATTGCGAGTAGATAAAGAGAGAGACACGGTGTCAGAGAGAGACAGAGAGATAGAGAGAGGGGGAAATGGAGAGAGAGAGAGAGAAAGAGACAGATAGACAGACAGACAGACAGACAGACAAACAGAGAGAGACACAGATACGGAGACAGAGAGAAGAACAGAGAGAGACACGGAGAGAGACACACAGACAGAGAGAGACAGAGAGATATAAAAGGTTGTAGTAGTGTATATTATAAGATTTCTATCCACATTGTATTACTGTACATCAAAACAGTTTTATTTCTTCCAATCTCAAGTCAACAGACTTTATCATCAACTGATAGATGCCTATGGTCACGAATAACAATATAATTTTCTGCATATATGTGTCCTGGTGTGTTTCAATATAAATATATACGTTATTCATTTGCATTAACGAGATGTTGGAAGCAGGATTATAATAACCTTCATTTGTGTTTATTCAAAACGAAGAAACCTCCATTTCTACATATTGCTATACGTACAAAACAACACAGTTTGACTCATGTTTTATAATTCTTAATTTCTGACACTATAGAGGGAAATAAACAGACATAAATCCCAGAATATAATGTAGCTGTCAACACCTATATTTTAATAATGCAAGAATTCTTTGAAATAAGCTGAATTTCTTTGACATCTGTCTCTTCAGCTGAACTCGCTAATAATCAAGTGACAGCCAAGAAATTCACCATCACTTCATCTTTTTATAGATCAATCTTGCGAACTAAACATTAATTCCTATAAACCAGCTTCTATAAGTAGCATATATACGACACACGGTGAATAATTATATAGTCTGTTCACATATGACTGATTTACCAATGAAGTAATTCTTCCATACGATACATTAATTGTAAGAAAATCTCTCGCTCTGTATCACAGATATCTACGAGAGGTGTTGAAAGGTTTCTGGCTAGGGGTATCGCGAAAGTGTAGAGCTATAACTTTACATGGTGTGCTAGGACCACTGCAATAAGCGTGTGAATCTGGGAACGGATATGTTTAATAAAATCATAATTAACTGATCCACATGTATTTTCTTTTAACTGATCTACCTGTATTTTCTTTTAACTCATCCACCTGTATCTTCTTTTAACTGATCCCCTGTATTTTATTTCACAGAAAACCAGAAACTTTTCACCCCCCCCCCCCCCCTTAATTTGTAATTCATTAAAGACAACTTCCTTAATGACTTCAATGTTCGCAATTCCTCCGACATTGTTAACGTCGAAACCGAATCTGTTACCATTTTGAACTCTCTGCATCAGTTAATATCTCTACCTAGTCTCTATCAAAGCAACATACGCTCCAAACTCAGCTGTTCTTTTACAAACGTCCAAATCCAACATTTACCTATCTACCATGCCGCTGGAACTATCCTACCGTTCGACCACTTACAAATACATACCACATATTATTTGCATCGCTATACTCCGGACATCTTTAGTACAAAACGGTCGAAGCAAGGTGTGTTTTATTTAAGAACACAATGCGTCACTCGGTCTAAGTATTTTCTAAGGCGGGTAAAATTCCCGAGATCCATGGACGAGTTCTCTCCAGCGGTCTCTGTCCCTCATTATCGCTGCCATGTCCTGCGTCTCCAACAGACCAGTGTCTGTCCTTAGGACATCAACATACGTTAACCTTGGTCTTCCTCTTCTAGTGTGTCCATGTAGGGGCTCCCAAAGAAGCACTGAGTGCAATGTCAACTCTGGATGTCGGTGAGCATGTCCAGCTAACCTCAGTCTCCTCTCTGTCACTTTTGAGCTGACTTTTGGGATGCTCCCATACAGCTCTGAGTTTTTCATCCTCAGTGTATACTGATTAATGTTCAGAGCCATCCTCAACATTCTCGTGTAGCACCCATCCACCATCTGAGTGAATTTCTTGGTCAGTGTCCAAGTCTCAGACCCATACAGCAGCACAGACTCCACTGCAGCAATGAAGAGGCAGACTTTCAGGTCTCTACGAAGGTCCGACTTCCACACCGATCTCAAGCTGTGGCACGCCGCCCAGGCCTTGCTCTCCCTCTCAACCACATCATCTTCCGTATTCCCAATCTTTGCTCCCAAATAGAGCCAAGAAGAGGATCAAGGAGGGCAAGGCTCATGGAGAAGATGGAGTGGCATCAGAGGTGATGAAGAGGTGTGATTTTGATGATATCATCCTGGGGTTCTGTAACGGGGCTTTGGAGAAGAGAGTTGCCCCGAATCAGTGGAGGATCAGTAACATCGTCCCAGTGCCAAATAAGGGAGATCTCTCTAACACCAACAACTACAGGGGGATCTCACTGACGTCACTTGTGGCAAAGACCCTCAACAGGATGATTCTTAACAGGATCCAGCCTGAGATGGAGAAGAAGCTCAGGGACAACCAGAACGGATTCAGAGAGGGTACATCAACCACCAGTCACATCCTGATGCTGAGGAGGATATTAGAGGGAGCCAGAGCAAAGTGCCTTCCTGCGGTCATGGTTTTCATTGACTTTAGGAAGGCCTTTGATTCTGTGGACCGTTACTGCCTGATGAAGATCTTACAGGCTTATGGAAACCCCAAGAAGATAGTGGACCTGATATCACTGCTCTACACCAACACCAAAGCCCAAGTCATTACACCTGATGGGATGACAGAGTTCTTTGAGATACTGGCTGGAGTGCTCCAGGGAGATACATTGGCTCCCTACCTTTTTATCATCGTAGTGGACTATTGTATGCGCCTTGCACTGAATAAATACCAGGACTCTGGCTTTACTGTAGCACCGGCTCAGAGCAGGAGAGTTAGGGTGAAAAGGGTATCGGATGCTGAATTTGCCGACGACATAGTTTTGGTGACAAATACAGTGAAGGAGGCAGAGGATTTGATGCGGGAGGTTGAGACTGTGTCGATGAGTGTGGGGCTGTGAATGAATGAGACTAAAACAAAATATCTGGTAGAGAATGTTGAGAAGCCAGAGGGGATCACTAATGTAGGCGGGAAGCCGCTAGAATTGGTTGAGGGCTTCCTGTATTTGGTCTAAGTATATATATATATATATATATATATATATATATATATATAAATGTATGTATAGTATGTTTGATAATATACTGTATATTTAATTAAAGACATTTTGAAGTAGTCACTATGTCAGTTACTTAATTCCCGGCAAAGGCAAATGGGAGTAATCGACAGTCCTGTTTCAAGCACGTTAGTGGTTATCAAGACTACTTACCCCTCCGCTTCTGTCGAGAGTTATATAAGATGGATTCTTATAGAATTTCAGTAATGTTTAAGAGCTGATTAGACAGAGTGGTTGCCGATCCAACAAAAATCTTGGCAGAAGCGAAGGGGTAAATAGTTTTGATAACTGATAACGAGCGAGAAACAAGACTGTTGATTACATCCCTTTGCTTTTGCCGAGAATAAGTAAGTGACATAATCACTACTTTAAAATTGATAGCGAATGGTCTTCAAAATGGTTTTAAATAAATATACAGTATATTATCAAATATACTATACATACATTCTTATATACATCGCTATTTCAGAGCACGAATACTAATACACACACACGCGCGTGCGCACGCGCACGCACGCACGCACGCACGCACGCACGCACGCACGCACACACGCACACACGCACACACACACACACACACACACACACACACACACACACACATATATATATATATATATAATAAGGTTATTTAATAAGGTTACGTTTTCGAGACAATTTATTTATCTATATATATAAAACTGTGGTTGTCTGTCTGTCTATCGATTTTTGGCACACATCTCCTCTTAGAATCTCTCACGGAATTGCACCGAAATTGCTATACTTGTACATTGAGCCCTAGCGAAGACATCGGAAATAAAATAATTTCAAATTGACCCACCCTATGTGACGAAATCGAATATAATGTATCGATTTTTGAGCGTAAGTGATCAGTTATTTCCCTTTGTTCTGTTTACATTGAGCGTCTTACGTAAAAAATTACGCTGGCTTTCTCAGTCTTTGTTAATAAATAACCAGTGCAGTTTTTATCCCCAGCATCCTCTTTTGTTATAACATTCGGGTTATCGTTATGTTTTCTTAACTTCATAAGGCATATTGTTGGTTGAGGGAATATTAATCAAAAACACCACATGCAAGTCTGCACAGTAGACACTACAGTTTTTAAGCCAAAAAAGAAACTTAACATTGTAACTTTAACACAGCTACTGAGCGACCCCGTTTTGCTTCATTTCCATTTAAAAGCATTTTAAAACAATATTTTTACTTGAAAACAAGTCTATTTAAAGACTACGTAAAACAAGCAAATATTTCGTCGTTAGGCGTGCAGACAGACAGTCGTGCAGAGAGGTGATATAGGCGTGCAGACAGACAGTCGTGCAGAGAGGTGATATAGGCGTGCAGACAGACATAACTGATAATTTGGTTACGCTAATGTTTTTCTCTGCGTTGCAGTGTTTACATTTTCGATCTTTGTTAATAAATAACCAGTGCAGTTTCTATCCCCAGCATCCTCTTTTGTTATAACATTCGGGTTATCGTTATGTTTTCTTAACTTCATAAGGCATATTGTTGGTTGAGGGAATATTAATCAAAAACACCACATGCAAGTCTGCACAGTAGACACTACAGTTTTTAAGCCAAGAAAGAAACTTAACATTGTAACTTTAACACAGCTACTGAGCGACCCCGAGCAACGCCGGGCTTTACTGCTAGTTAACGATAAAGATACAGAAAAAATGACGTTTTCATAGTAAACATCTCAATGGGAGAAATTTTTCTGGCTTATAAGTATTAGAGATTAATTAACCTTTAATTAATATTAAACTGCTCCTTAATTTGTCGAGCCGTACCAGGCGGTTTTTAGCTCCTATTTCTAGCGACATTATAAGCCTATCAAGTAATCCTAATATACACCATGCTGCCTCGGCAAATGAAGCAGTATGTATTATATCTTGTTCAATTTCTCTTAGCTCTTGAAGAGTATGGCGTATTCTTCAATTATTGGTGGTTCTAATAAGAATTCTTGCCCATACTAAAGCATGGTAGGGAGATCTATATATAAGCGACTTTAGCTAGAATACTTCTTTTGTCTATCTTGTTTGTAATCTCATAATTAGAGTTTATTCTCACTTGCTTCTTTGAGAGCTTCTCTCATTGAGTTGTTTAAGTATCCGAAACTAATTAACCTTTAATTAATATATATATATATATATTAAATGTATTATGATTTTTAGTGAAGCTTCTTACTCTAGACTTTCGGCTTTTTGTCACTTTAGAGTAACAAGAATCGGTATTTAGTCTTTTAGCCTTAATATACTGAATATTAAACTCGACTTCGGTATTGAGTACTCTCTTCTCTCAGCTGTCAACCAAATACATATATGGTATATATATATTTGTGTGCATATATATATATATATATATATATATATATATATATATATATATGTGTGTGTGTGTGTGTGTGTGTGTATGTGTGTGTGTACGTGTGTCTGTAAGAGTTTGTGTACGCGTGTATATTGATGGATACATAGATAAATATATAGAAAAATGTATATATCTATATATGGAAAATATGACGAGAAAATGTGACATAACCTGTGAGGGAATTTCAGTTTGACTCTCGTAGATATTCAATAGAATACATTTAAATCTGAAGGAATGAGAAGCAGATTTAGTGCCGAGGTCTATAATATAGACATTGATGGAATCCCGTAGGCAGTTCTGCCAGAGTTTTAGGACAAGCACACACACACACAAACATATATATGTATATATTTATATGTGTGTGTGTGTGTGTTTGTGTGTCTGTGTGTGTGAGGTTGTGTGCGTGTTCATTTATATATATATACACCCATATATATATATGTTTGTGGGCGTCCGAAACGTTAAGAGTGGCATTATATCAAGCGTGAAACTAATATATATATCTTCATTGTACATCCGTGTTATTTCCGTTTACCTTTCACAGACGCTCGTACTTACAGTCACACACACGCACGCACACACGCACACACACACACACACACACACACACACACACACACACACACACACACACACACACACACACACACACACACACACACACACACACACACACACACACACACACACACACACACACACATACATACATACATATATATATATATATATATATATATATATATATATATATATATAATATATATATATATATATATATATATATATATATGTGTGTATGTGTGTGTGTCTATGTATATATATATATATATGAATTTGTTTTAAAAGATTTTTCATCTGAAATCGTGTGTTGAAACAAATATTGTTATATTTGGGGAGGGTCATATTGTAATAATATTGCCAGAAATAATAATAGAACACACTCACTGTTTGGTTGGTTTTAGCTTCTGTATCTTTTATATCTCCATAGTTGGCAATCAATGTTTATCATTGTTTGATTGACGGTTAAAAATACAGATATAAATATATAAAATGCTCGGATCTATTCATTGGAATCTTTGAGCTTATTCTGCAGTGGATATGGTGCATGTCTCTCAGACATGACAACCCTTAATTTAATTTTGGATATATAAACATATATATATATTTATAATTGTATATAGGAGAAAAATATACCAATACTGTGTGGTGTCTTTTACTAAAAGGGCAAAAAACGGTTCAGTACTATATGAAAATACTAGACATGACGGTAATGTAGACAACATAGAAATTAAAATAATATCTAAGCATTAAAATGACTCTACAGGTAGGCAAATCAGAGAAACGACTGAGAAAGAACTAAGAAAACCAAAGTTGAACAGAAGAAACGAATGGAATAACAACAAACATACCCAAACATACAATACTGACCTAAGGGAAATATAAATAAATAAATGAATAAATAAATATATACACAATAACAACACACATAAACACACACTAGTAAACACAGATTGAATACAAAAACACATACACTCAAACACGAACACACACGCAAACGCATGCGCAAGCAGAAACAGAGACAAGAATAAATAAATAAATAAATAAAATAAAAATGGCGTAGCCATTACAATACAACGGGAGGAAACATAATAGTACCACCGATGATGTCACAGATGTGTAACGAAAGAACTTTGATAGACTATATATATATATATATATATATATATATATGTGTGTGTGTGTGTGTGTGTGTGTGTGTATGTGTGTATCTGTATTTTTAACCGTTGGTCAATCAATGATAAACATTGATTATAACAATAACTATATATATATATATATATAAAAATATATATGTGTGTGTGTGTGTGTGTGTGTGTGTGTGTGTGTGTGTGTGTGTGTGTCTGTGTATGTATGTGTGTGTCTGTGTGTATTATGTATGTATGTATATAAGCGTGGTGTGTGTGTGTCAAATAGGAATTTAATGAAAGGTTTTATAGTACAAAATACATTTAAACTCTATTGTTTTTATTTTAATATAATTAATACGAGATTCACAATTGTTTTTGTTTTGGTATTCCATGATGAATAAAATGAGAAAAAATGTTTAAAGTTAGAAGAATAAAGAAAACATTTCCTAGTAAAAACACTTGAACGAAATTCAAAGGTTTGATAAATGTCATGACATATCAATAAATTTTTAAATTATCGATAAACTTAGAACCAATAATGCATGACTAAAACACATAAATTCTGTAAAATATAATACCAATAAAATATAGTAATAAAGACAAGTCTTTACATGTGTTGATGTGCGATGTAAAGCGGAAAGTTTTGTCTCAGATTCACACTATCTCTTCAAAATGTCCTATCAATGAAAGAGCTGGCCATTTTTTCTTTCTATACACTTAATTCTGTTTATATGGGTATTATACAGCTAGTTCTGTATATACAGCGAGTTCTGTCTATACAGCTAGTTCTGTCAATACGGCTAGTTCTGTCTGTATGGCTAGTTCTGTCTATGGAGCTAGGTCTGTCTGTATGGCTAGTTCTGTGAATACAGTTCGTTCTGTCTATACAGCTAGTTCTGTCTATACAGCTAGTTCTGTCTATACGACTAGTTCTGTCTCTACAGCTAGTTCTGTCTATACAGCTAGTTCTGTCTATACAGCTAGTTCTGTCTATACAGCTAGTTCTGTCTCTACAGTTAGTTCTATCTATACAGCTAGTTCTGTCTATACAGTTAGTTCTGTCTATGTAGCTAGTTCTGTCTATACGACTAGTTCTGTCTATACAGCTAGTTCTGTCTATACAGCTAGTTCTGTCTATACAGCTAGTTCTGTCTATACAGCTAGTTCTGTCTATACAGCTAGTTCTATCTATACAGCTAGTTCTATCTATACAGCTAGTTCTGTCTATACAGCTAGTTCTGTCTATACAGCTAGTTCTGTCTATATGGCTAGTTCTGTCTATACAGCTAGTTCTGTCTGTACAACTAGTTCTGTCTATACAGCTAGTTCTGTCTATACAGCTAGTTCTGTCTATACAGCTAGTTCTGTCTATACAGCTAGTTCTGTCTATACAGCTAGTTCTGTCTATACAACTAGTTCTGTCCATACAGCTAGTTCTGTCTATACAGTTAGTTCTGTCTATGTAGCTAGTTCTATCTATACAGCTAGTTCTATCTATACAGCTAGTTCTATCTATACAGCTAGTTCTGTCTATACAGCTAGTTCTGTCTATACGACTAGTTCTGTCTATACAGCTAGTTCTGTCTATACGACTAGTTCTGTCTATACAGATAGTTCTGTCTATACAGCTAGTTCTGTCTATACAGCTAATTCTATCTATACAGCTAGTTCTGTCTATACAGCTAGTTCTGTCTATACAGCTAGTTCTGTCTATACAGCTAGTTCTGTCTATACAGCTAGTTCTGTCTATACAGCTAGTTCTGTCTATACAGCTAGTTCTGTCTATACAGCTAGTTCTGTCTATACAGATAGTTATGACTATACAGCTAGTTCTGTCTATACAGCTAGTTCTGTCTATACAGCTAGTTCTGTCTATACAGCTAGTTCTATCTATACAGCTAGTTCTGTCTATACAGCTAGTTCTGTCTATACAGCTAGTTCTGTCTATACAGCTAGTTCTGTCTATACAGCTAGTTCTGTCTATACAGCTAGTTCTGTCTATACAGCTAGTTCTGTCTATACAGCTAGTTCTGTCTATACGACTAGTTCTGTCTATACAGCTAGTTCTGTCTATACAGCTAGTTCTGTCTATACAGCTAGTTCTATCTATACAGCTAGTTCTGTCTATACAGCTAGTTCTGTCTATACAGCTAGTTCTGTCTATACAGCTAGTTCTGTCTATACAGCTAGTTCTGTCTATACAGCTAGTTCTGTCTATACAGCTAGTTCTGTCTATACAGCTAGTTCTGTCTATGGAGCTAGTTCTGTCTATACAGCTAGTTCTGTCTATACAGCTAGTTCTGTCTATACAGCTAGTTCTGTCTATACAGCTAGTTCTGTCTATACGACTAGTTCTGTCTATACAGCTAGTTCTGTCTATACAGCTAGTTCTGTCTATACGACTAGTTCTGTCTGTATGGCTAGTTCTGTCTATACAGCTAGTTCTGTCTATACAGCTAGTTCTGTCTATACAGCTAGTTCTGTCTATACAGCTAGTTCTGTCTATACGACTAGTTCTGTCTATACAGCTAGTTCTGTCTATACAGCTAGTTCTGTCTATACAGCTAGTTCTGTCTATACAGCTAGTTCTGTCTATACGACTAGTTCTGTCTATACAGCTAGTTCTGTCTATACGACTAGTTCTGTCTATACAGCTAGTTCTATCTATACAGCTAGTTCTGTCTATACAGCTAGTTCTGTCTATACAGCTAGTTCTGTCTATACAGCTAGTTCTGTCTATACGACTAGTTCTGTCTATACAGCTAGTTCTGTCTATACAGCTAGTTCTGTCTATACAGCTAGTTCTGTCTATACAGCTAGTTCTGTCTATACGACTAGTTCTGTCTATACAGCTAGTTCTGTCTATACGACTAGTTCTGTCTATACAGCTAGTTCTATCTATACAGCTAGTTCTGTCTATACAGCTAGTTCTGTCTATACAGCTAGTTCTGTCTATACAGCTAGTTCTGTCTATACGACTAGTTCTGTCTATACAGCTAGTTCTGTCTATACGACTAGTTCTGTCTATACAGCTAGTTCTATCTATACAGCTAGTTCTGTCTATACAGCTAGTTCTGTCTCTACAGCTAGTTCTGTCTATACGACTAGTTCTGTCTATACAGCTAGTTCTGTCTATACAGCTAGTTCTGTCTATACAGCTAGTTCTGTCTATACAGCTAGTTCTGTCTATACGACTAGTTCTGTCTATACAGCTAGTTCTGTCTATACGACTAGTTCTGTCTATACAGCTAGTTCTATCTATACAGCTAGTTCTGTCTATACAGCTAGTTCTATCTATACAGCTAGTTCTATCTATACAGCTAGTTCTGTCTATACAGCTAGTTCTGTCTATACGACTAGTTCTGTCTATACAGCTAGTTCTGTCTATACGACTAGTTCTGTCTATACAGCTAGTTCTGTCTATACGACTAGTTCTGTCTCTACAGCTAGTTCTGTCTATACAGCTAGTTCTGTCTATACAGCTAGTTCTGTCTATACAGCTAGTTCTATCTATACAGCTAGTTCTGTCTATACAGCTAGTTCTGTCTATACAGCTAGTTCTGTCTATACGACTAGTTCTGTCTCTACAGCTAGTTCTGTCTCTACAGCTAGTTCTGTCTATACAGCTAGTTCTGTCTATACAGCTAGTTCTGTCTATACAGCTAGTTCTATCTATACAGCTAGTTCTGTCTATACAGCTAGTTCTGTCTGTATGGCTAGTTCTGTCTATACAGCTAGTTCTGTCTATACAGCTAGTTCTGTCTATACAGCTAGTTCTGTCTATACAGCTAGTTCTGTCTATACAGCTAGTTCTGTCTATACAGCTAGTTCTGTCTATACGACTAGTTCTGTCTCTACAGCTAGTTCTGTCTATACAGCTAGTTCTGTCTATACAGCTAGTTCTGTCTATACAGCTAGTTCTGTCTATACAGCTAGTTCTGTCTATACAGCTAGTTCTGTCTATACAGCTAGTTCTGTCTATACAGCTAGTTCTGTCTATACAGCTAGTTCTATCTATACAGCTAGTTCTGTCTATACAGCTAGTTCGGTCTATACGACTAGTTCTGTCTATACAGCTAGTTCTGTCTATACAGTTAGTTCTGTCTATACAGCTAGTTCTGTCTATACAGCTAGTTCTGTCTCTACAGCTAGTTCTGTCTATACAGTTCGTTCTGACTATACAGCTAGTTCTGTCTATACAGCTAGTTCTGTCTATACAGCTAGTTCTGTCTATACAGTTAGTTCTGTCTATACAGCTAGTTCTATCTATACAGCTAGTTCTATCTATACAGCTAGTTCTGTCTATACAGCTAGTTCTGTCTATACAGCTAGTTCTATCTATACAGCTAGTTCTGTCTATACAGCTAGTTCTGTCTATACAGCTAGTTCTGTCTATACGACTAGTTCTGTCTATACAGCTAGTTCTGTCTATACAGTTAGTTCTGTCTGTACAGCTAGTTCTGTCTATACAGCTAGTTCTGTCTATACAGCTAGTTCTGTCTATACGACTAGTTCTGTCTATACAGCTAGTTCTGTCTATACAGCTAGTTCTGTCTATACAGCTAGTTCTGTCTCTACAGCTAGTTCTGTCTATACGACTAGTTCTGTCTATACAGCTAGTTCTGTCTATACAGCTAGTTCTGTCTATACAGTTAGTTCTGTCTGTATGGCTAGTTCTGTCTATACAGCTAGTTCTGTCTATACAGCTAGTTCTGTCTATACAGTTAGTTCTGTCTGTATGGCTAGTTCTGTCTATACAGCTAGTTCTGTCTATACAGCTAGTTCTGTCTATACAGCTAGTTCTGTCTATACAGCTAGTTCTGTCTATACAGCTAGTTCTGTCTATACAGCTAGTTCTGTCTATACGACTAGTTCTGTCTATACAGCTAGTTCTGTCTATACAGCTAGTTCTGTCTATACAGCTAGTTCTGTCTATACAGCTAGTTCTGTCTATACAGCTAGTTCTATCTATACAGCTAGTTCTGTCTATACAGCTAGTTCTGTCTATACAGCCTAGTTCTGTCTATACAGCTAGTTCTGTCTATACAGCTAGTTCTGTCTATACAGCTAGTTCTGTCTATACAGCTAGTTCTGTCTATACAGCTAGTTCTGTCTATGGAGCTAGTTCTGTCTATACAGCTAGTTCTGTCTATACAGCTAGTTCTGTCTATACAGCTAGTTCTGTCTATACAGCTAGTTCTGTCTATACGACTAGTTCTGTCTATACAGCTAGTTCTGTCTATACAGCTAGTTCTGTCTATACGACTAGTTCTGTCTGTATGGCTAGTTTCTGTCTATACAGCTAGTTCTGTCTATACAGCTAGTTCTGTCTATACAGCTAGTTCTGTCTATACAGCTAGTTCTGTCTATACGACTAGTTCTGTCTATACAGCTAGTTCTGTCTATACAGCTAGTTCTGTCTATACAGCTAGTTCTGTCTATACAGCTAGTTCTGTCTATACGACTAGTTCTGTCTATACAGCTAGTTCTGTCTATACGACTAGTTCTGTCTATACAGCTAGTTCTATCTATACAGCTAGTTCTGTCTATACAGCTAGTTCTGTCTATACAGCTAGTTCTGTCTATACAGCTAGTTCTGTCTATACGACTAGTTCTGTCTATACAGCTAGTTCTGTCTATACAGCTAGTTCTGTCTATACAGCTAGTTCTGTCTATACAGCTAGTTCTGTCTATACGACTAGTTCTGTCTATACAGCTAGTTCTGTCTATACGACTAGTTCTGTCTATACAGCTAGTTCTATCTATACAGCTAGTTCTGTCTATACAGCTAGTTCTGTCTATACAGCTAGTTCTGTCTATACAGCTAGTTCTGTCTATACGACTAGTTCTGTCTATACAGCTAGTTCTGTCTATACGACTAGTTCTGTCTATACAGCTAGTTCTATCTATACAGCTAGTTCTGTCTATACAGCTAGTTCTGTCTCTACAGCTAGTTCTGTCTATACGACTAGTTCTGTCTATACAGCTAGTTCTGTCTATACAGCTAGTTCTGTCTATACAGCTAGTTCTGTCTATACAGCTAGTTCTGTCTATACGACTAGTTCTGTCTATACAGCTAGTTCTGTCTATACGACTAGTTCTGTCTATACAGCTAGTTCTATCTATACAGCTAGTTCTGTCTATACAGCTAGTTCTATCTATACAGCTAGTTCTATCTATACAGCTAGTTCTGTCTATACAGCTAGTTCTGTCTATACGACTAGTTCTGTCTATACAGCTAGTTCTGTCTATACGACTAGTTCTGTCTATACAGCTAGTTCTGTCTATACGACTAGTTCTGTCTCTACAGCTAGTTCTGTCTATACAGCTAGTTCTGTCTATACAGCTAGTTCTGTCTATACAGCTAGTTCTATCTATACAGCTAGTTCTGTCTATACAGCTAGTTCTGTCTATACAGCTAGTTCTGTCTATACGACTAGTTCTGTCTCTACAGCTAGTTCTGTCTCTACAGCTAGTTCTGTCTATACAGCTAGTTCTGTCTATACAGCTAGTTCTGTCTATACAGCTAGTTCTATCTATACAGCTAGTTCTGTCTATACAGCTAGTTCTGTCTATACAGCTAGTTCTGTCTATACAGCTAGTTCTGTCTATACGACTAGTTCTGTCTCTACAGCTAGTTCTGTCTATACAGCTAGTTCTGTCTATACAGCTAGTTCTGTCTATACAGCTAGTTCTGTCTATACAGCTAGTTCTGTCTATACAGCTAGTTCTGTCTATACAGCTAGTTCTGTCTATACAGCTAGTTCTGTCTATACAGCTAGTTCTATCTATACAGCTAGTTCTGTCTATACAGCTAGTTCGGTCTATACGACTAGTTCTGTCTATACAGCTAGTTCTGTCTATACAGTTAGTTCTGTCTATACAGCTAGTTCTGTCTATACAGCTAGTTCTGTCTCTACAGCTAGTTCTGTCTATACAGTTCGTTCTGACTATACAGCTAGTTCTGTCTATACAGCTAGTTCTGTCTATACAGCTAGTTCTGTCTATACAGTTAGTTCTGTCTATACAGCTAGTTCTATCTATACAGCTAGTTCTATCTATACAGCTAGTTCTGTCTATACAGCTAGTTCTGTCTATACAGCTAGTTCTATCTATACAGCTAGTTCTGTCTATACAGCTAGTTCTGTCTATACAGCTAGTTCTGTCTATACGACTAGTTCTGTCTATACAGCTAGTTCTGTCTATACAGTTAGTTCTGTCTGTACAGCTAGTTCTGTCTATACAGCTAGTTCTGTCTATACAGCTAGTTCTGTCTATACGACTAGTTCTGTCTATACAGCTAGTTCTGTCTATACAGCTAGTTCTGTCTATACAGCTAGTTCTGTCTCTACAGCTAGTTCTGTCTATACGACTAGTTCTGTCTATACAGCTAGTTCTGTCTATACAGCTAGTTCTGTCTATACAGTTAGTTCTGTCTGTATGGCTAGTTCTGTCTATACAGCTAGTTCTGTCTATACAGCTAGTTCTGTCTATACAGTTAGTTCTGTCTGTATGGCTAGTTCTGTCTATACAGCTAGTTCTGTCTATACAGCTAGTTCTGTCTATACAGCTAGTTCTGTCTATACAGCTAGTTCTGTCTATACAGCTAGTTCTGTCTATACAGCTAGTTCTGTCTATACGTCTAGTTCTGTCTATACAGCTAGTTCTGTCTATACAGCTAGTTCTGTCTATACAGCTAGTTCTGTCTATACGTCTAGTTCTGTCTATACGTCTAGTTCTGTCTATACAGCTAGTTCTGTCTATACAGCTAGTTCTGTCTATACAGCTAGTTCTGTCTATACAGCTAGTTCTGTCTATACAGCTAGTTCTGTCTATACAGCTAGTTCTGTCTGTATGGCTAGTTCTGTCTATACAGCTAGTTCTGTCTATACAGCTAGTTCTGTCTATACAGCTAGTTCTGTCTATACGACTATTTCTGTCTATACAGCTAGTTCTGTCTATACAGCTAGTTCTGTCTATACAGCTAGTTCTGTCTATACAGCTAGTTCTGTCTATACAGCTAGTTCTGTCTATACAGCTAGTTCTGTCTATACAGCTAGTTCTGTCTATACAGCTAGTTATGTCTATACAGCTAGTTCTGTCTATACAGCTAGTTCTGTCTATACAGCTAGTTCTGTCTATACAGCTAGTTCTGTCTATACAGCTAGTTCTGTCTATACAGCTAGTTCTGTCTATACAGCTAGTTCTGTCTATACAGCTAGTTCTGTCTATACAGCTAGTTCTATCTATACAGCTAGTTCTGTCTATACAGCTAGTTCTGTCTATACAGCTAGTTCTGTCTATACAGCTAGTTCTGTCTATACAGCTAGTTCTGTCTATACAGCTAGTTCTGTCTATACAGCTAGTTATGTCTATACAGCTAGTTCTATCTATACGACTAGTTCTGTCTATACAGCTAGTTCTGTCTATACAGCTAGTTCTGTCTATACAGCTAGTTCTGTCTATACAGCTAGTTCTGTCTATACAGCTAGTTCTGTCTATACAGCTAGTTCTGTCTATACGTCTAGTTCTGTCTATACGTCTAGTTCTGTCTATACAGCTAGTTCTGTCTATACAGCTAGTTCTGTCTATACAGCTAGTTCTGTCTGTATGGCTAGTTCTGTCTATACAGCTAGTTCTGTCTATACAGCTAGTTCTCTCTATACAGTTAGTTCTGTCTATACAGCTAGTTCTGTCTATACAGCTAGTTCTGTCTATACGTCTAGTTCTGTCTATACAGCTAGTTCTGTCTATACAGCTAGTTCTGTCTATACAGCTAGTTCTGTCTATACGTCTAGTTCTGTCTATACGTCTAGTTCTGTCTATACAGCTAGTTCTGTCTATACAGCTAGTTCTGTCTATACAGCTAGTTCTGTCTGTATGGCTAGTTCTGTCTATACAGCTAGTTCTGTCTATACAGCTAGTTCTGTCTATACAGCTAGTTCTGTCTATACAGCTAGTTCTGTCTATACAGCTAGTTCTGTCTATACAGCTAGTTCTGTCTATACAGCTAGTTCTGTCTATACGTCTAGTTCTGTCTATACAGCTAGTTCTGTCTATACAGCTAGTTCTGTCTCTACAGCTAGTTCTGTCTATACAGCTAGTTCTGTCTATACAGCTAGTTCTGTCTATACGTCTAGTTCTGTCTATACAGCTAGTTCTGTCTATACAGCTAGTTCTGTCTATACAGCTAGTTCTGTCTATACAGCTAGTTCTATCTATACAGCTAGTTCTGTCTATACAGCTAGTTCTATCTATACAGCTAGTTCTGTCTATACAGCTAGTTCTGTCTATACAGCTAGTTCTGTCTATACAGCTAGTTCTGTCTATACAGCTAGTTCTGTCTATACAGCTAGTTCTGTCTGTACGTCTAGTGCTGTCTATTCAGCTAGTTCTGTCTATACAGCTAGTTCTGTCTATACAGCTAGTTCTGTCTATACAGCTAGTTCTGTCTATACAGCTAGTTCTGTCTATACAGCTAGTTCTATCTATACAGCTAGTTCTGTCTATACGACTAGTTCTGTCTATACAGCTAGTTCTGTCTATACAGTTAGTTCTGTCTATACAGCTAGTTCTATCTATACAGCTAGTTCTGTCTATACAGCTAGTTCTGTCTATACAGCTAGTTCTGTCTATACAGCTAGTTCTGTCTATACAGCTAGTTCTGTCTATACAGCTAGTTCTGTCTATACAGCTAGTTCTATCTAGACAGCTAGTTCTGTCTATACGACTAGTTCTGTCTATACAGCTAGTTCTGTCTATACAGCTAGTTCTGTCTATACAGCTAGTTCTATCTATACAGCTAGTTCTGTCTATACGTCTAGTTCTGTCTATACAGCTAGTTCTGTCTATACAGCTAGTTCTGTCTATACAGCTAGTTCTGTCTATACAGTTAGTTCTGTCTATACAGCTAGTTCTGTCTATACAGTTAGTTCTGTCTATACAGCTAGTTCTATCTATACAGCTAGTTCTGTCTATACAGCTAGTTCTGTCTATACAGCTAGTTCTGTCTATACAGCTAGTTCTGTCTATACAGCTAGTTCTGTCTATACAGCTAGTTCTATCTAGACAGCTAGTTCTGTCTATACGACTAGTTCTGTCTATACAGCTAGTTCTGTCTATACAGCTAGTTCTGTCTATACAGCTAGTTCTATCTATACAGCTAGTTCTGTCTATACGTCTAGTTCTGTCTATACAGCTAGTTCTGTCTATACAGCTAGTTCTGTCTATACAGCTAGTTCTGTCTATACAGTTAGTTCTGTCTATACAGTTAGTTCTGTCTATACAGCTAGTTCTGTCTATACAGTTAGTTCTGTCTATACGACTAGTTCTGTCTCTACAGCTAGTTCTGTCTATACAGCTAGTTCTGTCTATACAGCTAGTTCTATCTATACAGCTAGTTCTATCTATACAGCTAGTTCTGTCTATACGTCTAGTTCTGTCTATACAGCTAGTTCTGTCTATACAGCTAGTTCTGTCTATACAGCTAGTTCTGTCTATACAGCTAGTTCTGTCTATACAGCTAGTTCTGTCTGTACGTCTAGTTCTGTCTATACAGCTAGTTCTGTCTATACAGCTAGTTCTGTCTATACAGCTAGTTCTGTCTATACAGCTAGTTCTGTCTATACAGCTAGTTCTGTCTATACAGCTAGTTCTGTCTATACAGCTAGTTCTATCTATACAGCTAGTTCTGTCTATACGACTAGTTCTGTCTATACAGCTAGTTCTGTCTATACAGCTAGTTCTGTCTATACAGCTAGTTCTGTCTATACAGCTAGTTCTGTCTATACAGTTAGTTCTGTCTATACAGCTAGTTCTGTCTATACAGCTAGTTCTGTCTGTACGTCTAGTTCTGTCTATACAGCTAGTTCTGTCTATACAGCTAGTTCTGTCTATACAGTTAGTTCTATCTATACAGCTAGTTCTGTCTATACGACTAGTTCTGTCTATACAGCTAGTTCTGTCTATACAGCTAGTTCTGTCTATACAGCTAGTTCTGTCTATACAGCTAGTTCTGTCTATACAGCTAGTTCTGTCTATACAGCTAGTTCTGTCTATACAGTTAGTTCTATCTATACAGCTAGTTCTGTCTATACGACTAGTTCTGTCTATACAGCTAGTTCTGTCTATACAGCTAGTTCTGTCTATACAGCTAGTTCTGTCTATACAGCTAGTTCTGTCTATACAGCTAGTTCTGTCTATACAGCTAGTTCTGTCTATACAGCTAGTTCTGTCTATACAGCTAGTTCTGTCTATACAGCTAGTTCTGTCTATACAGCTAGTTCTGTCTATACAGTTAGTTCTATCTATACAGCTAGTTCTGTCTATACGACTAGTTCTGTCTATACAGCTAGTTCTGTCTATACAGCTAGTTCTGTCTGTACGTCTAGTTCTGTCTATACAGATAGTTCTGTCTATACAGCTAGTTCTGTCTATACAGCTAGTTCTGTCTATACGACTAGTTCTGTCTATACAGCTAGTTCTGTCTATACAGCTAGTTCTGTCTATACAGCTAGTTCTGTCTATACAGCTAGTTCTATCTATACAGCTAGTTCTATCTATACAGCTAGTTCTGTCTATACAGCTAGTTCTGTCTATACGACTAGTTCTGTCTATACAGCTAGTTCTGTCTATACAGCTAGTTCTGTCTATACAGCTAGTTCTGTCTATACAGCTAGTTCTGTCTATACAGCTAGTTCTGTCTATACAGCTAGTTCTGTCTGTACGTCTAGTTCTGTCTATACGACTAGTTCTGTCTATACAGCTAGTTCTGTCTATACAGCTAGTTCTGTCTATACAGCTAGTTCTGTCTATACAGCTAGTTCTGTCTATACAGCTAGTTCTGTCTATACAGCTAGTTCTGTCTATACAGCTAGTTCTGTCTATACAGCTAGTTCTGTCTATACAGCTAGTTCTGTCTGTATGGCTAGTTCTGTCTATACAGCTAGTTCTGTCTATACAGCTAGTTCTGTCTGTACGTCTAGTTCTGTCTATACAGCTAGTTCTGTCTATACAGCTAGTTCTGTCTATACAGCTAGTTCTGTCTATACAGCTAGTTCTGTCTATACAGCTAGTTCTGTCTATACAGCTAGTTCTGTCTATACAGCTAGTTCTGTCTATACGACTAGTTCTGTCTATACAGCTAGTGCTGTCTATACAGCTAGTTCTGTCTATACAGCTAGTTCTGTCTATACAGCTAGTTCTGTCTATACAGCTAGTTCTGTCTATACAGCTAGTTCTGTCTATACAGCTAGTTCTGTCTATACGACTAGTTCTGTCTATACAGCTAGTGCTGTCTATACGACTAGTTCTGTCTATACAGCTAGTTCTGTCTATACAGCTAGTTCTCTCTATACAACTAGTTCTGTCTATACAGCTAGTTCTGTCTATACAGCTAGTTCTGTCTATACGACTAGTTCTGTCTATACGACTAGTTCTGTCTATACAGCTAGTTCTGTCTATACAGCTAGTTCTGTCTATACAGCTAGTTCTGTCTATACAGCTAGTTCTGTCTATACAGCTAGTTCTGTCTATACAGCTAGTTCTGTCTATACAGCTAGTTCTGTCTATACAGCTAGTTCTGTCTATACAGCTAGTTCTGTCTGTATGGCTAGTTCTGTCTATACAGCTAGTTCTGTCTATACAGCTAGTTCTGTCTGTACGTCTAGTTCTGTCTATACAGCTAGTTCTGTCTATACAGCTAGTTCTGTCTATACAGCTAGTTCTATCTATACAGCTAGTTCTGTCTATACAGCTAGTTCTATCTATACAGCTAGTTCTGTCTATACGACTAGTTCTGTCTATACAGCTAGTGCTGTCTATACGACTAGTTCTGTCTATACAGCTAGTTCTGTCTATACAGCTAGTTCTGTCTATACAGCTAGTTCTGTCTATACGACTAGTTCTGTCTATACGACTAGTTCTGTCTATACAGCTAGTTCTGTCTATACAGCTAGTTCTGTCTATACAGCTAGTTCTGTCTATACAGCTAGTTCTGTCTATACAGCTAGTTCTATCTATACAGCTAGTTCTCTCTATACAGCTAGTTCTATCTATACAGCTAGTTCTGTCTATACAGCTAGTTCTGTCTATACAGCTAGTTCTGTCTATACAGCTAGTTCTGTCTATACAGCTAGTTCTGTCTATACAGCTAGTTCTGTCTATACAGCTAGTTCTGTCTATACAGCTAGTTCTGTCTATACAGCTAGTTCTGTCTATACAGCTAGTTCTGTCTATACAGCTAGTTCTGTCTATACAGTTAGTTCTGTCTATACGACTAGTTCTGTCTATACAGCTAGTTCTGTCTATACAGCTAGTTCTGTCTATACAGCTAGTTCTGTCTATACGACTAGTTCTGTCTATACAGCTAGTTCTGTCTATACAGCTAGTTCTGTCTCTACAGCTAGTTCTGTCTCTACAGCTAGTTCTGTCTATACAGCTAGTTCTGTCTATACAGCTAGTTCTGTCTATACAGTTAGTTCTGTCTATACAGCTAGTTCTGTCTATACAGCTAGTTCTGTCTATACAGCTAGTGCTGTCTATACGTCTAGTTCTGTCTATACAGCTAGTTCTGTCTATACAGCTAGTTCTGTCTATACAGCTAGTTCTGTCTATACGACTAGTTCTGTCTATACGACTAGTTCTGTCTATACAGTTAGTTCTGTCTATACAGCTAGTTCTATCTATACAGCTAGTTCTATCTATACAGCTAGTTCTGTCTATACAGCTAGTTCTGTCTATACAGCTAGTTATGTCTATACAGCTAGTTCTGTCTATACAGCTAGTTATGTCTATACGACTAGTTCTGTCTATACGACTAGTTCTGTCTATACAGCTAGTTCTGTCTATACAGCTAGTTCTATCTATACAGCTAGTTCTGTCTATACAGCTAGTTCTGTCTATACAGCTAGTTCTGTCTATACAGCTAGTTCTGTCTATACAGCTAGTTCTGTCTGTACGTCTAGTTCTGTCTATACGACTAGTTCTGTCTATACAGCTAGTTCTGTCTATACAGCTAGTTCTGTCTATACAGCTAGTTCTGTCTATACAGCTAGTTCTGTCTATACAGCTAGTTCTGTCTATACAGCTAGTTCTGTCTATACAGCTAGTTCTGTCTATACAGCTAGTTCTGTCTATACAGCTAGTTCTGTCTGTATGGCTAGTTCTGTCTATACAGCTAGTTCTGTCTATACAGCTAGTTCTGTCTGTACGTCTAGTTCTGTCTATACAGCTAGTTCTGTCTATACAGCTAGTTCTGTCTATACAGCTAGTTCTGTCTATACAGCTAGTTCTGTCTATACAGCTAGTTCTGTCTATACAGCTAGTTCTGTCTATACAGCTAGTTCTGTCTATACGACTAGTTCTGTCTATACAGCTAGTGCTGTCTATACAGCTAGTTCTGTCTATACAGCTAGTTCTGTCTATACAGCTAGTTCTGTCTATACAGCTAGTTCTGTCTATACAGCTAGTTCTGTCTATACAGCTAGTTCTGTCTATACGACTAGTTCTGTCTATACAGCTAGTGCTGTCTATACGACTAGTTCTGTCTATACAGCTAGTTCTGTCTATACAGCTAGTTCTCTCTATACAACTAGTTCTGTCTATACAGCTAGTTCTGTCTATACAGCTAGTTCTGTCTATACGACTAGTTCTGTCTATACGACTAGTTCTGTCTATACAGCTAGTTCTGTCTATACAGCTAGTTCTGTCTATACAGCTAGTTCTGTCTATACAGCTAGTTCTGTCTATACAGCTAGTTCTGTCTATACAGCTAGTTCTGTCTATACAGCTAGTTCTGTCTATACAGCTAGTTCTGTCTATACAGCTAGTTCTGTCTGTATGGCTAGTTCTGTCTATACAGCTAGTTCTGTCTATACAGCTAGTTCTGTCTGTACGTCTAGTTCTGTCTATACAGCTAGTTCTGTCTATACAGCTAGTTCTGTCTATACAGCTAGTTCTATCTATACAGCTAGTTCTGTCTATACAGCTAGTTCTATCTATACAGCTAGTTCTGTCTATACGACTAGTTCTGTCTATACAGCTAGTGCTGTCTATACGACTAGTTCTGTCTATACAGCTAGTTCTGTCTATACAGCTAGTTCTGTCTATACAGCTAGTTCTGTCTATACGACTAGTTCTGTCTATACGACTAGTTCTGTCTATACAGCTAGTTCTGTCTATACAGCTAGTTCTGTCTATACAGCTAGTTCTGTCTATACAGCTAGTTCTGTCTATACAGCTAGTTCTATCTATACAGCTAGTTCTCTCTATACAGCTAGTTCTATCTATACAGCTAGTTCTGTCTATACAGCTAGTTCTGTCTATACAGCTAGTTCTGTCTATACAGCTAGTTCTGTCTATACAGCTAGTTCTGTCTATACAGCTAGTTCTGTCTTTACAGCTAGTTCTGTCTATACAGCTAGTTCTGTCTATACAGCTAGTTCTGTCTATACAGCTAGTTCTGTCTATACAGTTAGTTCTGTCTATACGACTAGTTCTGTCTATACAGCTAGTTCTGTCTATACAGCTAGTTCTGTCTATACAGCTAGTTCTGTCTATACGAATAGTTCTGTCTATACAGCTAGTTCTGTCTATACAGCTAGTTCTGTCTCTACAGCTAGTTCTGTCTCTACAGCTAGTTCTGTCTATACAGCTAGTTCTGTCTATACAGCTAGTTCTGTCTATACAGTTAGTTCTGTCTATACAGCTAGTTCTGTCTATACAGCTAGTTCTGTCTATACAGCTAGTGCTGTCTATACGTCTAGTTCTGTCTATACAGCTAGTTCTGTCTATACAGCTAGTTCTGTCTATACAGCTAGTTCTGTCTATACGACTAGTTCTGTCTATACGACTAGTTCTGTCTATACAGTTAGTTCTGTCTATACAGCTAGTTCTATCTATACAGCTAGTTCTATCTATACAGCTAGTTCTGTCTATACAGCTAGTTCTGTCTATACAGCTAGTTATGTCTATACAGCTAGTTCTGTCTATACAGCTAGTTATGTCTATACGACTAGTTCTGTCTATACGACTAGTTCTGTCTATACAGCTAGTTCTGTCTATACAGCTAGTTCTATCTATACAGCTAGTTCTGTCTATACAGCTAGTTCTGTCTATACAGCTAGTTCTGTCTATACAGCTAGTTCTGTCTATACAGCTAGTTCTGTCTATACAGCTAGTTCTGTCTATACAGCTAGTTCTGTCTGTACGTCTAGTTCTGTCTATACAGATAGTTCTGTCTATACAGCTAGTTCTATCTATACAGCTAGTTCTATCTATACAGCTAGTTCTGTCTATACAGCTAGTTCTGTCTATACAGCTAGTTATGTCTATACAGCTAGTTCTGTCTATACAGCTAGTTCTGTCTATACAGCTAGTGCTGTCTATACGTCTAGTTCTGTCTATACAGCTAGTTCTGTCTATACAGCTAGTTCTGTCTATACGTCTAGTTCTGTCTATACAGCTAGTTCTGTCTATACAGCTAGTGCTGTCTATACGACTAGTTCTGTCTATACAGCTAGTTCTGTCTATACAGCTAGTTCTGTCTATACAGCTAGTTCTGTCTATACGTCTAGTTCTGTCTATACAGCTAGTTCTGTCTATACAGCTAGTTCTATCTATACAGCTAGTTCTGTCTATACAGCTAGTTCTGTCTATACAGCTAGTTCTGTCTATACAGCTAGTTCTGTCTATACAGCTAGTTCTGTCTATACGTCTAGTTCTCTCTATAGAGTTAGTTCTGTCTATACAGCTAGTTCTGTCTATACAGCTAGTTCTGTCTATACAGCTAGTTCTGTCTATACAGCTAGTTCTGTCTATACAGCTAGTTCTGTCTATACAGCTAGTTCTGTCTATACGTCTAGTTCTGTCTATACAGCTAGTTCTATCTATACAGCTAGTTCTGTCTATACAGCTAGTTCTATCTATACAGCTAGTTCTATCTATACAGCTAGTTCTGTCTATACAGCTAGTTCTATCTATACAGCTAGTTCTGTCTATACAGCTAGTTCTGTCTATACAGCTAGTGCTGTCTATACGTCTAGTTCTGTCTATACAGCTAGTTCTGTCTATACGTCTAGTTCTGTCTATACAGCTAGTTCTGTCTATACAGCTAGTGCTGTCTATACGACTAGTTCTGTCTATACAGCTAGTTCTGTCTATACAGCTAGTTCTGTCTATACAGCTAGTTCTGTCTATACGTCTAGTTCTGTCTATACAGCTAGTTCTGTCTATACAGCTAGTTCTGTCTATACAGCTAGTTCTGTCTATACAGCTAGTTCTGTCTATACAGCTAGTTCTGTCTATACAGCTAGTTCTGTCTATACAGCTAGTTCTGTCTATACGACTAGTTCTGTCTATACAGCTAGTGCTGTCTATACAGCTAGTTCTGTCTATACAGCTAGTTCTGTCTATACAGCTAGTTCTGTCTATACAGCTAGTTCTGTCTATACAGCTAGTTCTGTCTATACAGCTAGTTCTGTCTATACGACTAGTTCTGTCTATACAGCTAGTGCTGTCTATACGACTAGTTCTGTCTATACAGCTAGTTCTGTCTATACAGCTAGTTCTCTCTATACAACTAGTTCTGTCTATACAGCTAGTTCTGTCTATACAGCTAGTTCTGTCTATACGACTAGTTCTGTCTATACGACTAGTTCTGTCTATACAGCTAGTTCTGTCTATACAGCTAGTTCTGTCTATACAGCTAGTTCTGTCTATACAGCTAGTTCTGTCTATACAGCTAGTTCTGTCTATACAGCTAGTTCTGTCTATACAGCTAGTTCTGTCTATACAGCTAGTTCTGTCTATACAGCTAGTTCTGTCTGTATGGCTAGTTCTGTCTATACAGCTAGTTCTGTCTATACAGCTAGTTCTGTCTGTACGTCTAGTTCTGTCTATACAGCTAGTTCTGTCTATACAGCTAGTTCTGTCTATACAGCTAGTTCTATCTATACAGCTAGTTCTGTCTATACAGCTAGTTCTATCTATACAGCTAGTTCTGTCTATACGACTAGTTCTGTCTATACAGCTAGTGCTGTCTATACGACTAGTTCTGTCTATACAGCTAGTTCTGTCTATACAGCTAGTTCTGTCTATACAGCTAGTTCTGTCTATACGACTAGTTCTGTCTATACGACTAGTTCTGTCTATACAGCTAGTTCTGTCTATACAGCTAGTTCTGTCTATACAGCTAGTTCTGTCTATACAGCTAGTTCTGTCTATACAGCTAGTTCTATCTATACAGCTAGTTCTCTCTATACAGCTAGTTCTATCTATACAGCTAGTTCTGTCTATACAGCTAGTTCTGTCTATACAGCTAGTTCTGTCTATACAGCTAGTTCTGTCTATACAGCTAGTTCTGTCTATACAGCTAGTTCTGTCTATACAGCTAGTTCTGTCTATACAGCTAGTTCTGTCTATACAGCTAGTTCTGTCTATACAGCTAGTTCTGTCTATACAGCTAGTTCTGTCTATACAGTTAGTTCTGTCTATACGACTAGTTCTGTCTATACAGCTAGTTCTGTCTATACAGCTAGTTCTGTCTATACAGCTAGTTCTGTCTATACGACTAGTTCTGTCTATACAGCTAGTTCTGTCTATACAGCTAGTTCTGTCTCTACAGCTAGTTCTGTCTCTACAGCTAGTTCTGTCTATACAGCTAGTTCTGTCTATACAGCTAGTTCTGTCTATACAGTTAGTTCTGTCTATACAGCTAGTTCTGTCTATACAGCTAGTTCTGTCTATACAGCTAGTGCTGTCTATACGTCTAGTTCTGTCTATACAGCTAGTTCTGTCTATACAGCTAGTTCTGTCTATACAGCTAGTTCTGTCTATACGACTAGTTCTGTCTATACGACTAGTTCTGTCTATACAGTTAGTTCTGTCTATACAGCTAGTTCTATCTATACAGCTAGTTCTATCTATACAGCTAGTTCTGTCTATACAGCTAGTTCTGTCTATACAGCTAGTTATGTCTATACAGCTAGTTCTGTCTATACAGCTAGTTATGTCTATACGACTAGTTCTGTCTATACGACTAGTTCTGTCTATACAGCTAGTTCTGTCTATACAGCTAGTTCTATCTATACAGCTAGTTCTGTCTATACAGCTAGTTCTGTCTATACAGCTAGTTCTGTCTATACAGCTAGTTCTGTCTATACAGCTAGTTCTGTCTGTACGTCTAGTTCTGTCTATACGACTAGTTCTGTCTATACAGCTAGTTCTGTCTATACAGCTAGTTCTGTCTATACAGCTAGTTCTGTCTATACAGCTAGTTCTGTCTATACAGCTAGTTCTGTCTATACAGCTAGTTCTGTCTATACAGCTAGTTCTGTCTATACAGCTAGTTCTGTCTATACAGCTAGTTCTGTCTGTATGGCTAGTTCTGTCTATACAGCTAGTTCTGTCTATACAGCTAGTTCTGTCTGTACGTCTAGTTCTGTCTATACAGCTAGTTCTGTCTATACAGCTAGTTCTGTCTATACAGCTAGTTCTGTCTATACAGCTAGTTCTGTCTATACAGCTAGTTCTGTCTATACAGCTAGTTCTGTCTATACAGCTAGTTCTGTCTATACGACTAGTTCTGTCTATACAGCTAGTGCTGTCTATACAGCTAGTTCTGTCTATACAGCTAGTTCTGTCTATACAGCTAGTTCTGTCTATACAGCTAGTTCTGTCTATACAGCTAGTTCTGTCTATACAGCTAGTTCTGTCTATACGACTAGTTCTGTCTATACAGCTAGTGCTGTCTATACGACTAGTTCTGTCTATACAGCTAGTTCTGTCTATACAGCTAGTTCTCTCTATACAACTAGTTCTGTCTATACAGCTAGTTCTGTCTATACAGCTAGTTCTGTCTATACGACTAGTTCTGTCTATACGACTAGTTCTGTCTATACAGCTAGTTCTGTCTATACAGCTAGTTCTGTCTATACAGCTAGTTCTGTCTATACAGCTAGTTCTGTCTATACAGCTAGTTCTGTCTATACAGCTAGTTCTGTCTATACAGCTAGTTCTGTCTATACAGCTAGTTCTGTCTATACAGCTAGTTCTGTCTGTATGGCTAGTTCTGTCTATACAGCTAGTTCTGTCTATACAGCTAGTTCTGTCTGTACGTCTAGTTCTGTCTATACAGCTAGTTCTGTCTATACAGCTAGTTCTGTCTATACAGCTAGTTCTATCTATACAGCTAGTTCTGTCTATACAGCTAGTTCTATCTATACAGCTAGTTCTGTCTATACGACTAGTTCTGTCTATACAGCTAGTGCTGTCTATACGACTAGTTCTGTCTATACAGCTAGTTCTGTCTATACAGCTAGTTCTGTCTATACAGCTAGTTCTGTCTATACGACTAGTTCTGTCTATACGACTAGTTCTGTCTATACAGCTAGTTCTGTCTATACAGCTAGTTCTGTCTATACAGCTAGTTCTGTCTATACAGCTAGTTCTGTCTATACAGCTAGTTCTATCTATACAGCTAGTTCTCTCTATACAGCTAGTTCTATCTATACAGCTAGTTCTGTCTATACAGCTAGTTCTGTCTATACAGCTAGTTCTGTCTATACAGCTAGTTCTGTCTATACAGCTAGTTCTGTCTATACAGCTAGTTCTGTCTTTACAGCTAGTTCTGTCTATACAGCTAGTTCTGTCTATACAGCTAGTTCTGTCTATACAGCTAGTTCTGTCTATACAGTTAGTTCTGTCTATACGACTAGTTCTGTCTATACAGCTAGTTCTGTCTATACAGCTAGTTCTGTCTATACAGCTAGTTCTGTCTATACGAATAGTTCTGTCTATACAGCTAGTTCTGTCTATACAGCTAGTTCTGTCTCTACAGCTAGTTCTGTCTCTACAGCTAGTTCTGTCTATACAGCTAGTTCTGTCTATACAGCTAGTTCTGTCTATACAGTTAGTTCTGTCTATACAGCTAGTTCTGTCTATACAGCTAGTTCTGTCTATACAGCTAGTGCTGTCTATACGTCTAGTTCTGTCTATACAGCTAGTTCTGTCTATACAGCTAGTTCTGTCTATACAGCTAGTTCTGTCTATACGACTAGTTCTGTCTATACGACTAGTTCTGTCTATACAGTTAGTTCTGTCTATACAGCTAGTTCTATCTATACAGCTAGTTCTATCTATACAGCTAGTTCTGTCTATACAGCTAGTTCTGTCTATACAGCTAGTTATGTCTATACAGCTAGTTCTGTCTATACAGCTAGTTATGTCTATACGACTAGTTCTGTCTATACGACTAGTTCTGTCTATACAGCTAGTTCTGTCTATACAGCTAGTTCTATCTATACAGCTAGTTCTGTCTATACAGCTAGTTCTGTCTATACAGCTAGTTCTGTCTATACAGCTAGTTCTGTCTATACAGCTAGTTCTGTCTATACAGCTAGTTCTGTCTATACAGCTAGTTCTGTCTGTACGTCTAGTTCTGTCTATACAGATAGTTCTGTCTATACAGCTAGTTCTATCTATACAGCTAGTTCTATCTATACAGCTAGTTCTGTCTATACAGCTAGTTCTGTCTATACAGCTAGTTATGTCTATACAGCTAGTTCTGTCTATACAGCTAGTTCTGTCTATACAGCTAGTGCTGTCTATACGTCTAGTTCTGTCTATACAGCTAGTTCTGTCTATACAGCTAGTTCTGTCTATACGTCTAGTTCTGTCTATACAGCTAGTTCTGTCTATACAGCTAGTGCTGTCTATACGACTAGTTCTGTCTATACAGCTAGTTCTGTCTATACAGCTAGTTCTGTCTATACAGCTAGTTCTGTCTATACGTCTAGTTCTGTCTATACAGCTAGTTCTGTCTATACAGCTAGTTCTATCTATACAGCTAGTTCTGTCTATACAGCTAGTTCTGTCTATACAGCTAGTTCTGTCTATACAGCTAGTTCTGTCTATACAGCTAGTTCTGTCTATACGTCTAGTTCTCTCTATAGAGTTAGTTCTGTCTATACAGCTAGTTCTGTCTATACAGCTAGTTCTGTCTATACAGCTAGTTCTGTCTATACAGCTAGTTCTGTCTATACAGCTAGTTCTGTCTATACAGCTAGTTCTGTCTATACGTCTAGTTCTGTCTATACAGCTAGTTCTATCTATACAGCTAGTTCTGTCTATACAGCTAGTTCTATCTATACAGCTAGTTCTATCTATACAGCTAGTTCTGTCTATACAGCTAGTTCTATCTATACAGCTAGTTCTGTCTATACAGCTAGTTCTGTCTATACAGCTAGTGCTGTCTATACGTCTAGTTCTGTCTATACAGCTAGTTCTGTCTATACAGCTAGTTCTGTCTATACAGTTAGTTCTGTCTATACAGCTAGTTCTGTCTCTACAGCTAGTTCTGTCTATACAGCTAGTTCTGTCTATACAGCTAGTTCTGTCTATACAGCTAGTTCTATCTATACAGCTAGTTCTGTCTATACAGCTAGTTCTGTCTATACAGCTAGTTCTCTCTATACAGCTAGTTCTGTCTATACAGCTAGTTCTGTCTATACAGATAGTTCTGTCTATACAGCTAGTTCTGTCTATACAGCTAGTTCTATCTATACAGCTAGTTCTGTCTATACAGCTAGTTCTGTCTATACAGCTAGTTCTATCTATACAGCTAGTTCTGTCTATACAGCTAGTTCTGTCTATGGAGCTAGTTCTGTCTATACAGCTAGTTCTATCTATACAGCTAGTTCTGTCTATACAGCTAGTTCTGTCTGTATGGCTAGTTCTGTCTATACAGCTAGTTCTGTCTATACAGCTAGTTCTGTCTATACAGCTAGTTCTGTCTATACAGCTAGTTCTGTCTATACGTCTAGTTCTGTCTATACGTCTAGTTCTGTCTATACAGCTAGTTCTGTCTATACAGCTAGTTCTGTCTATACAGCTAGTTCTGTCTATACAGCTAGTTCTGTCTATACAGATAGTTCTGTCTATACAGCTAGTTCTGTCTGTACGTCTAGTGCTGTCTATACAGCTAGTTCTGTCTATACAGCTAGTTCTGTCTATGGAGCTAGTGCTGTCTATACAGCTAGTTCTGTCTATACAGCTAGTTCTGTCTCTACAGCTAGTTCTGTCTATACAGCTAGTTCTGTCTATACAGCTAGTTCTGTCTATACAGCTAGTTCTGTCTATACAGCTAGTTCTGTCTGTACGTCTAGTGCTGTCTATACAGCTAGTTCTGTCTATACAGCTAGTTCTGTCTATACAGCTAGTTCTGTCTATACAGCTAGTTCTGTCTATATAGCTAGTTCTGTCTATACAGCTAGTTCTGTCTATACAGCTAGTTCTGTCTATACAGCTAGTTCTGTCTATACAGCTAGTTCTGTCTATACAGCTAGTTCTGTCTATACAGCTAGTTCTATCTATACAGCTAGTTCTGTCTATACGACTAGTTCTGTCTATACAGCTAGTTCTGTCTATACAGCTAGTTCTGTCTATACAGCTAGTTCTGTCTATACAGCTAGTTCTGTCTATACGACTAGTTCTGTCTATACAGCTAGTTCTGTCTATACAGCTAGTTCTGTCTATACAGCTAGTTCTATCTATACAGCTAGTTCTGTCTATACAGCTAGTTCTGTCTATACAGCTAGTTCTATCTATACAGCTAGTTCTGTCTATACAGCTAGTTCTGTCTATACAGCTAGTGCTGTCTATACAGCTAGTTCTGTCTATACAGCTAGTTCTGTCTATACAGCTAGTTCTGTCTATACAGCTAGTTCTGTCTATACAGCTAGTTCTGTCTATACAGCTAGTTCTGTCTATATAGCTAGTTCTGTCTATACAGCTAGTTCTGTCTATACAGCTAGTTCTGTCTATACGACTAGTTCTGTCTATACAGCTAGTTCTGTCTATACAGCTAGTTCTGTCTATACAGCTAGTTCTGTCTATACAGCTAGTTCTGTCTATACAGCTAGTTCTGTCTATACAGCTAGTTCTGTCTATACAGCTAGTTCTGTCTATATAGCTAGTTCTGTCTATACAGCTAGTTCTGTCCATACAGCTAGTTCTGTCTATACAGCTAGTTCTGTCTATACGACTAGTTCTGTCTATACAGCTAGTTCTGTCTATATAGCTAGTTCTGTCTATACAGCTAGTTCTGTCTATACAGCTAGTTCTGTCTATACAGCTAGTTCTGTCTATACGACTAGTTCTGTCTATACAGCTAGTTCTGTCTATGGAGCTAGTGCTGTCTATACAGCTAGTTCTATCTATACAGCTAGTTCTATCTATACAGCTAGTTCTGTCTATACAGCTAGTTCTGTCTATATAGCTAGTTCTGTCTATACAGCTAGTTCTGTCTATACAGCTAGTTCTGTCTATACAGCTAGTTCTGTCTATACAGTTAGTTCTGTCTATACAGCTAGTTCTATCTATACAGCTAGTTCTGTCTATACAGCTAGTTCTGTCTATACAGCTAGTTCTGTCTATACGACTAGTTCTGTCTGTATGGCTAGTTCTGTCTATACAGCTAGTTCTGTCTATACAGCTAGTTCTGTCTATACAGCTAGTTCTGTCTATACAGCTAGTTCTGTCTATACAGCTAGTTCTGTCTATACAGCTAGTTCTGTCTATACAGCTAGTTCTGTCTATACAGCTAGTTCTATCTATACAGCTAGTTCTGTCTATACAGATAGTTCTGTCTCTACAGCTAGTTCTGTCTCTACAGCTAGTTCTGTCTATACAGCTAGTTCTGTCTATACAGCTAGTGCTGTCTATACGACTAGTTCTGTCTATACAGCTAGTTCTGTCTATACAGCTAGTTCTGTCTATACGACTAGTTCTGTCTATACAGCTAGTTCTGTCTATACAGCTAGTTCTGTCTATACAGCTAGTTCTGTCTATACAGCTAGTTCTATCTATACAGCTAGTTCTGTCTATACAGCTAGTTCTGTCTATACAGCTAGTTCTGTCTATACAGCTAGTTCTGTCTATACAGCTAGTTCTGTCTGTACGTCTAGTTCTGTCTATACAGATAGTTCTGTCTATACAGCTAGTTCTGTCTATACGACTAGTTCTGTCTATACAGCTAGTTCTGTCTATACAGCTAGTTCTATCTATACAGCTAGTTCTATCTATACAGCTAGTTCTGTCTATACAGCTAGTTCTGTCTATACAGCTAGTTCTGTCTATACAGCTAGTTCTATCTATACAGCTAGTTCTGTCTATACAGCTAGTTCTGTCTATACAGCTAGTTCTGTCTATACAGCTAGTTCTGTCTATACAGCTAGTTCTGTCTATACAGCTAGTTCTATCTATACAGCTAGTTCTGTCTATACAGCTAGTTCTGTCTATACAGCTAGTTCTGTCTATACGACTAGTTCTGTCTCTACAGCTAGTTCTGTCTATACAGCTAGTTCTGTCTATACAGCTAGTTCTGTCTATACAGCTAGTTCTGTCTATACAGCTAGTTCTGTCTATACAGCTAGTTCTGTCTATACGACTAGTTCTGTCTATACAGTTAGTTCTGTCTATACAGCTAGTTCTGTCTATACAGCTAGTTCTGTCTATACAGCTAGTTCTGTCTATACAGTTAGTTCTGTCTATACAGTTAGTTCTGTCTATACAGCTAGTTCTGTCTATACAGCTAGTTCTGTCTATACAGCTAGTGCTGTCTATACAGTTAGTTCTGTCTATACAGTTAGTTCTGTCTATACAGCTAGTTCTGTCTATACAGCTAGTTCTATCTATACAGCTAGTTCTGTCTATACAGCTAGTTCTGTCTATACAGTTAGTTCTGTCTATACAGCTAGTTCTGTCTATACAGCTAGTTCTGTCTATACAGCTAGTTCTGTCTATACAGCTAGTTCTGTCTATACAGCTAGTGCTGTCTATACGACTAGTTCTGTCTATACAGCTAGTTCTATCTATACAGCTAGTTCTGTCTATACAGCTAGTTCTGTCTATACAGCTAGTTCTGTCTATACAGTTAGTTTTGTCTCTACAGCTAGTTCTGTCTATACAGCTAGTTCTGTCTATACAGTTAGATCTGTCTATACAGCTAGTGCTGTCTATACGACTAGTTCTGTCTATACAGCTAGTTCTGTCTATACAGCTAGTTCTGTCTCTACAGCTAGTTCTGTCTATACAGCTAGTTCTGTCTATACAGTTAGTTCTGTCTCTACAGCTAGTTCTGTCTATACAGCTAGTTCTGTCTATACAGCTAGTTCTGTCTATACAGCTAGTTCTGTCTATACAGCTAGTTCTGTCTATACAGCTAGTTCTGTCTATACAGCTAGTACTGTCTATACAGCTAGTTCTGTCTATACAGCTAGTTCTGTCTATACAGCTAGTTCTGTCTATACAGCTAGTTCTGTCTATACAGCTAGTTCTGTCTATACAGCTAGTTCTGTCTATACAGCTAGTTCTGTCTATACAGCTAGTTCTGTCTATACAGCTAGTACTGTCTATACAGCTAGTTCTGTCTATACAGCTAGTTCTGTCTATACAGCTAGTTCTGTCTATACAGCTAGTTCTGTCTATACAGCTAGTTCTGTCTATACAGCTAGTTCTGTCTATACAGCTAGTTCTGTCTATACAGCTAGTTCTGTCTATACAGCTAGTTCTGTCTATACAGCTAGTTCTGTCTATACGACTAGTTCTGTCTATACGACTAGTTCTGTCTATACAGCTAGTTCTGTCTATACAGCTAGTTCTATCTATACAGCTAGTTCTGTCTATACAGCTAGTTCTGTCTATACAGCTAGTTCTGTCTATACAGCTAGTTCTGTCTATACAGCTAGTTCTGTCTATGTAGCTAGTTCTGTCTATACAGCTAGTTCTGTCTATACAGCTAGTTCTGTCTATACAGCTAGTTCTGTCTATACAGCTAGTTCTGTCTATACAGCTAATTCTGTCTATACAGCTAGTTCTGTCTATACAGCTAGTTCTGTCTATACAGCTAGTTCTGTCTATACAGCTAGTTCTGTCTATACAGCTAGTTCTGTCTATACAGCTAGTTCTGTCTATACAGCTAGTTCTGTCTATACAGCTAGTTCTGTCTATACAGCTAGTTCTGTCTATACAGCTAGTTCTGTCTATACAGCTAGTTCTGTCTATACAGCTAGTTCTGTCTATACAGCTAGTTCTGTCTATACAGCTAGTTCTGTCTATACAGCTAGTTCTGTCTATACAGCTAGTTCTGTCTATACAGCTAGTTCTGTCTATACAGCTAGTTCTGTCTATACAGCTAGTACTGTCTATACAGCTAGTTCTGTCTATACAGCTAGTTCTGTCTATACAGCTAGTTCTGTCTATACAGCTAGTTCTGTCTATACAGCTAGTTCTGTCTATACAGCTAGTTCTGTCTATACAGCTAGTTCTGTCTATACAGCTAGTTCTGTCTATACAGCTAGTTCTGTCTATACAGCTAGTTCTGTCTATACGACTAGTTCTTTCTATACGACTAGTTCTGTCTATACAGCTAGTTCTGTCTATACAGCTAGTTCTATCTATACAGCTAGTTCTGTCTATACAGCTAGTTCTGTCTATACAGCTAGTTCTGTCTATACAGCTAGTTCTGTCTATACAGCTAGTTCTGTCTATGTAGCTAGTTCTGTCTATACAGCTAGTTCTGTCTATACAGCTAGTTCTGTCTATACAGCTAGTTCTGTCTATACAGCTAGTTCTGTCTATACAGCTAGTTCTGTCTATACAGCTAGTTCTGTCTATACAGCTAGTTCTGTCTATACAGCTAGTTCTGTCTATACAGCTAGTTCTGTCTATACAGCTAGTTCTGTCTATACAGCTAGTTCTGTCTATACAGCTAGTTCTGTCTATACAGCTAGTTCTGTCTATACAGCTAGTTCTGTCTATACAGCTAGTTCTGTCTATACAGCTAGTTCTGTCTATACAGCTAGTTCTGTCTATACGACTAGTTCTGTCTATACGACTAGTTCTGTCTATACAGCTAGTTCTGTCTATACAGCTAGTTCTATCTATACAGCTAGTTCTGTCTATACAGCTAGTTCTGTCTATACAGCTAGTTCTGTCTATACAGCTAGTTCTGTCTATACAGCTAGTTCTGTCTATGTAGCTAGTTCTGTCTATACAGCTAGTTCTGTCTATACAGCTAGTTCTGTCTATACAGCTAGTTCTGTCTATACAGCTAGTTCTGTCTATACAGCTAGTTCTGTCTATACAGCTAGTTCTATCTATACAGCTAGTTCTGTCTATACAGCTAGTTCTGTCTATACAGCTAGTTCTGTCTATACAGCTAGTTCTGTCTATACAGCTAGTTCTGTCTATACAGCTAGTTCTGTCTATACAGCTAGTTCTGTCTATGTAGCTAGTTCTGTCTATACAGCTAGTTCTGTCTATACAGCTAGTTCTGTCTATACAGCTAGTTCTGTCTATACAGCTAGTTCTGTCTATACAGCTAGTTCTGTCTATACAGCTAGTTCTGTCTATACAGCTAGTTCTGTCTATACAGCTAGTTCTGTCTATACAGCTAGTTCTGTCTGTACGTCTAGTTCTGTCTATACAGATAGTTCTGTCTATACAGCTAGTTCTGTCTATACGACTAGTTCTGTCTATACGACTAGTTCTGTCTATACAGCTAGTTCTGTCTATACAGCTAGTTCTGTCTATACAGCTAGTTCTGTCTATACAGCTAGTTCTGTCCATACAGCTAGTTCTGTCTATACAGCTAGTTCTATCTATACAGCTAGTTCTGTCTATACAGCTAGTTCTATCTATACAGCTAGTTCTGTCTGTACGTCTAGTTCTGTCTATACAGCTAGTTCTGTCTATACAGCTAGTGCTGTCTATACGACTAGTTCTGTCTATACAGCTAGTTCTGTTTATACAGCTAGTTCTGTCTATACAGCTAGTTCTGTCTATACAGCTAGTTCTCTCTATACGACTAGTTCTGTCTATACAGCTAGTTCTGTCTATACAGCTAGTTCTGTCTATACAGCTAGTTCTGTCTATACAGCTAGTTCTGTCTATACAGCTAGTTCTGTCTATACAGCTAGTTCTGTCTATACAGCTAGTTCTGTCTATACAGCTAGTTCTGTCTATACAGCTAGTTCTGTCTATACAGCTAGTTCTGTCTATACAGCTAGTTCTGTCTGTACGTCTAGTTCTGTCTATACAGATAGTTCTGTCTATACAGCTAGTTCTGTCTATACAGCTAGTTCTGTCTATACGACTAGTTCTGTCTATACAGCTAGTTCTGTCTATACAGCTAGTTCTGTCTATACAGCTAGTTCTGTCTATACAGCTAGTTCTGTCTATACAGCTAGTTCTGTCTATACAGCTAGTTCTGTCTGTACGTCTAGTTCTGTCTATACAGATAGTTCTGTCTATACAGCTAGTTCTGTCTATACAGCTAGTTCTGTCTATACAGCTAGTTCTGTCTATACAGCTAGTTCTGTCTATACAGCTAGTTCTGTCTATACAGCTAGTTCTGTCTATACAGCTAGTTCTGTCTATACAGCTAGTTCTGTCTATACAGCTAGTTCTGTCTATACGACTAGTTCTGTCTATACGACTAGTTCTGTCTATACAGCTAGTTCTGTCTATACAGCTAGTTCTGTCTATACAGCTAGTTCTGTCTATACAGCTAGTTCTGTCTATACAGCTAGTTCTGTCTATACAGCTAGTTCTGTCTGTACGTCTAGTTCTGTCTATACAGATAGTTCTGTCTATACAGCTAGTTCTGTCTATACAGCTAGTTCTGTCTATACAGCTAGTTCTGTCTATACAGCTAGTTCTGTCTATACAGCTAGTTCTGTCTATACGACTAGTTCTGTCTATACAGCTAGTTCTGTCTATACAGCTAGTTCTGTCTATACAGATAGTTCTGTCTATACAGCTAGTTCTGTCTATACAGCTAGTTCTGTCTATACGACTAGTTCTGTCTATACGACTAGTTCTGTCTATACAGATAGTTCTGTCTATACAGCTAGTTCTGTCTATACAGCTAGTTCTGTCTATACAGCTAGTTCTGTCTATACAGCTAGTTCTGTCTATACAGCTAGTTCTGTCTATACGACTAGTTCTGTCTATACAGCTAGTTCTGTCTATACGACTAGTTCTGTCTATACGACTAGTTCTGTCTATACGACTAGTTCTGTCTATACAGATAGTTCTGTCTATACAGCTAGTTCTGTCTATACAGCTAGTTCTGTCTATACAGCTAGTTCTGTCTATACAGCTAGTTCTGTCTATACAGCTAGTTCTGTCTGTACGACTAGTTCTGTCTATACAGCTAGTTCTGTCTATACAGCTAGTTCTGTCTATACGACTAGTTCTGTCTATACGACTAGTTCTGTCTCTACAGCTAGTTCTGTCTATACAGTTAGTTCTGTCTATACAGCTAGTTCTGTCTATACAGCTAGTTCTGTCTATACAGCTAGTTCTGTCTATACAGCTAGTTCTGTCTATACAGCTAGTTCTGTCTATACAGCTAGTTCTGTCTATACAGCTAGTTCTGTCTATACGACTAGTTCTGTCTATACGACTAGTTCTGTCTATACAGCTAGTTCTGTCTATACGACTAGTTCTGTCTATACAGCTAGTTCTGTCTATACAGCTAGTTCTGTCTATACAGCTAGTTCTGTCTATACAGCTAGTTCTGTCTATACGACTAGTTCTGTCTATACAGCTAGTTCTGTCTATACAGCTAGTTCTGTCTATACAGCTAGTTCTGTCTATACGACTAGTTCTGTCTATACAGCTAGTTCTGTCTATACAGCTAGTTCTGTCTATACAGCTAGTTCTGTCTATACAGCTAGTTCTGTCTATACAGCTAGTTCTGTCTATACAGCTAGTTCTGTCTATACAGCTAGTTCTGTCTATACGACTAGTTCTGTCTATACGACTAGTTCTGTCTATACAGCTAGTTCTGTCTATACGACTAGTTCTGTCTATACGACTAGTTCTGTCTATACAGCTAGTTCTGTCTATACAGCTAGTTCTGTCTATACAGCTAGTTCTGTCTATACGACTAGTTCTGTCTATACAGCTAGTTCTGTCTATACAGCTAGTTCTGTCTATACAGCTAGTTCTGTCTCTACAGCTAGTTCTGTCTATACAGCTAGTTCTGTCTATACAGCTAGTTCTGTCTATACAGCTAGTTCTGTCTATACAGCTAGTTCTGTCTATACAGCTAGTTCTGTCTATACGACTAGTTCTGTCTATACGACTAGTTCTGTCTATACAGCTAGTTCTGTCTATACAGCTAGTTCTGTCTATACAGCTAGTTCTGTCTATACGACTAGTTCTGTCTATACAGCTAGTTCTGTCTATACGACTAGTTCTTTCTATACAGCTAGTTCTATCTATACAGCTAGTTCTGTCTATACGACTAGTTCTTTCTATACAGCTAGTTCTATCTATACAGCTAGTTCTGTCTATACGACTAGTTCTGTCTATACGACTAGTTCTGTCTATACAGCTAGTTCTGTCTATACAGCTAGTTCTGTCTATACAGATAGTTCTATCTATACGACTAGTTCTGTCTATACAGCTAGTTCTGTCTATACAGTTCGTTCTGTCTATACAGCTAGTTCTGTCTATACAGCTAGTTCTGTCTATACGACTAGTTCTGTCTATACAGCTAGTTCTGTCTATACAGCTAGTTCTGTCTATACGACTAGTTCTGTCTATACAGCTAGTTCTGTCTATACAGCTAGTTCTGTCTATACAGCTAGTTCTGTCTATGGAGCTAGTTCTGTCTATACAGCTAGTTCTATCTATACAGCTAGTTCTGTCTATACAGCTAGTTCTGTCTATGGAGCTAGTGCTGTCTATACAGCTAGTTCTATCTATACAGCTATTTCTGTCTATACAGCTAGTTCTGTCTATGGAGCTAGTTCTGTCTATACAGCTAGTTCTATCTATACAGCTAGTTCTGTCTATACAGCTAGTTCTGTCTATGGAGCTAGTGCTGTCTATACAGCTAGTTCTATCTATACAGCTATTTCTGTCTATACAGCTAGTTCTGTCTATACAGCTAGTTCTGTCTATACAGCTAGTTCTATCTATACAGCTAGTTCTATCTATACAGCTAGTTCTGTCTATACAGCTAGTTCTGTCTATGTAGCTAGTTCTGTCTATACAGCTAGTTCTATCTATACAGCTAGTTCTGTCTATACAGCTAGTTCTATCTATACAGCTAGTTCTGTCTATACAGCTAGTTCTGTCTATACAGCTAGTTCTGTCTATGTAGCTAGTTCTGTCTATACAGCTAGTTCTATCTATACAGCTAGTTCTATCTATACAGCTAGTTCTGTCTATACAGCTAGTTCTGTCTATGGAGCTAGTTCTGTCTATACAGCTAGTTCTATCTATACAGCTAGTTCTGTCTATACAGCTAGTTCTGTCTATGGAGCTAGTGCTGTCTATACAGCTAGTTCTGTCTATACAGCTAGTTCTGTCTATACAGCTAGTTCTGTCTATACAGCTAGTTCTGTCTATACAGCTAGTTCTGTCTATACAGCTAGTTCTGTCTATACAACTAGTTCTGTCTATACAGCTAGTTCTGTCTATACAGCTAGTTCTGTCTATACAGCTAGTTCTGTCTATACAGCTAGTTCTGTCTATACAGCTAGTTCTATCTATACAGCTAGTTCTGTCTATACAGCTAGTTCTGTCTATACAGCTAGTTCTGTCTATACAGCTAGTTCTGTCTATACAGCTAGTTCTGTCTATACAGCTAGTTCTGTCTATACAGCTAGTTCTGTCTATACAGCTAGTTCTGTCTATACAGCTAGTTCTGTCTATACAGCTAGTTCTATCTATACAGCTAGTTCTGTCTATACAGCTAGTTCTGTCTATACAGCTAGTTCTGTCTATACAGCTAGTTCTGTCTATACAGCTAGTTCTGTCTATACAGCTAGTTCTGTCTATACGACTAGTTCTGTCTATACAGCTAGTTCTGTCTATACAGCTAGTTCTGTCTATACAGATAGTTCTGTCTATACAGCTAGTTCTGTCTATACAGCTAGTTCTGTCTATACAGCTAGTTCTGTCTATACAGCTAGTTCTGTCTATACAGCTAGTTCTATCTATACAGCTAGTTCTGTCTATACAGCTAGTTATGTCTGTACGTCTAGTTCTGTCTATACAGCTAGTTCTGTCTATACGACTAGTTCTGTCTATACAGCTAGTTCTGTCTATACGACTAGTTCTGTCTATACAGCTAGTTCTGTCTATACAGCTAGTTCTGTCTATACAGCTAGTTCTGTCTATACAGCTAGTTCTGTCTATACGACTAGTTCTGTCTATACAGCTAGTTCTGTCTATACGACTAGTTCTGTCTATACGACTAGTTCTGTCTATACGACTAGTTCTGTCTATACAGATAGTTCTGTCTATACAGCTAGTTCTGTCTATACAGCTAGTTCTGTCTATACAGCTAGTTCTGTCTATACAGCTAGTTCTGTCTATACAGCTAGTTCTGTCTATACGACTAGTTCTGTCTATACAGCTAGTTCTGTCTATACAGCTAGTTCTGTCTATACGACTAGTTCTGTCTATACGACTAGTTCTGTCTCTACAGCTAGTTCTGTCTATACAGTTAGTTCTGTCTATACAGCTAGTTCTGTCTATACAGCTAGTTCTGTCTATACAGCTAGTTCTGTCTATACAGCTAGTTCTGTCTATACAGCTAGTTCTGTCTATACAGCTAGTTCTGTCTATACAGCTAGTTCTGTCTATACGACTAGTTCTGTCTATACGACTAGTTCTGTCTATACAGCTAGTTCTGTCTATACGACTAGTTCTGTCTATACAGCTAGTTCTGTCTATACAGCTAGTTCTGTCTATACAGCTAGTTCTGTCTATACAGCTAGTTCTGTCTATACGACTAGTTCTGTCTATACAGCTAGTTCTGTCTATACAGCTAGTTCTGTCTATACAGCTAGTTCTGTCTATACGACTAGTTCTGTCTATACAGCTAGTTCTGTCTATACAGCTAGTTCTGTCTATACAGCTAGTTCTGTCTATACAGCTAGTTCTGTCTATACAGCTAGTTCTGTCTATACAGCTAGTTCTGTCTATACAGCTAGTTCTGTCTATACGACTAGTTCTGTCTATACGACTAGTTCTGTCTATACAGCTAGTTCTGTCTATACGACTAGTTCTGTCTATACGACTAGTTCTGTCTATACAGCTAGTTCTGTCTATACAGCTAGTTCTGTCTATACAGCTAGTTCTGTCTATACGACTAGTTCTGTCTATACAGCTAGTTCTGTCTATACAGCTAGTTCTGTCTATACAGCTAGTTCTGTCTCTACAGCTAGTTCTGTCTATACAGCTAGTTCTGTCTATACAGCTAGTTCTGTCTATACAGCTAGTTCTGTCTATACAGCTAGTTCTGTCTATACAGCTAGTTCTGTCTATACGACTAGTTCTGTCTATACGACTAGTTCTGTCTATACAGCTAGTTCTGTCTATACAGCTAGTTCTGTCTATACAGCTAGTTCTGTCTATACGACTAGTTCTGTCTATACAGCTAGTTCTGTCTATACGACTAGTTCTTTCTATACAGCTAGTTCTATCTATACAGCTAGTTCTGTCTATACGACTAGTTCTTTCTATACAGCTAGTTCTATCTATACAGCTAGTTCTGTCTATACGACTAGTTCTGTCTATACGACTAGTTCTGTCTATACAGCTAGTTCTGTCTATACAGCTAGTTCTGTCTATACAGATAGTTCTATCTATACGACTAGTTCTGTCTATACAGCTAGTTCTGTCTATACAGTTCGTTCTGTCTATACAGCTAGTTCTGTCTATACAGCTAGTTCTGTCTATACGACTAGTTCTGTCTATACAGCTAGTTCTGTCTATACAGCTAGTTCTGTCTATACGACTAGTTCTGTCTATACAGCTAGTTCTGTCTATACAGCTAGTTCTGTCTATACAGCTAGTTCTGTCTATGGAGCTAGTTCTGTCTATACAGCTAGTTCTATCTATACAGCTAGTTCTGTCTATACAGCTAGTTCTGTCTATGGAGCTAGTGCTGTCTATACAGCTAGTTCTATCTATACAGCTATTTCTGTCTATACAGCTAGTTCTGTCTATGGAGCTAGTTCTGTCTATACAGCTAGTTCTATCTATACAGCTAGTTCTGTCTATACAGCTAGTTCTGTCTATGGAGCTAGTGCTGTCTATACAGCTAGTTCTATCTATACAGCTATTTCTGTCTATACAGCTAGTTCTGTCTATACAGCTAGTTCTGTCTATACAGCTAGTTCTATCTATACAGCTAGTTCTATCTATACAGCTAGTTCTGTCTATACAGCTAGTTCTGTCTATGTAGCTAGTTCTGTCTATACAGCTAGTTCTATCTATACAGCTAGTTCTGTCTATACAGCTAGTTCTATCTATACAGCTAGTTCTGTCTATACAGCTAGTTCTGTCTATACAGCTAGTTCTGTCTATGTAGCTAGTTCTGTCTATACAGCTAGTTCTATCTATACAGCTAGTTCTATCTATACAGCTAGTTCTGTCTATACAGCTAGTTCTGTCTATGGAGCTAGTTCTGTCTATACAGCTAGTTCTATCTATACAGCTAGTTCTGTCTATACAGCTAGTTCTGTCTATGGAGCTAGTGCTGTCTATACAGCTAGTTCTGTCTATACAGCTAGTTCTGTCTATACAGCTAGTTCTGTCTATACAGCTAGTTCTGTCTATACAGCTAGTTCTGTCTATACAGCTAGTTCTGTCTATACAACTAGTTCTGTCTATACAGCTAGTTCTGTCTATACAGCTAGTTCTGTCTATACAGCTAGTTCTGTCTATACAGCTAGTTCTGTCTATACAGCTAGTTCTATCTATACAGCTAGTTCTGTCTATACAGCTAGTTCTGTCTATACAGCTAGTTCTGTCTATACAGCTAGTTCTGTCTATACAGCTAGTTCTGTCTATACAGCTAGTTCTGTCTATACAGCTAGTTCTGTCTATACAGCTAGTTCTGTCTATACAGCTAGTTCTGTCTATACAGCTAGTTCTATCTATACAGCTAGTTCTGTCTATACAGCTAGTTCTGTCTATACAGCTAGTTCTGTCTATACAGCTAGTTCTGTCTATACAGCTAGTTCTGTCTATACAGCTAGTTCTGTCTATACGACTAGTTCTGTCTATACAGCTAGTTCTGTCTATACAGCTAGTTCTGTCTATACAGATAGTTCTGTCTATACAGCTAGTTCTGTCTATACAGCTAGTTCTGTCTATACAGCTAGTTCTGTCTATACAGCTAGTTCTGTCTATACAGCTAGTTCTATCTATACAGCTAGTTCTGTCTATACAGCTAGTTATGTCTGTACGTCTAGTTCTGTCTATACAGCTAGTTCTGTCTATACGACTAGTTCTGTCTATACAGCTAGTTCTGTCTATACGACTAGTTCTGTCTATACAGCTAGTTCTGTCTATACAGCTAGTTCTATCTATACAGCTAGTTCTGTCTATACAGCTAGTTCTGTCTGTACGTCTAGTTCTGTCTATACAGCTAGTTCTGTCTATACGACTAGTTCTGTCTATACAGCTAGTTCTGTCTATACAGCTAGTTCTATCTATACAGCTAGTTCTGTCTATACAGCTAGTTCTGTCTATACAGCTAGTTCTGTCTATACAGTTAGTTCTGTCTATACAGCTAGTTCTATCTATACAGCTAGTTCTGTCTATACAACTAGTTCTGTCTATACAGCTAGTTCTGTCTATACAGCTAGTTCTGTCTATACAGCTAGTTCTGTCTATACAGCTAGTTCTATCTATACAGCTAGTTCTGTCTATACAGCTAGTTCTATCTATACATCTAGTTCTGTCTATACAGCTAGTTCTGTCTATACAGCTAGTTCTGTCTATACAACTAGTTCTGTCTATACAGCTAGTTCTGTCTATACAGATAGTTCTGTCTATACAGCTAGTTCTGTCTATACAGCTAGTTCTGTCTATACAGCTAGTTCTGTCTATACAGCTAGTTCTATCTATACAGCTAGTTCTGTCTATACAGCTAGTTCTGTCTCTACAGCTAGTTATGTCTATACAGCTAGTGCTGTCTATACAGCTAGTTCTGTCTATACAGCTAGTTCTGTCTCTACAGCTAGTTCTGTCTATATAGCTAGTTCTGTCTATACAGCTAGTTCTGTCTGTATGGCTAGTTCTGTCTATACAGCTAGTTCTGTCTATACAGCTAGTTCTGTCTATACAGCTAGTTCTGTCTGTGCGTCTAGTGCTGTCTATACGACTAGTTCTGTCTATACAGCTAGTTCTGTCTATACAGCTAGTTCTGTCTATACAGCTAGTTCTGTCTATACAGCTAGTTCTGTCTATACAGCTAGTTCTGTCTATACAGCTAGTTCTGTCTATACGACTAGTTCTGTCTATACAGCTAGTTCTGTCTATACAGCTAGTTCTATCTATACAGCTAGTTCTGTCTATACAGCTAGTTCTGTCTATACAGCTAGTTCTGTCTATACAGCTAGTTCTGTCTATACAGCTAGTTCTGTCTATACGACTAGTTCTGTCTATACAGCTAGTTCTGTCTATACAGCTAGTTCTATCTATACAGCTAGTTCTGTCTATACAGCTAGTTCTGTCTATACAGCTAGTTCTGTCTATACAGCTAGTTCTGTCTATACAGCTAGTTCTGTCTATACAGCTAGTTCTGTCTATACAGCTAGTTCTGTCTATACAGCTAGTTCTGTCTATACAGCTAGTTCTGTCTATACAGCTAGTTCTGTCTATACAGCTAGTTCTGTCTATACAGCTAGTTCTGTCTATACAGTTAGTTCTATCTATACAGCTAGTTCTGTCTATACAGCTAGTTCTGTCTATACAGCTAGTTCTGTCTATACAGCTAGTTCTGTCTATACGACTAGTTCTGTCTATACAGCTAGTTCTATCTATACAGCTAGTTCTGTCTATACAGCTAGTTCTGTCTATACAGCTAGTTCTGTCTATACAGCTAGTTCTGTCTATACAGTTAGTTCTGTCTATACAGCTAGTTCTGTCTATACAGCTAGTTCTGTCTGTACGTCTAGTTCTGTCTATACAGCTAGTTCTGTCTATACGACTAGTTCTGTCTATACAGCCAGTTCTATCTATACAGTTAGTTCTGTCTATACAGCTAGTTCTGTCTATACAGCTAGTTCTGTCTATACAGCTAGTTCTGTCTATACAGCTAGTTCTGTCTATACAGCTAGTTCTGTCTATACAGCTAGTTCTGTCTATACATCTAGTTCTGTCTATACAGCTAGTTCTGTCTATACAGTTAGTTCTGTCTCTACAGCTAGTTCTGTCTATACAGTTAGTTCTGTCTATACAGTTAGTTCTGTCTATACAGTTAGTTCTGTCTATACGACTAGTTCTGTCTATACAGCTAGTTCTGTCTATACAGCTAGTTCTGTCTATACAGCTAGTTCTGTCTATACAGCTAGTTCTGTCTATACAGCTAGTTCTGTCTATACAGCTAGTTCTGTCTATACAGCTAGTTCTGTCTATACGACTAGTTCTGTCTATACAGCTAGTTCTGTCTATACAGCTAGTTCTATCTATACAGCTAGTTCTGTCTATACAGCTAGTTCTGTCTATACAGCTAGTTCTGTCTATACAGCTAGTTCTGTCTATACAGCTAGTTCTGTCTATACAGCTAGTTCTGTCTATACAGCTAGTTCTGTCTATACAGCTAGTTCTGTCTATACAGCTAGTTCTGTCTATACAGCTAGTTCTGTCTATACAGCTAGTTCTGTCTATACAGCTAGTTCTGTCTATACAGTTAGTTCTATCTATACAGCTAGTTCTGTCTATACAGCTAGTTCTGTCTATACAGCTAGTTCTGTCTATACAGCTAGTTCTGTCTATACGACTAGTTCTGTCTATACAGCTAGTTCTATCTATACAGCTAGTTCTGTCTATACAGCTAGTTCTGTCTATACAGCTAGTTCTGTCTATACAGCTAGTTCTGTCTATACAGTTAGTTCTGTCTATACAGCTAGTTCTGTCTATACAGCTAGTTCTGTCTGTACGTCTAGTTCTGTCTATACAGCTAGTTCTGTCTATACGACTAGTTCTGTCTATACAGCTAGTTCTATCTATACAGTTAGTTCTGTCTATACAGCTAGTTCTGTCTATACAGCTAGTTCTGTCTATACAGCTAGTTCTGTCTATACAGCTAGTTCTGTCTATACAGCTAGTTCTGTCTATACAGCTAGTTCTGTCTATACATCTAGTTCTGTCTATACAGCTAGTTCTGTCTATACAGTTAGTTCTGTCTCTACAGCTAGTTCTGTCTATACAGTTAGTTCTGTCTATACAGTTAGTTCTGTCTATACAGTTAGTTCTGTCTATACGACTAGTTCTGTCTATACAGCTAGTTCTATCTATACAGTTAGTTCTGTCTATACAGCTAGTTCTGTCTCTACAGCTAGTTCTGTCTATACAGCTAGTTCTGTCTATACAGCTAGTTCTGTCTATACAGCTAGTTCTGTCAATACGACTAGTTCTGTCTATACAGCTAGTTCTGTCTATACAGCTAGTTCTGTCTATACAGCTAGTTCTGTCTATACAGCTAGTTCTGTCTATACAGCTAGTTCTGTCTATACAGTTAGTTCTGTCTATACAGCTAGTTCTGTCTATACAGCTAGTTCTGTCTATACAGCTAGTTCTGTCTATACAGCTAGTTCTGTCTATACAGCTAGTTCTATCTATACAGCTAGTTCTGTCTATACAGCTAGTTCTATCTATACAGCTAGTTCTGTCTATACAGCTAGTTCTATCTATACAGCTAGTTCTGTCTATACAGTTAGTTCTGTCTATACAGCTAGTTCTATCTATACAGCTAGTTCTGTCTATACAGTTAGTTATGTCTATACAGCTAGTTCTGTCTATACAGCTAGTTCTATCTATACAACTAGTTCTGTCTATACAGCTAGTTATGTCTATACAGCTAGTTCTGTCTATACAGCTAGTTCTGTCTATACAGCTAGTTCTGTCTATACAGCTAGTTCTGTCTATACAGCTAGTTCTGTCTATACGACTAGTTCTGTCTATACAACTAGTTCTGTCTATACAGCTAGTTCTGTCTATACAGCTAGTTCTGTCGATACAGCTAGTTCTGTCTGTACGACTAGTTCTGTCTATACAGCTAGTTCTGTCTATACAGCTAGTTCTGTCTATACAGCTAGTTCTGTCTATACAGCTAGTTCTGTCTATACAGCTAGTTCTGTCTATACAGCTAGTTCTATCTATACAGCTAGTTCTGTCTATACAGCTAGTTCTGTCTATACAGCTAGTTCTGTCTATACAGCTAGTTCTGTCTATACAGCTAGTTCTGTCTATACAGCTAGTTCTATCTATACAGCTAGTTCTATCTATACAGCTAGTTCTGTCTATACAGCTAGTTCTGTCTATACAGCTAGTTCTGTCTATACAGCTAGTGCTGTCTATACAGCTAGTTCTGTCTATACAGCTAGTTCTGTCTATACAGCTAGTGCTGTCTATACGACTACTTCTGTCTATACAGCTAGTTCTGTCTATACAGCTAGTTCTGTCTATACAGCTAGTTCTGTCTATACAGCTAGTTCTGTCTATACAGCTAGTTCTGTCTATACAGCTAGTGCTGTCTATACAGCTAGTTCTGTCTATACAGCTAGTTCTGTCTATACAGCTAGTTCTGTCTATACAGCTAGTTCTGTCTATACAGCTAGTTCTGTCTATACAGCTAGTTCTGTCTATACAGCTAGTTCTGTCTATACAGCTAGTTCTGTCTATACAGCTAGTTCTGTCTATACAGCTAGTTCTGTCTATACAGCTAGTTCTATCTATACAGCTAGTTCTGTCTATACAGCTAGTTCTGTCTATACAGCTAGTTCTGTCTATACAGCTAGTTCTGTCTATACAGCTAGTTCTGTCTATACAGCTAGTTCTGTCTATACAGCTAGTTCTGTCTATACAGCTAGTTCTGTCTATACAGCTAGTTCTCTCTATACAGCTAGTTCTGTCTATACAGCTAGTTCTATCTATACAGCTAGTTCTGTCTATACAGCTAGTTCTGTCTCTACAGCTAGTTCTGTCTATACAGCTAGTTCTGTCTCTACAGCTAGTTCTGTCTATACAGCTAGTTCTGTCTCTACAGTTAGTTCTGTCTGTACGTCTAGTTCTGTCTATACAGCTAGTTCTGTCTATACAGTTAGTTCTGTCTATACAGCTAGTTCTGTCTATACAGCTAGTTCTATCTATACAGCTAGTTCTGTCTATACGACTAGTTCTGTCTATACAGCTAGTTCTGTCTATACAGCTAGTTCTGTCTATACAGCTAGTTCTGTCTATACAGCTAGTTCTGTCTATACAGCTAGTTCTATCTATACAGCTAGTTCTGTCTATACAGCTAGTTCTGTCTATACAGCTAGTTCTGTCTATGGAGCTAGTGCTGTCTATACAACTAGTTCTGTCTATACAGCTAGTTCTGTCTATACAGCTAGTTCTGTCTATACAGCTAGTTCTATCTATACAGCTAGTTCTGTCTATACAGCTAGTTCTATCTATACAGCTAGTTCTGTCTATACAGCTAGTTCTGTCTATACAGCTAGTTCTGTCTATACAGCTAGTTCTGTCTATACGACTAGTTCTGTCTATACAGCTAGTTCTGTCTATACGACTAGTTCTGTCTATACAGCTAGTTCTGTCTATACAGCTAGTTCTATCTATACAGCTAGTTCTGTCTATACAGCTAGTTCTATCTATACAGCTAGTTCTGTCTATACAGCTAGTTCTGTCTATACAGCTAGTTCTGTCTATACAGCTAGTTCTGTCTATACAGTTAGTTCTGTCTATACAGCTAGTTCTGTCTATACGACTAGTTCTGTCTATACAGCTAGTTCTGTCTATACGACTAGTTCTGTCTATACAGCTAGTTCTGTCTATACAGCTAGTTCTATCTATACAGCTAGTTCTGTCTATACAGCTAGTTCTATCTATACAGCTAGTTCTGTCTATACAGCTAGTTCTGTCTATACAGCTAGTTCTGTCTATACAGCTAGTTCTGTCTATACAGCTAGTTCTGTCTATACGACTAGTTCTGTCTATACAGCTAGTTCTGTCTATACAGCTAGTTCTGTCTATACAGCTAGTTCTGTCTATACAGCTAGTTCTGTCTATACAGCTAGTTCTGTCTATACAGCTAGTTCTGTCTATACAGCTAGTTCTGTCTATACAGCTAGTTCTGTCTATACAGCTAGTTCTATCTATACAGCTAGTTCTGTCTATACAGCTAGTTCTGTCTATACAGCTAGTTCTGTCTATACAGCTAGTTCTGTCTCTACAGTTAGTTCTGTCTATACAGCTAGTTCTGTCTATACAGCTAGTTCTGTCTATACAGCTAGTTCTGTCTATACAGCTAGTTCTGTCTATACAGCTAGTTCTATCTATACAGCTAGTTCTGTCTATACAGCTAGTTCTGTCTATACAGCTAGTTCTGTCTCTACAGTTAGTTCTGTCTATACAGCTAGTTCTGTCTATACAGCTAGTTCTGTCTATACAGCTAGTTCTGTCTATACAGCTAGTTCTGTCTGTACGTCTAGTTCTGTCTATACAGCTAGTTATGTCTATACAGCTAGTTCTGTCTATACAGCTAGTTCTGTCTATACAGCTAGTTCTGTCTATACAGCTAGTTCTGTCTGTACGTCTAGTGCTGTCTATACAGCTAGTTCTGTCTATACAGCTAGTTCTGTCTATACAGCTAGTTCTGTCTATACAGCTAGTTCTGTCTATACAGCTAGTTCTGTCTGTACGTCTAGTGCTGTCTATACGTCTAGTTCTGTCTATACAGCTAGTTCTGTCTATACAGCTAGTTCTGTCTATACAGCTAGTTCTGTCTATACAGCTAGTTCTGTCTATACAGCTAGTTCTGTCTGTACGTCTAGTGCTGTCTATACGTCTAGTTCTGTCTATACAGCTAGTTCTGTCTATACAGCTAGTTCTGTCTATACAGCTAGTTCTGTCTATACAGCTAGTTCTATCTATACAGCTAGTTCTGTCTATACAGCTAGTTCTGTCTATACAGCTAGTTCTGTCTCTACAGTTAGTTCTGTCTATACAGCTAGTTCTGTCTATACAGCTAGTTCTGTCTATACAGCTAGTTCTGTCTATACAGCTAGTTCTGTCTGTACGTCTAGTTCTGTCTATACAGCTAGTTATGTCTATACAGCTAGTTCTGTCTATACAGCTAGTTCTGTCTATACAGCTAGTTCTGTCTGTACGTCTAGTGCTGTCTATACAGCTAGTTCTGTCTATACAGCTAGTTCTGTCTATACAGCTAGTTCTGTCTATACAGCTAGTTCTGTCTATACAGCTAGTTCTGTCTGTACGTCTAGTGCTGTCTATACGTCTAGTTCTGTCTATACAGCTAGTTCTGTCTATACAGCTAGTTCTGTCTATACGAATAGTTCTGTCTATACAGCTAGTTCTGTCTATACGACTAGTTCTGTCTATACAGCTAGTTCTGTCTATACAGCTAGTTCTATCTATACAGCTAGTTCTGTCTATACAGCTAGTTCTATCTATACAGCTAGTTCTGTCTATACAGCTAGTTCTGTCTATACAGCTAGTTCTGTCTATACAGCTAGTTCTGTCTATACAGTTAGTTCTGTCTATACAGCTAGTTCTGTCTATACGACTAGTTCTGTCTATACAGCTAGTTCTGTCTATACGACTAGTTCTGTCTATACAGCTAGTTCTGTCTATACAGCTAGTTCTATCTATACAGCTAGTTCTGTCTATACAGCTAGTTCTATCTATACAGCTAGTTCTGTCTATACAGCTAGTTCTGTCTATACAGCTAGTTCTGTCTATACAGCTAGTTCTGTCTATACAGCTAGTTCTGTCTATACGACTAGTTCTGTCTATACAGCTAGTTCTGTCTATACAGCTAGTTCTGTCTATACAGCTAGTTCTGTCTATACAGCTAGTTCTGTCTATACAGCTAGTTCTGTCTATACAGCTAGTTCTGTCTATACAGCTAGTTCTGTCTATACAGCTAGTTCTGTCTATACAGCTAGTTCTATCTATACAGCTAGTTCTGTCTATACAGCTAGTTCTGTCTATACAGCTAGTTCTGTCTATACAGCTAGTTCTGTCTCTACAGTTAGTTCTGTCTATACAGCTAGTTCTGTCTATACAGCTAGTTCTGTCTATACAGCTAGTTCTGTCTATACAGCTAGTTCTGTCTATACAGCTAGTTCTATCTATACAGCTAGTTCTGTCTATACAGCTAGTTCTGTCTATACAGCTAGTTCTGTCTCTACAGTTAGTTCTGTCTATACAGCTAGTTCTGTCTATACAGCTAGTTCTGTCTATACAGCTAGTTCTGTCTATACAGCTAGTTCTGTCTGTACGTCTAGTTCTGTCTATACAGCTAGTTATGTCTATACAGCTAGTTCTGTCTATACAGCTAGTTCTGTCTATACAGCTAGTTCTGTCTGTACGTCTAGTGCTGTCTATACAGCTAGTTCTGTCTATACAGCTAGTTCTGTCTATACAGCTAGTTCTGTCTATACAGCTAGTTCTGTCTATACAGCTAGTTCTGTCTGTACGTCTAGTGCTGTCTATACGTCTAGTTCTGTCAATACAGCTAGTTCTGTCTATACAGCTAGTTCTGTCTATACAGCTAGTTCTGTCTATACAGCTAGTTCTGTCTATACAGCTAGTTCTGTCTGTACGTCTAGTGCTGTCTATACGTCTAGTTCTGTCTATACAGCTAGTTCTGTCTATACAGCTAGTTCTGTCTATACAGCTAGTTCTGTCTATACAGCTAGTTCTATCTATACAGCTAGTTCTGTCTATACAGCTAGTTCTGTCTATACAGCTAGTTCTGTCTCTACAGTTAGTTCTGTCTATACAGCTAGTTCTGTCTATACAGCTAGTTCTGTCTATACAGCTAGTTCTGTCTATACAGCTAGTTCTGTCTGTACGTCTAGTTCTGTCTATACAGCTAGTTATGTCTATACAGCTAGTTCTGTCTATACAGCTAGTTCTGTCTATACAGCTAGTTCTGTCTGTACGTCTAGTGCTGTCTATACAGCTAGTTCTGTCTATACAGCTAGTTCTGTCTATACAGCTAGTTCTGTCTATACAGCTAGTTCTGTCTATACAGCTAGTTCTGTCTGTACGTCTAGTGCTGTCTATACGTCTAGTTCTGTCTATACAGCTAGTTCTGTCTATACAGCTAGTTCTGTCTATACAGCTAGTTCTGTCTATACAGCTAGTTCTGTCTATACAGCTAGTTCTGTCTGTACGTCTAGTGCTGTCTATACGTCTAGTTCTGTCTATACAGCTAGTTCTGTCTATACAGCTAGTTCTGTCTATACAGCTAGTTCTGTCTATACAGCTAGTTCTGTCTATACAGCTAGTTCTGTCTATACAGCTAGTTCTGTCTATACAGCTAGTTCTGTCTATACAGCTAGTTCTGTCTATACAGTTAGTTCTGTCTATACGACTCTTTATGTCTGTATGGCTAGTTCTGTCTATATGGCTTGTGGCTACCGCTCAGCCACAATTCTTTTGTCTTCCACTTCACACACGGTTACCATATACTTGGAACTTAACAACTTGGATCCTGCTAGATATTAAAACCCAACTCAAACCATATGACATACAAAAACCCACCCCACCTCATCTGTACACACACACACACCCACAGTCACACCCACACATACACCAATATATGTAAAAACATAATACACACCTATAACACACATACAAACATACACACATGCACACAGTTGCCTTCATGGTTTATGAATAATCTGCATTGCAGTTTAGACTTCATTTATATTCCAGAATGAAAGGAGACTTAGACGAAATTCCTGCAAGACAACTGGATGGCTATAGGCAGTGGCTCTCCATAATAGACCATCATTAATGAACAAATTAAATAATATAAAACCCCAAACGCGTACCATTATATGCATTTTTCGTGGAATACAGCTACAGTCCGTTACGTTCTGAGTTCAAATCACGCCAAGGTTAACTTTGCCTTCATCCTTAAGGGCTCGATAAAATAAAGTACGAGTCACGCAGTGGGATCGAATTAATCGAATTTACCCTCCCCTAAAATGGTTGACCTTGAGCCAAAGTGAGAAACCTTTATATGCATTATTCGTGGCATAGAGTTAAGGTCCTTTACGTCTGAATTCAACTCCCGCTTTGATTTTCATCATGACGGGGTTGATAAAATAATATACCAGTAACGCACTGGGGCCGATTTCATTGACTATCCCCATCCCCAGAATTGTTGGCCGTGTGCCTAAATCATAAGTCATTATTACAATATGCATTACACTGTAGACTTTGAGCAAGTAAGTGTAAGAACAGACGAGCACGTGTACCTATGGTTTGTAGATATCATAGCAACACTATAAATCTTGTTAAGAAATGAAAGGACAACTAAAATATATAAATTGGTCAAGAGATAAGAATAAAAGACAGGAAAATGGAAAGTGAATAATTATCAATATCCTGAGTATATAGTTAACAAGTTAGAGAAGAAGAACGGTAGAATGGAATTTTTTTAGAAGGTACAGTAATATATTTTGTTACAAAAAGTAAAAGCTATCCTTATCATAGAGAGTGAACGTGTTCAATTAATGCCTGTTTAGATAATACATTATACTATGAAGAAAAGAATGAAAGAAAGAATTAGGTGTGAAGAGATAAGAATAAAGATAAGAGTTAGAACGAAGTTGGGCAGAACATTTAGACAGAGCAAAGAAAACCAGGAGGAAAAGAAAGATGGTGAAAATTTGGGGAGATAGAAAATGTGTAAGTCAGAAGCGTCATCAAAGATTACATGGCAATGGTTTTTTCACTCTCTCTCGCTCTCTTTCTCTCTCTTTCTCTGTCTTTCTCTCTCTCTATCTCTCTTTGTATATATATATATATATATATATATATATATATATATATATATATATATATACATATATATATATATATATATATATACATATATATAAAATTATAAGCTTGAAGCCTCATGGATCGTGCATCGATTACACGAGTACACAAAGTACAAGCGAAACTGTCGACTGTCGGGGCTAGAGGAATACTGGTAAACATGTATCTATTATTTCTTCAAACTTACATTTTAAACTTAGCTCCGATTAATTAATTATTTAGTTGATTAATTTCTCCGGAATAATAAGAAAAATTAGATAAATTTTATCTGCCTATTCTTCAAACTTATAATTTTATATATATATGTATATATCTATCTATCTATATATTATATATATATATATATATATATATATATATATATATACAATATATTAACAAATGGAAACTATATTTATAAAACCATATTTATTTCATTATACATATATTTTATCTGATGAAAGCGCACCATAATTTGCCTCGGTGGCCCTTGAAATATGTATAATGAAATAAATATGGTTTTATAAATATAGTTTCCATTTCTTAATATATTGTATATTTACTCCAATAATTTGTTGAGTCCTTTATATCAGTTATAAAAATATTTTGCTTGTTGTATCCCAACAAATTAAATATAACCTCTACATATATATATATATATATATATATATATATATATATATATATATATATATATATATATATATATAATTATAAGTTTGAAGAATAGGCAGATAAAATTTACCTAATTTTTCTTATTATTCCGGAGAAATTAATCAACTAAATAATTAATTAATCGGAGCTAAGTTTAAAATGTAAGTTTGAAGAAATAATAGATACATGTTTACCAGTATTCCTCTAGACCCGACAGTCGACAGTTTCGCTTGTACTTTGTGTACACGTGTAATCGATGCACGATCCATGACGCTTCAAGCTTATCAAGAGACTCCCTCAAGACCGATTTTTTTTCCAAAGTGATCGCTGCCAGCAACAAATCCGAAAGCGGTGAAAATTATCACGTGCGAGTGGTCAACATAGAAGTGTTGTGAAGGGTAAACTGCTGGCCAGTAAGTTCATTGCTAGAAGAAGCAGTTAGTTTGAGCCTAATTTTACTCAACCGTAAGGGAGTTAGTACAAAGTCAGTGGAAACACATATATATTTAAACATGAGCATAGACACATATATGAGTGTAGCCTGTCTTCAGCGGTGTAGCTCAATGAATGAATGAATTAAATAAATAATCATTAATCAGAGCTTATTAATTTCTCCGGACTAAGAAGAAACATTAGGTAAATGTTATCTGTCTCTTCTTCAAACTTATAATTTTATATAGTTCTGAGTAATGATTATCTATTTAATTAATTCATTCATTGAGCCACATCGTTGAAGGTAGGCTACACGCATATATGTATCTATGCTCATGCTTAATATATGTGTCCCTTCTGAACTTATATATATACATACATAGTCTGATGAACTAACGATTCTAGAGTCGGGTGCGAACAGTACCTTGATCTGATCCATCGTGAAACGCGCGTGAATAAACATAATGCTATATTGATACTTCGTTCCTGTTACTTACTATAATAATAATAATAATAATAATAATAATAATAAAAATAATAATAAATAATAATTCTTTCTTTTTTAATCACAAGGGTTTACACAAAGTAGACATTAAGGACAGTACAGGACAATACAGGAGGGTTCAAAAGGGCATTTCTGCGTGTAAAATAACAAGAAACAGAAGATGTAATAATAGAACAATGAAAAAATTCCCCGATAGGGGGGAGACTTCCGAGGGACATTCGTGGAGAAAGCCCATTAAAAAGCCACAGTGACCCTGACCACCAGGGAAAGTGCCCTCTCCCAGTTTTCCACCTTTAATTTACAGACACATACTCACAGTAGGCCCATTCACTCGGGCCATTCTTGCCTCTCTCACCCATCTTAATAATAATAATAATAATAATGCTTTCTTTATTAACCACAAGGGTTTACACAAAGTAGACATTAAGGACAGTACAGGACAATACAGGACGGTACAAATGGGGATTTCTGCAAGTAAAAAAAAAAAAAAACGTAGGATGTAATAAAAAGAACAATGAAAACTTCCCCACTAGGGAGGCGACTTCCGAGGGTCATTTGTGGGGAAAGCCCATTAATAAAGCCACAGTGAACCTGACCACCAGGGCAAGTGTCCTCTCCCAGTTTTCCACCTTCAATTTACAGGCATATACTCAGAGTAGGTCCATTCACTCGCACCATTCTTGCCTCTCTCACCCATCTTTCAACAAAAAGTTGGGAAGAGAGAACTTCCCTCTCTACCCTGATTTTCCTTTTCAAATGAAATTTGAAAAAGTTAACCAGGGCATCACCGAAGAGGTAAGTGCTCGTCTTCAGCCCTTTCAGACGCGTCCACCATACTATCTCTTTCGCCATGGCCACCAGACAGATAAAAACTGCCTGCCCTTCCCGGCTAAAGGAAGAGGGCGGGGAAATCCTCACGATGGACTCAGCTGATAGCCGGATCCGTTCTACACGCCACAGCAGGTGTTCGACATAAACCCACAAGTCAGCAATGCTCGGACACTGGACGAGTGCATGTAGGACGGTTTCGTCGAACAGCGTGGATCTCGGACATGCCCGGTAGACGGCACTTCCGTGCCTGTAGAGTTTATCCCGAACTGGCAAAGCTCCTCGGTAGAACTGCCAGGCTAGGAATTTCTGGAAATTGTCCATAGGCCCCGACCCGAAAGTTCTTCCGAAGAGATTGGCTAGTTGATTTTCGTTGACGCCTAGAGTTTCCCCAAGCACGTCGTCGCTCTTCCACTCCACTAATCCTCTATAGAACGCCAAGATGGAGTTTCCACCGATCACATTGCCCGATTGGTCGAGGGCTGTGATCGCCTGAAGACATTCCAGTCTCCAAGCGCTCCCTCTCGGTCTTCGCTTGACCCAGGACTGCAGCTCCGTCAAGGAGACGAGCTGGGGAAATACGTGTCTAGCAAACGGCGACCACACCTGATCACCGTCGAGGAAGAGGTGGAGATGTCGTAGCCTGAGCGCGTGTATGCGCATCATCAGCCACGGCACGCCCAGCCCTCCGCGTAGCGGGTGTTGACAGCAGATGGACCTCCTGACCATCGGAGCGCGTCCCTTCCACAAAAAGCTAAAGAGCAAACGCTCCAGCGCAGTCAGGCGGGGCTTAGCACAAGGTACGACGGTCGGGCGGTAGTAGAAGACGGACGCGATGTACGCGTTAGCCACCTCCGCTCGACCTTTCAGGGATAGCTTCCTCTCCGCCCATTTCTGGGTGAGAGAAGCCACCCTGCTCGTCACCTCGTCCCAGTTTTTGTCCGTCTGGAAGTCCGGACCGAACCAGACCCCTAGCAATTTAACCGGTCCGTCCGTCCAGCGCCCGACAACGCTGCTGGACGGCATGGACCTGCCTCACCAGGTGCCGACCTGCAGGCCCACTGACTTTTCCTGGTTGATCATTGCTCCTGTCACCGCTTCGTATTCTCTTAGTGTAGTGCCGATCGCCTCGATGTGTTTGGCGTTCGACACCACTACGGTGCATTGTCCGCATATGCTGACACGGATCTTCCGCATCCTAGTTCGCGCGGGACCCCCCTCAACGTCTCCAGTTTGTGCAGTAATGGATCGAGAGTCAATACGTACAAGAGGGACGAGAGGGGACATCCTTGGCGGACCGAGCGCATGATGTTGAACGGTTCCGACCGAAACGTGACCGTTCACTCTCACCACAGAGCAGATGTCGCTGTGCACGGCAGCGATCCAGCCTCTGAAGACGGACCCAAAGCCAGCCGCCTTCAGCGTTACCTAGCGGCAGCTGTTTAGAGATTTTCAAAATATCTCCCGTTGTCAGGAGATTCCTGTCATTCAGCATGAATACATGGAAAACGACACTCCTTTTGAATAGTGAAAAAAATTCACTTGAAGCTGGAGAAGTTAATATTAATTGTGGAATTTTCAGGGTGACTCTTTATCACCGCTTTTATTCTGCATCGCACTTATACCATTGAGTAAAATGCTCAATGAAACAAAACATGCATATAAATTCTATGACAAAACCATTAATCACTTGTTCTACATGGATGACCTGAAACTATTTGCAAAAAATTATGAACAATTGCAAGGGCTATTATCCACTGTAAAGCAGTTCAGTGATGATATTAAAATGGAGTTTGGACTAGATAAATGCGCCAAAGCAACGTTTACCAGAGGAAAGCTGCTGAAAAGTTCAGACATTAATCTTGATCGGGGGAATGTGATAAAAGAACTTGATCAAGAGGAAACTTACAAATATATAGGTGTTTGTGAAGGAGACGGAATCAAGCACTCGACAATGAGGGAAAGGATAAGGAATCTTAAGCAATCTTAAGAACGGAATTGAATGCAAGGAATAGGATCGATGCCATAAACACGCTTGCCATACCAGTAGTAACCTACAGTTACAATGTCATCAACTGGTCAAGCACAGATATCCGTAGGCTCGATACAAAAATTAGAAAATTCTTAACCATGCACAGAATGCATCACCCTAAGACAGATACAGATAGAATATATCTCCCTAGGAAAGAAGGAGGACGTGGGTTAATCCAGTTAGATATTGCGTTGAAAACTGCAACAATTGGATTAGCTACATATCTAAGGGAATCACATGATTGGATGATCAAACTCGCTTTGAAACACGAAAGCATCAAAAGATCATACTCCATTACAAAAGATGCACAAAGATACAGTAATGGACTACAAATTTCAGAAGTCCCATTTACTACTGAAATGGAAAACACAGAAAACGCAAAGCAGGTAAAAGTAACTGCAAAGAAAGAACTGCTACAGAAACTGGCTAAGAAATGGCAAGAAAAGCCTCTGCATGGAAAATATCCAGAAAGAGCTAACAATCCTGATGTTGACAAAATTTAACCCATCAGTGGTTGGCATCCTCTGGACTGAAATCGGAGACTGAAGAACTGATTATATCAGCACAAGATCAGTGTCTGCCAACAAAAAATTACCAAGCCAACATAATAAAAAATGGATGCAACCCATTATGCCGTGTATGTAAAAAACAACCAGAGACCATTGATCATATAATTTCAATGTGCAGTCCTATAGCTCCAACCGAATACCTAAACAGGCATGACAGAGCTGCACAATACATACATTGGATAATGTGTAAACATTTTGATCTGCCCCATCAAAAGAATTGATGGGAGCATCAACCACCTCCCATACTTGAAAAAGATCACATCTCAATCTTGTGGAACTTTAGCATCCAAACAGACCGAAAAATAGATGCAAATAGACCTGATATAATACTGAAGGATTTTAAAAAGAGGGTATGCCTGCTAATTGATATGTCCGTTCCAATAGACAAGAATGTATCTATAAAATCATTTGAAAAATTGAGCAAGTATAAGGACCTGGAGGTAAAAATTGGAAAAATGTGGACATTGAGAACTAAATCAATACCAGTGGTTGTAGGTGCTCTAGGAATGATACCTAAGAGGTCTAATGATTACTTATCGCAAATCCCAGGAAACCCGCGTATAGGAGAAATACAAAATATAGTACTAATGGGAACTGCCCATTTACTAAGGAAGATTCTGTCAATATAAGTACATCACAAGTCTAAACACCTAAAGATGCATGTGTGAGTATGTATGTTCTTTCTTGAACATGGTGGACCTTGTTGTCTCTTGAGGTCACTGGTTGTGACTTGGTGATAACTCGTATGAACATAAAGCAAGATAAATGCAACTATAATAATAATAATAATAATAATAATAATATTGTTAAGAAAAAGTTACTAACTGATATAGAAATTGATCAGATCAAGCAATTAACACAAAGTCAGCGAAGGGAAAATGAAACATGTGTCAGTGAAAACGAGGTAAATTGTAACACTTCGAATCCCAGGGTTGGGGCGGAATCACTGACAGGAGAACAAATTAAAGAAAGGATCGAAAAAGTGGAGGGAGTGCATGCTCAAGATAAAACTCAAAATAAAACAATGAGATCGTAAATGATAAAGAGATGAATGAGAATGAACTTGCCAACTTGAAGAATGAAATTATGATCGAATGGATGAAAATGAAAGAATCTGACATGGGTGAACGAGACACTCTCCCTAAGATCCAGAACTCCAAACAGAACCAAAAGATAATACACAACACTAACATAATTCTCAAAAACATTATCATCACAAACAAGCTAAACATTACTGAACTAAATCATCTCTATTATGCATCGGCTAAAGTCACCACGCACTTATGTGGAGTGAAAATGAAAAAAACAAAGAAATTTCCATAAGAAACCTACTTGGCAAGAGAACATCAATCGCCAAATAAACCTTCTCCGATCTGACATGGAAATGTTAACAAACTACAAATTAGGTGAACATGTCAAACAAACTAAACTTAGAAAATTGAAAAGAAAATGCAGTGTAAAAATCAACAAGTGACATAGACATGCTGATAGAAATAATCAAGCAAAACTGTCGACCAAAGCTGCTCGGATAAGGCGCTTTGAAAAATGATCTATATTCTATAAGGACAATAATATGTTCAAGAACAACTAAAGAAACTTCTACAGAAAAATTGGCAAGTCAACAATAACTGCTAAATCAATACCACCCAAGGAGGAAGTGCAAGAATTCTGGGGAAAAAATATGTGCCGAAGAAAAGGTTCATAATATACATGGATAGACAGATAAATGAAAGATACAGCTCACCTTGAGGAACAAACATGGTGAAATATGACAGTTGAACAGTTGCGTTTGGCTCTTACAGAAACCAGCAAATGGAAATCCCCATGGAAAGACAAAATACCAAAATACCAAATTTTGGGATTAATTTTTTGATAAAATTTTGGATAAATTTTTGGATGAGCTGTTAGCCCAACTTTACAATGAAATGGTTAAGGAGCCAGAAAATATACCATCATAGCTAGTTAACGGCATTACATTCCTACTTCCGAAGAATGATGAGACAAACAATCCCCAAAATTACAGACCGATAACTTGCTTGACCACACTGTATAACATTTTAACATCAGTCCTAACTGAATATACATATGATCACCTGATAACAAATTATCTATTTCCCAATGAGCAGAAAGGGTGTAAACGGGGCTCATATGGATGTAAATATCATCTTTTGGTTAACAAAATGATACTGGAAGACTGTCATAATAGACACAAAAATCTATCAATTGCTTGGATAGATTGCAAAAAAAGCATTCGATAGTTTGCCACACAGTTGGATTGAAAAATGTTTAGAGATTTTCAAAATGTCTCTCGTTGTCAGGAGGATCCTGTCATTCAGTATGAAGACATGGAAAACGACGCTCCTTTTGAATAGTGAAAAGATAACACTGGAAGCTGGAAAAGTTAATATTATTTGTGGAATTTTTCAGGGTGACTCTTTATCACCGCTTTTATTCTGCATCACACTTATACCATTAAGTAAAATGCTCAATGAAACAAAAGATGGATATAAATTCTATGACAAAACCATTAATCACTTTGTCTACATGGATGACCTAAAACTATTTGCAAAAAATTATGAACAATTGCAAGGGCTATTATCCACTGTAAAGCAGTTCAGTGATGATATTAAAATGGAGTTTGGACTAGATAAATGCGCCAAAGCAACGTTTACCAGAGGAAAGCTGCTGAAAAGTTCAGACATTAACCTTGATCGGGGGAATGTGAAAAGAGAACTTGATCAAGAAGAAACTTACAAATATATAGGTGTTTGTGAAGGAGACGGAATCAAGCACTCGACAATGAGGGAAAGGATAAGGAATCTTAAGCAATCTTAAGAACGGAATTGAATGCAAGGAATAGGATCGATGCCATAAACACCCTTGCCATACCAGTAGTAACCTACAGTTACAATGTCATCAACTGGTCAAGCACAGAGATCCGTAGGCTCGATACAAAAATTCGAACATTCTTAACCATGCACAGAATGCATCACCGTAAGACAGATACAGATAGAATATATCTCCCTAGGAAAGAAGGAGGGCGTGGGTTAATCCAGTTAGAGATTGCGTTGAAAACTGCAACAATTGGATTATCTACATATCTAAGGGAATCACATGATTGTATGATCAAACTCGTTTTGAAACTCGAAAGAATCAAAAGATCATACGCCATTACAAAAGATGCACAAAGATACAGTAATGGACTACAAATTTCAGAAGTCCCATTTACTGCTGAAATGAAAAATACAGAAAAAGGCAAAGCAGGTAAAAGTAACTGCAAAGAAAGAACTGCTACAGAAACTGGCTAAAAAAAGCAAGAAAAGCCTCTGTATGGAAAATACCCAGAAAGAGCTAACAATCCTGGTGTTGACAAAACTTTAACCCATCAGTGGTTGGTTATCCTCTGGACTGAAATCGGAGACTGAAGGACTAATTATATCAGCCGAAGATCAGTGTCTGCCAACAAAGAATTACCAAGCCATCATAATAAAAAATGGATGCAACCCATTATGCCGTGTATGTAAAAAAACAACCAGAGACCATTGATCATATAATTTCAATGTGCAGTCCTATAGCTGTAATCGAATACCTAAACAGGCACGACAGAGCTGCACAATACATACATTGGATAATGTGTAAGCATTTTGATCTGCCCCATCAAAAGAATTGGTGAGAGCATCAACCACATCCCGTACTTGAAAAAGATCACATCTCAATCTTGTGGAACTTTAGCATCCAAACAGACCGAAAAATAGATGCAAATAGACCTGATATAATACTGAAGGACTTTAAAAAGAGGGTATGCCTGCTAATTTATATGTCCGTTCCAATAGACAAGAATGTATCTATAAAATCATTTGAAAAATTGAGCAAGTATAAGGACCTGGAGATAGAAATTGGAAAAATATGGAAATTGAGAACTAAAACCATACCAGTGGCTGTAGGCGCTCTAGGAATGATACCTCAGGGGTCTAATGATTACTTATCCCAAATCCCAGGAAACCCACGTATAGAAGAAATACAAAAGATAGTACTAATGGGAACTGTCCATATTCTAAGGAATATTCTGAAATATAAGTACAGCACAAGTCTAAACACCTAAAGATGCATGTGTGTTGTCTCTTGAGGTCACTGGTTGTGACTTGGTGATAACTCGTATGAACATAAAGCAAGATAAATGCAACTGTAATAATAATAATAATAATAATAATTGCTTCTACTTTTGGCACAAGGCCAGCAATTACCCCAGTGCATTACTGATACTTTATTTTATCGGCCCCGTAATGATGAAAGGCAAAGTTAACCTCGGCGGGATTTGAACTCAGACCGTAAAGGGACGTAACTATGCTGGAAAGCATGGCGTCCGAAACTCTACCGATACTGCCAATCCATAATAATAATAATAATAATTGTTTCTATTTTTTCGCACAAGGCCAGCAATTACCCAGTGCATTGACGATTTGTTATGGCTTCATGACGTTTTTTGAGTAGTGGCGCGCGTTTTGCTATTGATCAGTTCAAGGTTCAATTTTTATCGATCTACCCCCGACTCTGAAATCAAAAGCTCGTCGGTCTTCTGTTGTGTTAATAAAAATAATTGTTTCTACTTTTGGCACAAGGCCAGCAATTACCCAGTACATTACTGGTACTTTATTTTATCGACCCCGTAATAAACATAATGAAGGCATAACAAATCCTTCTTTATTATTATTATTAGAAGGTTCACTTTGCCTTTCATCCTTACGGGATCGATAAAATAAAATACCAGTCATGTACTGGCATAATTGCTGGCCTTGTGCCAAAAGTAGAAACAATTATTATTATTAGAAGGGAGGTAAAGGGTGGTGGATTGGCAGTATCGGTAGAGGGTTGGGCGCCATGCTTTGCAGCAAAGAGTTACGGCTCTTTATGATCTGAGCTCAAATACCGCCGAGGTTAACTTTGCCTTTCATCCTTATGGGGTAGATAAAATAAAGTACCAGTCACGCACTGGAGTCGCTTTTACTGGCCTTGTGCCTATATAAAAAAAACATTATTAGCAAGGAGGTGGATTGGCAGTATCGGTAGAATGTCGAACGCCATGCTTTGAAGCATAGAGTTAAGTCCTTGGCGGCCTGAGTTCAAATTCTCATGAATCTACAATAACTGGACGTTACAATATTTTATACATAAGCATGCGACATATATGGGTATTTGAATTTCCAGTTCTTTCCAAACTAACTAAATATATTCATTGATTCATATGGATAATTAAAGATAATTAGAATTGCTCTGATTAAAGTGTATGAGTAAATAGCATATATGAAATATGTTCATCCATGTCAGATACTACGCTGTTGGATAAAAATATAAAAATATGGGAGGGACCATAAATATATATGAAATGTATTTAATTTAAATATAAAAGAGATTTAAAGAGGATGCAGAATATAAAATATAATTTATAAAGAAATTATTCATTTGTATAATTTACCTGTATACACTATCTTTAATGAATCATTTCTAGTTTAAGGTGCAATCTTGAGATTTCCTACGGTTCCATTTATTGGTTCATAGCTGTGTTATTCTATTTCTTTTGCGTTGAGAAAAGTATAGAAAGAATATTTCTTTTTAAAGAATATGTCACAAATATTCCTATTCCTTCTAGAAAAGGTTGATATCTTTCTTCGACACAAGGCTACACATTCTTTGTGTACTGGGTTGATTCAATCGGTTCAGATATTATAAAAGTGAAGTATTTAAACGGTGGTTAATTATCGTTCACCTTTATTTATAGTTAACACTCACTGCGTCCGTCACTCTTGCTCTCCCTCATCTCTCACAATTATAAGCAAATGGGGGGGGGGGGGAATTAACTTGATCGAACAAGTAACAGAGGAAAAGAGCATGTGGTGTAAGAATTGTATATCTATTGAACATATTGTAATGAATATGTTGTGTGTGAAAACATTTCCTGAATAGAGTAAAGAATTAGTGTACTTTTCAATGTGGCGTCATCAAAATTAAAATGGATTTAAACCAAAGGATGTAATCTTTTTCTAATTTCGTAAATTTTATTCATATTTCTATCTTCATGTGGAATATATATTTTCTATGAAAACGCTTATTGAGAGAGCATCATTTTAATACAAAAATAAAACTAAAAATGATTATTAGCGCATAATTTAGATAAACTAATTTGCCTTTAACTAACTTATAAATAATTTTCTTAGAATTCGTAGATAATGTATAGTTCAGAGCGTAATGTGATTGTATATAGGATGTGTACAGAGTTTAAATATATTTTATAAACGATCTATATAGCATTTCTGCGCTTAAGCACTTTCTTTATACATATATGTATACACACACACACACACACACACACACACACACACACACACACACACATATATATATATATGTAATCTGAGTTATGTTCAAATCATTTTATTGCTGACAATCGTTTCTTCCTAACTTTCGTTTGATATCATCGGAGCACTAGCAATGTTTGTACATATAATTAACCTCCTATTCAACTGAACAATCATGTGGATACATGGATATTAATGTTGTCAACAACAGTTTCGTATTTACAGAGTGGAATGGATGCGACATAGATTACAAGAGAATTGTACAATAGTTCAAATTAAAAATGGAAAATTAAAATTAAAACTTAAAAAGGCACTGAGTGGAATACGTGCAACAGAGATTACAAGGGAATAGTATAATAATTAAAAAAAGCATTAAGGTAGAAAGTTGCTCGTAAAACGAGGACGCTGGCAGTACATATGCAAGCATATAGCGTTCAAATGCGTTAGGCATATACAGGAAGGAAACAAACAAAAATATTAGGCATATATAATTACTGCATGGCAAAGGTATCACATAAAATAACATAGGTTTACAAGCATATCAAGCAGACAAAGGTGTTTATGTATTAAAATGATGAGTTTATGGTGGATGTAGTGTGCTGATTGTTTCTGTAATGTTCAAATGTGTGTGTTGAGAGTATCAATCTTATTGCTATCTTTTCGATTACATTAGTTCTAATTTATTTTAGTGAATGTTTTTAATTAGTTACAGCTATGGATTGTATACTGGTCCTATAACATTGTTATCCGGGGTTCAAGTCACTATAGAAAAAATGTAGAAAAATGGTGGTTTATACTTCTTATTGACTATAACAAATTTAATGTAGAAAGAACTAGGAAAAACAATTACATAAAATTTTCAAAAACTTCAACTTAGGTATCACCTTGGATAAAAACATTAAAAACTTTAACTTCCTTGATGCTACCCTTTACCTGGACTCAAAAATATATACACCCTTTCACAAACCAAACGAAAAACTACTTTATGCAGATATCAACTCTAACCACCCTAAATCCATATTAAACTCAATTACTAAAGGAATATCAAATCGAATCTCTAATCTATCATATAACTAAACCATATTTAACAATAATTCCCAATCCTATAATAAGGCTTTAGCTAAATCAGGCCATAAAAAGGAGATTAAATTTCTACCTATAGAATCACCTAGTTACAACATTATTTCTCACAATATAGCCATGAGGAAAAATAATAAAAGTAATAGCCACCCTAACTCTAATACAAAGGGTAATATCAAACTTAACTCGCACCAGAATAAACACCAGGATAATAATATAAGCAGAAATATAAACAATACCTCAAATAACTTTACAAAAAACAATCCAAATGTCTCGACCAACTTGCCTAAGACTTTCTTCTCAATCCTGGAAAAAAACTTCCCAGTCGGCCACAAATACCATAATCTTATCAATAAAAATACCATTAAAATCTCTTACTCTACTACACCTAACATTGCAAACAATATAGCTAGTAGTAATAAAAGGAAGATTAATGATTATTTCCAACTAATTAAATCCCTACAGGGAGTAAACTTACAGGGCAACATAGTACCAGAGATTTCTAGTAGCAATAATAATAATGATAATAGCACTAATGAAATTAATAATAATGGGAACGACAACCATCATTACCCTAATGCTATCCCTAACAACCAGGCATCTACACAACATAGTAACCGGCAAACAAACAACCAGAATAACTGCAACTGTAGAACAAATAGAACTTGCCCCTTAGGTAAAAATTGCTTAATCAAAGACATCATTTACTCATGCACGGTCAACACAAACAACTCTTCTAAAACATATATCGGTTCGACTTCGAACTGCTTCAAGACGAGATATAACTCGCATCTCGACGCTTTCAAAAATCGCAATCTAGCCAACTCTACTTCTTTATCTAGCTACATACACTCTCCGAAAACTAGGAATAGACAATATACACTTCAATGGGAGGTAGTGGATAGGGCCGCATCGTATGAACCACCGAATATATTATGTAATCTCTGTCTTCTAGAGACCCGCACAATAATCTATTCTAAACTAGACCTCCTAAATAGAAAATCAGAGGTTTTTTTCCATGTGCCAGCACTACCACCGACACTCTTTCCATAGCTTTAAACCTAGCTGCTAGTATATAAAAATGTCAGATCTGAATTCCTCACCACCATTAACACTTCAACCCTAGGTCTTATCTGCATATAAGTAACCCCACAGCATAACACTCTATGATCAGCTCATCCCTCTACTTAACTCCTATTTATCTCAAAACTTATACTCTACAATAACTATTAGGAATAAACATAAAGTTAACACCATTTAATATAACCACTATAGAATATAGAATATTATATTCAGTAATGGATAGATATTAATATGATGAGACACTTAATGTATTATAGGAAAATTAAATTATATTTATAATTAAATATATAAATTAATAGCATTATATATAAGGGATTGACTTATAACATAATATAATTGTTTCTACTTTTGGCACACCCAGTACATTAGTGGTACTTTATTTTATCGACCCCGTAAGGATGAAAGGCAAAGAAAACCTCGGCGGGATTTGAATCTCAGAATGGCACATAATATAATGCATATTAATAACACAAGAGATTTAACTAATGGGACCTGTAAACAACTATACATTTTTTCTACATTTTTCTATAGCTTACTTATACTTTATTCAGTAATGGATAATGAGACCTTTAATGTATTATAGGAAAATAGGTTGTATTTAAATTAAATATAAACAAATAGCATTATATAAAAGGGATTCACTTGTAACATAATATAATGTATATTAGCACAAAGAATTTAACTAATTGGATCTGTAAACAACTATACATTTATCCCATTTTTTCTAATTTCTTCTATCATATACAATTTAATCGCTAGTTACCTCCCCTTTTGCATTAGCTCCCCTTAATATAGATCTCAGACTCACCTCCGGAAATTAAACAATTAAACCGTTAGAAGAATCACTCCACAACAACTCGAACCCCGGATAACAATATAATAGGACCAGTATACAAACCATAGCTGTAACGAAATAAAACATTCACTAAAATAAAATTATAACCATTATAATGGAAAAGATAGCAATAAGATTGATACTCTCAACACATACACATTTGAACATTTCAGAAACAATCATCACACTACATCCACCATACACTCATAATTTTAATACATAAACACCTTTGCCTGCTTGATATGCTTGTAAACCTATGTTTTTTTTATGTGATACCTTCGCATGCAGTAATTATATATGCCTAATATTATTCCCTGTTTCCTTCCTGTATATGCCTAACGCATTTGCACTTGCATATGTATTGCCAGTGTCCTCGTTTTACGAGTAACTTTCTACCTTAATGTCTCTTTAATTATTATACTATTCCCTTGTAATCTATGTAGCATCCATTCCACTCTGTAAATACGAAACTGTTGTTGACAACATTAATATCCATGTATACATATGATTGTTCAGTTGAATAGGAGGTAAAATTATATGTACAAACATTGCTAGTGCTCCGATGATATCAGACGAAAGTTGGAAGAAACGATTGTCAGCAATAAAATGATTAGAACATAACTTTGATTATTGTCTAATTAATATTCCTGCTCTGTAAAACATCTGATGTATATACATTGAGCTATTTTTCTTACTGGTAATAAGGTAGTAATGAATTACTGACCTTTCCTGTTTATAGTTGTTTATGGTGTATACATAACTATAAATAATAATAATTGTTTCTACTTTAGGTACAAGGCCAGCAATTACCCAGTGCGTTACTGGTACTTTATTTTATCAACCCCGTAAGGATGAAAGGCAAAGTCAACCTCGGCATTTTATATATATATATATACACACATTCTCGGCGCTTCAAAAGCTGGAAATTGGACTTCGTACTTTGTTTATATTTATATATTAGTTGCTGTAAAGTACTTCATGGGCAGCTTTTTGGCTTGTGTCTGACGCTATCACGAGCAGCACCGTTGGTAGGGGTAAAAACTTTCAAAATCCATCTAAACAGCTGAATAATCTGGAGTTCTGTGTCTTTCGTTTGTATTTTTATTTTCACAAAATAATTTTTTGAGGTTTCCCTCTAAACAATTATTTTCCGTTTTGCCTTGTTTTCATTCGTCATCTTGTCTTTTCTTTATTAATTTTCTTAATTTTATATGTACATATATATATATATATATATATATATATATATATATATATATATATATATATATATATATATATATATATTTCGTTTCTGAATTTGTTTATCAAGATTCTTTATCTGAAAACGTGTGTTGAAACCGATATTGGTATACTTTGGGAGGGTCATGTTGCCAATAAGAAACACACGCACCAGTTGCTTTCACTTCAATTTATTATAATAAATTTATAAATTTGTTATAATAAATTGAAGTGAAAGCAGCTGGTGCGTGTGTTTCTTATTGGCAACATGACCCTCCCAACGTATAACAATATATATATATATATATGGCAGCAAATGCGACAGGCGACAAAGCAGTACATTGTTAACTGGAATCCCTACGCGTCAACAATATTTATATATATATATATACACAGTTCAAGAGTAACCAATCTTAAAGAGAGAGATGGAGATAGGAGAGGAGATATGAGAGGAGAGATTGGTGAATTAGTTAGAAGCCAAAGCTCAATGTGCAATATGCTGTAGAAAGCAGCTAGGTGGCTGGGTTCATGCAGAAGTTAGGTGCGCAGAGCTGGAAATATTCATTAGTTAAGCAAAACAAGACCACAAATTTCACAAGGAAGACATTATTAAAAGATTGTCAACATATTTTAGTTTGATGTAAGGAATGTAGAGAATAATAATCTGTTTTTTAAATATGTTAATTATTTTCAACTGAACCAGATCAATTATGATATATAGTCATCTGATCCAGAAATATTATATGGAGTAGCGAAACAATTGTAAATGGACATTATTATTATTATTTGCCTTTCATCCTTACGGGGTCGATAAAATAAAGTACCAGTAATGCACTGGGTAATTGCTGGCCTTGTGCCTAAAGTAGAAACAATTATTATTAATATTATTATTATTATTCTCTACATTCCTTACATCAAACTAAAATATGTTGACAATCTTTTAATAATGTCTTCCTTGTGAAATTTGTGGTCTTGTTTTGCTTAACTAATGAATATATATATATATATATATATATATATATTTACAGCGTGCAATAGATTATATAATAATATGGTTTCTATATGGAATTTAAACCACGATTTCATATTACATTCTATTTGAACAGGATAGTCTAATACACCATAACCTGATATTTAATATATATCGCCAGTAAACATCAGTTAACTCCGACAGCAATAGAACAACTCAAAAGAACCATCCAAATGTGTCAACAGAAACAGACAACCTTATAGAAACCTATGCCAAAATATCTTATGAAGATGAAGATATTAACAACAGAGTGTTCCAGACGAAATGGAATGATATGACGAACAATAATGATTAATACGTTTTCAATTACTTCTATACAATTCTATTTATATGGGTTTGCTTCTAGAAGTTCAGCTACACTTGTATTGATTCAAAACATCATAAATGTAACTTGGGGCTCAATTTTACGGGCAAAACCAACCGACAGAAAACCCAGGGGTAGACCCTGAGCAGGATGGTTGGATAACATCCATAAGCTTGGCTGCTCACGCTTGGGGATCCAGTGGGATCAGTTGAAGACAGCTGCTCTGACAGCACCAGCTTGATGTAAAGAAACAAGAAGAAGAGGAAGAAGAAGAAGAAGAAGAAGAAGAAGAAGAAGAAGAAGAAGAAGAAGAAGAAGAAGAAGAAGAAGATTCAATTTTTAAGATTATCAATCATTCTGGTATCACATATTCAAGGCGGACATTAGCTTCGAAAATTTTAATGGTTTCCGAAGTCCACAGAGATAATGGCAATCTGTTTTCTTAAAACTAAATCAATACAACAAACAAAGAACAGACGTATCATTTCTAACTCTGAATCTTAAGCAGATTTCCCATCTACAAGGCCGTATATATGTAAATTCAGATAAGTTAATGACCAACCACAAATCATAAATTAGACCCCCATAATCTTACTGCAAATACAGCTAATGTGATGATGTTACATTCTAAGAGATTCTCCTCCTCCTTCTTCTTCTTCTTCTTCTTCTTCCTGAGAAAGCCGTAGGGGCAGAGTTCTCAAACACTCCTTCCTGCGGGTCCGGCCAGAAGCTACTGAATAAGATAACAAGAAACTGCAATATGGTGAGAGTTATGACAAAGAATTCTAAGAGATTAGTCGGTTAATTTCCAAATATTCAGTGAGAAGAATACAAAAATCCGCTGTTCACGGGTGTATATATTCTTCTGTATCAGTCCTCTACTACTAGCAGTAAAACTGCTTCAGCACGTTCCATGCCTCCTCTGTTATACTACAACTCTCGCCTGGATATCACCAAGACATGTTCAAAATGAACATCATTAACATTGTTCTCAACAATTAGGACGGATATCTAATCTAAACTATAATAAATTAAGAAGCGCGGGACTGCGTACGATTTATAATTTTTTATCCCATTAGTAAAATAAGTAAGATTACTTTGAATAAATAATGAATGAATATTACATAATTTATCTACTAAATTTCGTGGCTGTTCATTAAATATATTTTATTACTTATTTAAAGATTCACTTCTTTAAAATTTTCAAATGTCAACACTTCCGGTTAGCGATCGTTTAAATAAATTTTCATATATTGCTGTCACTAATTTTCTCCTAATGCAGTTTATATAAAATATCGTCTTTTTTTAATGTATCATGGATTACGTTACTGATTACAGAAGACAGTGTAACACAGTCATCGTTCAATTTCTGTGTATATTGTCAATTACGGTTTTATTTGATGTATCATATGTACAATGTATATATATACTTGCGTATAATATCAATATACACACTACACAAGCTAGCAGAAAACCCCTCGATGGTTGGTTTTTCTGCTAGTATGCGTAATAATTTGAAGTGAACAGAAAAATAATTTGAAGTGAGCAGAAAATAAACGAAAAATATTAAATCGAGATACTTTGGAAACTATTTTATTTTTGTCAATGATAAATCGAATCCATAGATTGACTAGTTCAATAATGGTTCAATACTAGTTCAATAATGGTGCTCGGGTGAATATGTTTACATTTCTTCATATCTGTTGAAGAGATATTTCCTATGCACTTATAAATACCCGGGTATGTTGTAACGTATGTAATAGTTAGTATTAACGCTTATGTATTAGTGGTGGAGCTCAATACATTGACATGAAGAATGATCACTATATTTACACATCTAAACAGACAAGACCCACCCCAAGTATTAGCACTAAATTATATACCAGAAATGAAAAAGTTATGATCAATCACAGGGAGGCACTTAAGAAAATGCTGCTATTAGATACGATTATGTGCAGCCGGTGTTTGAATTTTCACAAAAGAACCAGTAGCAAACATTGCTCCAACATTCAACATTATATACTTAAATATTAGTCAACACTATCTAGAAATAGTAGCCAGATGTTTTCAAATTGTTTCGTAATGTATTGAAATTGTAAGTAAATTTAAAAGTAAAGATTTTATTTTCAAAACTAGAACGCTTTCAATCATAGTTCTGTTCGGCTAGGATCGGCCCGAGGCTAAGTAACAACAGTAACATACACAAACAGAAGCAATGATACGGGCTGCAAAGATAATGCAAAGCAAATCACTGGACATACACCAGCATAATATTTTCTGGACATACTCACAGGTATAATAATTTCTAGGAGAGGTGTACTTGTCATAAGGAAAACAGCAATGATTTATTTTGTGTGTCCATGCAATACTAGAGTATTTCAATTATTAATAATTTTAAGGCTGGTCAAAAGATATTAGCGTTTCTATTTTACAGTTTAGTTAGACGCCTATACTTGAAATCTGGTAAAGTCATATGCAAGTAAAGTGGAGATGTTAAACCGGGTGTCGGATTAAGTATAATACCCAAGTAGCCCACAGCATAAATTTGAACTCAGAACGCAGAAAGCCGAAGTTTGCTCCCACCTTCTCAGCTACTGTCACCTGGGTTTGATATGCTACTGTTGTTTACCACAATGCAGTTCATTTAGTCCAGAGGTTCTCAAACTTTTTGGCCCCCAACCCTATTTCCAGAGAGATCTGGCTACACCCGAATAGTAAATAATTGTTTCTAGATTTGGCACAAGGCCAGCAATTATCTCAGTGTATTACTGGTACTTTATTTTATCGACCCCGTAAAGATAAAAGGCAAAGTTAACCTCGGTAATATATAATAAATATAATCGTTCATTTTTATATAATGAATCATATAATATATACTATGTATCATTTGATATTTATCATACTATCATAACATCTCTACCGCCCCCTTAGGCCCTACTCGACCTTCTAAACATCCAAACCCCCCGGGGGAGGGGAGCATGGCGCCCACTTTGAGGACCTCTGATTTAGTTGTTTTGAGAATTGTCTAGGAAAAGTTGACATGATGTGCTAGAGATTTGTTTTGTTTTTCATTAGTCTTACATTTATTGCTTAAACTCACTGCATTTCTCAGTGCAACTAAATGTACCTAAGATATGTATTTTATTTTGGTTTTCCACATTGTATTGAAAGAATTATTCTATATGCTATATGAAGTGTTTGTAAAGCCTTTTGCCTCCATTTTCTATATCTGTACATCACGGGATTTGGTAGTGTTAGATGTACAGCGTTATTATTCCATAATTAAGGGCGGTAAATTGGCAGTATCGGTAGATTGTCGGGGAACACGCTTTGCGGCATATAGCTACGTCCCCTTACATTCTGAGTTCAAATTCCGCCGAGATTAGCTTTGCCTTTCATCCTTACAGATTCGATAAAATAAAGTACCAGTAACACACTGGAATTGATTTAATCGACTTTCTTCTTCCTCAATGTTGTTGGCCTTGTACCTAAATCAGAAATCATTATTAAGGATGGTCGAGGGCGGTGAATTGGCAGTATAGGTAGAGGGTCGGATGCCATGCTTTGCAGCATAGAGTTTCGGCTCTTTATGATCTCAATTCAAATCCCGTCGAGGTTAACTTTGCCTTTCATTCTTACGGGGTCGATAAAATAAAGTACCAGTAACGTAGTGGGGTCGATTTAATCGACTTTCCCCTGCCCCTAAATTACTGGCCTTGTGCCTATACTAGATATCATTATAAGGATGGTCATTAGCAGCATTGTAGAGCGTCGGCCAACATACATTGTGATATAGAGTTACGTTCCTTTATGTTTTGTGGTCTAATCCTTACAAGGTCGATAAACTAAAGTATCAGTAATGCACTGAATTGATTTAATCGACTCCTCCCCACCCCCCCAAAAAAAATCAGAAACCAATCATGATAAATTAGAAAACCACTATAATTTGCTTCCATCTTAATAGATTTTATTATATTCTACTTCATAAGATAGGTTTACTCTGTAGAATTTATTATTCATGTCGTTAGATTCAAATTATGAATGTCTACAGTTCACAATTTCTGCCGACAATAATTTGTTCAACGTTCACGTAACAAAGAGTTAATACGAGAGAAATTTCTATTACGATTATATATATATATATATATATATATATATATATATATACTTAATACATTAACAGAGAAAGCTATTAGCGATACTCCGACCAACTTCCATCTCACTCAATAAACATTAGGAAATACCTAAGTATATTCCCAATTATACGTTTGGGGTGCTAACTATATTGTATTATGTGGAAAGTCGGCTGTATTATTTTATATGAGACATAATTAAATAAATCTCACTTTCAATTCGATCGTTTCGTTATAAGATTTCTACAAGGTGGGAGAAAAAAGTCCAAGTTATGTAGAAGCTTGCATATGATCAACAGATTTACTTGCAACTGGGCTCTTATAACTCTTCAGTGTAATGCCCAAGCAATATCAATAAAAAATATAAAAAACTACATCGATATTAATATTCAGAGATATTCACCGTCAGTGCTAGATCCACTAAGTTTGAAAGTCCAGCAGTCCATCAAAAAAGAATTTCTCACACTGTCCCCAAATGGGAGGTTATCGTAAAATATAAAATAATATATACGCAGGTCATTGAATCCTGTTAGGAATCCAAACCACGTGTTAAGAACTCAACTGGATAATAAAAAGATAAATATATGTATGTATTATTTAAGTATACATATAAATATTTTCTCAGGCAAAATAACAGACATGAGATATAGGAAGAATCAATCAATATTTCATATGAAAAATAAATAAAGATAGTCATACCTAAATATATAGAAATTTCATATATATATATAAGTAGTTCCACGACAGTTAGTTCATCATATATATGTACTAGCAGAAGTACTCGGCGTTGCCCGGGTGTAAGTCGACCTTTGGTCTGTTAGAATGTGTGAAAGTTACTTCCTGCGCATCATAGGTTCAAAACTTCGAACTTCAATGAAAAAAAATAGGTTAGTAGACACAGGTGTGTAATTTATTAATTGTAGTTACACAGTGTATCGTTGAAATTGTTCTCTGCACGACTGACGGAAGTCAAAATCGCTTGATATTGAATGTTCAGTTAATTTAAAGCAGGGTGAAAATGTCGATTACTTTCATTGTTTTTTTTTTTTACAATTTTTGCGCTCACATGTGCAGAAGAATAATTAAAAGGGCCTTTATCTTAACCGCGGCATAATGGCGAGTCTTTTGTGACAGTTTTCAAGAATATAGGACGTTCCTGTAAAAAATGTTCCCATGTGTAACTTTGCCTTGTTCTTTTGCGCAAAGTCGAGCCCCACTTCAGTTTTATTGATTTTTTACATCAATGCGTGATCTCTGAAGTAGATTTGAGTAGCTAAAAACCTGTCCCGGTAAATTTGCTATAAGTGAAAAAAAGTTGATCAAAATTGTATCTAGGGTTATTGCCCTTTGCCACAGCCTCAAGCCTCGTCTGACGGGATGTTGGTGATTCCTCCGTCAGCGCTTGTTGGCGACGAAGGCGAACATCAGCAAGCCTTGTCGTACGTGATGTTGGTGACTCAACCAGCCGGGAAAGACGTCTATCAGCGAGTCGAGATTCGCGCTCAGCAGGTGTTTCCTAGAGAAAATTAATTAATTCTACTGGTTAGCTAAGCCAATGGCAGTGTCAATAGTAAATGAGAAAAGTCTAACATGAACAAAAGGGAATCAAGGTAAGACAATAAATTTAATATAACTACGATTAGAATGTTGTAGTTGCTTAAAAGTGGTGACAGTTAGGATAAACGCAGTACTTACTAACATTAAGGGAGAATATTGCATAAAGGATTAATCAATTGTGAATGAACTCATACCTGAGAACGCCTAATTCGTTGTCTCAAAGCAGTAGCTGTACCTTTTTTGGAGGTAAGTCTTGAACGTTTCCGTGTGGGCATAACGACGTGTAACGAAGCTGTTAGGTTAGAGAGAGGTGATTAAATACAGAGAGAGATGACACCAGATTCGTTAGCATGGTTACTGGTGAATGGGAAGGTTTGGAAATATGATTACAATAACTTACCGAATTTTCCCGTCTATAAATTGCACTTAAAATAATTAAATTTAATCAAAAAACAGCTCTGCGCTTTATACTCCGGTGAGCCTTATGTATAAATAATACAATGGTAATCAATCACGGCTCTAACAGAAGTAATAGATCTAGACTAAAAGTAAAGAAGATGGCATTTTCCTGGTTGGCCTTACACGCCGTTGCGTGAACCTGATTTTAAATGATACGCCTTATATCCTGGTGAGCCTTATAGAGCGGAAAATATCTATTGGAAAAGAATACGAATTCATGACCAAGGTGTGACAAAATAGGCGTCTATACAGCGCCTGAAACAAACTTGTCCAAAACCCTAGGATTTTTCTCGTTAAGTATCCACCCAAAAGGAACCGTTTTTTAGTTACAAAAAATAACCATATTGTATAGTAGCTATATTTCTGACATATCATGCCAAAAAGAACAATATGTTCAAAAATGTTCTAAAGTACATTCAATCTCTCTTTTTCACCGATATCTTAATAAGCAAGTTATCGATTTTTTATTGGCTGTCAGTGTCTATCTGCATGCAGGTGTGCACGTGTGCGCAATTAATTGCAAATACGCTCATAACATTTAGTCGTAAGCAGAACAAAAAATGCCATTAGAGGTGGGCTAATAATGAAGACACAAAAGCTGGTGAACTTACGTTTAAACACCCGAAAAGTTACTCACTTCCTGTGCAAAAGACTGTAACAGTAGTAATATAAATTAATTAATTTTTTAGAACCTTTTGTTTAAAAAAGGAAAACATTGGTACGGACGTAAAATTTTTTACAACTTTGTATGTGTACAATACAACTTGGTCAACGTATTATTTAGTAATTCTTTTTTTCAAAAAGTATGATTATTTAAGACTGTTTGAAAATTTACTCACATCTTTTAACATCACAAAAGACACCGTTAAATTTGGTTCCCTTTTCAGATAGGGATAATACTGTATATCCACGTGAATAAGGTGGAATATGAAAAGATAAACTCTTTAATGGTCGGTCGTTTACTGAGACAGCTGGGAAGAGATGCAGCTGGCCGTCCAATCAATAACGCACGTCCTTATATGGGCATATGAAATTTATTTTTATTGCGCCAGATGTAAACTAAGAGTTCTTGTGTTCGAATTCACATAAAATTTCATTGGAATCGAAAAACATTCTGTCATAGGGCCCGATTATCGATTTTTCGAAAATTTAAAGTAGCCTATTCCACTCTACGCGTTGAGTTTTATATATGTGTGAGGTTTCATAAAAATTGGATGAACGGTGTAGCATGCAAGTTCGAAACACCAAACAATGTCCATCTTCCCTTTATATATATAGATATAAATATATACATGTGTGTGTGCGTGTATGTATATTTATATGTATGTGTGTTAATGTATGTAAATATATATATATATATATATATATATATATATATATATATATATATATATATATATATATATATATATGGGTGTATGTGTGTGTGTATGTATACAGAGAGAGGGAGAGAAATAGCGAGAAATTCCACACTCACACAGAAACGCGCACACACATACAGCCATATCCATACAGACTATTACATATATAAACACACATTCTACATCAATGCACCACAAGCAGAAAGAGCTACACACACGGTTCCAGCTATATGCATGCGTAGCCATACACGCGCAGGCATATATATATATATATATATATATATATATTATATATATATATTTATTAAAATTTTATTTTAATAAATATTTGCTCTACGTTCTTATACATTTAATATATATTTATCCTTATCGAGCCCTCTTTGGATTTTAGTCTTCAAATTTATTATTATTGCTATTATATATATATATATATATATATATATATATATATATGTGTGTGTGTGTGTATATGTATATATATATATATATATATATATATATATATATATATATATATATATATATGTGTGTGTGTGTATATGTATATATATATATATATATATATATATATATATATATATATTAAAATAACAGATTAAAGTTTAATCAAATAATCCCTGTTTTCACCCTTTACAGGATCTTCTGAAACTAAAAATGTCAATCTGTGAACGCAGAAGTAAATATTTCAAAAAACGTTGCAACCGAAGGAAGACGATACATTAGTTCGTGGAAACGTTCCCTTCACAAAACATGCAGGTAATATATACTTACCTATACGAATAAGTAATGGTATTAACATAATATATACTTAGCTACCACATCAAGACGTAAAATATCCGCGTATAGTTCGTACTATCCGTTAGGGTATAATGTGGGGCTGTAATACAGGAAACTTTTGTGCAATTTATGTTTTCAAGCCGAAATTGCCTCAGATATTTTGTTTAAGATGTGGTCTTTGGCGTAGAGTATTTCCAGTGCCTCAGCGGCGCAGAGGTCACATGGTCTTTTATATCCGTTATACGATCTAGCCCAAGCTAGGATCTTCCAGTGTAACTTATATTGGGTGTGGTTGTCTTTTAGACTCCAGATATAAGCTGAAAGTGACGTCATATTCCTTCTAAAAGGGTTAAGAAAAGAATGGGTATGCATGTAAAGACACTGCTTGAATCTATTGGCGGTTAACACTATGTAGGCCCTACGGGACGTGAGTGTTTCAACCTTACATTTTTAGACAATCTTACTAGAGAGGCATTTCCCGGATAGGGGTCGGTCAACCCGATTCCTACAATTACAGTTAGTACTAGCTACAGGGTTGCACGTGTTCCTACGGCTAGGTAATTTTGCTAATTTTGAAGCTGGGATGTTATGTGCAAGGTTAGGAGTCGTAGAGTAAGAAATTTTAATGGTATTTCTATTAAAAATGTTACTATATTTATGTTCTGGGAGGGAAATGCTTCATAATAAGGGATAGAAAGATCTTAGCTAGTGGTATGGCCACCTCCATATTATATGGTGGGTTATACCATATAATGTGTCGGGATCTATTTTTCCTAGGTCGATTCTCGTACTCTGTATAAGCTACCTTATTTACTTTACGGTTCTTATATATCTGATATATAGTTATCCTTATCGAGCCCTCTTTTGATATTAGTCTTCAAATTTATTATTATTATTATTATTATTATTGTTCTTTGAGTCTCAGTCATTGGTGTAAGTTAACTAGAAAGTTTGTTGAAATGAATATCAAGCCATTACCTGCAGCCTCAGATATTCAGTACGTATCGGAGGGTTCTTGCTGTTCCCAGCAAGCATGCCTTTTGAAGCGTTCCAAAAAGCGTGGCGGGGCCAATTTTCTTTAACCATCCCTGGAAACGTTTTGAGATAGTACCTAGTGCGCCTATAACAATCGGGACCACTTTGACTTCATGGCAGTTCCAAATTGTTTTTACCTCCCACTTTAAGTCCTGGTATCGGTTACTTTTCTCCCTCTCCTTCTCTTGCACTCTCGTGTCGAATGGGTAGGCCACATCCACAATCAGGCACGATCTTTTTTCCTTGTCCAAAACCACCAGGTCAGGTCTATTGTGTTTCAGTTTCTTGTCCGTCTGTATCCTAAAATTCCACAGTACAGTACCTTCACCTGATCGTTTTCTATCACCGACTCTGGCTTATGCTCATATCATTTCTCAGAATGTGGTAAATTGTTTACTTTGCATAGGTGCCAGTGGATCACCCTGCCCATCACATCATGTCTCCAGCACTTATAGTGAGTCTGGGCTAGCTCTTTACACTCGGATACAATGTGAGTCACAGTCTCCTCTCTCTCTCCACAGATCCTGCACAGTGGGCTAGCCTCCTCTTTGTAAATATGGTGTTTCACCAATTTCGTTTTGAGGGCCTGCTCTTGCGCAGCCATTAGCATTCCTTCTGTAGCCTTTTTAAGGTCTCCTCTTTTCAACCAGTTCCATGTCTGTGGATCTCTGAATTCAGTTTTCTCAAAGAAGGTACTATGAAGGGATTTTTCATGAAGGCTGCTCTTTCTCCTTGTTGTTATTTCCTCCTTGGACATCCCCCGGTCTATTGTCCTCTCCTTCAGTACAATCCTGAGCATTGGCTCCTTAATATCAGTCATGTATTTGTGTAGGTTGTTTTTCTCCATCTGAACACAGTCCTCTATGCTGATAAGACCTCTTTCACCTTCAGATCTCCTTAAGTAGAGTCTATTGACATCACACCTCTTGTGAAACATGTTGTAGATAGTCAATAACTTCCTAGTCTTCCTATCAGTTTCTTTTTGTTCAGCAACATTCCATCTCAGAATTCCCGCACTGTACCTAATAATAGACACAGCTCGAGAATTTACTGCACTTATGGCATTCCTACTGTTCAGATGTGACTTTAATACACTCCTTACTCTCCGAATGTATTCAGATCTTATCAATCCCTTCATTTTTTTTGTTCTTGATGTCATCAGCCTCCAGAACACCCAAATACTTGTATCCTTTTTTTATTATTATTCTTGTTCTTTGAGTCTCAGTCATTGATGTTAGTTAACTAGAAAGTTTGTTGAAATGAATATCAAGCCACTACCTGCAGCCTCAGTTATTCAGGACGTATCGGAGGGTTCTTGCTGTTCCCAGCAAGCATGCCTTTTGAAGCGTTCCAAAAAGCGTGAAGGGGCCAATTTTCTTTAACCATCCCTGGAAACGTTTTGAGATAGTACCTAGTGCGCCTATGACAATCGAGACCACTTTGACTTCATGGCAGTTCCAAATCGTTTTTACCTCCCACTTTAAGTCCTGGTATCGGTTAATTTTCTCCCTCTCCTTCTCTTGCACTCTCGTGTCGAATGGGCAGGCCACATCCACAATCAGGCACGATCTTTTTTCCTTGTCCAAAACCACCAGGTCAGGTCTATTGTGTTCCAGTTTCTTGTCCGTCTGTATCCTAAAATCCCACAGTACCTTCACCTGATCGTTTTCTATCACCGACTCTGGCTTATGCTCATACCACTTCTCAGAATGTGGTAAATTGTTTACTTTGCATAGGTGCCAGTGGATCACCCTGCCTATCACATCATGTCTCTAGCCTTTATAGTGAGTCTGGTGTTTACACTCGGATACAATGTGAGTCACAGTTACCTCTCTCTCTCCACAGATCCTGCACAGTGGGCTAGCCTCCTCCTTGTAAATATGGTGTTTCAACCACTTCGTTTTGAGGGCCTGCTCTTGCGCAGCCATTAGCATTCCTTCTGTAGCCTTTTTAAGGTCTCCTCTTTTCAACCAGTTCCATGTCTGTGGATCTCTGAATTCAGTTTTCTCAAAGAAGGTACTATGAAGGGATTTTTCATGAAGGCTGCTCTTTCTCCTTGTTGTTATGTATGTATTATTATTATTTTTATTACTACAGCTGCATTTATCTTGCTTTATGTTTATACGAGTTATCACCAAGTCATAACCAGTGACCTCAAGAGACAACGAGGTCCGCCATGTTCAAGAAAGAACATACATACTCACACATGCATCTTTAGTGTTTAGACTTGTGATGAACTTATATCGACAGAATCTTCCTTAGTATATGGGCAGTTCCCATTAGTACTATCTTTTGTATTTCTCCTATACGCGGGTTTCCTGGGATTTGCGATAAGTAATCATTAGACCCCTTAGGTATCATTCCTAGAGCACCTACAACCACTGGTATTGTTTTAGTTCTCAATTTCCACATTTTTCCAATTTCTATCTCCAAGTCCTTATACTTGCTCAATTTTTCAAATGTCTTTATAGATACATTCTTGTCTATTGGAACGTTATTATTATTATTATTATTATTATAATATATAAAATAAAGTACCAGTAGTGTACTGGGTAATTGCTGGCCTTGTGTCAAAAGTAGAAACAATTATTATATATATATATATATATATATATATATATATATATATATATATATATATATTTAAAGGTTAAACAAGGTTCAATGAATAAATCAAAGAATTAGTTTTACAATAGATTGGAATCACTCAACAGAAATGGTTTTCCGGAGCTATTAATATTAATTCAAAATATTAACAAAAATAGAACTTCTTGTGATCAAGTATATTTTATTATACATATTTCAGAGGTACTGAGCTAACTTCAACAGTACGCCCTCATCTGATAAAATAAGATGCGTGACATACCTTGACATAATAGATGTTATGACAAAACACAATATTTATATACCTTAAGATTGAGACATGAAAAAAATTACATATAATACATATAATACAGAAGGTGCATGTAAGAAAGCTTAAAAATACATACCAGTAATTTACATAACTGTTAGAGATTCTAATAATTATTGAAGAAAGAGGAAAGAAAAAAAGAAAGACAGAGAGAAAACAGATGAGGTGAAAATATAGCTAGTAGAGGTATAGAGAGCAAAAGAGAATTGATCAAGGAAAGAGAGACAAAGAGGAATAATTATAGGGAGGGATGAATTATATATATCTATACATAACTATACATTTGGGCATAGGTATGCGATAGAGTAAACTAGAAACTTTGAATTATTGAATTATCTAGAAATATTCATCAATCTAAGTCCTAAATATAACTGGGTGTAATTAATAAAGGTTAATTTCCTTAGTTAATTAGTTATATATACTATCCAAACGTATCCGGTTGACCGTTAACTTTCAAATCATTTAAGTTAGTTCAGAATAATGAATTAATCAAAGTGTATAATATTTCAGGCTATAAAAGTTTATAAATATCTGTATTAATATTAAAGTATACTATCATATTTAATTTATAAAATCATATTTTATGAATTCATATTTAAACTATTTTCAAACATGAGAAAGAAGACATGCTATTTTCATCCTCACGAAGGTAATTCTTATTAATTTTATTATAATATATTTAATTATTTATATTATATTGAAGATAATTCGCATTATATAATTTATAAAATAATTACAGTTATAATTTTAAAAATTAAGATTAACAATTCGAATGCCTTAAAGCATCAAAAGGCCTTATAATTAAACTTTAAAAAGTTTATTATTAAATTAGATATATGCATTTGTCTAAATATAAACAAAGATTATATTGTCTAAAGATTAAGATGATACCTATCAGTTATATATAACATAATATAATACAATAAATAAGTTACTGATAATATTGTTAAAAATTAAGGTTTTAGATCAATTATTATAATAACACATATACAAGTCAAACTTCGTGAATCATACGGCTAAGAATCTGATTCAAAGTAAAAAAGTGAACTGTCTGCGATCTTAAATTTTTTCATAAATTTATATAGTAGTATAATGTGTCTGCAAACACCTTATACTACTATATAAATTACTGGCATGTATGTTTAAGCTTTCTTACACGCACCCTCTGTATTATATGTATTATATGTAAGTTTTTTCACGTCTCATTCTTAAGGTATATAAATATTGTGAGTTTTGTCATATCTTACTCACTACCATGACTGGATCTTAACCATCTACTATGTCAGGGTATGTCATGCGTCATCTTATTTTATCTGATGAGGACGTACTGTTGAAGTTAGCTCAGTACCTCTGAAATATGTATAATAAAATATACTTGATCACCAGAAGTTCTATTTTTGTTAATATTTTGAATTAATATATATATATATATATATACATATATATAATATATTAACAAATGGAAACTATATTTATAAAACCATATTTATTTCATTATACATATTTCAAGGACACCAAAGCAAATTATGGTGCGCTATCATCAGATAAAATATAATATAGATCAGTTTTATAAACAAATATTGACATACCCTTAAAGAATGCGACCATGTCGGTTGGAAGCTCCTGAATAGTGGGGTTACTAATTTTATTATTGGTCTATTATGCAAAAATATTTGCTTGTTGTATCCCAACAAATTAAATATAACTTCTACATATATATATATATACATATATATATATATGCATATATATATATATATATATATATATATACCAGTGGTTTTCATTGTGTGTGGGGGTGTTTGCGCGCGTGCGTGTACGTGTTTACACATGCCCATAGTAGCGGAGCTCTCATCTCTAAATTCGGAGAATTAGGGGCTCTCTGATCTCCGAGTTACGTACTCTATCGAGTAACATTACTTCAAAGCCCTATGACCATAGGTAGAGGTTGGAACATATACTGAATTGAAGATAGCAAGTTCGGCTTTTACGACTACCCCTCCCCCCCTCTTCTGATTACCGAAGCTGCAGCTGCCGCATTACTGTAACTGCTACCTTAATTCTTGCAGTTAATTCAGCCTCCTGCCTTCAATCCTTCATGAACACGGTTCCGAGATACTGGAACTCCATTCACATGTAGAGTGCAGTGCTCAGGCTTCTTTGGGAGAACGAGTGTAACTTAAAGTAACTCACCGTACACTGAATGTAACTTAAAGTAACTGAACGAGTGTAACTCAATGTACTTGAAGTAACTGACTTGCAACACCGGTTGCAAGTCAGTTACTTTCAGTTCTCTTAGAGTTGTCTCGAATATATACATCTAATACACGCTGATGAAGCTGGGTGAATTCAATTCCAACACTGATTTTCTGACGAAACATTCTTTCTGAGTTTGTACGTGTGTGATATATAGTTATAAAGGTAGGTTGTTTCATTTTAATTTATCTTTTTAATTATACTGTATCTACCTCACCTTTCTTAGTTTTTAAGTTCCATACGCTGGTGCTATCTCCTGTAACCTGACGGACATACTCTCTCTCTCTCTCTCTCTCTCTCTCTCTCTCTCTCTCTATATATATATATATATATATCTTTAACTCTCTCTCTCTCTCTCTCTCTCTCTCTCTCTCTCTCTCTCTCTCTCTCTCTCTCTCTCTCTCTCTCTCGTGTGTTTTCATCTCTATATTATATTTGAAGAGCCCAGGATTCTTTTTCCTTTGAGCTCATGAAGTATAGGGACTAACGCGAGTTTCTGACTCCGTTACTTCAGTTTGATATATATATACATACATACATACATACATACATACATACATACATACGTACATACATACATACATACATACATAGTGGCTGCCAACTCGTTTTCGAGTACGGCTAGTACTTTATATCCATGTAGGAGAACCCCTACCGATGCGCTGAACGAGTGTGACTTTTTAGTCCAGCCAGCGACTTGAAAACTCTGGTACAAACACTACACTTGTGACAATTATTGACACATAGTGCTGGGCCCATGGTACCATGTGACGACAAGTGCAGAGATCTCCAGATATAAGGCAATGCCTGTGCCATGAAGCTTTTATAGTGAGCAAAGGTACTGCACAAAGCCAGTCCCACTCTCTTAACCAAGATGATATTTACCAAAAAGAAGAACAAGTCAACATCATTGGACACCATCAGAGTTGTAGGTGTTATATCAGAGTTGTCCTCCTAGAATTCTGCCTTGACAAAGGCTAAGGGGTCATCTCTCCCGGTGATTTTGGATGGCCATTGACTCTTAAGAGCTCCTTTGCCCTTTGACAGGTTTTGTTTTTAGTCCTGCAGGATGTCCAAAGTCACCCTCCTCACCATGAAACCTTGGTGGGGTTGCCAGTTTAGTCGCCAACGACCCGACCATGAGACAGGTTGTACTGGCATACATGTTACCAGTAGCACCAACTGGTGACCTGACATACATACATACATACATACATGGTGGCTGCCAACTCGTTTTCGAGTACGGCCACTACTTTATATCCATGTAGGAGAACCCCTACTGATGCGCTGAACGAGTGTGACTTTTTAGTCCAGCCAGCGACTTGAAAGCTCTGGTACAAACACTACACTTGTGACAATTATTGACACATAGTGCTGGGCCCATGGTACCATGTGACGACAAATGCAGAGAGATCTCCAGATATAAAGCAATGCCTGTGCCGTGAAGCTTTTATAGTGAGCAAAGGCACTGCACAAAGCCAGTCCCACTCTCTTAACCAAGATGATATTTACCAAAAAGAAGAACAAGTCAACATCATTGGATACCATCAGGGTTGCAGGTGTTATATCAGAGTTTTCCTTCTCCTAGAATTCTGCCTTGACAAAGGCTAAGGGGTCATCTCTCCCGGTGATTTTGGATGGCCATTGACTCTTAAGAGCTCCTTTGCCTTTTGACAGGTTTTATTTTTAGTCCTGCAGGATGTCGAAAGTCACCCTCCTCACCAAGAAACCTTGGTGGGGTTGCCAGTTTAGTCGCCAACGACCCGACCATGGGACAGGTTGTACTGGAATACATGTTACCAGTAGCACCAACTGGTGACCTGACATACATACATACATACATACATACATACATACATACTCTCGCAAAATACCCCAACTGTTGGACACCCCTAATGGTTGACGGAAATTTACTTTGGAAGAACTTTCGAACGAATTAATGAGAGAACCAAACGCAACAACTACCTCTTATTTTCCATGCAACACCTTTATCTGGAACCAAAGCCTGGAAGGAAGATCTCCTGCAGGGTCCCATCCTGCCTCATATAACCACGGACAGCCTGTGAAGTTCATCCGGCTGCAACTGCACTGACCAAAACACCCGAAGCACTGTGAATATAACTGACTCTCTATAACTCGCCCCCACTCAGACATTTATCACATATCTTTTCCTTATATTTTTTTCCTTCATTTTCTTTATAATTCCTTTTTTTGCTTCAGATATTTTTTTTTTTCCATTATTTTCTTTATAATTCCCTTTTCCCGTTTATCCTTACTCCTTTGTACCTTTTCTTATAGTTTTCCTTAAATCTTCATTATCAAAGAATTATTTGTCTCTACCGGATTGACCGAGATACCAACTATATGATTATCGAATTTTTACATTCGTTACATTTGATACTTTAAATTTAGCCTGTCATTCTCGATAAGAGGCCAGCTTTTTTTCCAATGGGGTGTCATAACAAATTAATATCCCTAATACGAATAGATTGGTAGACAGATTGGCGTATATTTGTGGCTGATTATTAACCTACAATCCCTCGTAAAATTCGATCCTGTAAATATACGGTCGCACACACCACCACTGCCACCACTAGATACATCTCCATACTTCAACAATCATTAACATCATTAACATCACCAACACATATCATCCCTCCCTCTCAGAACCACTGTGTTATATCTGCCCTCTCTGTAAGCTTTACCCTGTAAACCACCGTAACATCTGATCATGTAAATATATTGTTGAACATATCACCCATCACCATGTCCACACACATCGCTATACGTTCACAACTTTATTTTCCCCGTGTTCCCTATGTCACTTTTTAACCTGTAACCCATCGTATAATTCGATCCTGTATATTTTTTGTCGCTCACAACACCACCACCGCCACCACAAGGCACATCTCCATACATCAACAATCATTAACATCATTAACATCACCAACACATACCTTCCCTCCCTAAGCAACGTGTAAGTATATTTATATGTACAACGCCATCTCCATTGGCTCTCTCCCTCCCTTTATCTATGTACTACGCCATCCCCACTGACACCCTCCTCTTTCTATATATACACACACACACACATGTATATATATATGTGTATATATATATATGTATGTATGTGTGTATGTGTATATATGTCAGTGTGTATATACGCATGTGTATGTATACAACGTTTTTGTCAGACTAAGAGTGTTTAGGTGTGTATCTCCTCATTGTATTGACACCACCAACACATCCACCACACCACCATAAACACCACACCCACACCGCACACAATAATCAGCCACAAATATACGCCAATCTGTCTACCGACAAAACACCACCCCCGCACCACAGCCCATCTCAGCCTGCGACCGTCACCACCATCTTATCACCACACCCACCCCTACATAAACTACAGGCGAAAACATCCCTATGATCTATTCCACCAATCAAAACAATTCGTATTGACCAACATATGAACTTCTGACTTTATCATATAGTATGTATTCATTTTCTACTAGCATTTTAAAGGGTCCGTCGAGCTGCCGATTATAGAGTCGGGTAAGATCGATACAGATAGAACCTTGAGCTGATCAGTGGCGAAACGCGCGTCACCTACCAATAAATGTAATGAAGGAGTAACCAATCGTCCTTGTATATATATATATATATATATATATATATATATATATATATATATATATATATATATATATATATATAAGTAAAAATTAGCGAGAATCGAATTTCAGCCCATGAAATAACGAAAAAACACTTTCGAATTGTGAGGCAAGCGCTCAATAATTCAAAAGAATTAGAGCTTACAACTTACGTTAAAGGCCAAACACACTGAGATGGTGGTTAAACTAATTATCCACACAGCGAAGATTCGATCTCCTATTTCGGGTCAAACAGATATACAGATATAAAAATATATGAAAGCATAAATGTTTTTTACTCACCGGACCCCTGGAATGATGGTAAAGTCCAGTGTTGGGGTTTCTGCGGCTCCATAAGTCATTTACTGTCCACTTACATAAAGGATGTTAAGTTTCTCGTATCCTGACTGAACTAGGAGTGCGCGTTATCAACGGGATTCAGTTCTAAAGACCACATAGATGTGTCTGTAACTGACCCCACGTGGGGTTCAGCAAGGGAGGCAACACCTAAATTAGATATATATATATATATTCCTTCCATATACTGAACCGATTGTGATATTATTTCTGTTTACCTTTTACACACGCACACACATATATATATATTTATATATATATATTTATATATATATATTTATATATACATATTTATATATACATATACTTATACCCATACACCACACACACACATATATATATATACATATATATACATATATATATAATAGGAACGATCGACTTTCGTCAAATCGGACCGAGGAAACAATGTTTCCGTCGGTTTTTCCAATTGCTAATACTATCTATCGGTCGCAACTCCAGGTAGAAGTTATATATATATATATGTGTGTGTGTGTGTGTGTGTGTGTGTGTGTGTGTGTGTGTGTGTGCGTGTACATGAGTGATGTGTATATATGTATGTGTATAAATATATGTATGTATTATATATATAACACACCGCTGCTGGAAGCGAAGTCTTCATATGGGAGTCAGATAACCATTATTGTAATCTTTTACGTTGAATCAGATTATTATGCCAAAAGGACTCGGCGGTTACTTAATCTTTTCAGCATTTTGCCTTCCTTCCTTCTATCTAGTTTATCAGTGCTGAACACCTTTCTCAGATATTTCTTAGATGTTTCATTTCTGCACGAGAAAAATACACGTGACTGACAATTACCATTAAAGAACAGTTTAACAAATACGTCAGTATATAATCTAATGTCATATATTGGTTTCTTATATAGGCACACGGCCAGGGATATTTTGGGGGAGGGGAAAGTCGATTAAATCCACCCCAGCGCGTGACTGGTACTTTATTTTACCGACCTCGTGAGGATGAAAGGCAAAGTTAACCTCGGCAGGATTTGAAGTCAGATCATAAAGGGCCGTAACTCTTTGCTGCAAAGCATGGCGTCCGACTCTCTACCGATACTGCCAATACCGAGCTTACATATCTCAATATTACATTTCTGAGATAAATTGTGGTATTATTTTCAAATCTTCCCACTTGTCATGTGCAGTGCATGAGAAAAGGAAAATCTTTGCCGATAAACAAGATAGTGAGCGTCGGGCTTACACTCGTGAGTTCGATTCCCCACCGGGCTGAGTTGTGTTCTTGAGCAAGACATTATTTTACGTTGCTCTTGTTTACTCAGCTATAGAACTGAAATGCGACGTCACTGGTGCCAAGCTGTATCGGCCTTTGACTTTCCCTTGGACACCTTGGTGACGTAGGGAGGAGGAAGACAAGTATGCATGGGTGAGCGCTGGTCTTCCGCAAACAACCTTGCCCGGAATTGTACCTCGGAGGGGAACTTTCTAGGTGCTAATCTCATGGTCATTCGTGACCGAAGGAGGTCTTTATCTTTACCCTTTACCGTTTTTTGAGGATAATCTAATAGACATTGTTACGCATAGATACACATGAGAAGATAGAAACGTTCATTTAGACACACATATTGATATGCACACAATCACCCTTATCCACATCTTATTTCAAAACAACGACCAGAATCTACTATGCACAAGCTACCTTACAAAGGTATTGCAATACGCATTGAATCGCATAAATACACATGAATAGACGAAAGATGTATATACACTATTTTCATTTAGATATGCATATTAATATACACACAAACACTCATGCAAACTTCGAGACAGTTGGTGTTTCCTTGATAATAAACTATGAAATTTACTCCCAGGTATTCAAAACCTGATATTTTATCTTCTAAATCAGTAAAACAAAAATGTTTTCTCTTTTCCTCTCTTGCGTACGGAATCCTTATGTGTACACGATGACCTTATCCGTCGATTTCTATTTTGAATGAAATATATATTTAAATTACTTACTAGGTAAATTAAGTTAAGGAGTGTTATTGCGAAAGTCCTGCGCATATTTATAATTTTGATTCTGAATTAATTGAAATTTCGTTCTTAGTTGGGAATTAAACAAAAACCTAGTGGCAATGGTTAGCAACTCTCGATCAAAAGGGGAGATAATTTCAAGTTTTTTTAGAATTTCATTAAATGAATATTACATTGTTCGAGGAATATTTTATCTTCGTTTACTGTCAAGGGGACAACGTGTGCGCATATACTTCTTTTTTATGGTACATCTTCCGTCAGTTTCGGCGATGATCATTCAGTTGTTTGATCAAAACTTTAGATTAACATGATAGTATTCCACAGACACTGTTCGTAATTTCTATCCCAAATCAGTAGCGAAACATGATATAAGACTAGGATGGGACTTTGCATTAGTGGTACACTCCCTCTGAAAGGCTTCCACAGAATTTCCCTGAACAAAATGTCACACGCAAGGCTTGGGTCAACCCGATGATATGGGACAGACACATACGTATGAAGTCACGCAGCTGGTTTGTAACCAGAAACTCATGATCGCGAAGAACACTTCTTAACTCCTCAGGCGTACCGGTCTTAAGGAAGGACCTTGTTATAGTATAGTGTATTGAAGACCATTGAAATGAGATTAACACCAGTAGTTAATTATAGAAACACGTTTAGGAAGATATGTAGAGTATTTATTTTGCTATACTTAACATTATTGGGAGTATTAATAACAATAATATTTCTGCAGAATTTATTCAAAATGAAAATAAGAAGAGTATTGTTGTCTAGTACAAACTTTTGTTAAAATTATCATTCTTCATATACACTTATTTATATTTATCTGATGTGTTTATATATATATATAGTTGGAAATTTCATAAGTTTTTATTCATTTTACCTTTGTTGTCCATGGTGTAAACAGAGGATATGTCCAGTATAAGAAATCAGATTTATATTGGTAATTGGCAATTAGACGTAAAGTGGAAAATTGACTATTATTTATCCATTGTTATATAACATCTCTCTGTAAATCATAACCAGAAATCTAGCGATTTATGTATTATTCTTAATGTTGTCTGAATATTAACTCTTGTGGCTTCCCCTAATACATAATAATGTGTAAATTCGGTGTTGCTGGTCTATAGACTATTCCTTATCAACAAATACTATAAATATTATCAGGAAATACAGAACACTTTATTCTGTGCCATTGGCATTTAAGTGTTTTGAAGAGAATGACAATCACGGAGGCTTTACCCCATATGTGTTTCAGTTGTGCAGTCAATGAACCTATCGAAACTAAATTCTAATATGTAAGTAAAATGTTAGTTCATATACTCCTCTCAACTACGCACCCAAAATCACTGGTGCGTCTCAGCCGATGAGCATCCTTGCAAATTCTCTCTGATTAAATAGAACTTTAAAGTTTTCCGACATGTCTTAAATGTTGTTTCAAAATATAACTTCAACGCGTTCAAGAAAGCAAGGAGAAACTTACAATAGTTACAGGCAAATAGAAGAGATGAAGTTGCTCCTCCCACAAAAAGAAAAAAAAGAAAACATACATCTTCTTCATTTACTTTACCCACTTATTTCTGAGAGGGTTGGGGGGGGGGGGGGGGGGCTAGTCCTCAAACACCCTTCTAGCGGGTCCTGTCAGAAGCACCCGTCTCTAATTGATCTGGCTGGATCTCCAAGTGAGACCAGCCGAGCTCATGGATGTTAACTAGCTATTTTAGTCGGGATCTACTCATGGGTCTCTTGCAGGTAGGTTTTGTCCCGCATAATATGTCCTACCATTCTTTCTCGGGACATTCTAACAGCATGCCCATAGTATCGGAGCTGTGAACTCTCAATTCGGAGAAATAGCAGCTCTACCTGGAGTGATTCTCTGATTTCCAAACTATGCAATCTATCGAGTAGCGTTACCGAAGGACGCTTCGGAAGAACCCGGGAGTGGCAAATATATATAACTTTAAAATATTTAAACACAACGTAATTCTCAGATAGTATCAGCATGATATTTTGGACATGGCTTAGGTATTAAAATCGGAGATAAATCTAATCCAATAAGCATTTTTGTAATTCTTCACGAATCCTTCTCATCCAGCTAGACGCTATCCTAGATTTGTTCAACGTATTGACAACGGGTCATGTGTTTTTAATCATTCCCAAAGCACCCATTATTGTATGTAGCGTTTTCTGTTAGACCTGCCCTCCCAACCTGCCTATTTCAATTTTCAGAATACTTATAGTTAGATAGTTTCCTAAATTTAGGGGTGATATACCTGATTGTCAGTTGTAAATGATACTTTTCATAGGAGTCACACACTTTTATTTTGTGATCCTTCCTAACAACATAAAGATGATTAGCTTTAAACTTCATATGTTTATATATGATGTTTTGGTGATAGATTATGGTGAGAATGCAGTTTCGGAAAGAACTAGAAATCGGGCCAGTAAGATGTTTCTGGACCCACATAACAGCTTGATGACAGCTTATGCTCAAACTTTTATTGAACGGTCAGAATACTTTAGGTATGGAAAATATGAAAACATTTCTTAATCTGTTTAGACAATCTTAACGGACTAATGTGAACGTGGAAATGTCGAGGTGGAGCTATTTAGGGTTTAGGAACCAGAGCAGACTCGATCACAAGCCGCAGCAAATTATTATTATATTTTGCTTGATTATTATAATAGTGCACAAATCAAGGCACTTAAATGTATATCTAATGCTATATGCAGACATCTCCCTACAATTCAAACATTCTTATTATGTTGGTTGAGGTGAAAAATTAAGAACTGCAATAAATTACTTTGTCAAAGTTTCAGCTAAAGAAAATGATTTACTACCACATCAACCAGATCACAAGCATCTCACAAAATCGAGATACAAATGACGATTGTTTTTAATATGGAGTTTGTTTTTAAGGGAGAAAACCCCAAGAGTTAATCTGTTGTGTTATCTAAGAGAGAGTGTATTGTAGCAATTCTCTAGGAGCAACATACCAACTTTTGTAGTTTGTATCTTACCAAAGACTATTCAATGAGAAAAACTCAATTCTTTTAATTGGAAATGATTTCGTCAATAGATTTCAAGTAGTTTATTAGGAAAATAAAAGAAATATTTTTATTTTAAGTTTGTATCATTATTTTTATATTTTCTTAAATTGCTTTTAAGACGGTTTGAATAAGATATTGTGTGAAATCTTTCATTTAATATCTTGTCAATGAATCTTTTAGTGGTTTTATTATCACTTGTTGTAACATGTTCTACAATTTAATAGCTCTCTTATTAAACGTGTAGTTCATTTCACTTTGGGACTTCTTTCACTGTTATGTTGATTCATTATTTGATTCCTGCACGATGATCAATTGTGTATTAGGTTCAAACATAATCAATAAAAAATAAACAGAATAAAATGGCTGTCAGCTGCAAACGAGCCGATATTACGTTCTTATGTTTATATAACCTATTTCACACTTTAAACAGTTTATCTCACCTTCTTTTACCCAAATATGTGAATGAAATCAGCTCCTGCCTTAGATTATTTTTCTGATACACTATGCTCAATTTTTGCAAATATCATTGTTTCTACTTTTTGGCACAAGGCCAGCAATTACCAGTGCATTACTGGTACTATCTAGATTTGTGACTACATTTTAAAAGTATATATACTCAAATTAACGTAGAAATTCTAAACACTGACACAAGTAATTGAGGCTAGACACATATTTTCCACTACAGAGAGTCTACAGTGACTAATTAATACATTAATTAAACAGAATTTGTAAAGTAACGTTATAACGTTTGGTTACAATAAAATATAAGAATAAATTAGTATAGTTGTTGTATTAAAGACTATTGAAAAACAGAAGAATAGAGGGTAAATGAGTGAAACTAGAAGTAGCATTTAGAAAAGATATCGCGGTCAACGTGCTGGTGATAATGGTCTTTGATATAGGCAGAAGACCAACAATTTGAGGGGAGGAGAAAATCGTTTAAATCGCCCCCAGTGCGTTACTTTATGTTGTCGACCCTGTAAGGATGAAAGGCAAAGCTAACCTCGGTGGGATTTGAAATAAGAACATAAAGTGAAGTAACTATATGCCGTAAAGCATGTTGTCTGACGCTCTACCGATTACTGCGAATACACCGCGCTAATTGGCTTCTGAATTAGGCACAAGGCCAACAATTTTGAGGGGAGGAGAAAGTCAATTAAAACGAACCCAATGCGTTACTGGTACTTTATTTTATATCGACCCCGTAAGGATGAAAGGCAAAGTTAACCTCGGCGAGATTTGATCTCAGAATGTAAAGGGACGTAACTACATGTCGCAAAGCATGTTGTTAACATGCTGTTGATATTGATAGATTCTTAACATTTCTTTGACACTAGATATAAAACCTACGTTGTTCATGCAAAGATATATATAGTCTAACTCTCTTGGTGAGTGTGATGAGAGACACGACGTTCGTTACAAATGTTTAACAACATGCAGCAGAGATGTGGCTTTGTTTTTATATGTATGTATTGTATTGAAAGATTATGAATTAGAGTTGTTAGAACAAAATAGAATACTTTGTGACACTCGATTTGGCTCTCAGCTCTCTGATTTTAAATCCTGCCAAGATCAACTGTGCTTTTCATCAATTAGTGATCGATCAAATGAATCGATTCTTCCTCTTTCTCGCTTCCATTTTTTCACTTTCTCTGTCCTTCTCTGGAAGAAATCTGCTGTATTCAGACCGGGAGAGGAGATGGGCTCTGCCAAGCTTTAAATATGCCATATAGACACCGTACGACTTTTTCAGGAGTTTCGGATCCATACATACATTGCATTGAAAAGATTCTCTGTAATATCGATGATTTGAAAGTACCGTTAGAGAGTAGTGGTAAATATTGTACGTCATTTGTTCTAACTCTCTGTACTCTGAGTTCCAGTTCAGTGCGACGTCAACTGTGCTTTTCATCCTTTCCGGGTCAATAAATAAAGTACTAATCCCAGGTGTTCTAATGACTACATTGCTAGAGTGTCGGGCCTTGTCATGTCTGTCCGGGTTCTTTTTTTTTGTCTCTTGCCTCCTGTCGAGAGAAAATATTAGAATGGTGCAGTGGAAGCACATCAGAGACCAGCTAACTCTGGAAGGTGTTAATCATAACAACACCATTTTCTGCAATATATAACGACAGGGACATTTTTGCATATTGTGAACATTTATAAATGCGGGTGATTACACTCGGGTCTCCCAAAATGGGGTGGGATGGAATAATCGGTGGAGATGATATAAGTGGGGGAGTTGGAATCAGTCGCAGGGTTGAAATAAGCAGGAGGGGGATCGGTAATTTGTTTAGTTGTTTAATAAGTGGGTGTGGAATAAGAGCGTCGTGCTGGAAAGAAATCTGAAAAATTATTAAGCGGTGAGGAGGGAGCATTATTGGAGATCTGAGAGTAATTCTAAAGTCATTTTTTGTTCAAATGTCCACGAGCAAGACCATGGACTCCAGACATTTCAATATTTTCTATAATTGTGTTTCTCTCCAGGCCCATGAAGTTTGTTAATTATTCTTTGTTGGTATGTATTGATCTACGTAAAGCTGAAATCGAATGTTTGTCTTATTATTATCTAACAATTCATATTAGTTTCCCAACCTTACTAGATAATATTAACTACTATAGTAAATATTTTCTCATAGTTTTTTAATTGCAAATGAAGTTTTTGTCATAAATACAGCCTTTGTATTTGGTTCTCGGACAGTGTAGTCTAAATACAGATTAGTTTCCTTGTTTTTCAATTTAGTCTTACTAATTCACTTATCTCCTAAGTGAGAATATTCTAGCTGTAACCTATAACAGGAATAGCTAGTGAACTGAGAGCTTATTTTTGGCAAATAGTTTAGTTTTTCCTTATTAATCTAATGTGTCTCTCACCTTCCGTTTCTTTCAATTGTGTATGTGTTGTGTTGTACTCTGATTTGATTTGTAAATCTGGCTATGGGCTAATCCTTTTTGTTCTTATTTTGCCTTTTATCTATTCAAAATGGAGGTTCCTGCTATTTCACGATTCCAATTTCAATCAGATTCTCCATTAAAACATTACATCGAATATCACAAGAGGTTGTTTTGTAACTGTAACACACATCTTGAGAATCTCTCTAGGCTAGAGATGGTTGATAGCAGTATAGTTGTATAGGTGACATGTTTAGTTCAACATGCTGGTTAAAGGAAGAGGCGAAGGGGAAATAGTGATAATGCTAGAAATATTTCAATTATTGTGGGGATTGATTATTATTTTTGAACTGTTTCTCACGTCTGGACTTGAATAAATGTCTCCAAGTTCTCATATTTGATGTATCTCAAGCAACAGCTCTATGCACGTCAACATGTTTACTGAACCAAAGTTCTGTATCATTTGTTCGGAATATGCTTCGACAAATATCTCCAGATGGATAAAACCTGGAATGACGTTACTATAAATATAACCAGTCCCACTATTGAATGAGATTTTGATAAACAGCCTCATAGCTATCCGCCTCATTCGCTAGTACGGATATGTCCTCTACTTTCCTCCAAATCATCCTACCACGACCTTACTCTCGTTCGTCTCAGCGGCTGCAGGCTGGAACAGGCCACATGGCAGGCCCCGCACCAGATGACTGGATGTTATCAGTGAAGATCTCCGGAGACTCGACATCACCTTGGAGGATACAGAGCAGCTGGCACGGGACCGCCAGCGATGGAGGGCATAGGTGGATCTGGTTGGCTCTACGCATAATGATGCTTTTGGGATCGCTGGCTTAGGATGACTCCGGCCTCGTCGAACAAGAGAAGAGATAGAAGAAGCAGTTGAAAACAGTACCTTAATATATTAATCGATCAGCTGTTTTATTGATACATATGGCCCTATTTTTGTATTTAGCTATGTATTATTTTAGAGAATTCATTAGATATATATAAAATTTCTTATTAATGTTTTCTTTCGGGGAAATCTTATATTTTTATAATT
>OZ024743.1:180444758-180452258 GCA_964016885.1 Eledone cirrhosa
CAGGATTGCCCCCCCCCCCCGGGAACATAAATACTGCAACCTGAACTATATTGTAATTATCCTATGTCCTGATTTCTCCATCCTACTCCAACACCACTCTTGTTGGTTTATTTACATGTTTATACCTATATATTGATATGTTTATATATTTATACCTCTGCTGTACCAATGTGCTCTTCCACGTATTCCACTTCTATGTATCCATGTATTTCTACTCCTCACATTGGGACCTGTACCCATTAGCACACGACACTAGAATGTCTCCTCCTGAGAACAAAAATTAAACATTACACGACTATATCCCGTACTCTACATCCCACTAGGATAAATTACAGATCTACATAATACAATTAACGTTTCTTCATAAAAGACTATTTAATTAAACCCCGCAACCCAAAACCTCATAGAAGTTATTTGAATGTTTAATCTTCAATTTTCTGTTTGTTCAATTCTCAATCCTCTTACTCCTTAGTTTTATAATGTTATTCTGAATTCTTTCAACTTCATCCGATAGAGTTAAGCAACATTCTAAAGCTCCAACTTTCTGTCGGACTGTTGGGTGGGTTTTGGCGGCGGCGCGACCAGCTCCCTGGCGAACGGGCTCACCTGGAGTGCTTGGAAAAATACATTTCCCCTTCTTTCGGTAAATGAAAATACTCGGCGTAGCTTAATTCGCCATGGGGCCCGGGGCGCGGCCGGTGTTTTAACCGCCAAATAGTACTTTTAAATTACAGAACAAATCGGAACTATTAGATATATCAACCTAAAACTGTTGAGCTTTAAATTCTCTAACCTCTTTAATATGGAATATTGATTATTAATTTTTTAACTTCATCCTATAAGTCTAAATATTGTAACACACTGATCCCCAATATATTCACCTCTGCGAAGATGCGAGTCCCTGTGAAAATTTTGTCGCGTCACTCCTGGCCCGACTGTGGTGTGACATTAATATCGACCTTCCTTCCTATCTTCCTCTCTTTCTATCTTCCTTCTTGTAGCTATCTTGTAGCTATCAACCATTACTCTTTTACTTCTCTAAGCAAAATTTTAAAGTTCCAACTTTCTGTCGGACTGTTGGGTGGGTTTTAATGGCGGCGCAACCAGCTCCCTGGCGAACGAGCTCACCTGGAGTGCTTGGAAAAATAAATTTCCCCTTCTTTCAGTAAATGAAAATACTCGGCGTAGCTTAATTCGCCATGGGGCCCGGGGCGCGGCCGGTGTTTTAACCGCCACATAGTACCTTTAAATTACAGAACAAATCGGAACTATTATATAATTAAATGTTAAACTGTTGAACTTTGAATTTTCTAACCTCTTTAATATTGAATATTGATTATTAATTTTTTTAACTTCATCCTAGAAGTCTAAACACTGTAACACACTGACTCCCAATATATTCACCTCTGCTAAGATGCGGGTCCCTGTGAACATTTTCTCGCGTCACTCCTGGCTTGACTGTGGTCTGACATTAATATCGACCTTTCTTCCTCTTTCTTTCTATCTTCCTTCTTGTAGCCATCAACCCTTACTTTTCTACTTCTCTCTTCCCTTCCTTCTCTTCTCCCCTACTCCTGTCTTCCTCCCGCAGACTTATCTTCCTTCCCCCTCTTGCTTGCCTATATCTGACCAGTAGTAGTTGCCTTTCTTCTTTTAGCTGACATTAACCATGGCTTCTCTTCTTCTTTCTTCTCTCTCCTTCCTTTCTTTCTTTCTTTTACCTTGTGTCATGAGATCGACGTTAACTTATGCTCCCATCCCTTTCTGTTTTCGTTCATCTGACCGGTAGTAGCATACTATAAAATTTAGCCACGTCAGTCCAGGGCGACCGGCTGAGGTTGAAGGAACAGAATAGCGGTCGCCCTCGGGTCTCGATTTTCAGCCCCATGGATTTTACCTATTAAATTCACGTATTATATTTCGAATACCTGATGATATCACCGGATTCATAGGGAACCCGGTCATTGAAATGATCATAGTATAATAAACCTTTCAAGGATTTACACAAATCCAGCCTCCTGTCATTTCATTATAATATTATATATATATATATATATATATATATATATATATATATATATATATATATATGTATATATATGTATATATATATATATATATATATATATATATATATATATATATATATACGCACACACATATAAACATATATATATAAATCTATATATACATATGTACATAAATCTATATATACATCCCGAATTAAGCCGTACAGTGTCTAGCAAACCCTACAGTGTTTACAAACACACCGTGCATTATAATAAATGTTCGGTGAATCCATACGTACATATATATATATGTGTGCATGTATGTATATATATATATATATATATATATATATATATATATATATATACATACTACTGTACGTCTGTATACATATATGTATGTACGTATATATACTTATATTTAAGTAACAGAGTACTAAGAGTAAGAAATGAAATTTCGTTTCATTTTTTCCGTTTATCGTTTTCGGTACCCCGGCCGATTAACTCACTCGATATGCAAATTAGGCTGCTCGGCCGTTAATATGCATAAGGAAAGTATATACTTTCATACGTTCAACCATCTGGCAGGAAGGTATACGTTGCTGACGATAGCTAATAAGCTTGAAACTAGTACAGCGTCCCTTTGTCAGTGTTGAACAAATGAGCAACGATGGTTGCTAGACACCGTACGGCTTAATTCGGGATGTTTGTTTACAAAGACACCGAGCATTATAATAAATGTTCGGTGAATCCATACGTACATATATATATGTGTGCATGTATGTATATATATATATATATATATATATATATATATATATATACATACTACTGTACGTCTGTATACATATATGTATGTACGTATACATACTTATATTATATATATATTATATATATATATTATATTATATCATACATATTATATATATATATATATTATATATATATTATATATATATATATCATATATATATATTATATATATTTATATATAATATATATATATTATATATATATATTATATATATCATATATATATTATATATATATATATATTATATATATATATTTATATATAATATATATATATATTATATATATATGACTCCAGTCATATATATATATATATATTATATACATATGACTCCAGTTCCCCAGTGAATTAACAACCCAACAAGAAACTGGGCATATCAGAGTATTGACAATATCATACACCTAAATAACATATGTACTTGTCTATACCAAACTAATTCAAACTGCCTGAAGAGGTCACAGCCAAAGATGGCTGTCACTGAAATATATATAGCAGTAATAAACGAAGCTAAATTTTAATCATTTGACTTTTATTTAACTTTATTTTACACTACTCCGGAGTAACCAAACCAACCTGCGCACTTCGTCGAGTGCTCCAGCCAGCATACTGAGGTGTTGGTATACAACCAACATAAACTCAAAATCTATATATATTATATATATATATATTATATATATTTATATTATATATATATATATATCATATATATATATTATATATATATATATTACATATATATATATTACATATAGACAAGGGCGGTGCCCCAGCATGGCCTCAGCCGGATGGCTGAAACAGGTAAAAGAGTAAATATATATATATATTATATATATCATATATATATTATGTATATATTATATATATAGATAGTATATATATATATATCATATATAAGTATATTATACTAGACATGAAAAATGCGCAAGCTCAAAAGTGCCACAGAATGTTATTATAAACCTTCAAAAGTGTGGGACTAGAGTTGTTGCTAAAAAATATTGTAATCATTATATATCGTACATTCTGTGGCATCCTTTATAAAAATAGCTTAAACCAACGAAGCCTTTATTTTTACGCTATTTCACTTAGTTAATTCTTAGAGTGTAACATATAAAAATATCATTTACAACTATAAAATAAATTAATTAATATAATAACAGAGCTGCGGAGCTGAAATTTAGGAAATAATGGAGTATCGGATCCTGAGTTGGAGCCAGTCAATTTTTGGCCGACTCCGCAGCCCTGTATAATACATTTCATATTAAAGTTATTAATAAACCTATTTTACACTTCATGCAAATTACCACGAGATATTGATATTAGATATAAGATACAGCGCAATATCTACAGCTGTAAAAGTACGAAAGCGAAGTAATAATAAGTGGCTTAAGGTAATTCCAATATGAAAGTTTGTAGTGATAAAAATTTGATAATGCAATACGATTGTTAATATTATAGTTCTATGAAAATGTAACAATAGATAACTAAATTATTTTACTATTAGTATATTTAAGAAATTATCATTATAGATTTGATCGTTCATATAAGCATCATATTAAGTTTCAACACAATTATTTTGTTACTATGAGTATATGATAATAATATTACGTAATTATTTATAGCTGTTATTACATTAAACATAGATGTATTTATTTTTATATGTTACACTCTAAGAATTAACTAAGTGAAATAGCGTAAAAATAAAGGCTTCGTTGGTTTAAGCTATTTTTATAAAGGATGCCACAGAATGTACGATATATAATGATTACAATATTTTTTAGCAACAACTCTAGTCCCACACTTTTGAAGGTTTATTATAACATTCTGTGGCACTTTTGAGCTTGCGCATTTTTCATGTCTATTTTTTTAAGGCAACGCTTGTAATAACTCTAGTTAAACAGGATATATATTAATAATAAATTATCGTTGTAATGTAATTAGATTATGTAATTGTTATTATAAATTATCTTATAAATATTAGTGTAAGATGTATAAAAATATTTTCAGACTTTTAATATAAACAACTACAAAAAACAATCAATATTAAATCAATATATTATACATAATAGAAAACATAAAATATACAATACAAAAACAAACTATTTACATACAATTGCAATTATCAGTGTATATACATTTTCTTTATATTCCCTGAGCAAATTAATAAGATTTGTTTTTATTGTACATAATTTGATGACTTGTTGGAGTGTATTAAAAGATAGCAACAATTTGTGATTAAATTGTTATCTTAAGCAACTCACTTTTTAATAGTTGTTGGCTGAGCGAAATTGTAAAAGCCTATGAGCAAATATAAAAAAAAATACACAAACAACATTTCCTTGTGTTATTACAACATTAGATAAAATAATTGAGCAATGTCGTTATATTTTGCTCTTATTGCACATTAATAGTGTTTCTATTTTTCGGCACAAATCCATTACGGCAGTCCATTACTGGTACTTTATTTTATCGAATTAGTAAGTATGAAAGTCGAAGTTAACCTCGGCAGGATTTGAACTTAGAATGCAAAGGACCATAACAATACTGCAAAGCATGGTGTCTGACGCTCTACCAATACTTGTGTTGAGCTGGTCATTAATTTATGGTGGTCGTGCGTGGAGTAGAGCAATCGCTAGTTGAAATATTATGAACAAAACATTTTATAAAGTTATATTCCTGTTTCTTTAAAGAACATTTCATTTTTGTTCTATTGTAGGCGAAATAATGCAATGGTTTAATAGGGAAGATATAACTTACGAATTATGTCTCTAACCGTGTAACGCTTTTTAAGTAGATAACTACAATTGAAAATACTAAAGAAATGGAACCAACAATTCAATTTGAAAGTCGTCTAGTGACAGTGTATTACTGGTACTTTATTTTATCGACCCCGTAACGATGAAAGGCAAAAATGCAAATGCTTAAAATTTAAATTGCCTTAATTCTATCGTCTGCTGTTTCATTAAAGGGAGATTATCGTCTGTATTTAATTCTATCGTCTACTGTTCCACTAAACAGATATACCTCCACTATCGTCTCTATTTATACATTTTAACTTATAACTTATACACATTTGATTTGAAATATTTTATCTAGTCCCCCCTCTCAATATTATGATGATTTCTTTCGAATGAAACAGTTCTAGTCCTGTAGAAACCATTTATATATATAATTGAACTGAGTTAAAAATTCACAATATTTATAATTAAATAAGCTCATATATATATGTGTGTATTTATCTGTTTATTGTATTATATATAATGTGTGTATATACAGGATGTCCCCCAAAAATATATACACACTTCAACAGCATTCTAATAACTATTGCCTGTACAGGTAATCAAAGTGTCAATCGAATGTTAGTTTCGTGTTTTAACAGTACAAATTTACAATACACACATAAAACCAGTGTATATACATACATGAGTGTGTATACACATACATGAATGTGTATATACAATATATATGTATATATATATAGACACATATATTCACGGTGCAACGGTACATTAAAATATAGATGCGGGAGAGGGGGGTGTATATATAGGGGCGCTGGGGATAAAGGAGTGTAAAGCGTGTGTAATTGATATATTGAAGGAGAGGAGCGTGCAGCGATAGAGTAACAAATATATAGAGAGGGGGAGAGATGGTATTGAAGGGGAGGAGTGCAAAGCGAAAGAGTAAGAGATATATATAGAGACGGAACAGATAGAGAGAAACAGGCGTAAGTAACAGTGGAAGAGATATAGAGAGAGGTACTCTGATTGGTTGAAAATTAGCCAATGACATACGATCACCACCACCACGGCTATCCCCGAAAAATTTTTAAAGAAGCTAGGCATATATGTTAGAACACGAAAAGTGAACATTCTGTTGTTTCACACTTTTCGTGTTCTAACAGATATATATATTATAAATATACAACAGTAATGAAGCATGGATTACAGGTTAAATTATAGTCTAGATGGATGAGAAACAAATAGAGGGTGTAGTTTATGGAACACCCAAATGATTTAGAAGTCAACCTTAAGTAGGAGCAATAACATTAAGAAAGACATGAACAACACCAAATGATTTGTTTTGAAAATTTTGATAGTAGGTTTATAAGTATAATTGTCGTAAGCTTTTCGTAGTTGTCTCAGTGACCTAGCGGTAGGTATTAGAGACGGTGGATACCCTGGCCTTGGGTTCAATCCTGGTCAAGTGGTCCATGTTATTTATTTCAGTTTATATTTTAAAATCCATAGAATAAAACTGAAAAGGTTTACCGGGAACCCTACTCCCGACCATGATCGAACTTCAGTCCAGGATCAACACCGTCTATGATTCCTCCAACTAGGTCACCGAGACAGCTACAAAGATATATCATTCTATATGTAGGTAAACAATATTTTTAGACCCAGTCCGCCACTGTATATATATGTGTATGTGTGTGTGGTATATTAGATAGAAGACTATTATCATTTTGAAGGATTTGGGGCATTTCCTACTATGTTTAAGAACTATATATACAGGGTGTCCCGAAAAATGTATGCACACTTCAACAGCACGCTAATAAATATTACCTGCACACGTAATCAGTGTGTCTAAACATTTTTGGAGACATCCTGTATGTACGAGGTGAGTCAGAAAAGTTGCAGGACTGATGTCACAAAAGATTTATTTCAAACCTAAACTTCA
>OZ024743.1:180459758-180462258 GCA_964016885.1 Eledone cirrhosa
GGAATAGTCTTAATTCTCATTGGTCAGTTTGTAGATGGTAGTGGGGTTGGTATTTGACCTCAAAGAAGCAGGTGGTGTTGTAAAGATCAAACCGTCAGGCAAGATGACAATAGTTCCATATGGGTGATTTTCACAAAAAGCATTCCTGATCAGATATATATTCAATTAAGGTTAATAGTATGAAATAGATACTACAGGTCATTCTTAAATTGAGGGATTCATGTGGAGTGGTGCTACTGAAAATTATGGTTAGAGTAGAAAATTTACAAAAAAAACTTATGTAGGTTGCCTTGCACGTACACTCACACCCAGCTCCACAGACACACATACGCATCCACACACACAAATTGAGGAATTAATGTTGGGTGGTAATACTGAAAATAATGGTTAGAGTCAAATAATTAGATAGTTTAGAGAAATTAGAATAACAAGGCTTAGGTTGGTTGACTTGTACATACACTCACACCTACCCCCTCAGACACACATACATAAAATACACACACATAAAATATAAATACATATATATATATATATATAAAATATATATATATAAAATATATACATATATATATATATATATATGTATACATAAAATACACATATATACAGATATAAAACATATATATATATACAGAGCCCTATGACACCATCAGGAGTTACGGGACCATGAATGCCTATAATGTGTGTATGTAGAAGATTTTAAGAGAGAGAAACAAGGCATAATTACATCTTCGTTCTATAATTTCTCCGTGCTAACTCCCAATATAAATAGTGTTATTCATAGACGGTTGTGATTTGCAATACATTGCAGGAGAAGTAAACAGGTAATTTTATTTAAGATACTATTGAAGGAAATAACTCACAGGAGATGCAGTAGTTGAAGGCCTGCTCGAACATTCATCAATCAACTCTTAGTCGATACAAACCTCAATATAGAAGCAATGGAAAATCGTGAATTGTGGAGAGAATTGTGGAGGGACTTTGTCAGGAATGTTCGACTGTGGTCGCAATGATGATGATGAGAATAGCAAATGGAAAGGTGCAGTGTTCAAGAATTTTAAAGAGGCTGTAACAGTATAACTGAAATAAATATACTTTGTAAGCTAATATCAAAACAGTGTAAATCTCGGCACATCTCTTATTCCCAGCATAATCGTAATATATATATACAGAAGTTATATTTAATTTGTTGTGATTCAACAAGTTTAAAAGTTTTATAACTGATATAAAGCACTGAACAGTTTACTGGAGTAAATATTCAATATATTAATTGTTTCTACTTTAGGCACAAGGCCAGCAATTATCCAGTGCATTACTGGTACTTTATTTAATCGACCCCGTAAGGATGAAAGGCAAAGTCAACCTCGGCGGGATTTGAACTCAGATCGTAAAGGGACGTAACTATGCTGGAAAGCATGGCGTCCGACCCTCTACCGTTACTGCCATAATAATGGAAACTATATTTGTAAAACCATATTTATAAAACCATATTTGTAAAACCATATTTATAAAACCATATTTATAAAACCATCCAGCGAACCTTCAACCGTCAAGGTTGTTTTTCTACGGGTATGTCAACATTTATAAAACAAATTTTGTATTTTATCTGATGAAAGCGCACCAAAACTGCCTTGGTTTCCCTTGAAATATATATAATAAAATAATTATGGTTTTATAAATATAGTTTCCATTTATTAATATATTGATTATATATATATGTATATGTATGTGTGTATCTGTGTATGTGTCTGCATGTCTGAGTGTATAATATGTTTGTCATCGATTGTATTACTTATACCTGATATATAACAGCTGCGTTAGTGATACAGAATGGAGATAAACTATAGTATATACCTCGAATTTGAAATCAGAACATCACGGGACATAATTCAATAATATAAACCATTCACTCAGAGATTCTATAATTTGACTCTAAATTAAAAGACAATATAACAATATAAATGTTTTGTTTTTATAGGAAGCTCTCAACTTAACATACAGATATGTTTTTTGTTTGGCAGTATTGTATACTGAAGGATATAAAATATTTTAAAAAACTTGCAATAACAGTCAGAAATCTAATTTTAGTTACAGAGACATATATTTTCATTACTATTTTTCTTTTTCTTTTTTTTTTTATTTGTTTATTGTCTTTGCTTCTTTGTTACTTTATTAATAGTTGTTTTCCAGACATATTTACATTAACATGGCAAACGTATTCGATGTATTTTTATTTAAGTCGTCAAAAAGCGTTGTATTTTATACCAGCAGAAGTTGTCAGAAAAAATGGTAAGCGCTTCCGTTGTTGGCGCCTTGCATAAGAGTAAATTTCTTCTTTTTTTTAATCGAAGATTCCATTTATAGTTTATACATCAGGAATGTGGAAACTTCAAAAATGTGTGTTAAGCAAAGTGCTATCTTTTAAAACAAAAAATAATCCTCATACAACATACAAACTATATGATATTACGTTTACGTAAAAGGTATTTTTTAAAACAAA
>OZ024743.1:180464758-180484758 GCA_964016885.1 Eledone cirrhosa
TATATAATCAAATTAATAACTTTCAAACTAAATCTCTTACCATGTGGTGATTTAGAGCGTTGGTTATAACAAAGACTGTCTCGAGCAAATATATTGTTAAAACATATCCTGCTATTTTAACGACACCAATTTTGAAATATCAATGCAAAAATATATATATATATATATTGAAACAGTTTCTCTAAGAGTTATATTCATTGCGTGAGGAAGCCACTTGCAATATTGTATAATTGTTTCTGCAATAAATCGATAGCAGTTCGCAGTCTTAGACACGATCTCCGAGGTGTTGGTATTTAGTTTCGATATATTAAATACATACATGCATATATACATACATCTCTAGACATGCACGCAAACACACACTGGTTATATATATATATATATATATGAAAGGAACGATCGACTTTCGTCAAATCGGACCGAGGGAACAATGTTTCCGTTGGTCTTTCCAATTGCTAATACTATCTATCGGTCGCAACTCCAGGTAGAAGGAGCAACGTGAAATAAAGTGTCTTGCTCAAGGACATAACGCAATCGTAAGGTTGTGAGTTCGATTCCTTTACCAGGTGATGCGTTATGTCCTTGAGCAAGACACTTTATTTCACGTTGCTCCTTCTACCTGGAGTTGCGACCGATAGATAGTATTAGCAATTGGAAAGACCAACAGAAACATTGTTCCCTCGGTCCGATTTGACGAAAGTCGATCGTTCCTTTATATATATATATATAAGAGCACACACACACATATATATATATACATATACACACACAGATATATATATATATACATATATATGTATAAATATACATATTTGTATATATATATGTGTGTGGGGGGGACGTGAGTGTAAAAAGTAAAGAGAAATAACGAAGCAAGCTAGACTGTACAACGAAGGAATTTATTAGTTTGACGCTTGAAATAATAGAAACGAGTATTAACGTTTCGGACACTAGACATTTATCAGAAGATAGAATGAGAAATAAAAGATGAAATAGAAAGGTAAAGAGTTAGAAGAAGAAGGAAGAGAAAAGGAAATTGAGAAAAACAAAAAAACACATGTGCGTATACAGTTAGCTATATTTGATTGTATCTATATCTATCTTTCCCATCATCTCTCTCCCCTTCTCTTTTTCCACCTTTCTCTCTCTCACTCTCTCTATCTATCTATCTATATATCTATCTATCTCTCTCTCTCTCTCTCGCTTTCTGTCGCTCTCTCTCTCTCTCTCTATATATATATATATATATATATATATATATATATATATATATATATCTCTCTCTCTGTATATATATATATGATAATAATAATATTATTTATACTTATATATAAACTATATATAATTATAAACAGGAAAGGTCAGTATTTTTTTCATTTTTTACCACCTTATTACCAGTATGAAAAATAGCTCAATGTAAATACATGAGATGTATTACAGAGCAGGAATATAAAGTACAGAACAATCAAATCTATGTTTAATACATTTTATTGCTGACAATCGTTTCTTCCAAACAGCCTTTTGGAATCATCGGAACATTAGCAAATTTTAAACACATAATAAAATTCATATTCTACAGAACAATCATAAAGATACGTTGATATTATTGTTGCTATCAATAGTGTCATATTCAAAGAGAGTGAAGATGTTGTGGTATGTAGCAATGTATATAATAAAGAGTATAAAAGAAGGTTACTCGCAAAGGAGGACATTAGTGGTACCTAGGCATATAGACAGTAAGAATGCAGAGGTATTAAGCATATACAGCATACTATGGGAAAGAAAGCAAAGGTATTAAGTATAATATGGCAACGATATCACAAAATATAGGTGTAATAAGATGAAGATATTAAGCAGTCAGGAATGCATGGGTAGAATATAAGGTGAAAATTGTGAAGCAGCTTGTGTTTCGTTGATGCATGTGTTGAGAGTGGATCAGATAAATAATTAAATAAACAATCCAAGCAGAAGTAAAGCTATTGTGTAGAACAAAAAATGTTATGTAGTACCAAGATAATTATATTTAAAACAGTTTCTATGTGAGTTTATTGTCAGCAATAAAATGTATTAAACATAGATTTGATTGTTCTATACTTTATATATATATATATATATATATATATATATATATATATATATATATATATATATATATATATATATATATATATATATATATAGTGCTAATTTATACGGGAACAAAACAGAGAGGCAGACAAATAAAGGTTTATTAGGTTCACGCTTTTGAGAGTGGGGGTGGAGAACGACGTTTCGGGCATAAGCCCTTCTTCAGGAGTAAATAGTTTAGGAAGAGAGTTCAGAGGGTGTGTGCAAATACATTTAGAAAAAAGGGGGAAGGAGAACAAATAAAAATAAAAATAAACGTAAACGTAAAAATAAACATAAGAATAAACAATAAGATGGACAAGTTGTGGAAGGGTGTGAGGCATGTAAGGGTGGTGGCGGGTGGAGTTGGGAGAGGGAGGCGGAGGGACGAAGCGAGGAAGGCTGAAGGTGGTGTTTGTGTATGTGTGTAGGTGTACGTGAATGTGTGTGCGTGTGTATGTTAGAGTTTGAGGAAGAACGAGGTTCCATGTTCAGGAAAAGGTGTGTGCGTGGGGTGCGGTGTAAGTCGGTTTGTGCGTACGTGTGGAAGGAGAGGGGTCATGGGATGGGGGTGGCGTGTGGGATCCGGAGGTTGTGTACATGTGGGGTTACGCACGTGTGTGTTTGTGTTTATATGTGGTGTGGATATGGGTGGCGTGGTGCGAAAAAAAATGTGTGAGTGTATGTTCGTGGGTAAGGTACTGAGGTAGTTCCGTCAGATGTGTGGAGAGGTGCTGGATATTTTTCAAGAGATGGGGTGGATGGTCGGAGAGATGACCGAAGGTGTAGAATCCAATGTTGGTGGTGGTAGGAAGTGGAGGGAAGTGGGGTTGGCACGCAACAGGAAGTGATCAGAGGGTCAAGACATGGTGTAGAGATAGCAGTAGAGTGGGATAACAGGTGGAGTGAGGTGAGGACTGTGTGTGTGTCTGTGTGTGCGAAGGTGCGGTGGACAGGGGAGAGGATGGGTAGGTGTGAAGGGTGGAGGGGGAAGGTGGTAAAGTGGGGCGATGGGGTGTATATTAGTAGAGGTGTTAGTGGGATGTGTGTGCGTGAAGGGGTGTGGGTGGATCGGGGAGAGGGAGAGAGAGTGGGAGAGAAGAGGTGTTGGGGACGGAGAAGGGAGTGTAGTGTACTGGTGCGTGTGTGCGTGTTTGGATGAGGGTATGTGTGGTAAAGGGGGTGTTAGTGGGTGTTAGTATTACATGTGATGGGGAAAGGGTGGAAAGCGGGTGTGTAAGGGGGATTAGTGGTGGTTGGGTATGTGAAGTGGGTGGTGTACATAAGTGTAGGTGTGTGTGTGTGTGATGGTGTGTGTTCGTGTGCGTGGGGTCGGGGGGAAGTTAGTCATGTTAGTTATGGGGTGGTCGGAGTGGATGTGTGGGTGAGGGTTAGTGGTGGTAGTAGGGTGTGTGGATGGTGAGTGCGTGTATATATATTCAGGCGGGTGTGTGCGTGTTAGTATAGTTAGTTGTGGGATGGGCCAAGGGGTGGGGGTGAAAGGGGAAGTGTGTTAGAGGTGTTAGTGGGAAAAGGGTGGGGGATGGGTGGGCGGTCGGATGAGCGGTCGAAGGCTAAAGGAATAGGGGTTGGGAGTTCAGGCCGGGGGGGGGGGTCGGTCTGGAGGGTGAAGAAGGTGCGTTGTTCGACCGTGAGGCGGGTGGCGGTTGTTCCATGGCATTAGAGAAAGCCACAGACTGTGAGGTGGTGGGCGGAATGTCCAGGGGATATGCATGTATATATGTGTGGGTGTGTCTATATATATTTATATATACAAGTGTGTGTATGTGTGTGTATGTAACGTTTATATATATATATATATATATATATATATATATATATATATATATATATATATATATATATATGTATACATTTAGAGTTAGACTAAGATTGTCTCTCTATTTCAGAAAACTAACAACAATATTATTATTTGTTATTTCAAGAATTCTTAGAACACCTGATCACATGTTTATTGATCTAAACTTGAAGTTTCTCTTTTCCTCGGAATTAAACGCTGTATTGAGCAAATTGTATTGAGCATCCATCGAACAACATCGTTACGTTCTCCGGCGTAATTATCTTTTACTGCAATGTTACAAAACTTCTAACGTCTGTCTCGAACCCTGCGGCTGATCGGGCTAGTGGTTATCGCGGTTTTGGTGGCGTGATGCGAATGAGAGGACGATTCTCCCCCTTTGACAGGAGACCAGTTCAACCCACCAGCTATTGTTGGCGGTACTCATATTCAGCTAAGTTTACTGGATCATCACGAAATGAACTGTTTTGCTCAAGAACACAACACAGTCCAGAAATTGAACCGACGACATTATGGTCCTGTGTCTAATACCCTTAACACGATGCTACACGCCTCCACTTTTACTGCAACCAAGCACATTAAATAAATCACATGAAATGATGTTCAGGTTTCATAGACTTCGTGTATATAGCTTAGTTCATACTGCGAAAGTTAAATATGTGCTAAATTCCAGTTAAATATATAATTCCTTTTGACTTCAGTGTGATGTTTAGCCAACAGATTTGAAATATTCAATGGGAGTTATACTAGGTTTGAAGCTAATAGAAAATGATGCTTGAAATAATTCGGAATCAATAAATTAGTACCGAACTTTGTGAAGAAGCAGCTGACTTAAGGAATGTCTAAAGACGCGCAAACGCGCGCACACACACACACACACACACACACACACACACACACACACACACACACACACACACACACAGACACACGCACCCCCCCCCTCACACACACACACACACACACACATATATATATATATATAACAAAGAAAGTGTGGTAAGGAACCAGGTGGGCCATAACGCACCAGAGTACTCGATACTTAGGGTAGTAGAGTGGGTAATAGGAAAAGAATCAGTATATATATTCATTTTATTAAGGCTGAATAGCAAGTTTTGTTACTCTGGAGTTTCACCTGTTTATTATAGGGCCACGAGGCAAGATAAGTGATAAACGGGCGAAAGTCCAGAGTAACAGGACTCGCTATTCAACCTTGATAAAATGAACATATATATCTATATATCTATCTATCTATATATAAAGTTATATATATATATATATATATATATATATATATATATATATATATATATATATATATATATATATATATATATATATATATATATATATATATATTGAAAAATAACCCAAACACTGCTAACTATATTATATTTTAATTTAAGTGCGTTTCATCCTTAATATTAGTAGATTAATATTAGGGGTCCTCAGAATTACATAAGATATAGTTTTGTTTACATTTTTAAAAGATCATACAGGAGGTAGAGTTTACCACAAGTCAGACTGCTGAGGTTACTCACTCAAGCACTCAAACGAATAAACACAATGTGTATTGTATATTATAATAAATAATACTCTGTATATGCTACCTTATCGACAAATCCACTCCGAGCAAGAGCTTCATTGTAATATGTGGAATGTTCGTTGAAAATATGCTCGTTAGTAGATAGACATGAAAGCCTCAAAGAAACGTTTCTTACCAGGGTCTTGGTTATGCTGGCAGGATGGTTAGAATGCTTACTTATGTAATTAAGCGTATCACTCGGCTTTCTATACGGGTAATGCAAGCTCTTGCTCGGAGTGGATTTGTCGATAAGGTAGCATATACAGAGTACGAGAATAGACCTAGAAGAAATAGATCCCGACGCATTATATGGTATAACCCACCATATAATATGGAGGTGGCCACACCATTAGCTAAGATCTTTCTCTCCCTTATTATGAAGCATCCCCCCCCCCCTACACATAAATATAGTAAAATTTTTTATAGAAATACCATTAACATTTCTCACTCTACGACTCCTAACCTTGCACATAACATCACAGCTTCAAATTTAGCTAAACTACCTAACCGTAGGAAGACGTGCAACCCTGTAGTTAGTACTAACTGTAATTGTAGGAATCGGGTTGACTGCCCCTATCCGGGAAATGCCTCACTATTAACATTGTATACAAATGTAAGCTTGAAACACCCACGTCCCGTAGGGCCTATATAGGGTTAACCTCCAATAGATTCAAGCAGCGTCTTTACATGCATACCCATTATTTTCGTTACCCTTTAAGAAGGAATATGATGCCACTTTCAGCTTATATCTGGAGTCTAAAAAACAGCCACACCCAATATAAGTTACACTGGGAGATCCTAGCTTAGGCTAGATCGTATGACGGAAATAAAAGACCATGTGACCGCTGAGGCCCTGGAAATATTCTACGCCAAAGACCACATCTTAAACAAAAAATCTGAGGCAATTTCGGCTTGTAAACATAAATTGCACAAAAGTTTCCTGTATTACAGCCCCACATTATACCCCAACGGATAGTACGAACTATACGCGGATATTTTACGTCTTGATGTGGTAGCTAAGTATATGTTATGTTTATACCATTACTTATTTGTATAGGTAAGTATATATTACCTGTATGTTTTATGAAGGGAACGTTTCCACGAACCAAAATATCGTCTTCCTGTCTTCCTCCTGTTGCAACGTTTTTTGAAATATTCACTTCTGCGTTCACAGATTGACTTTGTTAGTTTCAGAAGAATCTGTTAAGGGTGAAAGCACCGATTCTTTGCTTAAACTTTAATCTGTTATTTTAATAAATATTTGCTCTACGGTTCTTATATATTCGATATATATTTATCCTTATCAAGCCCTCTTTGGATTTTAGTCTTCAAATTTATTATTATTACTATATATATATATATATATATATAGTAATAATAATAAATTTGAAGACTAAAATCCAAAGAGGGCTCGATAAGGATAAATATATATCGAATATATAAGATATATATATATAAGAAATATATATATACGGGGTAACAGATTATTGTTGTAGTCCAGTTAGGGTACTCCGAGTAGTGGATGATATCAACGCTTGGCTAAGTTTGACTCAACAAGGTGTTTCCATAGTGATGCTGCGAGTACGCGGTAATTCCTATGTTGTTAACACTTGGAGTAATGATAAATCAGGGAAGAAGAGTGACACGGTTTGCTATACAAAAAAGGTTTTTAATCTCACAAGCTTTCATTCTCACAAGCTCCGATGAATTGACTGGTTATAACTATGTATTGGCGATCGAATGACGTGAAAACAAGTGGGTAGCGATCTCTAGACCTACCATTTCAGAGAAACAATTGTCAGCAATGAGATTAAAATCTTCTTTCCTGATATATATATATATATATATATATATATATATATATATATATATATATATATATATATATATATATAGAGAGAGAGAGAGAGAGAGAGAGAGAGAGATGTATACATATATATATAATATAAATACTTTTTCATAGTTAAGAAGGACAGAATATATATGGCATCATATGTGCACCCATAAATATTCACCCACATATATATACACACTCATACACACATATATATACACACACACACAAACACACACACACATTAATTACCTCCCTAATATACCCACTCTACATCTTATCATATTTCGAGTACTACTCCAATTTGCGGTTTCCCTAGAACGAATACTACAAAGCATTCTATCCGACGTTCTAATTTGTTGCCTATATTAGAGGATGGAGATACCAGAAGCTGCAGTTGGGACCATTTGAATGAGGGAAAACAACATTTCAAATTCTTAATACTCAAGCATGACCTGTCACTTTCACATTCAATAACGTGTTGAAACACACTCTGTCAGAGATTGGTCCGTTGAACAGGCTTTTAAATCCAAATATTCCAATACACATGTAGTTCAACATACCTGAAAATGTATTTTTCTCTATATATTCCAGGTTATATTTGAATTCAGCAGTACGAGTTAACAATATTACATATTACCTGTGTTTCTTCCGGCATGTTTTAGTTGTATCTACTTATTCTTAGTTGACAAGATTAGTGAGGTTTAAGTGCCTTGACTGTTAATGAAATAGTCACTGAATAAATCCAATTTGTATGCACTCCATCAACAATAATTAGCGAATATATTAGCGTTATTATTCCTAATGCTGAGGCATATGTAAAGTATGACAACATGATAGATCTATAGATATTTCTAAACATTTTGCTGGTAGCAATCTAGTAGATGAATAAGAATTTGTAATTTTTCTTCGGTTTATGAACTTTTTAATTCAATATGCCACACAGGTTACAGCATATTCTGTATTCGTTTCAATAGAATGCTGATTAATCAACAGTTTATGTTAAAAGTATATCCTCAGGCATATTTGGAATAACTGAATATCTCAATCATTGCTCAGCTATAAGATTTGTTTAACGATCTTTCATTAGTTATTCTAAAGTATTTTTAACCTCATCGGACAACAAACAAATTCATACACCTAATATATATGCAGATCAACTTCATAGAAATTTATAGTGTTTTCACTTTGTAGTTTATTGTATGGTAGTAATATCTGAAAGTTATAAATTAGTCCTCTATAATTTTATATAAACTCTGTGTCGTTTTTCTGTTCATATATATGACGTTGAAGCGAAATTCTAAAACATCTTTATACACTATGCTTTTCACAAACAAAAATTCCACTGCTACTAACAGTAATGTTGGTATGTAAACAAGCAAATCTACTTATATATATAACCAGCAATTTCTCTGTCTGTCTGTCCGACAGTGGAAACACGTGCGTAGAGAGAGAGTGAGAGTGAAAGAAAGAGACAGACTACGAGAGAAGGATAGCGGGAGGGAGAGAGGGAGAGAGATAGAGTGAATAGACGCTAAAACACGTGCTACAGAAACATTACCTTCCACTCTCCACTGACTTTGGTCACCGAGGCCGAGGGAGTCGCGCTGAGCGCGTCATAATGACGTAATGCAGACAGCCAGACATACAGACAGATATTATAAGGGCGCAACGTTATATCTATGTATCTATATAAAAAGGAAGACTAAGAATTATATAGAGAGAACGCTAAATCGCCTAATGCGGTCCCTAAGGCATTGAAAATTTGAAATAATTTTTGCTCAAAATACTCACAGGACCATAAGTGTTACATGTCTAAAGTTTGAAAACAATCGGTTGGATGGTTCTCAAGTTTTAGTGAGCTGACAGACAGACAGACATTCTCTGTTTTAGATATATAGACTAGCAGAAAACCGGCCCTGGGTGGTTTTCTGCTAGTCTCCTTATAATATATTATCAGCAATTTCTCTGTCTGTCTGTCCGACAGTGGAAACACGTGCGCGCGTGGTTGTTATCTCTCTCTCTCTCTCTCCAGCTATCCCTCTCTTTTAGTCTGTCTGTTTCTCTCACTCTCACTCTTTCTCTTGGTAACACACTAACATTCCTCCCCTCTATTGCTGTGACGAATGGGGAGATGGAGGAGGAGGAGGAGGAGAGAGTCACTTCGTCACTTCACCTCTGCCTTTCTTTCTCTCCCCTCTCACTCCCTCATTACGTATAGACATTAGGGCGGTGGATTGGCAGAATCTGTAGAGAGTCGGACACCATGCTTCATAGCATGGAGTTACGTCCCTTTACGATCTGAGTTCAAATACCGCCGAGGTTAACTTTGCCTTTCATCCTCACGGGGTCGATAAAATAAAGTACCAGTAATGTACTGGGTAATTGCTGGCCTTGTGCCAAAAGTAGAAACGATTATTAGAAATATTGCTTCATTTTTACATATCTAAGCATTAGTAAAATAACTAATAATTTCAAAAGTAATTTTTCAATTCCAATTGTTATGAACAGCAAAACATTAATAATAATTTTGTTCTAAGAAATATATATACATTTCTGTCTGTGTAACATATATATACACACACAGAAATATATATATATACACACAGAAATATATATACATTTCTGTGTGTGTAATATATATATATACACACACAGAAATATATATACATTTCTGTGTGTGTAATATATATATATATATATATATATATATATATATATATATATATAGACACACAGAAATATATGGACATTTCTCTGTTTGTCTGTCTGTCTGTCTGTCCTTCCCTAAAACTCAAATGTAGGTGCTACAGAAATATTACCTTTCCCTTCCTTTCTCCACTTTGGTACAATCAAGAGAAACACTGTCGCTATAGAAACATTACCTTCCCCTCTCCACTGACTTTGGTCACTGAGGCCGAGGGAATCGCTGGTTGCTATAGAGACACCTTGCACAAGCCAGAAGTAACCAGTTCGAGGCGGTTCTGACTTGACACCCTGCCAAGGACCATTTGAAGATATATTTCCATCGTTATATCATAACGTTTATGTATCATAACGTTTATATTTCCGTCACTAATCTATTTTTCTCCTTTTTGGTTTTAACATATATTTATTTCAAAGATTTCACCGTATAGATAACATATATTTATACATGCATAAAAGACTCACCGAGAGACGGTGAACACGTGGTGCCGAAAACATTTCTCATCCAAATCTCAACAATATCAGTATATACACTAGATTTGCTAGCAGAAAACCGCCCACAGGGTGGTTTTCTGCTAGTCTATATAAATAAAACTGAGGATGTCTGTCTGTGTGTGAATTTGAATCCCTAAAACTAGCGAACCACCCAACCGTCTGTTTTCAAACTTTACACATGTAATATTTGTTTCAGGGAATGTTCTGAGCAAAACAAATTTCAAATTTTCAATGCCCTAGGGATCGCATTACGAGATTTAGCGATCTCTCTCTATAATTCTTAGTCTTTCTCTTTTTAGATAGATACATACATATAGCGTCGCGCCATTATAATATCTGCCTGTATGTCTGGCTGTCTGCATTGCGTCAATTCCTACAATTCGCTCTGCGTCCAGAACGCGCCCTTATAATATCTGTTTGTATGTATGTCTGGCTCTCTGTTGCCTCCGGTTATTAGCCACCCTTGCTCAAGACAAATCTCACAATCATTCCCCAAACAGTTGGTAAGTGCACACAACTTCTTCTTCACGTTTTACGTCACAGTGTTGCTTACTTACGTACCACCAGACCCTTACTTCTTTGCCAGCCGTGGTTGTGGCAATACTAAGCTTAGCTAAGGTGGTTATATATTTCACAATACCTTAGGCCGGGTACCACTGCTAGTCTATATATATAAAACAGAGGATGTCTGTCTGTCTGTGTAAATCCCTAAAACTCGAGAAGTACCCGACCGATTTTTTTCAAACTTTACACATGCGTGTAATGCGTTATATTTCTTGAAGTGCAATGGGCTAAAGAAAATTTAACTTTTTTTCCCCTAGGGACTGCATTAGGCGAAAAACCGCATTTTGTAGGCCTTTTTAGGCTTTTTTGAGGCGTAACTTAAAGATAATTGTTTCTACGTTAGGCACAAGGCCAGCAATTATCAGTGTATTACTGGTACTTTATTTTATCGACCCCGTAAGGATGAAAGATAATAACTTAAAGATAATGCAGCTGATTTCCTCGAAATTTTCAGCACACATTAGCTAGTCCCTCGCATTGCTGTAGACAAAAACAAATTCCGATTCCATTAATGATTTCTAGGAAATTTACGAATTAGCATTGGGCATTATATGCCATTTTCATTTTCAATATAAACGTTACTTAAACATCGTAAGTTTCGTTAAAAATTTGGGTTGTTTAACAAAGGGCACAACACTTACTTACTTTTAAGCAGGACCATTTTCGGGGGGATTGAGAAAATGAGGAGGACCTTAAAATTTTTGTCGGTGCCCTGTTGACGCTTCGTGCTTTCATCACGCGCAAATCCGGGCCCTGTATACGCTGCCGTGTTATTGACACCGTAAAACTCACGTCTGTGCTACTTCTACTAAGACCCCTTTTGTTGCACCTACACCGCAGTATGAACGCCCTGTGCAAATACGATGAACAGCGGTTGTGCTAATTTCGCGGTGACAACCTTTTGTCGCACATAGACATAACTGATGAAGCATGTCCGGATGATTGGGTGCGAATCTATAAAACTCAAAAAGTAGCTAACCGGAATGGAAGAAAAATCATACTCTAAGATTTAGTACGCTTAAAGAATATCCAGCTGATTTTCTTAAGATTTTGCACACGCATGCAGATGTTTGACGATTCGGGCCTGCTGGTGTTCTACGTTTCCAGTAGATGAACAATCATTCCATGAGAATAAGGGAATTCAAAAGGGAATTCAAAAGTTGGTAGATCTTTTATAATATATTGTATCTCCAATCTTGGTACTTTTTTAATGATCAGATTTTAAATGACCTCTCTCTTAAACTGATAGTTTCTACATTGGAACAGATAATATCAAAAACATTTATGGGATGTCACCACAAGAACTTAGAGTTTATTATCTTTCAACGCGCATTTTGTAACCTATTTGTGACACAATAGTCAAAGGAGAGAAATATATTGGTTTTCCGTGTGAGACAGGAAACGCCTAACGTCTCTCATAGTGTATTTCGACGGAAGGATCCTCTTTCTCAAAAGCAGCCTATTTATTCCACACGTGAACTGTTTATACTCCCTAATCGATCGACACGCACCAGATTTAGCTTACTTTATAATAAATTAGTCGCCAAGTATAGTTATGTGACCTTTACTTATACAATCATTACCCAGTGCATATATCAACTAAATCACTCACTTACTATCTAAAGATCATTATCCAAAGATATGAAAAAGTATTATGTTAAATCGTGGCATTCCATAATCTGACACCCAATGAGGTCCATTGACTATATTCGCTGCATACGTACATGTGTGCCTCTGTGTGTGTTGGTGAACGTCGTTGATCCTTTTATAAGCGGCAATAATACAAATGTATTATTGTCGCTTTTAAAAGGATTGACAATATCGGTAGAGCCTCGGATAATATGCTCTGTGGCATAGAGTTACGTCACTTTACCATATGATTTCAAATCATACCAAGGTAAGCTTTGCCTTTCATTGTTACTGGATAAATAAAATAAAATACCAGTAACACACTGGATTCGATTAAATCATCTTCCTCCTCCTTGAAAATTGTTCTGATGGCTGTGTTGGTGGTGGTGGCGGTGGTGGTGGTGGCGGTGGTGGTGGTGGCGGTGGTGGTGGTGGTGGTGGAGGTTCTGATGGCTGTGTTGGTGGTGGTGGCGGTGGTGGTTCTGATGGTGGTGGCGGTGGTGGCGGTGGTGGTGGTGGTACTGGCGGTGGAGGTTCTGATGGTTGTGTTGGTGGTACTGGCGGTGGTGGTTCTGGCGGTGGTGGTGGTGGTACTGGCGGTGGTGGTGGTGGTGGTGGTGGTGGTGGTGGTGGTACTGGCGGTGGTGGTGGTGGTGGTGGTGGTGGTACTGGCGGTGGTGGTGGTGGTACTGGCGGTGGTGGTGGTGGTGGTGGTGGTACTGGCGGTGGTGGTGGTGGTGGTGGTGGTGGTACTGGCGGTGGTGGTGGTGGTACTGGCGGTGGTGGTGGTGGTGGTGGTACTGGCGGTGGTGGTGGTGGTGGTGGTGGTTCTGATGGCTGTGTTGGTGGTGGTGGTGGTGGTGGTGATGTGTCTGAGAACTTCGTCGTGACCAACTTTGCGGTTTTATTCATGTTAGTCGGTGGTGATCAATCATCGTCACTTAAGACAATATTGTCGTTGTTGTTGTTGTCGTTGTTGTTGTTGTCTTTGTTGTTGTTGTAGTCATCGTCGTCGTTGTTGTTGTTGTTGTTGTCTTTGTTGTTGTTGTTGTTGTCGTCGTTGTTGTTGTTGTCTTTGTTGTAGTCATCGTCGTCGTTGTTGTTGTTGTTGTCTTTGTTGTTGTTGTTGTTGTCGTCGTTGTTGTTGTTGTCTTTGTTGTTGTTGTCGTCGTTGTTGTTGTTGCATGTTTTTATAAACTTCTTTATTTTCATTATTGTTCCTGTTTCTATTTTGTCATCTTAGTTTAATGTCAGTTTTTTTTTATGAAGGCCTCACTTTTTATAACTTTTGCTGTTTTATTTCACATGTAACCAGTTTTAGTGATAACATTTTGTTATTGTTGTTGTTGCTGCTGCTGCTGCTGTTATTATTGTTGTTGTTACAGTTTCCATGGTATTATTGTTATCAGTGCTAAAACTCGCCAGTTCTCTTTTTTCCACTTTTGTATCAGTTTTCAGTATTGATGTTTAATGATAAAATAATAATTGTTTCTACGTTTGGCACAAGGCCAGCAATTACCCAGTGCATTACTGGTACTTTATTTTATCGACCCCGTAAGGATGAAAGGCAAAGTCAACCTCGAATAGTTTCTGATTTAGTCACAAGGCCAACCATTTTTGGGGAAGGGAAAGTCGATTAAATTAACCCCAGTAAAATACTGCTACTTTATTTTATCGATCCCAGAAATATGAAAAGCAAAGCTAACCTCGGCGGATTTGAACTCAGAACGTAAAGCGCCATAACCCCTTGTCGCAAAGTAACGTACTCGACGCTCTACGATACTACCAAGCTATCACCCTAATGATAATATACTAATAGTTGTTTCTACTTTTGGCACAAGGCCAGCAATTATTCCAGTGCATTACTGGTACTTTATTTTATCGACCCCTTAAGGATGAAAGTTAACCTCGGCGGAATTCTAACTCAGACTGTAAAGGACCTTAACTCTATGCTGCAAAGCATGGCGTCCGACACTCTACCGAAAATGCCAACCCACTGCCTAATACTACTACTAATCATGATTTCTAATTTTAGCACAAGGCCAACAATTTATGGGAAGGGGCAAAAGTCGATTGACCCTAGTAAATGGCTGGTACTTTATTTTATCGATTCCGTAAAGATGAAAGGCAAAGTTATCCTAGACTAGATTTGATCTCAGAACATAAAGACAGAGAACAAATAACACAACGCACTTTTCTCCCTACTAGAAAACTTTCATTTGTGATCAATGTTTTAATTGATTTTCTCTTCTTTTTACTTGATCTAGACACCACTATTTTCTACTTTATCCTTACACACTGCCCAACGTTCTGGACCCTCGAATCCAATAAAAGAAATGATCGTTAGTTTAGCATGATTATTAATATTATGTTTTATTTGCAATAAGAACATTTATTAACGTGAATGGAAAATAATTCACAAACATATCTGTCAAAAGAGCAACAAGATCGATATTAACTGCACTTGTGACAATAAGATTGTATCATGAATGCAACTAGAAGCACAACAACAATTATTACTATAGGAAATATAGTCGAAGGAATAATAAATACAGTGAAAATACCAATCAACAATAATTATAAAAACTCTCATGATAAACAGTAGTAACAATGAGAGCAATGCTTACTATAGGAGATAGTATGGAACAGTACAACAACGGGAAACATTAACAAATCAACAGCGTAGTGAATGAATGGTCAAAGACCACAATAACTGTTGGATTTGGGATATTAATTTTTCACAGAGATGTAAAGCCAAAAGAGTTTGTTTGTTTTGGTTTTTTTAGCGGGACGAAATTTTAATCAGTGGTTTGTTACGCAGTACATTTCTAGTGCATATTTGATCCAACTTGATATGAGCAAGATATAGCATAAATTAAAATAAGTAACTCACGCGAGACACATGAGGCAGCCAAAGAGCTCCAATGACCCAAGTCAGTTGCATCTATGAATAAATCGTTTCAACTTTCGTTCTGATTAGCATATCTCTCACTTGGAAGTCGTGTGACGTGTCCCTACCAAACAAGTCCACGCTTGCACATGTTGTTAGACACACGTTGTTGGTGGGTTGGTTGACGGATTTCTTTGTTAGTGATGAAATCATACCACCTGATGGCAAGTATATTCTGTAGGCATTTGGTGTCAAAGTCATCTAATCGTTTCGCATCCATAGAGCGTAAACGTTCAATAAAAATAAAATTCTGTTTCTTACATGAAAATTTAACAAACATGAATAAACTTATGCCAGTAATCAGCTACTGCGTTGGAATGTCCTAACACAATTTATCGGTCCTTGTATTGTCATGAGCACATTCTTCAGCTAACATAACGTCTTTAATTCAGCAACTAAAACACCATAATTTTGCACAAGTTTATGGTAAATTGGTAAAAGTCTGTGATTTATGAATACACTGTTGTCATTTTTGTCATGAAAATTTGGACAATCGTATTATATGCTATAAGATATTATGTCTGCATACAAATGTACCATAATTTATTGACGTTGCCAGTTCATATGAATACCACATATTTTCTAAATGTCTTAAGTTTTGTGGAGATGCAGATGAAGATCAGCTACGTCACTCTATTATGAGTCCAAGTGAATTTGATTCGTAATTCGTTTTGATTAGACTTAGTGTTTTTGTCTACATTCGTCTACAGGGTACTTGAAATCCGTTGATGCCTCTGTTAATTGAGATGGGTTCAGTTTTAGTATTATTATAATCCCGCCGAGGTTAGCTTTGCTTTTCATCCTTACGGGGTCGAAGTACCAGTAATGCACTGGGGTCGATGTAATTGACTTTTCCTTCCCCAAAAGATTGTTGGCCTTATGCCTAAATCAGAAACCATTATTACCATATGAAAAGCTCAACTTTATTCTGCTGTAAAGATGATAGGTGTTAGCTGTCCCCAACCATCCGGCACAGAGAACCTTTGTACTTCCAATTAATGATGGTTTCTGTAAGAGTTCTATCTTTATATTTGTTCTAATCTTTTCGAGCCATGTTGGTAGTTGGGTACCGTGATACTTCCAAGGACATCAATCATCATTGACCACAACCTCTGTATTTCCCACGTTAATTCATCATAGTTATACTCTTTTTCATCTTCTTTCTCTTTTATCCAGTTGTCACCAAGGCATGCAATGTTAATTATCAGACATGTTTGTTTTATTTCCTCTTCACTCAACAATTTCAGGTTTTTCGATCTGTAACCTGCTGATCAAACTGAATGATTGAGTCCCCCAGATTGTTCGCAGTTTTCATTCTCAATAATTTCTTCAGGGATTTGGCCACACCACATCTTTGATTTTTCTATACCATAGTTACCACAAAGCTCTCAAGGAATAATCTTTGCAACATTGTCATGTCACCTTTTCTATTCACGCTGTGGCAATTTTGAGCATTTACTAAATAATGTGCCACACTGTTTCACCTTTCTCACCAAATTTTCTGTATTTGTCACTCTCAGTTGTTTTATCAATTTCGCACTTCACATAGTCTACCCTCAATACTTGTTTTGTGCCGCACATATAAGTGATAATGTTTCCGTCTTCAAGTCAATCTTCCGCATCCATAACCATGTTACTTTACGTTCTGAGATCAAATCACGCCTTTCATCTTTACGGGGTCGATAAAATAAAGTATCAGTAATGCACTGGGGTCGATTTAATCGACTTTCCCCTCCCCCCAACTTACTGGCTTTGTGTCTATACTATAAATCATTATTATTGATGTTCTTGATGTTACCTTTCTTCTGCCCGAACGGGGTGGAATGCGCCATATACAATTTCTGTTCGTCTCTACTTTGACCATATTGTGTGTGTGTGTGTGTGTGTGTGTGTGTGTGTGTGTGTGTGTGTGTGTGTGTGTGTGTGTGTGTGTGTGTGTGTGTGTGTGTGTGTTGGAGGTAGAGATTCAGAGCAACTGTTTTCTAAGACATTAGGATATATTGTTTTATCAGGGGACGTACAATTGTTTATGGCGCTTCTAAATCTCTGTTGTTTGATATACGTTTTAAACGTGTTCAGATGCAACATAATTGACTGAGATTCTACACTGTAAAATTTATGTTTTACCCACTATTTTATCCTTTTTCTCTTTTATTACTGCAGGAGAAATGTTATAGAAAAAAAGTCAGCTATTTCGTATAAACAATACTTTATCCTCGAGAGTGTTATGACAAAATAGTTTGAAATAATTTGAACCATGAAATTCGTATTTTAACCGTTAAAAGGATATAAAATAAGAAGGTTTGGTTATGTAACCTAGCATCATAATATAGTATTTCTAGCGAATATGGGCATGCATGAACAAATCCCTAACAAAAGATGTGCTAGAATACCACAATGGGGTGTCTTTAAGCAGTATCAGGAAACGTTGTTATCGTTGTTGTTGTTGTTACCTTTTAAATCGTATTCCAAGGTAAATTAACATGGTATTTTCTATCTCTCTCTTGTAAAGTGTGGCTACTATAGCATCTTCTTACAGATTTAGAATTCAGAGAGAAACAACGAGAACAAAAACGACATTATTTCCATTGCAGTGTCTTTAAATTTGTTTGTTTGCTTCTTTGTTTGTTTTTGTGTATATTATTTTTCTTATTGTTTCTTTGTTTATTCCACACGTTGCTGGAAACTTTTTCATTGGTTGTGATGCTGCAGCTGGTGGTGACTACAACGATAATGTAATAGATGAGAAGCAGAAGGAAGGAAAAGTATTTGGATAACAATTATGATACGGGAGTGAAAGAAAAGTGAGAGGAAGTTAAAGGTGATGATGGTAATGATGATGATGATCAGCATTGTGTTACTGAGTTCCTTTCATTCTCATTTTCTATTTGCAATATTTATATAATGTTTGTTCCTATTTTTATTTCACTGTTGCTTCCGTCCTCCTCCTACATACATCCCCTACCTTCTCAATTTCTACAGTCATTATTATATCAACCGACGCAGGTCTTGGCAATTTCCTTTCATCTTTTTTCATGCTAATAGGCTCTGGAAAGAGTTGATGAATTATTTCAATAATGCTGCAAGTTGTCTAGAATGTACAGAAATAAACTGGTCTTATAATCATTCTTTTTGAAGATAAAAGTTTGTCTAATATTTATCGAAAACTGTTGGAATCTAGCTGTCAGGAGCACGTTGTGTGGTGCTAAAACTAGGTTTTCAATATTTATGATGATAATCCTCTTCTAATTATGATGTTGGGAGTGCAGAGAATGAAATAATAAAAATGTTGATATTAGCGTAGCAAAGTAGAAAGAACTTTTCTTAAATAGATACTAACATACACAGATATAAACTTCTATACACAAACATCTAGAAAGGCGAGTCCATCCATGCTTAGGTAGGTATACAGTGGAATATGTGTGACACAGACGTAGATTTGTAACAAGCTATTTCTACATGTAACTCTAGTACAAAACATGTGAGTGGGTTTAACATACTTATCCACGTAGAACGATGTTTTGCTTTGTTATTTCTCAACGTACTCTTAGGTCCCAAATAATAGAGGTGGGTTAGAATAAGCGGGGTGGGGTTGAATAAGCGGAGGAGTTGGAATAAACGTGGGGTTGGAAAATTGGTAATTTTTCTAGGTTGTCTCCGTTGATTTGATTTTAAACCAGAATTAGTTGTTTAGTTTACATATTGAGACTCCAACCCATCCTATTTATTTTGTAACGTATGTGATTTCTAGTAATGTACTTTTTTTTGTCATGTTTAATGTTTTTTAATGTATAAAGAAAATTAATTGTCGCAGGAATGCTACCACATAAAATAAAATGTAATAAGCGGGGGAGGAGAGGGACTAAGAGCGGTGGGGTGAAAAAATCTGAAAAAATAATAAGCGGTGGTGGGGGGCGATTATTCGAGACCCGAGAGTAGACGGCATATACTTACTTCCTTTTACTGTTCTGAGTTCAAATCCCGCTGAGGTTAGCTTTGCCTTCATCCTTACAGAGTCAATAAAATAAACTACCTGTAACACACTGGGGTCGATTTAATCGACTTTCGCCTCCTCTAAAATTGTTGGCTTTGTGCTTAAATCAGAAACCACATTTCGCAATGTAGAACATTTTCTTTCATAATAAACTGAATATTGGGGGAGTGAAAGAAGATTTATGAGGAATTTGCATAGTAAATGGAAATGTTATTTATCTCCTCGTTTTTCTTAGGAAATATTGTACCAAATTATCTCTGATTCTATTTCTATTGCTTCATTCTGTTCTCATACTCACACACACCCTTCTCTCTCTCT
>OZ024743.1:180492258-180532258 GCA_964016885.1 Eledone cirrhosa
CACCTGAAGAGACCTATAAATACCATATTTATTTTTTGATACCCGGGTTCCTGATGATTTCTAAAGAATGAAACATTTCTAGTCCTGTAGAATCTCATCTATATTAAAACTTTTATACTCTGCTATGTATTGAGTACCTTACTTACTGTGATTACCTCCGATTCAACCTGGAATAACGTATATATATATATATATATATATATATATATATATATATATATATATTTGAACAGATATAAATTATCAAATGTAACTGATACTTAACCATGCACTCACTACCCTACACAACATAAGCTGCCTGCTTTATTTCAAACGTATTGATTATTTCCTATCTTGATAAACATTTTTTTTTTATTAAAGTATTCTTTTGATTTGCATCTCGAGAGAATTACGTATACAGAATTTTACGACGACAAATTGACAAGACACGACAACCACTAGTAAAGTAATCAGAATAATGACTGCACGAAAAATAAATGTAATATATTCAGTTGTATGAGTCATGTTACACTGTGTTGTATTTTACATGACCTCTCACATCAGTGTGTTCATAGAATTTATGAACAAAATGTATGAATAAAAACGAAACTCAATGTGAGACTTGCGACAATAGAGAATATCTTTTAGCCATGTCCACCGAAAAGATTTAAATTAAGTGTGTCGCCCTTGCATTTGGCAAAAACAATGTGCAGGAGACCCATGTGTAGACCCCAAGAAAGAGGGTTAGATAACAGCTATGAGCTCGGTTGCTTTTGCTGGGGGATCTAGCCGGATCAGTTGGAGACGGTTGTTTCTGACAGGAACCGCTGGAAGGGGTGTTTATGGATTCTGATCCCATGACCCTCTCAGAAATAATAATAATAATAATAATAATAATAATAACAATAATAATAATAATGATTTCTTTATTGGCCACAAGGGCTGACATCAAGAAAAACATCACAGACGGAACAGGACGGTACGATGTGGGTTTTGTGCATGTAAATATTTTTATTATTTATATAAGAAAAGAAAAAAGACATAAAACATATGTATATATATAAACAATAAAATGAAAATTGAAACAATGAAAAATTCCCCAATAGGGGGAAACCTCCGAGGGTTACTCGTGGCGAAAACAACACAAAAGACCACGGCCACCCTGACTACCAGGGCAAGCGCCCTCTCTCAATTTTTCCATCTCTCAAACTACAGACGTATATTCAGAGTGGTCCCGTTCACTCGGACCATTCTCGCTACATTCACCCACCTTTCAACAAACTTGCTAGAAAGCAGCACTTGCCTCTCCACCCTGATTTTCCTCTTCAAGTGAAACTTGAAAAAGTTAATCAGGGATTCGCCGAAGAGGAAAGTGTTTGTCTTTAATCCTTTTAACCTTGTCCACCACACAATCTCTTTCGCCATGGCCACCAGGCAGATGAAAACCGCCTGCCCTTCCTCCTCAAAGGAAGACGGCGAGACCATCTGTACAATGGACTCAGTCGACAACCGGATCAGTCCTACACGTGACAGCAACTGTTCGACATAGCTCCACAAGTCAGCAATGCTCGGGCACTGAACGAGTGCGTGCACAACGATTTCCTCGCTATGCGCGCATCTCGGACAGGCTCGGCTGACGGCATTTCCGTGCCTGGAGAGCTTATCTCGAACCGGCAGCGCTCCCCGGTAGCACTGCCAGGCCAGGGATTTTTGGAAGTTATCCATAGGCCCCGGGCTGAAAGTTCTCCGGAAGAGAGCAAGCAGCTGATCTTCTTCGACGCCCAGGATCTCTCCGAGAACGTCGTCGCTCTTCCCCTCCACTAGTCCTCTATAGAACGCCGAGGTGGATGTTCCACCGATACTGGTGCCCAACTGGGAGAGGGCAGTGAGCGCCTGGAGACATTCCAGTTTCCAAGCGCTATCCCTCGGTCTTTTCTGACACAGGACTGCAGCTCCGTCAAGGAGACGAACTGTGGGAAAATGTGCCTGGCGAACGGCGACTACACCCATTCACCATCAAGGAAGCACCACAGATGTCGCAGCCTCAGCGCATGTTTGCGCATCATCAGCCATGGCATGCCCAGTCCTCCACGCAACGGGTGTTGACAGTAGATGGATCGTCTGTCCATGGGAGCGCGTCCCTTCCACAAAAAGCGGAAGAGAAGGCGCTCCATTTAGTTGAGAGTTGGGCTGGAACAAGGGATGTAGCAGATGACGGATGCGATGTACGCATTCGCCACTTCCGCCCGGCCTTTCAGGGACAGCTTCCTCTCAGCCCATTTCTGGGTGAGGGAGGCCACCCTGCTCGTCACCTCGTTCCAGTTTTTCTCCATCTGGAGGTCCGGTCCGAACCAGACCCCGAGCAATTTAACCGGTCCGTCCGTCCAACGCCCCACGACGCTGTCGGACGGCATGGACTTGCCTCTCCAGGTGCCTAGCTGCAAGCCCACCGACTTTTCCTGGTTTATCTTTGCTCCTGTCACCGTTTCGTATTCCTTGAGAGCGGTGCCGAGCATCTGGACGTATCTGGTGCTCAACACCACCACGGTGACGTTGTCAGCGTAAGCCGAGTCGGATTTCCCGCATCCTAGTTCGCGTGGGACGCCCCTCATCGCCCCCAGTTTGTGCAGTAACGGCTCGAGAGACAATACGTACAAGAGGGACGAGAGGGGACAACCCTGGCAGACTGAGCGCATGATGCTGAACGGCTGCGACAGGTGACCGTTCACCCTCACAACTGAGCAAATGTCGCTGTACATTGCTGCGATCCAACCCCTGAAAACGGGCTCGAAACCGGCTGCCTCGAGGACCGCCGCCAGGTACCGATGGTCGACCCTATCGAATGCTTTGGATTGATCCAAGTTGATCAGGGCCTCACCCTTGCCAAGTTCCTTAACCACCCTCTCTATGATGTATCGCATGAGGTGGAGGTTGTCGTGTATGGATCTGTCCGGGATGGCGCATGTCTGCGCCTCTCCCACCAGACCCTTGACGACAAGCGCCAACCTCGTTGCTAACACCTTGGCCAAAATCTTGAACTCTGCGTTTAGCAGAGTTATGGGCCTGAAATTATCATTAACATCCCCCTTGTTCGGGTCTTTTCTCAGTAGCGCCACTGCTCCCCGGCTCACAAAACTGGGAATGCTCCCGTTCTGCTGCCAGTTGCAGTAGACGTCTGCCAAGAGTTCACCGAACAAGTCTGGCATAAATGCATAAAGCTCGTAGGGCAGACCATATAAACCTCTTGTGCAATTAGCCATCGCTTCCCGTATTTCACCGGCTGTTATTGGCTTTTCGCAACACTGTGCTGCGGTCGTCGCGAGCCGAGGCAGTCCGTCTTGGTATGCACTGAAGTCCATGTCCCGATCCGGGCCACCGCCGCTCCCGAACAGTTCAGCAAAGTGCTGCTGAAAAGCTTCACACATCCGCTCGGATATGTGAAAAAAATGAAGGAATTGATAAGAACTGAATACATTCGGAGAATAAGGAGCCATAAGTGCAGTAAATTCCCGAGCTGTGTCTATTATTAGGTACAGTGCAGGAATTCTGAGATGGAATGTTGCTGAACAAAATAAATGTATAGGAAGACTAGGAAGCTATTGTCTATCTACAACATGTTCCACAAGAGGAGTGATGTCGATAGACTCTACTTAAGGAGATCTGAGGGTGGAAGAGGTCTTATCAGCATAGAGGACTGTGTTCAGATGGAGAAAAACAACCTACACAAATACGTGACTAATAGTAAGGAGCCAATGCTCAGAACTGTACTGCAGGAGGGGACAATAGACCAGGGGATGTCCAAGGAGGAAATAACATCAAAGAGAAAGAGCAGCCTTCAGGAAAAATCCTTTCATAGTACCTTCTTTGAGAAAACTGAATTTAGAGATCCACAGACATCGAACTGGTTGAAAAGAGGAGACCTTAAAAAGGCTACAGAAGGAATGTTAATGGCTGCGCAGGGGCAGGCCCTCAAAACGAAGTGGTTGAAACACCATATTTACAAGGGGGAGGCTAGGCCACTGTGCAGGATCTATGGAGAGAGAGAGGAGACTGTGGCTCACATTGTATCCGAGTGTAAACACCTAGCCCAGACTCACTATAAGGCCTGGAGACATTATGTGATGGGCAGGGTGATCCACTGGCACCTATGCAAAGTAAACAATTTACCACATTCTGAGAAGTGGTATGAGCATAAGCCAGAGTCGGTGATAGAAAACGATCAGGTGAAGGTGCTGTGGGATTTTAGGATACAGACGGACAAGAAACTGGAACACAATAGACCTGATCTGGTGGTTGTGGACAAAGAATAAAGATCGTGCCTGATTGTGGATGTGGCCTGCCCATTCGACACGAGAGTGCAGTAGAAGGAGAGGGAGAAAATTAACCGATATCAGGACTTAAAGTGGGCGGTAAAAAGGATTTGGAACTACCATGAAGTCAAAATGATCCCGATTGTCATAGGTGCACTAGGGACTATCTCAAAAGGTCTCCAGGGATGGTTAAAGAAAATTGGTCCCTTCACGCTTTTTGGAACGCTTCAAAAGGCATGCTTGCAGGGAACAGCAAGAACCCTCCGATACGTCCTGAATAGCTGAGGCTGCAGGTATTGGCTTGATATTCATTTCAACAAACTTTCCAGTAAACTAACATGAATGACATAGACTCAAAGAATAATAATAATAATAATAATAATAATAATAATAATAATAATAATAATAATAATAATAATAATACATAAGATAGTACTAATGGGAACTGCCCATATACTAAGGAAGATTCTGTCAATATAAGTACATCACAAGTCTAAACACTAAAGATGCATGTGTGAATATGTATGTTCTTTCTTGAACATGGCGGACCTTGTTGTCTCTTGAGGTCACTGGTTGTGACTTGGTGATAACTCGTATGAACATAAAGCAAGATAAATGCAACTGTAATAATAATAATAATAATAATAATAATAATAATAATAATAATAATAATAATAATAATAATAACAGCACAAGATCAGTGTCTGCCAACAAAAAATTACCAAGCCAACATAATAAAAAATTGATGCAGCCCATTATGCCGTGTATGCGAAAAACAACCAGAGACCATTGACCATATAATTTCAATGTGCAGTCCTATAGCTCCAACCGAATACCTAAACAGGCATGACAGAGCTGCACAATACATACATTGGATAATGTGTAAGCATTTTGACCTGCCCCATCAAAAGAATTGGTGGGAGCATCAACCACCTCCCATACTTGAAAAAGATCACATCTCAATCTTGTGGAACTTTAGCATCCAAACAGACCGAAAAATAGATGCAAACAGACCTGATATAATATTGAAAGACTTTCAAAAGAGGGTATGCCTGCTAATTGATATGTCTGTTCCAATAGACAAGAATGTATCTATAAAAACGTTTGAAAAATTGAGCAAGTATAAGGACCTGGAGATAGAAATTGGAAAAATGTGGAAATTGAGAATTAAAACAATACCAGTGGTTGTAGGCGCTCTGGGAATGATACCTAAGGGGTCTAATGATTACTTATTGCAAATCCCAGGAAACCCGCGTATAGGAGAAATACAAAAGATATTACTAATGGGAACTGCCCATATACTAAGGAAGATTCTGTCAATATAAGTACATCACAAGTCTAAACACTAAAGATGCATGTGTGGGTATGTATGTTCTTTCTTGAACATGGCGGACCTTGTTGTCTCTTGAGGTCACTGGTTGTGACTTGTGATAAAATGATGAACATAAAGCAAGATAAATGCAACTGTAATAATAATAATAATAATAATAATAATAATAATAATAATAATAATAAAGTTCATAATATACATGCCCCATGGATAGACAGACAAATGAATGATACAGCTCACCTTGAGGAACAAATATGGGAAAATATAACAGTTGAACAGTTGCGTTTGGCTCTAAGAAAACCAGCAAATGGAAATCCCCAGGAAAATACAAAATACAAAATTTTTGGATAAATGCCTTCACAGAGTCTCATGAGCTGTTAGACCAACTTTACAATGAAATAGTTAAGGAGCCAGAAAAGATACCATCATGGCTAGTTAACGGCATTACATTCCTGCTTCCGAAGAATGATGAGACAAACAATCCCAAAAATTACAGACCGATAACTTGCTTGACCACAATGTATAAAATTTTAACATCAGTCCTAACTGAGTATACATATGACCACCTGATAACAAATGACCTATTTCCCATTGAGAAGAAAGGGTGTAAACGAGACTCGTACGGTTGTAAGGATCAGCTTTTGGTTAACCAAATGATACTGGAAGATTGTCATAATAGACACAAAAATCTATCAATTGCTTGGATAGATTATAAAAAAGCATTCGATAGTTTGCCACACAGTTGGATTGAAAGATGTTTAGAGATTTTCAAAATATCCCCCGTTGTCAGGAGGTTTTTGTCATTCAGTATGAAGACATGGAAAACGACACTCCTTTTGAATTGTGAAAAAAAATCACTGGAAGCTGGAGAAGTTAATATTAATTGTGGAATTTTTCAGGGTGACTCTTTATTACCACTTTTATTCTGCATCGCTCTTATACCATTAAGTAAAATGCTCAATGAAACAAAACATGGATATAAAGTCTATGACAAAACCATTAATCACTTGTTCTACATGGATGACCTGAAACTATTTGCAAAAAATGATGAACAATTGCAATGGCTATTATCCACTGTGGAGCAGTTCAGTGATGACATTAAAATAGAGTTTGGACTAGATAAATGCGCCAAAGCAACGTTCACCAGAGGAAAGCTGCTGAAAAGTTCAGACATTAATCTTGATCGAGGGAATGTGATAAGAGAACTTGATCGAGAGGAAACTTACAAATATCTAGGAGTTTGTGAAGGAGACGGAATCAAGCACTCGACAATGAGGGAAAGGATAAGGAAGGAGTGTTACCGCAGAGTAAGAGCAATCATAAGAACGGAATTGAATGCAAGGAATAGGATCGATGCCATAAACACGCTTGCCATACCAGTAGTAACCTACAGTTACAATGTCATCAACCGGTCAAGCACAGAGATCCGTAGGTTCGATACAAAAATTCGAAAATTCTTAACCATGCACAGAATGCATCACCCTAAGGCAGATACAGATAGAATATATCTCCCTAGGAAAGAAGGAGGACGTGGCTTAATACAGTTAGACATTGCGTTGAAAACTGCAACAATTGGATTATCTACATATCTAAGGGAATCACATGATTGGATGATCAAACTCGTTTTGAAACACGAAAGCATCAAAAGATCATACTCCATTACAAAAGATGCACAAAGATACAGTAATGGACTACACATTTCAGAAGTCCCATTTACTGCTGAAATAGAAAACACAGAAAACGCAAAGCAGGTAAAAGTAACTGCAAAGTAAGAACTGCTACAGAAACTGGCTAAGAAATGGCAAGAAAACCCTCTGTATGGAAAATACCCAGAACGAGCTAACAATCGTGATGTTGACAAAACTTTAACCCATAAGTGGTTGTCATTCTCTGGACTGAAATCGGAGACTGAAGGACTGATTATATCAGCACAAGATCAGTGTCTGCCAACAAAAAATTACCAAGCCAACATAATAAAAAATGGATGCAGCCCATTATGCCGTGTATGCAAAAAACAACCAGAGACCATTGACCATATAATTTCAATGTGCAGTCCTATAGCTCCAACCGAATACCTACAGAGGCATGACAGAGCTGCACAATACATACATTGGATAATGTGTAAGCATTTTGACCTGCCCCATCAAAAGAATTGGTGGGAGCATCAGCCACCTCCCATACTTGAAGAAGATCACATCTCAATCTTGTGGAACTTTAGCATCCAAACAGACCGAAAAATAGATGCAAATAGACCTGATATAATACTGAAGGACTTTAAAAAGAGGGTATGCCTGCTAATTGATATGTCCGTTCCAATAGACAAGAATGTATCTATAAAAAACATTTGAAAAATTGAGCAAGTATAAGGACCTGGAGATAGAAATTGGAAAAATGTGGAAATTGAGAACTAAAGCAATACCAGTGGTTGTAGGCGCTGTAGGAATGAACCTAAGGGGTCTAATGATTACTTATCGCAAATCCCAGAAAACCCGCGTATAGGATAAATACAAAAGTTAGTACTAATGGGAACTGCCCATATACTAAGGAAGATCCTGTCAATATAAGTACATTACAAGTCTAAACACTAATGATGCATGTGTGAGTATGTATGTACTTTCTTGAACTTGGCGGACCTTGTTGTCTCTTGAGGTCACTGGTTGTGACTTGGTGATAACTCGTTTGAACATAAAGCAAGATAAATGCATAATAATAATAATAATAATAATAATGAAGGAATTGATAAGGTCTGAATACATTCGGAGAGTAAGGAGCGTATTAAAGTCACATCTGAACAGTAGGAATGCCATAAGTGCAGTAAATTCCCGAGCTGTGTCTGCGGGAATTCTGAGATGGAATGTTGCTGAACAAAAAGAAATGGATAGGAAGACTAGGAAGCTATTGACTATCTACGACATGTTCCACAAGAGGAGTGATGTCGATAGACTCTACTTAAGGAGATCTGAAGGTAGAAGAGGTCTTATCAGCATAGAGGACTGTGTTCAGATGGAGAAAAACAACCTACACAAATACGTGACTGATAGTAAGGAGCCAATGCTCAGAATTGTACTGAAGGAGAGGACAATAGACCAGGGGATGACCAAGGAGGAAATAACAACAAGGAGAAAGATCAGCCTTCATGATAAAATCCCTTCATAGTACCTTCTTTGAGAAAACTGAATTCAGAGATCCACAGACATGGAACTGGTTGAAAAGAGGAGACCTTAAAAAGGCTACAGAAGGAATGCTAATGGCTGCGCAAGAGCAGGCCCTCAAAACGAAGTGGTTGAAACACCGTATTTACAAGGAGGAGGCTAGCCCACTGTGCAGGATCTGTGGAGTGAGAGAGGAGACTGTGGCTCACATTGTATCCGAATGTAACCACCTAGCCCAGACTCACTATAACGGCTGGAGACATGATGAATGGGCAGGGGTGATCCACTGGCACCTATGCAAAGTAAACAATTTACCACATTCTGAGAAGTGGTATGAGCATAAGCCAGAGTCGGTGATAGAAAACGATCAGGTGAAGGTGCTGTGGGATTTAAGGATACAGACGGACAAGAAACTGGAACACAATAGGCCTGACCTGGTGGTTGTGGACAAAGAAAAAAGATCGTGCCTGATTGTGGATGTGGCCTGCCCATTCGACACGAGAGTGCAAGAGAAGGAGAGGGAGAAAATTAACCAATACCAGGACTTAAAGTGGGCGGTAAAAAGGATTTGGAACTGCCATGAAGTCAAAGTGATCCCGATTGTCATAGGCGCACTAGGGACTATCTCAAAAGGTCTCCAGGGATGGTTAAAGAAAATTGGCCCCTTCACGCTTTTTGGAACGCTTCAAAAGGCATGCTTGCTAGGAACAGCAAGAGCCCTCCGATACGTCCTGAATATCTGAGGCTGCAGGTAGTGGCTTGATATTCATTTCAACAAACTTTCGAGTTAACTAACATCAATCACTGAGATCCAAAGAATAATAATAATAATAATAATAATAATAATAATAATAATAATAATGTTTTCTTTATTAACCACAAGGGTTCACATAAAGTAGACATTAAGGACAGTACAGGACAATACAGGACGATACAAATGGGCATTTCTGCGTGTAAAAAAACAGAGGTTGAAATAAAATAACAAAGAAAAATTCCCCAATAGAGGGGAGACTTCCAAGGGACATTTGTGGAGAAAGCCCATTAAAAGACCACAGTGGCCCTGACCACCAGGCAAATGCCCTCTCCCAGTTTTCCACCTTTAATTTACAGACACATACTCAGAGAAGGCCCATTCATTCGGGCCATACTTGCTTCTCTCACCCATCTTTCAACAAAATGCTGGGAAGAGAGCACTTCCCTCTCTACCCTGATTTTCCTTTTCAAATGAAATTTGAAAAAGTTAATCAGGGCATCACCGAAGAGGTAAGTGCTCGTCTTCAGCCCTTTCAAACGTGTCCACCATACTATCTCTTTCGCCATGGCCACCAGACAGATAAAAACTGCCTGCCCTTCCAGGCTAAAGGAAGGGGGCGGGGCAATCCTCACGATGGACTCAGCTGACAGCTGGATAGGTCCTACACGTGACAGCAGGTGTTCGACATAAACCCACAAGTCAGCAATGCTCGGACACTGGACGAGTGCGTGCAGGACGGTTTCGTCGCCCTGCGCGCATCTCGGACATGCCCGGCTGACGGCACCTCCATGCCTGTAGAGATTATCCCGAACTGGCAAAGCTCCTCGGTAGCACTGCCAGGCCAGGGATTTCTGGAAGTTGTCCATAGGCCCCGGCCCGAAAGTCCTTCCGAAGAGATTGGCTAGTTGATTTTCGTCGACGCCTAGAGTTTCTCCAAGTACGTCGTCGCTCTTCCCCTCCAGTAATCCCCTATAGAACGCCAAGGTGGAGTTTCCACCGATCACATTGCCCGATTGGTCGAGGGCTGTGAGCGCCTGAAGACATTCCAGTCTCCAAGCGCTCCCTCTCGGTCTTCGCTTGACCCAGGACTGCAGCTCCGTCAAGGAGACGAGCTGGGGAAAAACGTGTCTTGCAAACGGCGACCACACCTGATCACCGTCGAGGAAGAGGTGGAGATGTCGTAGCCTGAGCGCGTGTCTGCGCATCATCAGCTACGGCATGCCCAGCCCTCCACGTAGCGGGTGTTGACAGCAGATGGACCGCCTGACCATCGGAGCGCGTCCCTTCCACAAGAAGCGAAAGAGCAAACGCTCCAGCGCAGTCAGGCGGGGCTTAGGACAAGGTACGACGGTCAGGCGGTAGTAGATGACGGATGCGATGTACGCATTTGCCACCTCCGCTCGACCTTTCAGGGATAGCTTCCTCTCGGCCCATTTCTGGGTGAGAGAAGCCACCCTGCTCGTCACCTCGTCCCAGTTTTTGTCCGTCTGGAGGTCTGGACCGAACCAGACCCCTAGCAATTTAACCGGTCCGTCCGTCCAGCGCCCGACGACGCTGTTGGACGGCATGGACCTGCCTCTCCAGGTGCTGAGCTGCAGGCCCACTGACTTTTCCTGGTTGATCATTGCTCCTGTCACCGCTTCGTATTCTCTTAGTGTAGTGCCGATCGCCTCGATGTGTTTGGCGTTCGACACCACTACGGTGACATCGTCGGCATATGCTGACACGGATCTTCCGCATCCTAGTTCGCGCGGGACCCCCTCAACGTCTCCAGTTTGTGCAGTAATGGCTCGAGAGTCAATACGTACAATAGGGACGAGAGGGGACATCCTTGGCGGACCGAGCGCATGATGTTGAACGGTTCCGAAAGGTGACCGTTCACTCTCACTACAGAGCAGATGTCGCTGTGCATGGCAGCGATCCAGCCTCTGAAGACGGGCCCAAAGCCAGCCGCCGTCAGGACTGCCGCTAGGTAACGATGGTCGACCCTATCGAAGGCTTTCGACTGATCTAAATTGATCAAAGACCCACCCGTGCCAGGTTCCCTAGCTACCCTCTCTACGATGTATCGCATGAGGTGGAGGTTGTCGTGGATGGATCTGTCGGGAATGCCGCATGTCTGTGCCTCTCCCACCAGACCACCAACGACAAGCGCCAACCTCTTTGCTAGCACCTTGGCCAAAATCTTGAACTCTGTGTTTAGCAGAGTTATGGGCCTAAAATTATCTATGTTATCCCCCTTGTTCGGATCCTTTCTCAGCAGCGCCACCGCTCCTCGGCTCACAGAGCTGGGAATTCTCCCGTTCTTTTGCCAGTTGCAGTAGACGTCCGCCAAGAGGCCTCCGAACAAGTTTGGCATTTGTACGTAAAGTTCATAGGGCAGACCATCCAAACCAGGCGATTTACCCCTTGTGCAACTAGTCATTGCATCCCGTACTTCAGCGGTTGTTATCGGCTTTTCGCAACACTCCGCCTCAGTGGCCGAAAGCCGCGGCAGTCCATCGAGGTAGACACTAAAGTCCATCCTCGATCCGGCCCGCCACTGCCCCCGAACAGTTGAGCGAAGTGTCGCTGAAAAGCTTCACACATTTGCCCGGGATCGAGTAGCATGCGCCCGTCGTGGTCCACCAAAGACCGGATCGTGGCTTTGTTGCCACGACGCGCCTCCGCCACTCGGGCCCATTGAACGGCTTTTGTCCCCTCGTGTCTGAGAGCACGCACCTTAGCTCTGACAACGCAGCCTTCGTGCTTTGCATTGAAGAATTGGTCAAGGGCCAATTTCGCCGCAAGTACGTCGGTCGCGATGCCTTTGCTAAGCGCCTCATCTAATTTTCTAACTAATTCTCCCTCTGCTCTATTTTTCTCTATTGCTAAAGTCTTACTGAACCTAATGGACTCTATTCTAATTGCTCTTTTCAGAGCAAACCACCACTTGTGTTGACGATGGCCCCCGTCAACGCCCGCTTAACTAGTTCGCTAATCCGGTCTCTGTAGGCCTTGCGCGCTGGTAAGGACGCGTTTAGCTTCCAGTAGCCGGGTCCTCGTCTATGAAGCCTATCTAAGTCAAGCACACAGATCAGGAATTTGTGGTCCGTGTAGCTGACTATCTTGAATTGTGGACAGCCTATGCTAGACCTATCTATTTCCCTACAAAATACTCTATCTAGATATGATCTGGATGACCCAATGCGATTTGTCCAAGTCCACATTGGTACATTCTGGAAATCCATTCGGTACCTGTCAGACAGTTCAAAACGTCTGAGCAGGTTGGTGAGACTCTTGCACCCTCCTTCCCTATCCACTAATCCCACACAATCCCAGCGTACATCTAAGATCCTGCTCCAGTCGCCCACTAACACTAAAGAGCGGGACGTTCCAAGAAAGGTCTCCAGACGCCGGAAGAAATCAGGCCGCCCTGCTCCTGTCGGGGCATAGACGGCCACTAACCTGAAAGCTTGCCCGTCTCCGCTGGTCACGTCCAGCACCACCAACTTACCTTCTGGGTCCAGGAAGATGGCCCGTATGGCAAGATCCAAACCTCTCCGAAAAAGCACAGCAACTCCTCCCCCCGATCCCGGACGGCTGGGAGATGCGTACACATCGTAGCCGCCGAAGATCGGTGCGAAAGCCTGTGCTTCGGCGATTCTGGTCTCGCTGATGGCCACTACATCTATGTTTAGTGACCTGAGGTCGTTGAGCAGGTGGCCCTGCTTCCATGGCGACTCCAAGCCACGCGCATTTATGCTGCCTATTCTGAGTGAGGTCATGTTGAAAAGGAGTGGAAAAGATGGGAAAGACCACTTACCTTACTTCTCGTAGGGGAAGGACGGTTTTTCCATCCTTTTCACTGCTTGTGGCCTCCTCAGGAAGGATGTCCTTATAAATCCTCCTGGAGAGTGCTTGTCGGAAGTCTCCGATGTCTTTGGGGAATTTTTGTTTTAGTGTCATGTACGTTTTCTGTGTGATGCAAGTGATTTGTATGTGTGGAGGTGGTGTGAATTTTGGGGTTGTTGTGTAGTCTTTTTCTGTGATGCTGGTGTTGTGTTGGATGTAGTGTAATAATTGCTTGTTGTTCAAATTTAATGCTGTGTAGTGTGTATCGTTTTGGTTGTTTTGTTTTGTTTGCGTTTGTTGTGGGTTTGTTTCTGTTTCTCATTTTGGTGACTTTTGTGGTGTAGGTGATGGTGGTGCTGGGGTTAATGATGGTGATGGTGTTGGTGTTTGGGTTGATGGGGTTGGTGATGCTGGTGTGGATGGTGGCATATCTGTCCTAACTTTTTTGTTTCTTAATTTATTTGTTTCCCTCTGTGTTTTGTTTTTGGAGGGGGAAGGAAGAGAATTTTTTTCTTTTTTGGTTTCTTTTTTTTTCCGGATATCGTTTCCCACTCCTCGTCGTCACAATCTGTCTCCAGTTGTGATAGGCCGGGGAGTGGAAAATCCTCCACAGCCGTTAGTTTTGGTTGTGGCGTGGTGGATGGTGTAGGCGCTGGTGCTAGTTCTGAAGCGTTGGGTGGTGGTGGTGTTGGTTTTGCTGGTGGTGGTGGTGGTGTTGGTTTTGCTACTGTTGCTGGGGTTGTTGCTGTTATAGTTGCTTCTGTTGTTGCTGCTACAGTTGTTGCTGCCATCTCTGCTACTGGTGGTGTTGATGGTTGTGTCACTGGGGTGGGTAGGAGAGGTGGCCTCAACCTTTTAGCCTGAGGGCAGAAAGCCCTTAGGTGGGTTCCTTCACCACAAACGACACACCTAGGTCTTCTGCCCTCGACAATTACCGTGAGGTGGCTGCCGTCAGTGAGGTCTATTACCTCTGGGATCTCCTCAATGCTTTTTTGGTCCGCTTGGATCAGGAGCTCCATCCCAGATCCGGACCAGTTTTCCTGCTTTTCTTTTGCTACTGCTATTATTTTCGTGTTGGCTTCGATGCCGGCGAGGACGGCCGCTATTAGCCAGGGAATTTCGATGGCCGGTGGAACGTGGGTGACCCTGATCTTTACGAGTCTCTGGCCACAATAGCTTGGGACGAGTGTGAAGTCGTCACTTTTTAATGGGGCCATGGAGTGTTCTCTAGCCTCCTCTGGTGTTTCAAAGAACACGACCACGGTTCCATACATTTGCCCACGTCTGATGTGGGTTTTTCTTGCCCACACATGTCCCAAAGCTTTTTGGATTTGGGACTCGGATGCGATTTTACATTTATTATTCTATACGACACGGTGCATAGGCGCCAATGCTCCATTTTATTAGGTGGGGGGGGGGTGAGGCTGACCCTGTACCCATCTTTCTTTACCATTTGTTTGGCATTTTCTAAATCCTCCTGAGTTACCGTACAAGCTTCGAATTGTTTTGCTACTCTGGCGAAACTGGGGGTCGGTTTTATAATGTCATTGTTGTTGTTGTTGCTATCGTTATTTGTGTTAATCTTAATTTTAGTTTCAGTTGTGGTTGTGGTGACGTCAGTCGTCTTTGGTGGGGAAGAGTCCATTTTGCTTGATTTCATTTCGACATCACGAGTTAATTTATTTTTTTCTTCTTTTGTTTCTGTTGTCGTGGTGGTGGTTGGGGGGGGGGGTTGTCGCGGTGGTGGTGGTGGTGGAGGCTTTAACACCTGCAGTCATTGGTAATGGCGGGAAATGAATTTCTGCCTGAGACAAATTTAAAATATTGCTACTGCTTATATTTGTTTTTGTGTTGGCAAACGTAGTAACATTTACAATGGTGGTGTCGGTGTGAGGTGTTAATTTGTGAGGAAGGCTTTCAGCTGCTTGTTGCAGAGGTGAATTAGCCATTTTTTCAAAGAAATTTTTTTGATAATAATAAAAGTTTAAATTTTGGGCACAAGGCCCCAATCTTTTTGGGTGTCCTTTTCGGAAAACAATGTATGTGCGCTTATAAACAGTTAACAATAAAATTTTCCATAAATGACAATTTTTAACAAACGGAAATAACAAACCTTTGCAGAGCTCACGATGATACGATTGACTACGTAGGTCGCCAATAATAATAATAATAATAATTATTATTATTATTATTATTGTTATTTGTCCTTTGCTGTTTGTCCTCTGTTGTTTGTCCTTGCTCTGATGCCCTTGACCATTATGCTGCGAAAAGTGAGAGCAGGATACAAGTTGGGAAAGGGAGAGCTTACCATCAGTCACCTCCTCTTCATGGACGATCTTAAGCTCTTCGGGAAGAGTGAGAAGGAGTTGGATGTGCTTGTTGACACTGTCCGTATTTTCAGCAGTGATATATGTATGCAGTTTGGTATTAGTAAGTGTGGAGTCATTGTGATGAGGAGGGGTAGGTTGAGCAAAAGTAACGGAATCCAGATACCAACAGGTGAGATGTTAAAGGAAATTGACTCTGAGGAAGGATACAAGTATTTGGGCGTTCTGGAGGCTGATGGCATAAAGAACAAAAAAATGAAGGAATTGTTAAGAACTGAATACATTCGGAGAGTAAGGAGCGTATTGAAGTCACATCTGAACAGCAGAAATGCCATAAGCGCAGTAAATTCCCGAGCTGTGTCTATTATTAGGTACAGTGCGGGAATTCTGAGATGGAATGTTGCTGAACAAAAAGAAATGTATAGGAAAACTAGGAAGCTATTGACTATCTACAACATGTTCCACAAGAGGAGTGATGTCGATAGACTCTACCTAAGGAGATCTGAGGGTGGAAGAGGTCTTATCAGCATAGAGGACTGTGTTCAGATGGAGAAAAACAACCTATACATATACGTGACTGATAGTAAGGAGCCAATGCTCAGAACTGTACTGAAGGGTGGGACAATAGGCCAGGGGATGTCCAAGGAGGAAATAACATCAAGGAGAAAGAGCAGCCTTCAGGGAAAATCCCTTCATAGTACCTTCTTTGAGAAAACTGAATTTAGAGATCCACAGACATGGAACTGGTTGAGAAGAGGAGACCTCAAAAAGGCTACAGTAGGAATGTTAATGGCTGCGCAGGAGCAGGCCCTCAAAACGAAGTGGTTGAAACACCATATTTACAAGGAGGCGGCTAGCCCACTGTGCAGGATCTGTGGAGAGAGAGAGGAGACTGTGGCTCACATTGTATCCGAGTGTAAACACCTAGCCCAGACCCACTATAAGGGCTGGAGACATGATGTGATGGGCAGGGTGATCCACTGGCACCTGTGCAAAGTAAACAATTTACCACATTCTGAGAAAGGGTATGAGCATAGGCCAGAGGCGGTGATGGAGAACGATCAGGTGAAGGTGCTGTGGGATTTTAGGATACAGACGGACAAGAAACTGGAACACAATAGACCTGACCAGGTGGTTGTGGACAAAGAAAAAAGATCATGTCTGATTGTGGATGTGGCCTGCCCATTCGACACGAGAGTGCTAGAGAAGGAGAGGGAGAAAATTAACCGATACCAGGACTTAAAGTGGGCGGTAAAAAGGATTTGGAAATGCCATGAAGTCAAAGTGATCCCGATTGTCATAGGCGCACTGGCGACTATCTCCAAAAGTTTCCAGAGATGCTTAAAGAAAATCGGCCCCTTCACGCTTTTTGGAACGCTTCAAAAGGCATGCTTGCTGGGAACAGCAAGAACCCTCCGATACATCCTGAATATCTGAGGCTGCAGGTAGTGGCTTGTTATTCATTCCAACGGACTTTCCAGTTAACCAACATCAATGACTGAGATTCAAGGAATAATAATAATAATAATAATAATAATATCAACTGGAAAAAGAAACATCCCGAAAAAAGAGGCTATATTGACAGTAACAAACTAGCCAATATACGAAGAAATATTGTAAGAAAAAGTTACTAACTGATATAGAAATTGATCAGATCAAGCTATTAGCACAAAGTCAGCGAATGGAAAATGAAACATGTGTCAGTGAAAACGAGGTAAATTGTAACACTTCGAATCCCAGGGTTGGGGCGGAATCACTGACAACAGAACAAATTAAAGAAAGGATCGAAAAAGTGGAGGGAGTGCATGCTCAAGATGAAACTCAAAATGAAAACAATGAGATCGTAAATGATAAAGAAATGAATGAGAATGAACTTGCCAACTTGAAGGATGAAATTATGATCGAATGGATTAAAATGAAAGAATCTGACATGGGGGAACCAGACACCCTCCCTAAGATCCAAAACTCCAAACAGAACCAAAAGATAATACACAAGACTAACATAATTCTCAAAAACATTATCATCACAAACAAACTAAACATTACTGATTTAAATCATCTCTATTATGCATCGGCTAAAGTCACCACTCACTTATGTGGAGTGGAAATGAAAAAACAAAGGAATTCCCACAAGAAATCTACTTGGCAAGAGAACATCAATCGCCAAATAATTCTTCTCCGATCTGACATAGAAATGTTAACAAACTATAAAGTAGGTGAACATGTTAAACAAACTAAACTTAGAAAATTGAAAAAAAAGTACAGTATAAAATCAACATGTGACATAGACATGCTGATAGAAATAATCAAGCAAAAAGTGTCGGCCAAAGCTGTTCATATAAGGCGCTTTGAAAAACGATCTAGATTCTATAAGGACAATAATATGTTCAAAAACAACCAAAGAAACGTCTACAGAAAAATTGGTAAGTCAACAATAACTGCTAAATCAATACCACCCAAGGAGGAAGTGCAAGAATTCTGGGAAAAGATCTGTGCCGAAGAAAAAGTTCGTAACATACATGCCCCATGGATAGACAGACAAATGAACGATACAGCTCACCTTGAGGAACAAACATTGGAAAATATAACAGTTGAACAGTTGCGCTTGGCTCTAAGAAAAACCAGCAAATGGAAATCCCCAGGAAAAGACAAAATACAAAATGTTTGGATAAATGCCTTCACAGAGTCTCATGAGCTGTTAGCCCAACTTTACAATGAAATAGTTAAGGAGCCAGAAAAGATACCTTCATGGCTAGTTAACGGCATTACATTCCTGCTTCCGAAGAATGATGAGACAAACAATCCCAAAAATTACAGACCGATAACTTGCTTGACCACAATGTATAAAATGTTAACATCAGTCCTAACTGAATACACATATGACCACCTGATAACAAATGACCTATTTCCCATTGAGCAGAAAGGGTGTAAACGAGGCTCATATGGCTGTAAGGATCAGCTTCTGGTTAACAAAATGATACTGGAAGATTGTCATAATAGACACAAAAATCTATCGATTGCTTGGATAGATTATAAAAAAGCATTTGATAGTTTGCCACACAGTTGGATTGAAAAAATAAATAGAGATTTTCAAAGTATCCCCCGTTGTCAGGAGGTTTTTGTCATTCAGTATGAAGACATGGAAAACGACACTCCTTTTGAATAGTGAAACAAAATCACTGGAAGCTGGAGAAGTTAATATTAAGTGTGGAATTTTTCAGGGTGACTCTTTATCACCGCTTTTATTCTGCATCGCACTTATACCATTAAGTAAAATGCTCAATGAAACAAAACATGGATATAAAGTCTATGACAAAACCATTAATCACCTGTTCTACATGGATGACCTGAAACTATTTGCAAAAAATGATGAACAATTGCAAGGGCTATTATCCACTGTGAAGCAGTTCAGTGATGACATTAAAATGGAGTTTGGACTAGATAAATTCGCCAAAGCAACGTTCACCAGAGGAAAGCTGCTGAAGAGGTCAGACATTAATCTTGATCGGGGGAACGTGATAAGAGAACTTGATCAAGAAAAAACTTACAAATATCTAGGTGTTTGTGAAGGTGATGGAATCAAGCACTCGACAATGAGGGAAAGGATAAGGAAGGAATGTTACCGCAGAGTGAGAGCAATCTTAAAAACGGAATTGAATGCAAGGAATAGAATCGATGCCATAAACACGCTTGCCATACCAGTAGTAACCTACAGTTACAATGTCATCAACTGGTCAAGCACAGAGATCCGTAGGCTCGATACAAAAATTCGAAAATTCTTAACCATGCACAGAATGCATTACCCTAAGGCAGATACAGATAGAATATATCTCCCTAGGAAAGAAGGAGGACGTGGCTTAATCCAGTTAGACATTGCGTTGAAATCTGCAACAATTGGATTATCTACATATCTAAGGGAATCACATGATTGGATGATCAAACTCGTTTTGAAACACGAAAGCATCAAAAGATCATACTCCATTACAAAAGATGCACAAAGATACAGTAATGGACTGCAAATTTCAGAAGTCCCATTTACTGCTGAAATGGAAAACACAGAAAAAGCAAAGCAGGTAAAAGTAACTGCAGAGAAAGAACTGCTACAGAAACTGGCTAAGAAATGGCAAGAAAACCCTCTGTATGGAAAATACCCAGAACGAGCTAACAATCCTGATGTTGACAAAACTTTAACACATCAGTGGTTGGCATCCTCTGGACTGAAATCGGAGACTGAAGGACTGATTATATCAGCACAAGATCAGTGTCTGCCAACAAAAAATTACCAAGCCAACATAATAAAAAAAATGGATGCAGCCCATTATGCCGTGTATGTAAAAAACAGCCAGGGACCATTGACCATATAATTTCAATGTGCAGTCCTATAGCTCCAGCCGAATACCTAAACAGGCATGACAGAGCTGCACAATACATACATTGGATAATGTGTAAGCATTTTGACTTGTCCCATCAAAAGAATTGGTGGGAGCATCAACCACCTCCCATTTTGAAAAAGATCACATCTCAATCTTGTGGAACTTTATCATCCAAACAGACCGAAAAATAGATGCAAATAGACCTGATATAATATTGAAGGACTTTAAAAAGAGGGTATGCCTGCTAATTGATATGTCTGTTTCCAATAGACAAGAATGTATCTATAAAAACATTTGAAAAATTGAGCAAGTATAAGGACCTGGAGATAGAAATTGGAAAAATGTGGAAATTGAGAACTAAAACAATACCAGTGGTTGTAAGCGCTCTAGGAATGATACCTAAGAGGTCTAATGATTACTTATCGCAAATCCCAGGAAACCCGCGTATAGGAGAAATACAAAATATAGTACTAATGGGAATGCCCATTTACTAAGGAAGATTCTGTCAATATAAGTACATCACAAGTCTAAACACCTAAAGATGCATGTGTGAGTATGTATGTTCTTTCTTGAACATGGCGGACCTTGTTGTCTCTTGAGGCCACTGGTTGTGACTTGGTGATAACTCGTATAAACATAAAGCAAGATAAATGCAGCTGTAAGAAGAAGAAGAAGAAGAAGATGAAGATGAAGATGAAGAAGAAGAAGAAAATACATTTTAATATTTCGACAGCGATTTAACTGAAACATGTTAAAGTAAACCTGTTTTCTGAAATGTTACTTTGTGGTTCAATAGATATTTATTGTATCATAAGGTATCAAAGATTCCATCTGAGCAAAGAAGGAGGCAGACAAATCCTGGCTTGGAAATAAGTCCTTACAAGCAGGCGTGAAAAGACCTAGAAAAGACACTAGAGGCCTGCAAAGTTGAAGCAAGGACGAACTTTGGGGTTAAGCTAGAATACAATTTCAAAAAAAGGAATGCAAATAACGTATTCTGGTAGAGTCCAAGCTAGCTGACGAACAGCGCACCCGACCAAATATTCATAATGCAGCAGGTCTTCAAGAAATCGTGGGATTATTTCCAAGAGGTATATATTTGCTTCGTACACCTCGAAAAGGCATATGACCGCGTTCCACAAGACCTGTTGGGGAAGGTTCTGCAGGACTATGGGATCACATGACAGCTTATTGTTGCCCTCAAGTTTCTATACGAATGCCTTAGTGTTTGTGTTCAGTTAAATGGTGCTAAGTCGAAACCATTCAATTGCAACATGCATGTATTTCACGTGAAAAAACTCTAGGTTTACATTTGTCTCGTGTTTTAAAAATGCTATGTTTTGAGTGGTTGTTTAGCTGTATTAGATAGCAACTCACATATATATTTTGTGAATTGTTAATATACCAATTCAATGTTGTTAAATGTAACAAAAAAGATGTAACGTTATGACGTAAAATTATATTTGAAGGATTATTCGATATTCTGTGGTAGGGGTGAGGTGGGGTTGGCATGAGAGATGCTGTCCAGTTCAAATATCTCGACCGAACGATAATGAGCGGTCAGTAATCCCTGATTGTCTCACAACTGTACCGCTTCTTTCAATTTCAGATTAACTGTTTCCTATTTGTTGAAGTCTAGTTTAAGTAATGAAATATAATATAGATCTTTAAGGTGCAAAATGCCAACAAATCAATAGTATGTGATCTGAACACAGAAGGAGGCAGTGTAATATTATATCTTATCCAATGGTTCAACTTGTCTCTACTAAACGGTATAATCAATCAACGTAACAACAATGAAAACAGAAAGATTACTGTCTTCAATTCGAAGACAAATTAAGATTTAGGATAAACCAAAATCGGAAGACAACGAATATCTGAATTCTTTTCAAATTTAATAATTAAATTTTAGTATGAAATCTGCACGGAAATCAGATAAGTTATAATTAACAACGTAGCTGTACTGCATGCACACTGTAGCCGAACATCTGTGCAAGTGAAATAACGAAATCACATTGAAATGTCTACACAGCAACTTCAAAAATCATTCTTAACAACGATATCTAGAGTTCTATCAGTATATCTAAGTACGATATGTATTGCATCGACCAACACCTATTATCGATTCAGAGATAGATTCTACACGATTACACAATTTTTCAATCAATCTAGAAAGAAAAAAAACATAACATTAAAAATAATACTAAAAGAAAAGAAATAGTAGCAATGAACAAAAACATGTTTTTCTATTGTCTTTTCGGGTGTACAGAAAAATTAGAATATATATATATATATATATATATATAAACAATATATATATATATATATATATATATATATATATATATATATATATATATATATATATATATAGTAATAATAATAAAATTGAAGACTAAAATCCACCGATTCTTTGCTTAAACTTTAATCTGTTATTTCAATAAATATATATATATATATATATATATATATATATATATATATATATATATATATATATATATATATATATATATATAAGGAATTTATATCTAGTAACATTTATATACACACAGATGCATATCAATGCTAGCAAATATATAGGTTTTGTCTTATTAACAATGTAGTTCAATGCATGGGGTTGCAGAACAATAATATGAGAGACGTAAAATAAGAAAATTATAAAATTAACTTACTTATTAAAAAATCACTTCCAACTAATTAGTTTCTGGAATGCAGTAAATATATTTTCCGAAGAAACATATCGAAAATCATTCCGTCATCAGGAAAGTCTTTTTCCGTATAGGTCTCCAGGCATAGCGAGGACACTGGAAACTTATTAAAAAAATAATTCAGTGGGATGGAAATAGCGAAGCGTGGACTGGATTCCAAGCCATTGAGAAAATCACTGCCTTTACGTCTGTGGCAAATTCAAAAAGAATCAATCACGTGACATCGAGGTCAATCAGTGAAAAGCGAGTGGTTATTAAGACAGCGGCCAGCTTACTACCATAGTAGCAGTCATGGCCAAATATTGCTCGACAAATGAATTGGAGATAATTATAAGGAATGTATATCTAGTAACATTTATATACACACAGATGCATATCAATGCTAGCAAATATATAGGTTTTGTCTTATTAACAATGTGGTTCAATGCACGGGGTTGCAGAACAATAATATGAGAGACGTAAAATAAGAAAATTATAAAATTAACTTACTTACTAAAAAATCACTTACAACTAATTAGTTTCTGGAATGGAGTAAATATATTTTCCGAAGAAACATATAGAAAATCATTCCGTCATCAGGAAAGTCTTTTTCCGTATAGGTCTCCAGGCATAGCAAGGACACTGGAAACCTATACGGAAAAAGACTTTCCTGATGACGGAATGATTTTCTATATGTTTCTTCGGAAAATATATTTACTCCATTCCAGAAACTAATTAGTTGGAAGTGATTTTTTAGTATTTTATAATTTTCTTATTTTACGTCTCTCATATATATATATATATATATATATATATATATATATATGTGTATACGTACATAAATATATGTGTACAGACGTACAGTAGTATGTATATATATACATACATTCACACATATATATATGTACGTATAGGTTTACCGAACATTTATTATAATGTTCGGTTTGTTTGTAAACAAACAGCCCGAATTAAGTCGTACAGTGTTCGGCAACCATCGTCGCCCTTTTGTTCAACACTGACAAAGAAACGATGAACTAGTTTCAAGCTTATTAGCTATCGTCAGCATCGTATACCTTTCTGTCAGATGACTAAACGCTTGAAAGTATATACTTTCGTTATGCATCGTTCCTGTGTCAGTGTTGAACAAAAGGGCGACGATGGTTGCCGAACACTGTACAGCGTAATTCGGGCTGTTTGTTTACAAACAAACCGAACATTATAATAAATGTTCGGTAAACCCATACGTACATATATATATGTGTGCATGTATGTATATATATACATACTACTGTACGTCTGTACACATATATGTATGTACGTATAAATACTTATATTTAGGTATCAGCCGTACTAAGAGTGAGAAATGAAATTTCAATTCATTCTTTTCCATTTATATATATATATATATATATATATATATATGAGTTACGAATGACCATGGAATTTGCACCTAGAAAGTTTCCCTCGGAGGCACAAGTCCGAACAAGGTTGTTTGTAGAAGACCACCAGTCACCGATGCATATCACCCTCCCCTCTCCACGTCAACGATGATGTCCAAGGGAAAGGCTATGGCCGATACAACTCATTTCTACAGCTAAATAAACTTTTCGATTTCTTGCCCAATGCTCTCACCACTAAGCCATGTGCCTTCACTCACACACATATACAGGAGCTGTGGAGACACTTCTGATTGGAGGGGGGGGGGGGGGGGGGGCACAAGTTTGGTCAATGTATTTGTAGTGATTTGTTTAGCTCTTTGCACTCTAAAATGGTCAGAAAACTTCGATATGTGATAAACATATCATGTACATAAATTGTAGCGCATATCCAAATAGATGTGTGTTTTGGAAGTTCCATCGCCCCTCTATATATATTTATAATGTGCTGTGTAAGGGGTTGATATATCGAATTTCTTCGCATTTGGTAATTAACTGGTATTATACCCAATTTATTCATCTCCTATACATATATACTAGACCAACTGTGACCCGCTGGGTCACGTTCACTTTAAAATATTTTTTTAAAATCATGTTCACTTAAAAATAATTTTTACAGCTCTCTCTCTATTCTCTCTTTCAATCTACTCTCTCACAACCTATTTACCCAAAACTTGTTTTATTCCATTTTTATTCACACTTCAAGGGCTAATGATTCTTTTTAAAGTATTTTCCCATTATGCGCCGTTTTGTGTGTATTAAATTACAGACAAGATACAATCAGAGAGTTTTAGTAGTATATAGATAGATTCAAAATAAACAAACACCACCAACAACACCACCACCACACTACATAGCCCCCATCACCCCTGCCACCTTCCCTCAGTTCCACCGCCCCGTGAGATATATATATATATATATGTATGTCTTGAGTGATATGATAGAGTTTGTATTTGTCTTCTTCTTCTTGAGAGGGTCGTGGAGGCAGAATCCACAAACCGTCTACAACTGATCAGACTCTCTTGTCTCACTTTTTGAAAGCTGGGATTATCACTCCCGATTTCCATTGCTTAGGTCCCTTTCCAGAGACCGAAGCCACCCGGCACACACTTGTCAGCCAGAGAATACCTTTTCTATTTAAGGATTTCAAGATCTCAGGCCGGATTTCATCTTCCCGAGGACCTTTGCATATTTGAGCAATTTAACAACTCTTCTGATCTCAGCCTCTGAGTGATTAGATACCTCTCCAAAATCCACCTCGTGTACATCAGAAAATGCTGTTCTAATAAGGTTTTCTTTGTAATTTAAACATTGGTTGCAGGTTATATAAAAGTAAATTGAATCAAAAGCAGATGAAATAAGAAAAAATAATAGAACTTCTTGTGTCTTCCATCTTGTATTTTATGTTTTGCTTATTTATTCAAGAGAACGTTGAACTATGAAAAGTACATAAATGATTTTGTTCAACTTCTTCTTTATGTGTATATATATATGTGTGTGTTTGTATGTGTGTGTGGGTGTAAGTGCGACTGTGTGCGTAAATATGTATATGTTTGTGTATGCGAACCACAGCGTTACATAATGATACACAGATCTATCCAACCATGTATACTTGCATGTGTGTGAATGTGTGCGTGTGTGTGTGCATGTGTATGTGTGTGTGTGAATGTGAGCGTATGTATGCAATAGATATGGTGACATGTATATATGCAGATGTCTAATATGACAAATTGATGTATTACACAAACAATATGTGGAAACAGAAATCCATTTGTAAAGATTGTATAATCAGTGGTATTAAACCTTGCATGTAGTTCCTTAAGGACATTAAAAAAATTCAGTTATTGAAAATTGACACACACACACACATATATATATATATATATATATATATATATATATATATATATATATATATATATATATATATATATATATATATATATAAATTAATAAAATAATGAATAAACAAAGAAACAGTTCCTTATATTAAAAAAATTCATCATTTTACGATCGTTTCTAGGATATATATGTGATAGAGTTGGTATGCATATTCTATAGATCTATGTACAGTATTTATACAAACTATCAGAGGGAATATACATACCTACACATATATATGCTGTCTTCAGAAATAATGATATTTGTTTATTGAAAAAAACAAAGATTCAATACAATAGGTCTGTTTGGGAACAGGTTTTGAATTGACCAATAGAGAGATAGTGAGGGTCAAGATAGTGATATAGTAGTAGAAGAACCTTAAATTATGGGTAGAGGAAGGTAGATTTCAGTTTTGGATGGAAAAGAATATTATGAATGAAGGATTATTTTAGGGGAGAAATAGGTCGTATGCTGACCTTAGAAATAATTTTATTTGTTCATTGAATAAAAACAACAAAGATCTAATATATTCTGTCTGTTTGGTAAGAAGTTTAGAATTAACCAATAGAAAGTTAATAATTGGCCAAATAGTAAAATAGTAGTAATTGAAGCTTATTTTAGGGGTGAAAATAGGTCAGGTGGTCAGTAAAAGGTATACAAGCAGTTTGTTGTTATAAAATAGTAATGCCAATACAAATATCTAAGGTGACTAAAGTTTTACGATAAGAATGTTAGTGAAAAAAATACATCTATGAAAAGAATATAAATTAATTTAATTGATGGGTATATTTATATTGATAAAATTATACTAATACATATAGATATGATAAATAAGAGTTAGATGCAGTTGAAAAGTGCTGTTAAAGATGAGGGGAAATTAAAAGAATATAAAAATAATATATATATATATACCTATATATATATATATATATATACATATATATACACATATATATACACATACATACACACATATACACACATATATATATACACATAAATATATATATATACGGAGGGACTTGACATACATTTGGCCCACACAGGACCTTCGCTGCGAAGATGCCTCTCCAACAAACCCTACGAGGCAGATAGGACTTGTTCCCTCAGCAACTGCCCGATACGGGGGGCAGATTGCCTACGCACCTATGTCGTATATAAGATTCAATGCGATAAATGTAACAAGTTTTACATAGGTAGCACCATCCGACCCCTACATGTTCGTATCAAGGAACATATCAACACCAACGCATCTTCCTTCCGTAAACATATCCTCAAATGCGGAAACCCACAGGGTAGACCCTTGGTCACAGTCCTAGCGACTGAACGCAGCATCGGATCCTTAAGGATAAAGGAAGCACTTGTTATTAAGAACCTCAGACCCCCACTTAACAACCGGGCTGAGAGAAATGAGCTGACATGGCTAATTTAACCATAATGACCATTCACAGCCTACGGCCTGCTATATTCACACACACGCACGTATATGCATACCCATACGCATGCACACACACTTCTATATTTTACACGCACACATGTTTTTACAACCTACCACCTTTCACACCCTTTGATTTCCAGCTTCTACAGCCCACTATCTTTCACACACAAACGCACTCACACATATACATACACAGTTACACACACACATGTATACCCATACGCTTACACACACACACTTCTATATTTATACACGCACACATATTTTACAACCTACCACCTTTCACACCCTTTGATTTCCAACTTCTACAGCCCACTATCTTTCACACACACACACACACTCACACATATACACACTTACACTTATACACACACAGTCACACACACATATATATTTACATACACATATCTTAAGGCTTTCACACGCTAACGCACCCTCTTGATTTAACCCATTTGGTCAGTAGCTTTTGCCACAGCTTATCACGCGCACGCGCATTCTCTCCCTCGTTTAAATTTTAAATATTTTTCTCCCCATAACGGCATTCCTGTCTTAACGACATCACCACTTTCTCCGCTTGGCCTGTTTTCCCCCCTTTTGGAATTTTTCCCCCGTTGATGGGCGTGAGCCCGAAATATTGGGATTAAAATCTCTACTACGGTAACCCTTCTACCTTTGTTTTGTTTTCATCTTTGTCTCTCTCAACTTTCACTTTCACCTGTTTTTCCTATCTATATTTCACTTCCTACCTCGAGATTTCCCTTTGCATTGTTGTGGCTTTCTTAAATACGTATTTTTATATATATATACATATGCATGCATATATACATACATACATATATATATACACACACATACACACTTACATATACATATAATTATTGGGGGGGGGGGGGGAATTAAATTTAATAGTGAGAAATAATAAATATATATAGTTTTCAAGGAACATAGAGTCGTAACCTGAAGTTAAAGCATTATATATGTTTACTTAATAGTATCAGTTTTAGGAAATGATAGTTGTAAGAAGGAAAGCAAAATTATGTAGTTCATCAGTAGTAGAGTATTAATTATAGGTTAACTAAATTTAAAATAGTTTATATATTAATTTCTAAAGTGTATATTAATTAGGTTTATAATATTTAAAGCAGAATTATGTAGTTCATTAGTAGTAGACTATTAATTATAGGTTAACTAAATTAAAAATAGTTTATATATTAATTTCTAAAGTGTATATTAATTAGGTTTATAATATTTAAAGGTTTTTCTCAGTTTATGATTACACGATATTATTAATTCCTGTCGCTTATTTAATAGGATATCCTTAGATTTCATTATTTCAAAAAGTTCTTGGGAACATAATCTACATTCATATCTACTATTTTGATAAGGGGTGGCCCTTTTGAGCACACTCCAGGTCAGGTCATAATCTATATTCCTCTTTCTATAACTATTAATTATTTCTGCTAGAGATGTTGTATTAGCTAGTGCGGCATTTTTAAAACTATGTTTGTGGGTATTAAATCTTACCTTAAATTTGTTAGAGGTAGCTCCTATATATGAATAAATTGAGTCCTTAGTGTTAACTTTACATTTATATACTATGTTATTAACAAGGCAATTTCCTTTTAATGGACAGTTTGCCTTGTTTCTACAGTTACAACTTTTCGTGAATCCTGTATCTGAGGAGATATTATGGTTAGTTTGATGTACTGGTGGTATACTCATGGTTTTTTTACATTTATATGCATTATAGGCACTTATATTTTGTTTTATGTTTTTGGTTGTTGAGTAGGAGAATTTAACCGTTGATCTATTAAAAATGTGATGGTATTTGTGGTTTGGCGGGAAGTTTTTCTCTAGGATATTAAAGAATTTTTTAGGTATATTGTCCTTAATTTGTAAATTAAATGGAGCATTATACCAAGTAACTCGTCTATTACGGTTTCGATGTTGTTTATTGTTTTTATAGGATGCATCCTGGTGTTTATTAAGAGAATTATTGTTAATGACCTCACCACACACATTTTTAGTTAGATTTATTGATTTAGGTGTTTTAGCTTGTTTATTAGGAGTTTTACTATTAACATTTATTAGAGTTGTAGGATGAGTAGTTTTTTTAGAGTTACTATACTGTATATTAGAAGAGTTAGAGAAATTTGGTTTTATGTTCGTGTTTTGGGGTATAGTGTGAGCGGCATTTAGGTGTGTATGTTTCATTTGGTGTTTGTTGGTAATATTAGGTTGTATGTTTTTAGTGTTATTGGTAGAAGGTATATATACTAATCTATTTTTGTGGCCACTTCTAGCTAGAGCTTCGTTATAAAAGGTCGTATTTTTATCAAATACATCTTGGTTAGACGAAAGGTTAGAAATTCTAAGTGATATATTATATGCAAGGTTTTTAAGGATAGATTTAGGGTGATTAGATTGTGAGTGTATGTAGTGTAAATTTTGGTTGGGTTTATGGTAAGGTTGGTAGATACCCGTAGATAAGTCTAATGTTATATCTAGGAAATTAACTACTTTACTTGTGTTTTCAAATGTAATATCTAGACTATAATAGTCTTTGAGGAAAGTTCTAATAAGCTTTTTATTTTTTCTATCTCTGAGAGGCTAAGGTTATTGGAAAGAAGAAGACAGTCGTCACGATATAAACCACCTTTAAGGTGGGGAAAGGAAGAATTTATGTTAAAAAGAAGAAAGAGGCCTACAAGATCAGTAACTTGGGCAGAATCGCTTGAGCCCATAGTAATATCGAATAGATTACTATATGTATATATATATATATATATATATATATATATATATGCAAAATTTCTATTTAAATTGTTGGGATACAACAAGCAAATATTTTTATAACTGATATAAAGCACTCGACAAATATTTGGAGTAGATATACGATATTAATAAATGGAAATTATATTTATAAAACCATATTTATTTCATTATATATATTTCAAGGATACCAAGTTAAATTATGGTATGCCTTCATCAGACAAAATACAATATATAACGGTTTTATAAATAGACATTGACGTACCTTTTTTAATTTTTTTTTTTTTTTTAAATATTTTGATATCTGTAGAATCCTTGTTTTTTAAGTTATATTGATATAATATTTTATTTTATTTTTTTATTTTTTTATTTTTTTATTTTTTTATTTTTTTATTTTTTTATTTTTTTATTTTTTTATTAGATTCATTTTATTTTTTTATTAGATTCATTTTATTTTATTTTTTTTTTATTTATTTTTTTTTTTATTAGATTTGTTTTTATTCTGATAGCTTCTCATAATTTTTTTATTAGATTTATTTTTATTCTGATAGCTTCTCATAATTTTCAAAAGTTTGTCCTTTCAATATCTTGATTAAAATATACGTAAGATAAATTTCTATACTAAATATATTAAACATATTATTTTAACTTAAAATATTCTATAATATTTTGGGATATTTTAGTATTTTGATATTTGTAGAATTCGTTTGCCTTTTAAGTTATATTGATATAATTATATTTCCAAAATATAATCCTTTTGTATTTTATATACTCAATTGTACTATGTTATATATTGATTTTTACTTATGTCTATATACGGCTTATGTATCTATATATGTGTATTGACATACATATACATGTGTTATATGCTTTTTTATGATTATATGTCTGTCTGTATATATGCATGAGTGACGCATGTATACCAATTGGGTGAAGATGCACACACATATCTATTCATGTATAGCTAAGAATTATGGGTGTGAATGTACAGGCTTACACATGCAGTTTTTGATTGCAGATATGCATAACTTAACAGCCATAAATGCATGAAAGTTAATCCTATATATTTATATATATATACTAAAAATGTTTAATTAATAACACAAGGAATGTATAGCAATAAATAAAAAATCACTTATGCTTTGTATGTATATGTTATATGCGGGAGTAGATATAATGTGTATTTTCCGAGCGTGTGTGTATATATATATTTATGTATCTTTGCCTATGTGTACGTGATATACGATAGGTAATTTCTCTAGCAATATATATATTTTATAATGTTTAAATTCCAATTTTTAATATATTGATCTCAATTTTTAAACTAAATATCTAATCATAATTAAACAATGTGTAATTTCTCATATTATATATCTATATTCCATTCATTAATATTAATATTTCTAATTTGATTTATTCATTTCATCTCAATTGTTAACTCAACTTAATATGACATAACTTAAGGTTTTCGTTCTCTCCCCCCTCTCTCTATCTCTATATATCTCTCTCTTGTGTTTTTTCTCTGTCTGATGTTTTGATATCTCCCCGTTATTTTCCTCTGTTCTCTTTTCTTTTTGCTTCCTTCTTTTTCTTTATCTATCTCTCCCTTTCTTTTCTCCACGGTTCTCTCTCTCTCTTTCCATCTTTTTATTTACTCTAAACACTATGACTTACTAAAGTAAACAAACCACTAGCCTGATGGCCTCCAAAAGCAACGGTCACTTTTTAAAAGGGTACGTCAATGTCTATCTATAAAACTGTTATATATTGTATTTTGTCTGATGAAGGCATACCATAATTTAACTTGGTATCCTTGAAATATATATAATGAAATAAATATGGTTTTATAAATATAGTTTCCATTTATTAATATCGTATATATATATATATATATTATAAGCAAGCTTTGTACCAAGTAAAATATAGACTCCGGCGTGAAGGGAGATATACATAAAGAAAACCTTATCGATCCTCACACATATACATATATATATTTTTAAAAGTATTTTCTAAAAATATATTATATCATCATTCGTTTAGTTCTATTCCCCCATAACCATTTCTATATGAAATATATATATATTCCATCTCTACTAATGTATATAGTACCTTGTTTGTACGCGGCTCCATCCGATTATCATCGGAAAACTATTCTTAAATCGATATATATATATATATATATATATATATATATATATATATATATATATATATATATATATATATATATATATATATATATATATGAAACAGTTCTAGTCCTGGAAAAGCCATTTCTATATTAAATATTTATACTCTTCTTTATATTGAGTACCTTAGTTACAGAGGTTAACCCTGATTGAACCCGGGATGAAATTATATATACATATATATATATATATATTTAACTTATATATATATATATATATTTCGTTTCTGAATTTGTTTAGCAAGATTCTTTATCTGAAAACGTGTGTTGAAACCGATATTGTTATACTTTGGGAGGGTCATGTTGCCAATAAGAAACACAGGCACCAGTAGCTTTCACTTCAATTTATTATAATAAATTTATAAATTTAGGAATTTATAAACTTCCGGTTGGTTGGTTGGTTGGTTCCACAACCAGATAGTTGTTTATATATTGTCAAAGTTTTTTCGTCACACATTCTGTGACCTCTTCAGTGACTGGGGATTCTTTTCTTTGTTTTTGTGCCTCTCCTTTGTTCTGTCCTACGCCATCTTGTTTCTGTGTGTGTATTGTGTGCTCAGTCTGCGCATGCGTCACATCCGGGTGTCTGTGTGTGTTTATATTCGTTTATTTATTTGTTTATTTACATGTTACTGGTTGGTTGTTTGTTCTATGTGCGTGTGTGTTTTCATTTTGTCCTTAATTGTAAGTTGTGATGTTGTTGTTCCACTCATGTTTTCTATTTAATTTTGGTTGTAATTCTTTTATGTTTATTGCCCCTGTGATTTGTCTAAACATTGCGTCTTTTCTCTGTGTAGATTCTATTTTTATTTCTATGCTCTCTAATTTGATACAACCCCTAGAGGTGAATTAGCTTACAAATTTAGAAGGGTCCTAGATAAACATAAACTTAATATTAAGATAGTAAAAAGACCAGGTACCTCCATAAAAACACTTATTAGCAAGACATACCCTTTTCAAAGACACCCCTGTATAGATAAGAAATGTATAGCCTGTAAATTAAGCCCCCATATTAACTGTAAAACTAGAAATGTAGTATATAGCATAAGATGTACTGAAGGACAATGTAGAGATAAAAATATAGTGTACATAGGTGAGACAGCTCGTAGTCTAGGGGAACGGATAAATGAACACTGGCGAGACCTTCAAGATAGTAAAGAATCATCTGTACTCTACCAACATGCTAAAATGGAACATAAGGGTAAATTAGAGAACATAGAAATAAAAATAGAATCTACACACAGAAAAGACGCAATGTTTAGACAAATCACAGAGGCAATAAACATAAAAGCAAAATTAAATAGAAAACATGAGTGGAACAGCAACATCACAACTTACAATTAAGGACAAAATGAAAACACACACGCACATAGAACAAACAACCAACCAGTAACATGTAAATAAACAAATAAATAAACGAATATAAACACACACAGACAACCGGATGTGGCGCATGCGCAGACTGAGCACACAACACATACACAGAAACAAGATGGCGTAAGACAGAACAAAGGAGAAGCACAAAAACAAAGAAAAGAATCCCCAGTCACTGAAGAGGACACAGAATGTGTGACGAAATAACTTTGACAATATATAAAGAACCATCTGGTTGTGGAACCAACCAATCAACTGGAAATTTATAAATTCCTAAATGTATAACTTTATTATAATAAATTGCGTTTCTTATTGGCAACATCTATCTATCTATCTAAGGCGGGTAAAATTCCCGAGATCCATGGACGAGTTCTCTCCAGCGGTCTCTGTCCCTCATTATCGCTGCCATATCCTGCATCTCCAACAGACCAGTGTCTGTCCTTAGGGCATCAACATATGTTAACCTTGGTCTTCCTCTTCTAGTGTGTCCATGTAGGGGCTCCCAAAGGAGCACTGAGTGCAATGTCAACTCTGGATGTCGGTGAGCATGTCCAGCCAACCTCAGTCTTCTCCGTTACTGCCTGATGAAGATCTTACAGGCTTATGGAATCCCCAAGAGGATAGTGGACCTGATATCACTGCTCTACACCAACACCAAAGCCCAAGTCATTACACCTGATGGGATGACAGAGTTCTTTGAGATACTGGCTGGAGTGCTCCAGGGAGATACATTGGCTCCCTACCTTTTTATCATCGTAGTGGACTATTGTATGCGCCTTGCACTGGAGAAACACCAGGACTCTGGCTTTACTGTGGCACCGGCTCAGAGCAGGAGAGTTGGGGCGAAAAAAGGTATTGGCAACATGACCCTCCCAAAGTATAACAATATATATATATATATATATATATATATTTAACTTATATATATATATAAATAACTTATATGTATATATATATATAAATAACTTATATGTATATATATATATAAATAACTTATATGTATATATATATATATATAACTTATATGTATATATATATATATATAACTTATATGTATATATATATATATAACTTATATATATATATACTGCCTCGTTAATGTTCTATCGACACCAAAGTTCAACGTTCGGGCGAATAGAATTGAATCCAACCACCAACAACATAGCTGGATGACCGCTAATCACACCAAACCGGAGTACTGTGATCCTTGTGATTTCCAGATATACAACCACTGACACTGTTACGAAGACCAGAAAACCATACTCCATAATATTGAACCAAGTGATTGATTTGTGCGACCAAAATAACACCACACACATATTGAACTAGGAATATTGGATCCTCCGTCAATGTCCGGGTGAGCAAAAATAGATTTCTATCTGCATTGGAATTTACGAACTCGTGCATCTGCTGTGGTGTCAAAAACAAACGCGCATGACCGCACAGATAAACAATGGACTATGCCACGTGGCTTGAACCTGTAAGTGAATTGAAGGTTCTGTAACTCTGATACACAGATTATTTATTATTAAGTTGTATAAACTTGACATAACTATTATCATCTTATATTCTCTCAACTAATCACATTTGATCATATTTCTCTATCCCGTTTTCTCCCCCCATAATTATTATATTTTTATTTTTTATTTGAAAAAATCGGTTTTTTACATTGTGTTTTCCCCTCCAAATATTCGCTTATATTTCTTTATATATTCTCTATATATTTTTTTACATATATATATTTTTTTATTTTTTCATCTTTAATGTTTCCACTTTTATCCTCCTTTATATTTTACCTTATTCTTACTTTTATACCTTATTATAGTGTAATCTTCCCCATGCCTTATTATACACTATTAATTATAGATTATTATTATTACTCTTTTTCCATTTCTAATTACCTCATGTACTTTCTCCTCCGCTATATATATATATATATTGTATGCCTTTTGTGTTTGTGTAGCCTCTGCACACCCTCTGCACCATACTATCGACGCCACCCCATCTATGGTTCAGCTAACCACTCGACTCCCGGGAAGGAATATGACAGCAGCTAGTAAACAAGGACCCACACCCCACCCTCCCGCACCATAATTAGACTTATCGTCCCCTACTTTTGCTCTTTACTCTCTTTACTCTTTGTTCTTGAATGTTTGGTTGGTAGAGTCCATAACACCAATCAAACCCCTTTTATAGCTCTGACGAATCCTACGGTTACGTAAGGAAGAAACATTGTAAGCCAATAAAAATCTTTTGATGTTGTAGAAGCTCTATATATATATATATATATATATATATATATATATATATATATATATAAATATATAAATAACTTATATATATATATATATGTATAACTTATATATATATATATCATCTGGCAGGAAGGTATACGTTGCTGACTATAGCTAAGAAACTTGAAACTGGTACAGCGTTCCTTTGTCAGTGTTGAACGAACGAGCAACGATGGCTGCTAGACACTACGGCTTAATTCGGGATGTTTGTTTACAAACAGACCGAGCATTATAATAAATGTTCGGTGAATCCATACGTACATATATATATATATATATATATATATATGTGTGTGCATGTATGTATATATATATATACATACTACTGTACGTCTGTATACATATATGTATGTACGTATACATACTTATATTTAAGTAACAGCCGTACTAAGAGTGAGAAATGAAATTTCGTTTCATTTTTTCAGTTTACCGTTTTCGGTGTGCCCGGCCGATTAACTCACTCGATACGCAAACTAGGCTGCTCAGCCGTTAATATGCATAAGGAAAGTATATACTTTCAGACGTTCAATCATCTGGCAGGAAGGTATACGTTGCTGACGATAGCTAATAAGCTTGAAACTAGTACAGCGTTCCTTTGTCAGTGTTGAACAAATGAGCAACGCTGGTTGCTAGACACTGTACGGCTTAATTCGGGATGTTTGTTTAAAAATATACCGAGTATTATAATGAATGTTCGGTGAATCCATCATATATATATATATATATGTATATGTATATATATATATATAACATATATATATATATATATGTATATGTATATATATATATAACATATATATATATGTATATGTATATATATATATATAACATATATATATATGTATATGTATATATATATATATATATATATATATATATATATATATATATAATATATATATATATATATATATATATATATATATATATATATATATATATATATATATATATATATATATATATATATATATATATATATATATATATATATATATATATATATGTATGTATATATGTCATGTCAGGTCACCAGTTGGTGCTACTGGTAACATGTATCCCAGTACAACCTGTCTCATGGGAACCCCACCAAGATTTCTTTGTGAGGAGGGTGACTTTGGATATCCTGCAGGACTAAAAACAAAACCTGTCAAAGGGCAAAGGGACTATTGGGAACTCTTAAGAGCTCTTGGAGTCGATGGCGATCCAAAACCAGCACGGCCCGCCGAAAGGCGCTGCAGTGCCGGAAAAGTCAACTTCCTGCTACTAGTATGCTGGTAAGCTCGTACAACGTATCTCCAGACGGATAGAGTGGGACCTTAGCTTTGGTTAGCGACTACTCTAGTGCTTGCAACACGAACAATTAGGGCGAGAGTATAAATGCCAGGTTGGTATCTGGCGCCGGGTAACCCACCAGACGGAGGACAAAGCACCTCCTTCAAGACTTGGCTGTCAAATTCTTTCACATGTGTGTAGTAGTGGCGCCCACACACATTATTAGCTATTTGAAAGGATGATGGATTTCGCAACTAACTGCACCAGGGTTCCTGTTCCTCAGGGAACCACACTGTATGGTATACCTGTTGATATAGGTCCAGCCCCTGCTTTCCCAGGTCCTGTTTCTGATTATAATGCACCTACAAATGTATCGAATGATGATGAATCCTCAAATCTCAAGGGACGGGGTTCATCTGATGGAGAAGAAACAGGTCCTAATCAAACAACAAGCAAATCTCGCCTGGCTAGCTGTAAAAAGCAAATAATAGTTAGCTCCTTGAACACCAGAACCCTCCTTCCAACAGGTAGACTCCAGGAGCTGGCAGAGAATGCCAAACTTCAGAACATTGACATCCTTGCGGTCCAAGAACACTGCTTTTTCCACCCAAAGGATGATCTCAAGTATCACACCCTAGGATCCTACCAACTTGTCACCTCTTCAGCCACCAAGAACCCTGTCAATGCCTCCGTCGGAGGAGTCGGCTGCCTTCTCTCATCTAAAGCCAGCAATAATCTTCTGGGGATTGAAACAATCTCTCCCAGAATGTTGGTGCTTACACTAGAGGGCAATCCTAGAACCACTGCGATATGTGTATACAGTCGTCATAACGCCTCTCCTGGGGATGAGGTAAGAGAATTCTACATGACACTTCGCACAGCTGTTGAGCAAGTACCCTTACACAACTTTCTTATCATCGCTGGAGACCTCAACGCTCAACTTGGCCCGGATGAAGTAAAGTTCACATACAATAGGGTTACTAACCGAAACGGGGAATATCTCAAGGACTTCATGGAAGAATTCAGTCTATTCAGCTCAAACAACAGCTTCATGAAGACCAGAGGCCGGCTTTGGACCTTCGAATACCCAAACCAAAAACGAGCTCAGATTGACTATTTGATATTTCGCAAGAAATGGAGAAACTCAATCAAGGATTCTAGATCTTATTCCTCCTTTAGCTCTGTCGGCTCAGATCATCGAGTCATCTCGGCAACAATCAAACTTAGTCTCAGGATATCCAAGAGGGCCGAACCTCATCCCATGAAAAGAATAGACTGGAAAGCCGTTTCTTCCAACAAACAACTATCCAATAGCTTCACGCTTCAAGTCTATAACAGATTTCAATCTCTCTCAACTTCTGACATCAATGACGATAATATTGAGGATGTGTATGACTGTCTTAAGCAATCAACAGAGGAAGTTGCACTTGCCACCCTACCTAAAAAGAAAAGCCGAAGCCAAATGAAACCTAGTGCCTCAGAGAAGGTAGTTGAGGCAGGGGCCCATCTTCGGTCAATATCCCAATCTCACCATCAATCACCATCTCAAGGGAAAAAGATACAGCTTATCATGGCCAAAAAATCACTAGACGACGCTTATCTTAATGCTGAAGCCGACTATATCTCAGGTGGTATTGATCAGCTATCACAACATCACATCAGCAAACACCATCATCTTGCTTGGAAGGTTGTCAAAGATCTTTCAGGCAAAAACTCAAACTCTGCAGTTAGAATCAAAGGAGGCTCTGCCAAAAAGCGTCTTGAAAATTGGTCTGCTCATTTTAAAAACCTTCTAGGGAAAAAGGCCAGACTCCCTGATAACTATCAACTGCCATCCGTTCAGGTTTCAGAGCCTTTAGGAATCAACACCTCTCCTTTCACCATGCCTGAGCTCAAAGAAGCCATCAAACAGCTCAAAGCCTCAAAAGCCTTTGGGCCGGATAATATACCTACCCTGATTTGGAAGGATGAGCATTTCCTCATCCTTTTGCTCAACCTATGTAACCTTACTTTCGAGACCAATAAACCACCTAGCGTCTGGCATGCAGCTCAAATTATCCCCATGCCCAAAAAGGAGATCTCTCTTTAGCCACCAACTATAGAGGAATTTCTCTCATGGCAATTGCTGCAAAAATATACAACAAGCTTCTCCTTAACCGCTTAATTCCATTTCTTGAGCCAATCCTTCGTAACAACCAGAATGGATTTAGGAGAGGTAGATCAACACTTAGCCAGATTCTATGCCTTCGCCGACTTATAGAGGAGTCCCAAAACCGCAATCTAGACCTTGCACTCATCTTTGTTGATTTTTCAAAAGCCTTCGACTCAGTTGACAGGTCGGGGAAGTTTGAAATTCTACAACTTTATGGGATTCCTGATAAAATCATCGCGGCCATACGTGTAATGTATACAGATACCAAATCAACTGTCCTGACCCCAGATGGGGAAACACCACCTTTCTCAATCCTCGCTGGAATTTTACAGGGCGATACCTTTCCCCGTATCTATTTATCATTGTTGTGGATTATGTTTTGCGCATGTCTGTGGATAGGATTCAGGATAGGGGATACCAACTACAGCCTAGGAGAAGCTC
>OZ024743.1:180537258-180542258 GCA_964016885.1 Eledone cirrhosa
GTAATTTCCAAGTGAGATCATAGTTGATGTTGTTGTCCTTGAGGTCCCATATGTGGCCCGAAAGTGTAGTGGCGTGACGCCGGGCCGGGTTTCGGAAGGTATGTCTGTGTTGGTATAGCCGGGTCTTGAAGTCACATGCGGTTAATCCTATATAAGCTTTGTTAGAGGTGTCCGTGTTCACGTTGCACTGGTAGATCACATTACGGTCTCTGCATCTGTTGTCGAGGGGGCAACTGGATCTATCAGGACAGTTGCACCTCCTGGTCGGCTCTCCACTGCTATTTAGGTTGTTTCTTCCATCGGGGTTGAGTTTTTTGTTGTTGGAGGAGACGATGTTTTGTGCGAAGTTAGGTGTAGTGCTGTAAGAGAGTTTGATGGTATTTTTGTTAATTATGTTGCGGTAGTGGTGTTGTGGTGGGAAGTGTTTTTCAATGAGCCTAAAGAAAATTTTCCCGATGGGAGTTGTCACCTCGGCGTTGTGGGGAGGATTGAACCATGTTCCATTGCGTGAGCGACGGTGTCGCCTGCTGGTTCTGCTAATGGGAGCTGGACAGTAGAATATTTCCTCCAGGAAGCCACTCCGCTTGAGGGCCTGGTTGTAGTAAGGCGCATGTTCATCGAATATCTTCTCATTGGCTGACAGACGGGATATGCGGAGGGAGATGTTTTTGACCAGGTTGTTGGTGATGTTCCTAGGATGGTTAGATCGGCGGTGGATGTAGTGCAGGTTGTCATTGGGTTTCCTGTATGGGTAGTACAGGTCATTATTGAGATCGAGGGTAACGTCCAGGAAATTAACTCGGGTCAGGGACGTTTGTAGGGTTATTTTAAATCCACAGTCCCGGAAGAAGCTGATTAATTGTTTACAGACCCGATCTGTACTACTGGGGTTGTACACTTTAAGGGTAAGGAGCCCATCATCACGGTACAATCCACCACCGAAAGCAGGAAACATATCGGTGAGTTTGGCTATAAGGAATAATCCTATAAGATCTGTGACCTCCGCCGAATCCGTAGCGCCCATGCTGACGTCGAAGGGTGAGTCGGGAGCTCTTTTTATCCATTTGGAGTTGTCAAAGAGTAAGACTGTCTTCCTGGCGTGGAGGATGATTTTTCTTTCCTGGTCGGTGATGGGCACGAGTGCTTCGGCGAAGTCCAAGGCGGCAGTAAGTACTACTTTGGTGCGTTATGGTCCACCTGGTTCCTTACCACATTTCCTACATTGGTGCGTTATGGTCCACCTGGTTCCTTACCACATTTCCTACTTTGGTGCGTTATGGTTCACCTGGTTCCTTACCACATTTCCTACTTTGGTGTGTTATGATCCACCTGGTTCCTTACCACATTTCCTACTTTGGTGCGTTATGGTCCACCTGGTTCCTTACCACATTTCCTACTTTGGTGCATTATGATCCACCTGGTTCCTTACCACATTTCCTACTTTGGTGCGTTATGGTCCACCTGGTTCCTTACCACATTTCCTACTTTGGTGCATTATGATCCACCTGGTTCCTTACCACATTTCCTACTTTGGTGCGTTATGGTCCAACTGGTTCCTTACCACATTTCCTACTTTGGTGCGTTATGGTCCACCTGGTTCCTTACCACATTTCCTTCGTTATATAATATATATAGATATATATGTATATATATATATATATAACATATATATATATATAGATATAGATATATGTATATATATATAACATATATATATATTACATATATATATCTCTCTCTCTATATATATATCATATATATATATTACATATATATATATATGTATATATATATTATATATATATATATATATATGTATATATATATATATAACATATATATATATATATTACATATATATATATATAACATATATATATATATATATATAACATATATATATATATATTTGTTTCTACTTTAGGCACAAGGCCAGCAATTACCCAGTACATTACTGGTACTTTATTTTATCGACCCCGTAAGGATGAAAGGCAAAGTTAACCTCGGCGGGATTTGAACTCAGACTGTAAAGGGACGTAACTATGCTAGAAAGCATGGCGTCCAACCCTCTACCGATACTGCCAATTCACCATTACATATATATATACATATATATAACATATACGAACCATCTTCACCCTACAGACCCACACTCCCCCCGGCCTGAACTCCCCACCCTTATTCCTTTAGCCTTCGACCGCCCCCTCCCCCCACACATATCCCCCACTAACACCACTAACACACCCCTCCTTTTCACCGCCCACCCCACAACTAACAATACTAACACCTCCACCCCACACTCGACCACCCTTCCCCAACTAACATACTAACATCCCTCCCTTCTTCTCCTCCCCCCTCCTTATCACACGCACACACCCACCGGTACATATATACACGCGCTCACACTAAACACACACCCTACTACCACCACTAACCCTAACCCCCACACATCCACCCGACCACCCCGCAACTAACATCACTAACACCCCCGACCCCAAGCACACCAACACACACACCCTCTTACACCACCCACTCTACACACCCTACCACCACTGACCCCCACTCACACCCGCATTCAACCCTTTCTCCACCTCCAGTATACTAACACCCACTAACACCCCTTCACCACACACACACTCATCATACCACGCACACACACACCAGTACACTACACTCCCTCCATCGGCCCCCACACGCTTCTCTCCCCGCTCCACCCACACCCTTTCTCACACACACACACATCCCACTAACACCTCTACTAATACACACACACCCCCTCCACACTCCAACTTTCACACCTACCCATCCTCTCCCCTGTCCACCGCACCTCATCACACACTGACACACCGACTTTCTTCACTTACCATTCTACCCTACTGCTGCTATGCCCTTATCTCTGACCATCTCCCCGCACACACAGACACACAACCCTCCTCCTGACTTGACCCTCTGACCACTTCCTGTTGCGCGCGCACCCCACATCTCCCCTCTTCCGACCAATCTCTTCACGGATTACACATATGTGAACATCGATCCCTAGAATCCACCACATCCCAAGGATATTACTCAGCATTCCACCACATCGTCTACGGAACTACCTTAAGGACTCACCCACTGACATACACCCCAAAAAAATGTTTTTCCCCACACGCCACCTACATCCACAACACGCATAAACACCACACACACACGTGCGTACCACCACATATTTACACATTCAGCCTCCGGAATCCTCTCCCCCACCCCTCTATCCACACACGCACACACACTCAAACCTACACCCCAGCCCACACACACCTCTTCCTGAACATGCAACCCCGTTCTTCACCCAACTCTTACTTTCACATACACACACACACACACACGTACACTTACACACACACACACACCACCTTCAGCCCTCCCCGCTCGGACACCTCGCCTCCCTCTCCCCACTCCACCGCCACCACCCATACACGCTCCACACCCTTCCACCACCTGTTTTACTTCATGTGTATTTTTATTTTTATTTTTATCATGCTTTTATATTTAATTTCATTTGTACCGTTTTCTCTCACCCTCTTTTTTCTATATGTCTCTCCACCACTCCCCTACACACCCTTCGAACTCTCTTCCACACACTTTTCACCTGAAGAAGGGCTTATGCCCGAAACGTCGTGCCCCACTACCACCCCACTCGCAAGAGTGTGAAACTAAAAAACCTTTGTTCGTACTGCCTCTCTGTTTTGTTCCCGTTCAATTTTTTACTATATAACACATATATATATATATATATATATATATATATATATATATATATATATATATATATATATATATATATATATATATATACGTTATAAGAATCAAAGTTCTGATCAAATCATTTATATGCTTACAATTGTTTCCTCCAAACTGAGGTTTGGATTCTTCGGAGCAATTTATTAATGGATGATCACAAATATGACCTCCTTTTCAACCCAAGAGACATACAGATACATATGCAAACATTGTTGCTTGGTAGGTCGACAACCATTATAATGTTTAGTGTGGCAGTATACATTTAAAGGTTATATTCATATCAACAGTGGAAAAATCAAAAATTAAGGTTAAAATACAACATGAAATTAATGCGATAGGATAGCCATAAGCAGTTATTGAGTGCAATAGTTACACGTGTGGTACGCACGTGTGTCTTGTTTATATAATGCTATAGTGCGACAGAGTGTTACATTCAATAGAAGCACTTAAACGGACGAACAAGAGTGTTAAGGGGGTTGAACTGGTAATGAATCCTTTATACGAATGTTATAGAAGCCTGTGCGTGGAGAAATATTATAAATATTAAATATTGGAAATGTGTAGCAAAGCGATGATATGGATTCCATGTACAGCACCATTTTCACAGTCCGGGGAGCATAATATCCAGATTATATGGCCCTCACATAATCTACGACGATTCAATATTGGGCGTTTGACGATTCTGCTAGAGTATCGTAGTTTGTTGGTCTTTAGCTCAATATAGCAGGTTGTTAAGTTGCGAGAATCAGCATCGAATTATTTTCCGGAAGTGTGTGTGTGACTAAGGGGAGTTAATGCGTGAGGGGAGGTAACTCAGTGATTTCTATGACTAAATATTAAATGGTGTCTCAAAATAGTCCCTATCTTGTATGGTTATATACAGTTTCTAAAAATGTAAAGTGTCTTAACTATAATGTAGTCTATCAAGAAGCATTACTGGTGTTCATATTAGGGTGATCATCCTCCATTATAGAGTGCCACGATTGAATATTTCACACGATGAGCCAGATTTCCAAATCAATGATCATTGCAATTGCAGTCTACTCATAGAACCTGGCAGGGTGATTATATAATCACTTCAATCTACAATAATCCCTGGTAAGCTCTGGGTCAGTGCATGTCACATTGGATGTCAAAAGTTAACTATCACTAGGGTAGACCAGAGGTCAATCCACACTTATCATGTCACTAATCCGAGCTTCAATTCCTGCATATATGTA
>OZ024743.1:180549758-180567258 GCA_964016885.1 Eledone cirrhosa
ATTTTGTCAGCGTCATGTCATCGAATTCTACCAAACGACTGTTTACTAGGAGCTATAATGAAGACTTTCTACTTCTCGGCTTTGCACCATCAGAAATCGATTCCGATAGGTCCGAATGTGTGGAGTGTGGAAAGTTAATGACAAATGATTACATGAAGAAGTCAAAGTTATTACCGCATCAAAAAGCTGCACACCCGACCTCCGTTGGAAGAAGTGTTGAATATTTTAAGAATAAGTTGGAAACACGCAGAAGAAAGTCACAACTTCCGATGCAGATGTTCATGCGAAAAAAGAACGATGCTAACAAAATGGCACTTAAATCGAGTTATATCGCAAGTGAAATGGTTGCAAAGGTGTGTAAACCTCACACGATCGCCGAACTCTTGGTAGAACCGGCCATGCTTGCGTGTGCAAAGGAAATGTTGGGAGAAGAATCCGCCAATATTTTATCGAAAATTCCACTTTCCAACGACACAATCAAACGCAGACAGGAGGAAATGGCAGCAGATATTGAAAATCAGATGGTGGAGAAGATTCGAGTACTCAAATTTTCTCTCCAAATTGATGAAACGACTCATCATAACTGTGCATTTCTTCTTGCCTATGTTCGGTTCATTGAGGGAACGTGTATTCGTGAAGAAATGCTTTTTATGAAATCATTGAAAGACACAAAAAGCGAATCCATTTTTGCATCAGTGTATGAATATTTTGAAGGAAAAAACATCCCACTTTCTAATCTCTTTCAGATTGCCACAGACGGTGCAAATGCTATGACGGGTGTACATAATGGATTCATTGCAAAACTTAAGAAATTCGCACCGCACGTCTTATCCATACACTGCATCATTCACCGTCAAAACCTTGCAGCCAAATGCCTAAGTAGCGACATGGAGCATGCACTTCAAGTTGCTATTTCAAGCATTAACTTCGTAAAAGCGAATGGTCTCTACAAACGATTGTTTTCAGAACTGTGTGAAAATGAAGAACATCGTGCACTTCTTTTACATACCGACGTTCGCTGGCTTTCCAAGGGAAATTCGCTAAATCGTCTCGTAAAATTATGGGATCCGCTTTTTCTATTTATACAGCGATTGGTGACTGGGGCATGCAGACGAATTCAACGAGAAAGAGCAGGCCTCCTAGTCGAAATATTAAGCCACAACGATACTAAGACCAACATTTTTTATCTGGCTGATATTTTTGCACACGTTTGTTCATTAAACAACACCCTTCAAGGCCGTGCGACTACAATAGTGTATTGTACGGAAAAAATTCGATCCGTCATCTCTAAGCTTAATTTATGGTCCAATCATCTGCAGAGACGTGAATTCCCATGCTTTCCAAATCTCTCCAAAACCACACCTTCTGACGCCGTTTTGATCAGCTGCGTCGACCACATAAGAAATTTACAAACTGATTTCAAACGATGATTTCATGATATACTGGACATGAAGCCGCCGCAGTGGCTGTTGGACATTCAAAACTTTGATGTTATTAGCGACGAAACTCTGGATCCTAATCTTGCAGTCGACTTGCTGGAACTCAAAGAGAATGCGCTATTGATGGGAAAAATGGAACGCGAGGGCCTTCGCGGCTGGCTTAATGTGGAAAAAATATTTCCAAACCTTTATAATCAAGCCTTTCCTTTTATTCTCTCTTTTCCTATAACGTGGCTTGTTGAATCTGGTTTTTCCACGTTAAATGATATTTTTTTGAGAAAAAGACACCTTCTTCAAACCATCAACCGGGGAGATTTGCAGCTCAAGTGGAACCAATCCTTTGAAGTCCAAATCGACAGTCTTGTTGAAAGACATCAGGAGCAGTGCAGCCACTAGCACTGAGCATTTGAGCATTGTTAAAACGACCATTAAATTTTTTCTTATTTTTTATCGACTTTTTATCAAGAATTCGTGTTCTTCACTCGTGAAATTTAAATGCAGTCGGGATAATATGGGGGTAAGTGTTCCAGAATGCTCTTTGAGCACTCACCCTGGCAATTTCTAGGGAGTAAAGTGGGCTGGGAGAACAAAAATATTGATAAGCACTAGTATATATATCATGTGGGGGTTATAGTCCGGAATAGTTTTTGAGCACTAGTTTACGCTTGTAAAATAAGTGGGCCCGGACATTTTTCGGGAGCTAAAAGTGGACCCGTGGGTCAAAAAGGTTGAGAAACACTGGTCTAGGGCCTAGACTCTAGGCCAAGCCACTGCGATTTCAAATCCTCCGCGATTTGTTTCGCCCATGTTTTCTCCGGTGCGCTACGCTGGATTCTCCAATTCATGGGTCGCTGTCATGACAAAATGTGGGTATTTTAGATGCCTGATGAATCATATGACTCCTATTTACTGGATGCCCATATATTACCGAGTAAAATGATGACTTTATAATTAAATCACTAGTATGGTGAATTATAAGAACCATTCAGACATGGAAATGAAAGCACTTAAAAGAACAACTACACAACGAGAAAAGCAAATAACAAACACAAACAACTAACGAACATAAAAATATTGAGAATTTAAAACAAGAAGTTAAAACCAACATATTCAAACCAGATAAATTAAACAATAAATCGCAACAGACACACACTAAAAGAGACGAAGAGAACTGACCAACAAAACTGATTCAATTTATAACTAACTGTCTGGTTAGGTCGCTGGGTAAGGTTTGGATCAGCTCGTACAAACACAAAGGAAAATTACATAAAAGATTATAATAACAATAATTGTGTCTACTTTGGGCACAAGGCCAGCAATTTAACGTGGAGAGGAAATTCGATTAAATTGACACCAGTGCATTACTGGTGCTTTATTTATCGACCCCGTAAGGATGAAAGGCAAAGCTAACATCGGCGAGATTTGAACTCAGAACGTAAAGGGCCATAACTCTATGCTGCAAAGCATGGTATCTGACGCTCTACTGATACTGCCAATCCACCGCTTTTAATAATAATAATGGTTTCTTATATAGGCACAAGGCCAGCAATTTTGGGGGGAGGGGAAAGTCGATTAAATCGACCCCAGTGCGTAACTGGTACTTTATTTATCGACCGCGTAAGGATGAAAGGTAAAGTTAACCTCGGCGGAATTTGGACTCTGAACGTAAAGGAACGTAACTCTATGCCGCGAAACGCATATTGTCCGACGCTCTACTGATACTACCAATCCACTGCCCTAAATAGTAATAATAATAATAACAATAATAATTGTTTCTACTTTAGGCATAAGGCCAGAAATTACCCAGTGCATTACTGGTACTTTATTTTATCGACCCCGTAAGGATGAAAGGCAAAGTAAACCTCGGCGGAATTTGAACACAGACCGTAATAACAATAATAATAATAATGGTTTCTTTTATTTGACACAGGGGCCTCGTATGAAAGGGACAATACAAAGACTGTTTAGAGAAAGTACTGAGGTTTCCATATAAATCAAATGAGTGTATGTTATGACAATAACTGTGTGGCTGGCTCCAGAGTAGCTGCAATTACACAACAGCCAGCCGTTATCTAGCTCTAAAGTTAACAATAATTACAATTATTGTTAAAATATTTCTTACCGTATATGTATGTCTCTTGCAGATTCTTATTACGTTATTGATTTCTACTTACTAACTTTTGGGAAAGCGCTAAACGAATACATATGGTTTATTGTTGTTGTTGTGTGGTGGTGGTGGTGCTGGTGGTGGTGCTGGTGGTGGTGTTGGTGGTGCTGGTGGTGCTAGTGGTATTGGTGGTGGTGCTGGTGTTGTTGGTGGTGGTGCTGGTGATAGTGGTTTTGGTAGTGGTGGTGTTGTGGTAGTGTTGGCGGTGGTAGTGGTGGCGGTGGTAGTGGTGGTGGTGGTAGTTTTGGTGGCAGTGGTGGTGGTGGTAGTAGTGGTATTAGTAGTGGTGGTGGTAGTGGTGGTGCTGGTAATGGTGGTGGTGCTGGTGATGTTGGTGGTAGTGGTATTAGTAGTGGTGGTATTAGTGGTGGTGGTAGTGGCTTTCACGTAATTATCGACGAACTAAAGAAGAGAACTACGTGGTTTAGCAAAGATGATAGAATTACCAAGTAAACCGCTCTCAAATATCACGCTATGAGGCTTTAAGAATAATGGATTCATTGGATAAGCACCAGGGTCGGGATTTTACATCTCTCTCTCTCTCTCTCTCCACATATATATATATATATTTATTTATGTAATAGACAACATAAGATAATTATTTCATTTACCAGTGGTTTCTTGAAAGCAGATATTGTATCTGTTTACAGTCGTAAGAATAATGGATTTGGAAAACCTAGGTTCTAGCATGAGATGTTATGTGGATTTTTCGACCAAAGATACGTTTAAAGATCCTTCGACCTAAATCGGATATTAGTTCTGTTGAAGAACGAATTGCCTGTGTATTATGATAAACCTGGAAATGTCACTTTCTAACTCCTTGATATTTGCAGATCTTGTGGCATATGTGGAATTAATAAGGGTAAACTGGTTTGTATATTCTACTAGCAGTGGTACCCGGCATTGCACGGGATAAGGTATTTTGGAACGCGGGCCGCCAACAGACCTAATCGTGGAAAAACTGCATGCCTGGACAATATGTAAAGAAAATAAACCGAATACTCTGATGGCTCGATAATCTTTAAGATTTTCCTCGAAGAAGCGGGAAAAATGCCGGTTTCCACCTAATGCGGGCCCTAGGGGATCAAGAAAATGAATTGTTTTTACGTGTATAATATGCCTTGAAATTTCGGGAAAAATCGGCTAGACGTAACGTCTCAAAAAATCCCTAAAAAGCTGAAAAAATGAAGTTTTTCACCTAATGTGGGCCCTAGGCGAGAAAAAAGTTGAATTTTCTTTGCTCACGATATGAAGAAGAGTCTGACTAATATATAGTTATAATTTCAAGGAAATCGGTCTGACGTAACGCCTCAAAAAAAACCTAAAAAGCTAAATAAAACGCAGATTTTCACTTAATGAAATTTGTTCACCTAATGAATTTGTCTATGTGCATACCTCCCCCCCCCCCCCGAAACATAAGTAATACACATGTAAAGTTTGAAATAATCGGTTGGGTACTTCTCGAGTTTTAGGGATTCAAACTCATAGACACACACATACACACACAGACAGACATCCTCAGTTTTATATATATAGATTGTCAGTAGGGAGTGCCATATTGTGTAAACTAGTTTGAAATTAAAGTCCTACCTCTCACAGGCAGTCTGCCAAAATGTGTGTAAGTAGAGAAAGTACCATTAATATCATGTTCCCGTAGTGGCTCTTTTTTTTCCTCTTTAATATTTACTTGCATTAGCCTGTGTTATTCAAACGTTTGCACGCTATCCCATATTTTTTAACGCAAGGTAGAGCAACCCATCACAAGGCTTTCCAGGTTTCTGGAGTCAATTCCTACATTCTTCAAGTTCTCCTTCACAGCGTCCTTTAAACTTTTCATTAGCTTACTCTGTTTTCTTTACCCATGTTCAAGTTCCCCATAAAATAATCGCTTAGGGATACGCTCGTCAGCCATACAGACAATATGTCCATACCTCCAGAGTTGTTGTTTTTTTTCAGAATTATTGCCTGGATGGAACAAATACCATATGCAACTAGAAAGTTTGAGTGGGAACTTGATAATTTCCATTTTATTGTCAGAATAGACAAGACAAATACAGAGATAGATAAAATAGAATTTCTTATTAGCTTCACGCTTATGAAGAAGTAGAAGCGGGTTTCGACGTGTCGGACATAAGTTTTTCTTCGGGAAATGTAAAGTTCGGAGAGAGCGAGAAAAGTTTGGAACATCGACATCGACTTTAGAAAAAGAAGTTTTAACAAAGTTGAGCAGTCGGCGATTTGTAATATATATATATATATATATATATATATATATATATATATATATATATATATATATATATATATATATATGAGAGTATTGAAGTTTGCTTGAAGCATTGTGGAATAATAAGGTAAATTTCTTTAAGTCGTTTGGAAGCCTCGACAATGCAGATGGGTAAATCTCCGGGTAACAAGATCCGGTGGTGGAGACAGAGGTGTAAGTGGGTGTACGTTGAGATGCGTGGCACGTATAAGACTGTAACGTGTAGAGGAATGAAGGAATGAGCGTAAAGGATAAAAATAAAACCTCCCCCCTCCCCCAGAAAAAACCCCAGTTGATGGATGTGAATCCGAAATATATAGGGACAATTAAATCTCTCCCAAGGTAACTCTTTCTCGTGTTGTTATTTTTTTTTTATCCTTTACGCTCATTCCTTCATTCCTGTACACGTTACAGTCTTATACACGCCACGCATCTCAACGCACACCCACTTACATCTCTCTCTCCACCACCGGATCTTGTTACCCGGAGATTTACCCATCTGCATTGTCGAGGCTTCCAAACGACTTAAATAAATTTACCATATATATATATATATATATATATATATATATATATATATATATATATGTGTGTGTATAGTCAGGAACGAATGAATTTATATATGCGATATTTTAACACAAAGATTCACTTGATCACATCATTGCACTGATAACCATCAAACGAAACATTAACTTTGGAATGTTATATATTGGCAAATTGTCTGTGAAAAAATGATATTTGAATATTCCAATTATTTCACTGTTCGACATAAACACAATGGTTAGCTGCCAAATTAATTTAATGCCTCTCATATTTTCATTCTACCATTCCGCAATTAAGTTTTTAAATTTTTACTCTTGGATTTTATATTCACAAAATGTATTAATATTCTTTCCATACATATGATTAATAGGTGTGCATGCAAAGTTTAATTTCATTTTGGAAACCTATACTGTATTTTATTTATAGAAAAGATCGCTTCATTTTCATAATATTAATGTTAGAACATTAATTTTTTTTATTAAAAGTTCCTGTTTTAATGCTTAAACAAGTTTGTGCAATGATCCAATGACATCACGTTGTAATTTCTAAAGAAAAAAAAACATAGTTTAGATATTATTAAAATATGTTTAAATTGATGATAAATTCTGTTATTATATTTTTTAATTAAAAATCGAATTAAAGATTTAACACGAAATAACGATACATTTTATGGAGATATTACAAGTATTAAAATATTTCATTTTTTTACAAAAGACCAATTTAAAATTACCTCCGAGTTAAAGAGCTCAGAAAATTTAGGAGTAAACATAATTTTTGAAAATACTCCATCCTTGTCGAATTGCATTTATTTTACCATATTTATTGATTTGGTTAGTGAATTGCCTCGTAGCATTTTTCTTAGTTTTGGCTAAATTATATTTAAGAAACAAATCAAATGTTAGAATAATTAGCTGGATGTAATTAATATTTTCAGACATTTTAGAAACATTTTCAAAGTTTTGTTGTTTTATTTTGTTTTAGAGAGTGGTGGAGGGAGAGATATTTTGTTGTCGCAACGTGTGTTAATAAACGCATAGGGAAAGGGAAAAGAAAGGACTCTAGTGTCACAGAAGGAAAAGGAGAGGGTGATAAGCTCTGGACAATAATTGTTTCTACTTTTGGCACAAGGCCAGCAATTATCCCAGTGTATTACTGGTACTTTATTTAATCGACCCCGTAAGGATGAAAGGCAAAGTTAACCTCGGCGGGATTTGAACTCAGAATAGCAAGGGCCGTAACTCTATGCTTGGCATCCGACCCTGTACCAATACTGCCAATCCACGACAATAATGTCACCCCATACCTAACTGACTTCTACCATGTCTACCAAACATTGTGATATTACTTGACAAAGACGAGTTAGGGTTGTTCATATTAATTTAGTTGCCTTTGACCATCACATGTTGAGTGAGAATATTGACCATCATTGTCATTAATAAGAAACTATTTGACCATATTTCTTCAATTTTTATTGGTCCTGCACAACTAACGGTGGCTTACAACACAAATCCCTTGACTCTCCCTTATCTTCATCAAGACTTAAAGTCCTCTTTGAGCTAAACCTCGAGAACAATACCTAACCTTCAAAAATGAGTATCATTTTTTAATTCAGCGCCCCGAATTCAGTAAAGATCAACTGATTTGGTTTCCGAAGCGACTTTGGAGTAAAGTTACTCGGTAGATATGTAGATAACAAGTTTGGCTTTTACAAGTAACCCTCTTCTTCTGATTACCGAATGCAACGTCAGAAATATATATATGTTTCCTTTCAATTGTCATTTAACTATATTCCTGTTATATTTGATAGCAGACCATCAGCTGCTACAGTAACGTTTGAGTAATTGACACAATTACTGATACTTATTTATGCTTTTATGTTATTCGTTCAGGACACGTAGGATTTGGTTTGAAATTCATTTGTAATATATACAGATGCTGGGAAATTTAGTGGAGAGTATACATAATTAAGTTGACACAAGTTTGTTATTGTTACGTATTATATAGTTTCTATGAAAGAAGGAAATGATTTAAATAAAGATTTAAAGAATATAAATAATACTCTCATACTTTCTTTCAACCGAGCTACCCTTTAGTGTTCGGCTGGTCTGCAGATCTACTATCCTGTGCTGCATTGTTGTTTGTATATTAAAACTTAAAACGAAACTCGACGAAGTACGCAAAATAGAAGTAATATTATAATAGTGTATACATTACTGTAGAAGAAAGGTTATATCTCTATAGCCCATGAATTCAAACTTATGGCTGCTTAGTAGGGTTAGGTGAATGAACAACTTGGACAATACTGCTTCACCTAAAATATCAGCAATATGTATCAGATGTAGTCATATATATATATATATTAAAATAACATTAAAGTTTAAGCAAAGAATCGCTGCTTTCCCACTTAACTACGGTTCTTATATATTTTATATATATTTACCCTTATCGAGCCCTCTTTCGATTTTAGTCTTCAAATTTATTATTATTAATATATAAATATATATATATATGTATATATATATGTATATAGATATGTATATATATGTGTGTTTGATGGTAGCTAAGATGCTTCCATAGGCGGTATGCCAGTTGAGCACTCTATGTTCTTACAGAGCAGAGTGTGATATAATATAAAACGAAAAATCAGTGATCCATCTTGACTCAATTTATTGTGTATTACAATTGTTTCACCGGCAGACAGCTCGAGACACGATCATTGTATGGATCTGTCTGATTCTGGAAACTGCAGGTTCGTCGGACACTGGCAATAATTCCGGATCAAATTTTCTCACTGGGGTGTTAGCGTCAAAAAACATCTTCCTCGCTTGTCCTGCTGTTGGCTGATGTTTTTCTACGTCATCATAAATTCTGGCCAATAGTTGCAGTCAGGTTGTCCATCAGCTACCCCCTGGCTGACACACTTCAATAAATTCATGCTGGGTTTGGTATTTCACAAGTCCACTCGCACACACATCTACACATATACGCACACACATACACATACACATACACACAAATATACATACATACACGCATACATACACATATGTACCTATATATATATATATATATATATATATACATACACAGACTCACATACACACAACCATATAACTAACAACATACGCGTCCTCCACATAACGCACAGCTGGAAGAATTTGAGAATCGTATCATCAACATCGTCCGTAACATCAAGTTCCGAAGGAATAGTACACGACATACGAATTACCTCAGGAGTCTAAGCTCTACAATCAAAAGTATGGAAGAATGCCAGTATTTACTTGTGCCCTCAGACAAAACTGGTAATGTATACAGGCTTCACCGTTTTACATACAACTACACAGGAACAGTGTTGAACAAAAGGGCGACGATGGTTGCCGAGCACTGTACGACGAAATTCAGGCTGTTTGTTTACAAACAAACCGAACATTATAATAAATGTTCGGTAATCCCATACGTACATATATATATATATGTGCATGTATGTATATATATATACATCATACTGTACATCTGTACACATATATGTATGTACGTATAAATACTTATACATATATATACATATACATTTTTCAATGACATTTTATTATTTGTTCAATCATATTTTATTATTTGTTTGACCCGAATAGCTTGCTCGCTTCTATGGCTTTGCGGTTAATGGTTTAACCATCGTCTCAGTGTGTTTGGCCTTTTAACGTATGTTTATTGCTCTAGTTCACTCGCTTGCCACACATTTCGGAAGTTGTTTTTCGCTAATTTCCAATAGCCGAAATGCAATTCTCGCTGTTTTATATTTGTACTAGACTACTCGTGACCCGTTGGGTCACCAATATTTCAAAGTACCCGAAAAAACCGCATATCTCAAGATACCGTGGTCCGATTTACGTGAAACTTCTCTTTTCGCAGTATTATTCACAAGTATTTTCACAAAGAAAATATCAAGCCATTTTTCACTAATAGCTCTCCTTTCACTCCACATCAAATTCTCTTTTCCGTATCTCTTTCGATGTTTGACTGTTTGTTCTGAAAGATTTTTCTGCTTAAAAAGTTGCAAAGTTAATGAAAGACTGGTTTTATTTACAAAAATTTGAAAGAAATTATTCGTACTTGTTAGCTTTAATTATCCTTTCATTTTCTGACGTTAGAATTAATATTTCCTCATATTTATGTTTACAGTTTGTTCAAAAGAATGCTTTTGATGACAACATTCTTAGTCGACTGGGTGTCTTTCAGAAACACTCGAACATTTTCTTTTCGTTTTCCGCGGGTAAGGGCAACATAGAGTTGACCGTGTTGGAATACAGGTCGTTCCAGATAAACCAAGACGTTTTCCATAGTTTGTCCTTGTGCTTTATAAATAGTCATAGCGAAGCACGATTGAACTGGGAATTGGCTTCGCTGCAAAGGGATATCCTCATGTTCGGATAGATTAATTGTTATTCTAGGTATCATAACAATCTCATTTTTGAAAGCAGCACTGTTGAGTCTTGCTACTATGAGATTGTCGTGCAGTTCTTCCACGATCATGCGCGTTCCATTACAACGCCTTGGAGGATTCAAGTTTCTCATTAGAATTATTGGTGATCCTTTTTTCAATTCCAGGTTATGTGGTGGCAGTCCTGATAATTCAACCGAATCAAGGAATTCAGTCGGGAAATGAGTGGCATTGGCACCATCACTCACAGAATTATAGGATCGGTACTCTTTTATGGTTCCAGGGAAGCGTCTGATACAGGTGGAATTGATGCTTCTCATCATTTCATTGAGAGGTACTAAGATGCAATTGTTCGAAAACATTTCAGTTGGATTGTCGAATGAGGGGTAGATGAAATCAATGCATTCTTCCATTGTTGTTGCTTGGAGAATCATTTCTTTTGGAAAAATAATTTCCGCATTTTCATTTTTTGGGATCTTATCTTCTCCAATATCCAATAGGAACTCTGAATAGTCTCCTGCTCCCTCACACAATCGCATGTTTGTCTTCAAATGAAATTTTTTAAAGCTTCGCCATAAGCAGGATTTTTTAATGCAGGCATTTTCCACATCTGCTTCATTTCCTCTTTTCACTACCGGAAGAAGCTGACGGAAATCTCCACAGCAAATTGTCAAAATTCCACCGAATGCCTCATTGTTGTCGCATATGTCACGCAGAGTAGGTCAACGGCTTCGAAGCTTTCCCTCCGAATCATAGGACACTGGTCCCAAACAATCAGCCTTGTATGCTGGAATAGGTTTGCCGTCTTTGAGTTTTTATCAATGTTGCACAGACCATTTTCTTTCACTGCTTTTGGTATTTTGAACCTAGAATGCGCCGTTCTTCCACCAGACATCAGTGTTGCCGCAATGCCAGATGACGCAACAGCAATAGCCACATCGCCGTTTCCCCTAAATTTTGAAAGGATTAAGTTAAGCAAGAATGTCTTTCCTGTTCCACCTGGAGCGTCAATGAAAATCAATGCAGATGTGTTCCTCACTAAACTGTTACAAATGAAGTCGTACACATGTTTTTGGTCACTATTCAATAAAGGTTCCCTTTCTTCTACAAATTGTCGCTGTTCTTCTTTGTTGTATTGCAATTCATGCAATAACAATAAATTGCCAATATCCTGATTAGCGACAATATTATTTGGCATTGGCAAGTTAAAGTCACTAAGACTTTTGCCCAGGTTGTTAAGTTTGTCTTCAAAATACAGAAGACATTGATCATAATGTCTCTCGCTAATCAAAAGGCTAAAGTTTCTGGTAGCTCTTTTTTCTATCTGAAGGTAATCCTCAGACAGCGAATTCTTAAATCGAGCCCATAAAGCATTGGAATTGTCAATTTCCGTATTTGTGAGGAGCACGATGAATAGATCTCTCATGGCTTTGGGAAGCCTTGTTCGCTCAGCATCTTCCAGAGTCTGCTGCCAATGATCATCTGATTGAAGCAAACCTTTCTCTTTGCAAACGTCTTTGAATAATGGCAGGAGTTCTCCATCACACATTTTCAAAGAGTTGAAAGATACTGGTCCTTTGACGTGATGCAGAAGGAGTCTTAAATAATATAGGTCACCACTTCGTGGGGAAACAGTGTATACTCGTCCCAAAATGTTCGCCTCAAAAATTCCTGGATTCTGCTCAACTGTTTTCCCCATCTTCCTCCTTTCCCATCTCCTATTATTCCATGTGTAAAACTTTGGTACATCGGCATAATACAATGTTTTTGTAAACGGATCGCGAGTGCAAAGATCCATGAACTCAGTCAGAGTTGTCTTAGCCATGTTATTGTTTACTTTAACAGCAGCATTGACCCGAAAGAAGATTTGATTTTTCTCAGGTAGATGAACTTGAAGGCGAACTACGGTCGGTTCCCTCTCATGAATTGGAAATCCAAGTACCGAGGCAACAGCTTCTGAAGGACCGATATATCTTCCTGTTAAATACTGTGTTATCTCATCTTCCCTGTTCACTCCAAACATTGCTTGATCACTGCCCTTCATGCTATATTTTATAACGTATTTGATCGATTTCACGGAAGAGCATATCTCTACATTTAGGTGGCAGTTGAACAGTTTTAATAGTTTCATATTGTAGGGAACCACCCATTCTGAAGTTATATTTTGGCTTTCCCTTCTTTCTTGGTGCCCTTCAAATCCTCCCATTTCAGGAGACCGTCTTCTGTACACAGGATAAGAGTCCCTCCACACAATGTATGTTCAACAAAAGGCTTAGAGTACCGCTTACTGCATGTTCCATCTTTCCAACACGGTGAATTGTTAGAGCAATTCGGACCATGGATCATGTACTTCAACACCAATTTATGACCCTCTTGATCTTTGTTTGGATCTGGTATTTCGGCTTGAACGAATTTATCATATTCCTGTGGTCTGGGCTTGGTGGCTTCATTGAGCCATAACAAACAGTGCACATGAGGAAGACCTCGCTTTTGATATTCGACTGTCATCACGTAAGCAATGCAGTTGCCAAATAAGCCATCTACTCCAGTAAGAGGCTTTCTGAACAGTTTCCGTTTCAGGTCAAATACTCTGGCAATTAAATCTGGCCTGTCGTGTGGCTTCTGATTCAGGAAGAGATTTTTCCGGATTTCGGGCCAATTTGGATTGCATGTCATTGTGATGAACAACGAAGCATTGCCGTACTTCCGTATGTACATCATGGCATCCTGGCATCGCTCCATCATATATCTCGGTCCACCAACAAATGTAGAAGAGAGTATGATTCGTCTGCCGATGTTGCAAAAATCGTCATCATCATTCAATGCATCAGTAAGGCCCTTATATGTTGTAGATCGCAATGATGTTTGATTCATTTGGATGTATCTCAGCCTATCTCCTTCAATCTTTGCAGCCATGTCAACCAAATATTGCTGAAATAAACGACCACCTCTGAGAAGTTGGTTGAATTCATTCTCATGGTTCATTATTCGATAGGCATAGTAGCGCATCGGTGTCAATTTCTTGATGTTGCTCATTAACAGCTCATGATGCCATCCATCATCGCCAAAAGGAAAAAATAGAACATACTGCAAACTATCATAGGACAGATGGGACTCTGAGATTATTTTCAGTTGTCCGCCTTTTTCTTTCAACACGATGTGCCGTGCTTTTGATTGAAGTTCGGTGCTGTTTTGTATAATAACAGCAACTTCATTTGCAGTTTGTGCATTGAATCTTCTGTCATGTTCCATTGCTGGTCTCCTATCAGGATCAATAATAATCGAAGCTTCGGGAATATTTTTAATTTGTTCTTTTGCTAGTTGAAATGACGCAACATAAGGGTTATATTGTCTCAGTATAATTTCTAATAATTCAACTATGTCGCGCTGAATGCCATCGTTATGGAGTATCCTGATCCTTAAATCAACACTATCCTGAGGATCCAAGAAGTAAATTTGAAGAAATTTGGGTTGTTCATTGGGATTAGGAGTTAAGGAACCGATGTAATGATGAATTTGACCATGAATAACAATAGAAGGATTCAATCCACTTCTTGAGGAACGAACTTCTTTGGCCCCAAAAGATGTAATTTGGAATAAGCAGTTGTATTGTCTGAGGTTCTTCCTGAACTCGTTTGCTCTAGGTTGATCTGTACTAAATAAATTTTGAAGTTCTTGGGGTAAAGGCTGCAGATTCCCTAGCCTGACTTTTCCATTCATACAGCAAAAGTTAGCAGTTTCACCATGAAAAAGCATTGCATGGCAACAGACACAGATCTTATTCATTTGTCCAACATCAGCAGAGAGGTCACGTCGTTGAACTGTCTTTGCTCTATCCTTCTGTTCCACCAGACGTGCAGCTTTCTGAGCATTCGATTCCTGATCTTTCTTTCTTTTGTTTCTTTCCCTCTGTTCCGCCAGACGTGCAGCTTTCTGAGCATCCGATTCCTGATCTCTCTTTCTTCTGTTTCTTTCCCTCTGTTCCGCCAGACGTGCAGCTCTCCGAGCCTCCGATTCCTGATCTCTCCTGCTTCTGTCTCTTTCTCCCTGTTCTGCCAGACGTGCAGCTCTCCGAGCCTCCGATTCCTGATCTCTCCTGCTTCTGTCTCTTTCTCCCTGTTCTGCCAGACGTGCAGCTCTCCGAGCCTCCGATTCCTGATCTCTCCTGCTTCTGTCTCTTTCTCTCTGTTCCACCAGACGTGCAGCTTTCCGAGCCTCCGATTCCTGATCTCTCCTGCTTCTGTCTCTTTCCCTCTGTTCCGCCAGACGTGCAGCTCTTGCTTTATCAGTCTCATCGATCCTTCTCTTCGCATGCCTGTCCTGGTCTTGTTGTTGGCATTGACCACTATCTTGCTCACTTTCTTCGGCTTTCCTTAGCCGTACTCTCTTCCCATTATCTGTAGTCGAACCAGATGTTTTCTTTCTTCCTCGTTGAGGCATGATTTAAGAATAGAAAATCGTATTCACCTGACAAAAATTTCCTATTACCTCAAAAATTATTTTTCTTAAATTATCACTTTAAAATATTTTTAAATAATGAAAATATTGTCTGTTTAAAGAAAGCTAAATATAAATATTTACTCTACAAACGATTCGTATTTTTCAAATCACATTCACTTATAAAATACTTTTTGATAATTTAAAAAAAAATTAGCGTATTCAGTTGTAAATAGTTTTAAAAACAATTAAAATATTATCTGTGCAAAGAAGGCTAAAATATAAACACTTACAGTGTGAACAACTTTTGGAATTCACATTCACTTAAAAATATTTCTAAATAATTAAAATATTTTGTTTAACAAAAGCAAAAATATTTACTGTAAAAGCAACTCGTATTTTTCAGTCATATTCACTGAACAGTTTTAATTTTAATAATTACAATATCGTCTGTTTAGTGAAAGCTGAAATATAGATACTTAAAAGTACAAAGAAGTTGTAATTTTGAAATCATATTCACTGAGAAATCACTGAAATTGGTGTATGTAATGATTATGAAAAATATTTTTTGCATAATGAAAATATTTATTTAAGATTTACGCCAAAATTGTTTTATCCCCTTTGTATTCCAATTACGGAATATTTTCCCATTATGCACCGTTTTGGCTATTTACGAAGGTAGAGAAAGTGTGTGCAAGCAAACAAACAAACAATCAAGATTAGAGTTGGGTCACCGATATTTCAAAGTACCCGAGATATATATATATTGCCTGTACAGATAATCAAAGTGTGTATACATATTTCGGGGACACCATATTATATATATATATACCTGGGTCCTGAAAAATGTATACACCATTCTAATATATATATTGCCTGTACAGGTAATCAAAGTGTGTATACATTTTTCGGGGACACCATATATATATATATATATATACCTGGGTCCTGAAAAATGTATACACCATTCTAATATATATATTGCCTGTACAGGTAATCAAATTGTGTATACATTTTTCGGGGACACCATATATATATATACATACCTGGGTCCTGAAAAATGTATACACCATTCTAATATATATATTGCCTGTACAGGTAATCAAAGTGTGTATACATTTTTCGGGGACACCATATATATATATATATATACCTGGGTCCTGAAAAATGTATACACCATTCTAATATATATATTGCCTGTACAGGTAATCAAAGTGTGTATACATTTTTCGGGAACACCATATATATATATATATATATATACCTGGGTCCTGAAAAATGTATACACCATTCTAATATATATATATTGCCTGTACAGGTAATCAAAGTGTGTATACATTTTTCGGGGACACCATATATATATATATATATATATATACCTGGGTCCTGAAAAATGTATACACCATTCTAATATATATATTGCCTGTACAGGTTGTACAGAAAATCAAAGTGTGTATACATTTTTTCGGGACACCATATATTTATATATATATACTGGGGTCCCTAAAAATGTATACACCATTCTAATATATATATTGCCTGTACAGGTAATCAAAGTGTGTATACATTTTTCGGGGACACCATATATATATATATATATATATATATATATATATATATACCGGGGTACCTAAAAATCTAAAAATGTATACACCATTCTAATATATATATTGCCTGTACAGGTAATCAAAGTGTGTATACATTTTTTGGGGACACCATATATATATATATATACCGGGGTCCCTAAAAATGTATACACCATTCTAATATATATATTGCCTGTACAGGTAATCAAAGTGTGTATACATTTTTCGGGGACACCATATATATATATATACCGGGGTCCCTAAAAATGTATACACCATTCTAATATATATATTGCCTGTACAAGTAATCAAAGTGTGTATACTTTTTTCGGGGACACCATATATATATATATACCGGGGTCCCTAAAAATGTATACACCATCCTAACAAATAATGCATGTATAGGCAATCAAAGTGGGTATACATTTTTGGGGGGACAACCTGTATATACACAAATATGAACATATATATAGACAGAAAGTGTGTGCAAGCAAGCAAGCAAGCAAACATCGAGATCAGAGTTTTAGTAGTATATAGATAGATTAATCTTCAGAGTCTAGCTATTAACCAGTTAATTTTTTTGATTTTTCTAGTTAATTCTATTGACTAATTAATAGCTTATATTAA
>OZ024743.1:180609081-180614081 GCA_964016885.1 Eledone cirrhosa
TGCTCGAACCAACGAGGTGCCACAAAAACGTCCTAGACTTAATTTTCAGCAATCACACTGACAATATCCACAATATTGCAGTGGAGAAAACTATACTCTCTGATCATGACATGGTTCTCTGTGATCTGAGATTCCACCGTCCAATATACAAACCCAATGTCATCTCTCCTGTCCATCCGTTTGACGCTATGGATTTCCACAATGCAAACTGGGAAGCGATCAGTCATGATCTTGCACATGTCGACTGGTCCTTCACGCACACTCATACACCCACTAACATCAAAAAGTCCTGGCAGACATTTGTGGACACTGTTACAAACATATGTGCTAAACACACCCCATTAAGAACTATAAACAAATCTAAGAGCAGAATCCCTAGAAATAGAAAAACGCTCATCAGAAAAATTAAGAGAACGAACAAAAAAATCAACAAGCTGAAATACTGTCAGCAGCAACACATCAACTTGACTGCCATTTCATCACTAGAGATTAAAAAACATAACCTCCAAAACAACATAATGTCCCTCATCAACAATCAGAGATGAGCTGAAGAGGCCTGGGCCATTGAGAAGATCAAACTCAATCCCAAAGTGTTCTTTTCATTTGCAAAAAAACACAAAATCACTGGCTCTACTGTTGGCCCTCTAATTGATGAAAATGGCACTCTTCAAGACAATGCTAAAACCATGGGTGAGATACTGCAGAAACAATACTGCTCTGTTTTCAGCAATCCTGATATGGCCGATCTGGGCTGTATCGGCGATGTTACTCCCCATTACACCTTATCGGACATAACGTTTGGCGCCCCTGATGTCTTGGCGGCAATAAAGGAAATCAAGCATAATTCAGCAGTAGGTTCCGATAGGTTCCCTGCTTGTGTCTTGAAGGCGTGTCAACACCAACTTGCATCTCCTCTTGCCAATCTGTGGCGGAACTCACTGGATGCTGGATATGTGCCAGAAAACCTTCTATCCCAGTCTGTTGTCCCAGTTTTCAAAAAGGGAAACAAATCCCTTGCCGTGAATTACCGTCCAATCTCACTCACCTCTCATATCATTAAGGTATTTGAGAGAGTGGTGAGATCGCGAATGACCCACTTCCTTGAGAGTAACAATATGCTGAACTCCAACCAGCATGGATTCCGTAATGGAAGGGATTGCCTGACGCAGCTACTGCATCACTTTGATGACATTTTGAGAGCCTTGGGAGAGGGTTCCAACACTGATGTTATCTACCTTGATTTCAGCAAGGCCTTTGACAGGGTTGATCATAACATTCTACTGAGAAAGCTATCCAATATTGGTGTCACTGGAAAGCTGCTGCAGTGGATCAAGAGCTTCCTGTCAAACAGAACCCAACATGTTGTAGTTGAGGGAGTCAAATCCAGCCCAGCCAAAGTCAGTAGTGGGGTCCCACAGGGCACTGTGTTGGGCCCACTTCTCTTCATCATCTATATTAATGACATCACTGACATCATCAAACACAGCAACATTAAAATTTTCGCTGATGATTCCAAGCTCCAAAAGGTCGTCAATGGCGTGGATGACCAGATAAGCCTTCAGTCAGACCTACTGGCTGTTTCCCAATGGGCGGAAAAGAACAACATGTTACTGAACGAAGACAAATTCGAACTGATCCACTTTGGAAAAGAAGATGCTCTGAAACTCCCGTACTCCCTTCCCTCCGGGGAAACTCTCGTGGCATCTAACAACATCAGAGACTTGGGAGTAACCGTGGACAGCAACATAAGCTGGACCACGCATATAAGCAGCAAAGTTGACATGGCCCGCAGAATGTGTTCCTGGATCCTCAGAACCTTCCAGTCGAGAGATTCCCGCACCATTATCCTTCTCTTCTCTACTTTCGCCCGACCACACCTTGAATACTGTTGTCCACTGTGGTCTCCCCACACTAAACAAAGTATCATGAAACTTGAAACTCCTCAAAGGGCAATCACGAAAAAGATAGATGGCATGTCAGACCTTGACTACTGGGGTCGATTAGAAAACCTGAAACTTTACTCACTCCAACGTCGCCGTGAGCGTTATATTATCTGCATGATGTGGAAAATGTTCCATCATCACTGCCCAAATGATGTTGGCATCGCCTTCAAGATACACCCAAGGCTTGGGCCCCGTGCTATCCGTCCCATTCAAAAATCTAAATCGCAACTCATAACAACAATACGGCACAAATATTTCACCTCAATCGGCCCTGCTCTCTTCAACATCACACCAGGACACGTCAAAACAGAAACTGACCACACAAAATTCAAGAAGTCTTTGGACAAATTCCTCCAAGTAATCCCGGACAAACCACCCACACCCGGATATGTCTCCGCAAACAGTAATTCTCTTCTCGAATGGGCCATGGTGCCCAAATCCTGAATTGAAAGACTTCGCCAGGTGGTGCTATTAAGTTAGACATGGCCTGGGCCAATACTGGCCAAAACATTTCAAAGTTATTCAAAGTTATATATATGTACATACATATATATATATATGTATGTACATATATATATATGTACATATATATATATATATATATACATATATATATATGTACATATATATATATATATGTACATATATATATATACATGTACATATATATATATACATGTACATATATATATATATATGTACATATATATATATACATATATATATATATATACATATATATACATGTACATATATATATGTACATATATATATATATAATATGAAATACGTCCTTTCACGCACAAGGCGCCAAGGTACGCATGTATTGTTCAACCAAGTGCCAGTGTGGTTCAATGGCGGGTTAATAAATTAACGCGCCAGAACAAATATAAACAAGGTTTAGTAAATAATGAAAAAGTTTCAAAATAAATTTTAAAAAATTGACATTACCTACTATAGTTACCTTTACCGATCGGGATTCGAAACCGATCGGTAAAGGTAACTATAGTAGGTAAAGTCAATTTTTTAAAATTTATTTTGAAACTTTTTCATTATTTACTAAACCTTGTTTATATTTGTTCTGGCTCGTTAATTTATTAACCCGCCATTGAACCACACTGGCACTTGGTTGAACAATACATGCGTACCTTGGCGCCTTGTGCGTGAAAGGACGTATTTCATATTACTACTACCCCCACAAACGTTGAGAACAAACCGGGTCATTCCGACTGCTGCTGATAACAGCGGTGGCTAGTTTGACCTACCTCCTTTTGCCTCTATCTTTACTACGGCCCTTGATAAACCTGTTCTACATCATCCACTCTCATCCCAGGAACAGTCTTTGATAGCGCTAGTTTGTGATTTAAATTCAGGAATTTTATATTCTTTGAATGAAAAGAACCTTCTGACGAGAATCTCTCTTTGCAACGAAGGCCGTATGGCCTACGTTTTATTTTTGGGATTCGAAACCGATCGGTAAAGGTAACTATAGTAGGTAAAGTCAATTTTTTAAAATTTATTTTGAAACTTTTTCATTATTTACTAAACCTTGTTTATATTTGTTCTGGCTCGTTAATTTATTAACCCGCCATTGAACCACACTGGCACTTGGTTGAACAATACATGCGTACCTTGGCGCCTTGTGCGTGAAAGGACGTATTTCATATTACTACTACCTCCACAAACGTTGAGAACAAACCGGGTCATTCCGACTGCTGCTGATAACAGCGGTGGCTAGTTTGACCTACCTCCTTTTGCCTCTATCTTTACTACGGCCCTTGATAAACCTGTTCTACATCATCCACTCTCATCCCAGGAACAGTCTTTGATAGCGCTAGTTTGTGATTTAAATTCAGGAATTTTATATTCTTTGAATGAAAAGAACCTTCTGACGAGAATCTCTCTTTGCAACGAAGGCCGTATGGCCTACGTTTTATTTTTGGGATTCGAAACCGATCGGTAAAGGTAACTATAGTAGGTAAAGTCAATTTTTTAAAATTTATTTTGAAACTTTTTCATTATTTACTAAACCTTGTTTATATTTGTTCTGGCTCGTTAATTTATTAACCCGCCATTGAACCACACTGGCACTTGGTTGAACAATACATGCGTACCTTGGCGCCTTGTGCGTGAAAGGACGTATTTCATATTACTACTACCTCCACAAACGTTGAGAACAAACCGGGTCATTCCGACTGCTGCTGATAACAGCGGTGGCTAGTTTGACCTACCTCCTTTTGCCTCTATCTTTACTACGGCCCTTGATAAACCTGTTCTACATCATCCACTCTCATCCCAGGAACAGTCTTTGATAGCGCTAGTTTGTGATTTAAATTCAGGAATTTTATATTCTTTGAATGAAAAGGACCTTCTGACGAGAATCTCTCTTTGCAACGAAGGCCGTATGGCCTACGTTTTATTTTTGGGATTCGAAACCGATCGGTAAAGGTAACTATAGTAGGTAAAGTCAATTTTTTAAAATTTATTTTGAAACTTTTTCATTATTTACTAAACCTTGTATATATATATATATATATATATATATAAATATATATATATATATATATATATGTACACATATATATGTACATATATATATATATATAAAAATATATATATATATATATGTACATATATATATCTACATATATATATATAAATATATATATATATATATATACATATATATACATATATATGTACATATATATATATATATATAAATATATATATATATATATGTACATATATATATCTACATATATATATATAAATATATATATATATATATATACATATATATATATATATGTACATTTATATATATATATGTACATATATATATATGTACATATATATATATATATATGTACATACATATATATGTACATATATATATATGTACATATATATATATAAATATATATATATATATGTACATATATATATCTACATATATATATATATATATAAATATATATATATATATATATATATACATATATATATATATGTACATATATATATATATATATGTACATATATATATATACGTAC
>OZ024743.1:180624081-180626581 GCA_964016885.1 Eledone cirrhosa
AAAGGAGAAAGAGGCCCACAAGATCAGTAATTTGGGCGGAATCGCTTGAACCCATAGTAATATCAAATAGATTACTATATGTGTTTCTGGTCCAGTATTCATTCTGAAATTCAATAAGTGTTAGTCTAGCATGTGTAATAATATTAATGTCATCCAAAGTTAAGTTAGATCTATTTTTAGCAAATATCAATGCTTTGTTCAGGAGTATAGGTGATATAGAAGAATAGTAATTATCTATATCAAATTGTAGAAATGAAGCAGAAGATTTACACCTAATATTTTTAAACCAGTTAATTACCTGGGAGGTGTTTTCCCAGAGTGGTAAAATAACGTGTTTTCTTATTTGTGGGATGACTCTATCTAAAATTTTTTTGCTAATTATTCCAATATCTGATTTGGAGGGACATATAAGTCTAATAGAAGGATTTGAGTTAAAGTTTGATTTGTGATCCTTCAGGTTGAAGTGTGGTCTTTTCAATGCCAAAGGTTCAGTTCTATCTTCAATGTTTAGTTTTTTTACTATGTTGTGTGTTTTGTTGTTGATGTTGGTGAGTGACGCATTATTAGATTTTTTATAATTTTTTCTGAGTTCTTTATATATGAACTCGTTATAATGTTCAATATCCATATGATACAAGTTACCAGTTTTGTCCGAGTGGACATGGATTTTTTTAGACTTTTTTAGGTCCAATAGGGTAGAATCAAGGTCCTTTTGAAAGACGGATTTATACTTTTTAAATTTGAGGTGTTTAATTAAATTAAAAAGGTCTTTCTCGAAGTCTTCAAGTAAAAAGTTGTGTGGTGGATTCTTGTAAGTATTGAAATCATACATATATTTCCGATCTGCTTGTTTAGATTTTCTATCGAAGTGGTAGGCTCTCCATCTAACCCTTCTGATAAAATTATTAGTTTTCTGAATCATAAGGAGTAAGAAGTCATCCTTAGAAGGTATTGGTATGTTTTTTAAGGAGGTTCCTAAATATTGTTTTTCCATTGTGATATGGGTGATGGACAATTGAAAGAGCTCAACTAAATGTATATGGGTTTATAAAATCATACATATATATGTATATACATAAATATAAAATTAATACACACATACAGTACAAAAATACGAATATTTCCGTGAAAATAGGAGCAAAATTATGTAGATAAATCTACCAAGAGTTTACGGTAGTGTCCAATCCGTATGAAGAACTCAATGTATTCCGGATATCATGGAAAGAAGAGATGTAATGAAAAATCACTTTCGGTGAAAGATAAACGGTATACAGAGTCAAGATAAAATATTAAACAAATAATGAATAAACAATGAGACAGTTCCTTATATTAAACAAAAAAAGTTCATTATTTAACGATCGTTTCTAGGATATATATGTGTTAGAATTGGCATGCATATTCAACAGATCTATGTACAAAATTATACAAAATTATACAAACTATCAAGATTAAATATACATACCAACACATATATACGCCGTCTTCAGAAATAATGAAGTATATTTATTGATAATAACAACAATTCAAAATTTCAGGTCCGTTTGGGAACAAAATTGACCAATGAAAACACAAAAGGTTAAATGCAGTTCGGTGTGTGTATATACATGTAAAACCCTTACACATATTTTACAAAAATGTATGCATAATTTGTATACGCATACTAAAAGGATGGATGCAAATACAAAATTTCAAGGTTAATGTCTCTGTAAGTTTATAATGCACAGATAAGATGCGTATAGACACACAAATATGAAATAAGTATATAAATATATTTTCATACTCACACATATCCGTACAATCACACATACACGCGCGTATATGCATAAATATACACATAACCACGAACATACAAACACACACACACCCCCACTCACATTTATATATGTGGATATAAAATCATAAGCACATGGATATTAATTCACTCACATAAACACTGGCACACACATTTAGATCAAGATACAGAAATTAGGTGGGAGGGGGGGAGAGGTCAGTATTCAACGGTCTGGGCAGACTGCTTAATATAGATGTATCTATAAACTAAGAAAGTAAAAAATAATAAATAATAAATAAACATTAAAGAGGAAAGAATAGAAAAAGAAAAAAGAAAAAAGAAATATATCAAGAAAATATATATATATATATATATATATATATATATATATATACATACACACACACACACACATACATATATATACACATATACAAACACATACATACATATACACACATCCACACTAAGAACATACATACACACACATATATAAACATATACATATACACACATACATACATATACACACATACATATAAATACACATATATATATATATATATATATATATATATATATATATATATATATGTATATATATATACATACACACATACATACACATATAATCACACATACTATATAGACACACATATATATACACACACATACACGCACATATACATACACTTACATACTTATATACATACAGATACACACATACAT
>OZ024743.1:180636581-180644081 GCA_964016885.1 Eledone cirrhosa
ATATCTATATGTAACTCTCCCATCTATCTCTACATAACATGCATATAAATTGTAACGCATATACAAATAGATGTGTGCTTTGGTAGTTTGGGGAGAAAATATAATTATTGAGGAGACCGTGCCCCCACCCTTCAGTTCCACCGCTCATGATATATATATATATACACTGATATACATACACACACATATATATATAGATATATATATATATATATATGTGGTTGACGGCTGAGAGAAAGGAATACTCAATACCGAAGTAGAGTTTTAATATTTATTTTCTTAAGACTGAATAGTAAGTCTTGTTACTCTGGGGTTTCGCCTGTTTATCACAGGGTCATCAGACAAGATCTCTTCTGTCATGACCTGTATCGATATACGGCGTTTCAAGGGCATGTTTTTAACCCAGCGGAGTCCCTCTGCTCTCCAGGTTTGAATACTGCAGATTTCTTCCCGAGAACGATAGAAAGAGTAAGAGAATGGACTTGAGAAATAGATATAGAGGAATAATTGACCAAAAAACTAGGCTGGTATATTTTATTTTATCGAACTTGAATGGATGAAAGGCGAGATTGATCTCTGAGAGCAGAGGGCCGAAACTAATACTGCAAATCATTATATCTGAAGTTATATCGACTCTGCCAGTTCACAGCCCTTTTGATATAGATATAAACTTAAAATGTTCACACCCTACCCGTGTCTAAATATCTGGCTAAGCCATTAATTAAGATATCAATATGACTAAATCTATAACAATTTATTTTAATACTGTTCTATATTTTTGAGACGAAGAATTATTTACATTATATATATTGGACGGATAGGTGTCCTCATCTTGTTTTGTTGTTAACACAACGTTTCGGCTGATGTACTCTCCAGCCTTCATCAGGAGTCCTAGTGATGTTATTATTAACGTTTGTTCAGGTCACTGCCTAGAATTGAACTCGGAATCTTGACGTTAGTAGCAGGCTTTTTAACCACTTTTTTTTTCTCGTGAATGGAAAAAGAAAAATACAATCAGCTAGCATTCCTTAATGTATTAATAACACGCACTGAGTATGGGCTCAAGACATCCGCAAGCCAACCTTCACTGGACGATACCTCAACTACAATTCCCACGATCCAGACAGTGTAAAGAGAGGGATGGTTCAGTGTCTAAAACATCGAGCAAAGAATATAAGTAGCGACCCTGATACACACCACTAAGAAATGATCAAGCTAAGTAACAATTTGTTAAGCAACAACTATCCAAAAAACATACTATCCACTCCAATTAGGAAGGGGAGAGAGGATGAAACCCAAAAATTGACCACAGTCTGTCTACCCTATGTAAAAGGCCTCTCGGAAAAGATATGCGGTCCATATGACATCAGGACAGTATTCAAGAGTAATAAAACACTTCGCAAATATCTCCTTCGAGAAGAACCACTAATAGAAGAGAATATGACCAAACACTGCATGTACTCCATCCCATGCAGTTGTGGTAGGTTATACAAAGGCGAAACAGGCCGCCCCCTCAAAATAAGGGTAGAAGAACATCGTAAAGCTGTGACACGAGGAGAGATTGATAAACAGAGTATAGTTGATCATGTATGGAAAAAAGGGAAACCACCTTCCCCTGTTGGATGAAGGTAAAATAATAGACAGAGAACACCACTGGAAAATACGAAAACTAAAAGAGGCAGCACATATGCTAGGACACAATAACCTCCTAAGCAGACCTAGTGCAGATATGAGTAGTATATGGGAACAGGTATTGTGGAAGGATAGAAAAATATCAGTTTATAAGCCCTAAAAAGTAAAAAAAATAAAAATTCACGAGAGAAAAAAAGTGGTTAAAAAGCGGGCTACTAACCTCAATATTCCGAGTACAATTCTAAGCAGGGATCTGAACAAACGTTAATAATAACATCACTAGGACTCCTGGTGAAGGCTGGAGAGTACATCAGCCGAAACGTTATGTTAACAACAAAACAAGATGAGAACACCTATCCGTCCAATATATATATAATGTAATTTATTTTAAGTTGATACATGGCTAATTATTATAGAAAAACTAGATAATCGATTGAATCGACACCAGTGCGTTAATAGTACATAATCGATTAATAGTGCATTTTTATCGATTCTCATCAGGTTAAACGGTAAATTCGACTGGTTGCCATATAGAAACAAGAATTATAAGTAATATTGGTTTCTGATTTGGGCACAAGGACAAGAAGTTTTGAGGGGAGGGGAAAGTCGACTAAATCGACTCCAGTGCATTACTGGTACTTTATTTTATCGACCCTGTAAGGATAAAAGGCAAAGCTAACCTCAGCGGGATTTGATCTCAGAACGTAAAGGGACGTAACTGTGCTGCAAAGCATGGCGTCCGACCCTCTACGGATACTGCCAATAATAATGGTGTCTATTTTAATCGCTTTATTTGGGAGTAGCGGAATAAATCGACATCATTAATTTGTTCTGATAACGCAGCCGTCGTGATTTGTGATGAAGAATTGGTCAAAAAACCACCTCGCCTCAAGCAAGTCGGGCGTGATACCTTTTCTACAAACCTTTTCTCTATGTTTCTAATTAGCTCTCTCTCTCTCTCTCTCTAAACTAGCTTTTTCTATCGTTATCTTACTAAACTTTATCGATTTTTTTCAGGAGGAACCATTATATGTTGTAGACGATAGCCTCTATCAACACCCGTTTAACAAGTTGACTAATCCGGCTTTTGCAAGCTTTCTATGCCGTGAATAATGTAATATGTTGAAATGGGGTAATGTTTCTCGTTTTTTTTTAAATTGGCAAACTCAACTCCACTGTACTAAATATCCTCCCCTGGGTTATATAGTGCTTTATGCTCAAGATTGTTATGCTGTATCTTTCAACTAATATCCCCCCTCTCTATATCTATCTCTCTACAATATATATATACAAATGTATCTTTCTCTCTCCTGAATATTATGGGGGAGGGGTTGTATCCTTGAGGACATACCCTGGCACAGCCATTCACACGATTCGACCGACTTTTGTTACGAGCTGCATGAACTTGGTAAAACCTTTTATTTGGTTATTTCGGTCGTGTCTGTTGGTCTTGATTTTGTTGTGAAGGTTGCGCTCGTAGCAAACGTCATCTGTTGTTTGTCATTATAGTAGTAGCCGTAGCAGTAGCGTTCCCGTTGTAGTTCCACTACCCATTGTACTCGCAATGACGACTCCTGTCCCAGTGTTACTTGATATACTGGTAAGGGCCAGATTTAATGGGAGCGCCAATGGGGCAGTTGTCCCGGGTGCTCTGAATTGGCGTGACCCACCAGCGCCGTAGCAATATATTTGTGCCCTCAGCTGGGTTTTTAGTTTTAGGACGGTTAAATCTTTTTAATTTAATGCCTGTATGTAAAACTTTTTAATTCCAAAACTTTTTAATTCCAATTACTTGCGCCAAGGAAACTTTGATATGTAAAATTAGTGGGGTGCTATGTATTCTAATAGTTTGTGTATGAGCCCAGCCCCCCTCCCCCCCCAAAAAAAAATCTGAAGTTTACCGGGCCCAAATCCAGCGCTAGTACTGGTGGTGTTCGTCGCAGAGATGGTGTCTGAATGTTTGGTGGGGATTATAGTAGTGGATTTACTGTTTTCGATTTTGTTTTTCATTGTTGAGGTATTTTTTGTTGTTTTAGATGTTATGTTCTGCGGACACCATGGAAATATTTATTTGTCTTCATTTTTTGTTTCTTTCTAAAAATTAGTGACCCTCTTTAAAAAATAAAGTCCAGAATTTATTAACAAGAGTTTAACGTATTAATATTATAAACTAAAACTGGCGGTGAATTGGCAGTATCGGTGGAGGGTTGGACGCTATGCTTTACAGCATAGAGTTACGTCCCTTTACGATCTGAGTTCAAATCCTGCCGAGGTTAACTATGCCTTTCATCCTTACGGGGTCGATAAAATAATGTACCAGTAATACACTGGGTAATTGCTGGCCTTGTGCCAAAAGTATAAACAATATTATAGTCTAAAACTAAAAACGCATACAAAGTCAAGGTAAACACTTGTGATGCAAACAAAAACAACAACAATAATAATAATGATTTCTACTATAGGCACAAGGCCAGTAATTTTGGGGGGAGGAGAAAATCGATTAGATCGATCCCTGTGCGTTACTGGTACTATATTTTATAGACCCCATAAGGATGAAAGTCAAAGCTAACCTCGGCAGCATTTGAACTCAGAATGTAAAGGGCCGTAATTCTATGCCACAAAGCATGTTTTTCGACCTTCTAACGATACTTCCAATCCACTGCCCTCTAATTATTAACACGAACATTTGCTCCACGCTCGCTTTTGGATGAAGAATTATTCCTATTCAGAAAATTCTGCCAAACTCACTTTACTACATTAGATGTGGTATGTTTAATATTTGTTTAGGTCTGATGATGTTATCAAAGAGAAAACTGATACTATATTTGCTGCTATACGTTTGACATTACAAATTGTTAATATTCCTTTCTGAGGTATTGTTGGAAATGTTTGCCTCAATGCTGCTGATATCATTTAAAAATACATTTTCTTCTTGTTGTATATTCACATTTTGCTCTATGGTAAATGTGTTCCCTTTTATATATGTTGTTTTTAACTTTCTCCCCTGGTTACATTCTGTTTTTTTCTAGCAGTTGAATTTAAACTGAGTAACATTATGTACAAGATTTTAAAAATGAAAAAAAAAAGTTTCTTCCCTTAGAGATTTGTAGAATGTTTCCATGGAGAAAATATGTTAAGAGACAAGATAGAGTAATAGATTAAGACCAGAAAGAAGAGGAGGCACAGAGGAGAACAAATACTCACAGAATGTGTGACGAAAGAAGTTTGACAATTTAACCAATAATTATATAGAGTGAAAAGTGAAAATCTATGGTGCGTGTGTTTTCTTATTGGCCATACGGACAACATGACTAGCCCGAATAAAGAAAATGTTTACTTACGTTTTAGACTTGGTAAAACCCAAATTTGGTGAGGCAAAATATCACATATCTATCCACTACAAACACTAATATTATATAAATAGGCAAATAATGAAATATATTTAAGGGACATGTTAATCGATTATATGACATTCATTTCAAGATATTCATTTTTCTTGTCAAGGAATGATGAAAATTAAATTCGACTGTGGCATGAAATGAATTAAGTAATTAGAAACTGTCTAAAGAAAGAATTGCTAGGCAGATGTTACGAACAAAGCCAACTTGTAGGTGACTTCGGGATAAACCCCAAGCAAAATGGTTGGATAGCATCCACAAGCTTGGCTGGTCTCGCTTGGAGATCCAGCTTCGGATCAGTTGGAGACGGTTGCTTCTGACAGGACCCACTAGAAGGAGTGTTTGAGGACTCTGCCCCCACGACCTTCTCAGAAATATATAGAAGAAATTAGCATAAATCGCTATGTGTAGCCTTCTACACAGTAACTTAGTCCAACGTCTTTTATATAAAAAAAACCCATCTCATCATACTCAAGTTCTGTATAAATCAATATATAAAAGACTTATTGAAATAATAAAAATGTATCATTTTACATAATCATATAAGTTTATTTAACCATCGATCACCGGCAATGAAGTCTATTTCTACAATTCAATAATATACTAGAAATTCACGGTGAAAATGATTAAAAAAAACATTTTTTCCTATATTATATTGAATCGTATAATTTCATCAGAAGCCAATCGACACCATATTTTCTAATTAAAGATTTCAGACAGACGCATTCTGTGAAAAAGCAATATTGACCTTTTATTAAGACAGTATCGAGAAGACTAAACTTAGCGTGTTTCATTACACTATGACTTGACAACTTTTAGCTTCGATTTATATATTTGTATTTCCTATATAACCTTTCTTTTGGTAGATTCTTCGATAGTCTACATGTAATTTATGCCACTTTTCACTTTTATCTTTTTCAAATATAGGAAACTATATACATATATATATTATTATATACATATATACATATATGTGTGTGTGTGTGTGTGTGTGTGTGTGTGTGTGTGTGTCGGTTTCAGTTGGAGGTAACCACAGTAAGTAAGGTAACATCATGTATAATATAGAAATGGTTTCTACAGGACTAGAACTGTTTCATTCAAAAGAAATTTTCAGGAGATCCTGATTTCTTTAGAAACCATTTCTATATTAAACATGGTATATATATATATATATATAGTGACGAAACATAAGTCAATTGCATGAATTCCTAATCCTTTATTTACTGCTATATATATTTCGATGATAGCCATTGAATGGCTATGACCTCATCAGGCAGTTAGTCAGTTCTTAGATATGCCAGATCTGTGTTTATAGTGTTGATGGTATCAGAGCCTTGGGACATATGCATTTGTCATTCTTTTTATCATTATATATATATATATATATATATATATATATATATATATATATATATATATAATGATAAAAAGAATGACAAATGCATATACAGTTAGTTTAGTCCTTATTCAGAAGATAGATATATAAGAAGATAGAGAGAGAGAAAAGTTAATTTGAAGAAAATTGAAAGTAATCAACAGAGTATAGTGTATAAAATATATGGAAAATTACACTGCTGATGGCTGATATCTCTTACAGTACGAGTCAGTATTAATTCTGTTATATGTATCTCCAATATTCAAAAATATATGTGTGTGTGTAAGTACATACACACACATATATGTATGTATGTATGTATGTATGTATGTATGTATGTATGTATGTATGTATGTATGTATGTATGTATGTATGTATATGTATATGTATGTATGTATATGTATATATATATATATATATATATATGTATGTATATGTATATATATATATATATATATATATGTATGTATATGTATATATATATATATATATATATATGTATGTATATATATATATATATATATATATATGTATGTATATATATATATATATATATATGTTAGGTCAGGTCACCAGTTGGTGCTACTGGTAACATGTATCCCAGTACAACCTGTCTCATGGTCGGGTTGTTGGCGACTAAACTGGCAACCCCACCAAGGTTTCTTGGTGAGGAGGGTGACTTTGGTCATCCTGCAGGACTAAAAACAAAACCTGTCAAAGGGCAAAGGAGCTCTTAAGAGTCAATGGCCATCCAAAATCACCGGGAGAGATGACCCCTTAGCCTTTGTCAAGGCAGAATTCTAGGAGAAGGAAAACTCTGATATAACACCTGCAACCCTGATGGTATCCAATGATGTTGACTTGTTCTTCTTTTTGGTAAATATCATCTTGGTTAAGAGAGTGGGACTGGCTTTGTGCAGTGCCTTTGCTCACTATAAAAGCTTCACGGCACAGGCATTGCTTTATATCTGGAGATCTCTCTGCACTTGTCCTCAGATGGTACCATGGGCCCAGCACTATGTGTCAATAATTGTCACAAGTGTAGTGTTTGTACCAGAGTTTTCAAGTTGCTGGCTGGACTAAAAAGTCACACTC
>OZ024743.1:180659081-180666581 GCA_964016885.1 Eledone cirrhosa
CTCTGGAAAACGAAACATACTACGAAAAGGCTGAACACTACAATCAACAGAAAATTATGAGAAACCTAAAAACTCTAATCAACCAATACAAAGAAGGACTCACTAACAAGGAATTCAGCTTCATCGCAGACTTCACAAGTAAATCCAGCCTTTTCTACGGTATCCCTAAAGTACATAAAAGCGAATCAATCAGTAAGGCATGCAAGGAAGCCACAGACATAGTCATCAATGTCCCCTCACCCAATGATCTCAAATTAAGACCTATAATAGCAGGCCCCGCTTGCGAAACGCACCGTCTTAGCAACTTCATTGATACCCTTCTCAAACCCTTCCTCAAGCACATCAAAAGCTATATAAGGGACGACCTAGATATGCTCAATCACCTCCCTAATATGCCACTTTCTGAACAAACCCTACTAGTGACGTTCGATGTAGTCAACCTATACTCCAACATCCCCCACAACCTAGGAATAGAAGCTATCCAATTCTGGCTGGATAATTTCCACAATGAACTCCCACAACGCATCAAAAAAGAATTCGTGATAGAGGGACTCAAATTTATCTTGGAGAACAATTACTTCGTTTTCAATAACAAACCCTACAGGCAGAAATCTGGGACCGCTATGGGAACGAAAACAGCCCCTACTTATGCCAACCTAGTCATGGGATACCTGGAAATCACCCTCTACACTAAAGTCCTAAACAAATTTGGAAACACCCTCCACTTACACATTGAAAGGAACTGGAAGCGATATCTAGATGACTGCTTCATCCTTTGGCACGAAAACATCGAAAAACTTAAAGAATTTCACACCCTTATAAATGGGCTCAACACAAATATTAACTTCACGATGGAATACAGCCATCAACAACTCCCCTTCCTCGACATCCTCATTAAGATCCATAACAAAAAAATAGAAACAGACATATACTACAAGCCCACAGACTCCAAGCAATACCTCTCCTTCAACTCTTGCCACCCTAGACACGTTAAAATTAATATTCCCTACAACTTAGCCAAGAGAATCTGTACTATAGTCTCCAATAAAAACATCTGCTACTTACGGCTACAAGAACTAAAGGACACACTCATAGGCAGGGACTACCCTGCATCACTAATTGACAATGGAATCCAACGTGCCCTAAAACTCAGTACCCAGGACCTTAGACACCCTAAAGTAAATCAACCAAAACTAAAAGCTCTTCCATACATCTCCACACACAACCCCCTCAACAATGAGGCCTTTGACACCATCCTCCAGAACATCCCTGTATTGAAAAAGGACCATAGAATGAACCAAATTCTACGAACACACGATATCATAAAGAGCAAAAGACAATCCAAGTCAATCAAAAACATCTTAACACATGCCAAAGTACTGCCAACCACAACAACGAAACCCACAGTAAAAAAATGCGATAGACCCAACTGTGGCATTTGCATCAACCTAATAGAGGGTTCGGAATTCTATTTCAAAGATGGACAACGTTTTATAGTAAAACACAATTTCACATGTGCATCGGAAAATCTAATATATGTATTAACTTGTTCAGGTTGTCGAGAACAATACATAGGCCAGACCAAAAACAGCCTCCGCCAACGCATGACTGTCCATAGATCCCAAATTAAAATACGGGAATACAGGAAAATACCACTGAGTGAACACATTGATACCTGTGCCGCCCAAAATCATCCCAACTTCAGAATCTTTCCCCTCTACAAATTTAAAGATAATGCCACCCACACCCAGCGCATCAGCAAGGAATCTTACTTCATTAACAAATACGGACCCCGTCTAAACACTTCTCCCTAAGACGAACCCACAACATACACACGTCAACATACATACCTACATCAGCACACATCTCTACCCACATATAAACACAATGACACACGTAAACACACATGCTCTATGGTGCAATACAAAAAAATATATGTGCATATATATGTATGTATATATGTATATATGTATATATATGTGTGTAGTGAATATATGTGTGTGTGTGTGTATATATAGTGAATATCATTTCACACCTTTTATTGTTAAGATTTTTGATGTTCTATTAAGAGAACCGATTTTACTGAAAAAATCGAATAATGTACACCATTTTACCAGGGGGAAAAATACTGGTCCCCCCCCCCCCCCCACACACACACATATATACACAAACACACGCGTACATCAACATACAAAGAGACTTATACACACACACACACACACGCACTTCTCCGTATAAGACAAAAGCTGAAAAATATCCTTTGAGCTTCGAATGACTCTGCTGTATACACACACACACACACACACACACACACACACACACACACACACACACACACACACACACACACACACACTTATCTTAATAGCCATTTGACACACATCGCTGCTGGCTATTGTCGCAGCATCGAATACCTTACTACACACACACACACACACACACACAAACACACACACACACACACACACACATATTTGTTGTGAAAGAGTCATTTCTCAATCTTGGCGCAAAACCAATTTTTTATCCACATGACCTCTACCGACCAATCAAAATTGTTTTGACCACAAGCATTTTTGCAACACAAAAATAACGCTGGAGCCAATTTTTTAACATAAAAACAGGTAGAATTCCCAAAACTAATCAGATCAGAGCAAACAGCACGGACACTCTATCTCAAAATTATTTTTGAAAAGCATTTAGAAATGCGCAACCGGTAAAAACTTAAAAACTTAAAACCACAACCGAATACTAACCCATACAATCACTAATACTCTTTTATTCCTAATTAAACCATTTTTCAACTGTGAACAATTTGTCAGCATTTTCTATTCCGTTTACCAATATATAATAACTTGTGTGTTACACCTCTATTCTTTTAACTATATATATATATATATATATATATATACAAATATAAATACAGCGAGAATCGCATTTGTGCGGGTAGAAAAAGCGAAACGAAACGCAAAATCAGAGTTATGGTGGCAAGCGCTCCATAGTTAAAAAACCAGAGCTAAACATATATGTTAAACATTATAGATATTTCAAGGGCCACCAAGGCAAACTATGGTGCGCTTTCATCAGATAAAATATAATAGAGGTTAGTTTTATAAATAAATATTGACATACCCTGAGAAAATGCAACCATTCTGGTTGAAATCTCCTGGATAAATATAGTTTCCATTTGTTAATATATTGTATATTTACTCCATTAATTTGTTGAGTGCTTTATATCAGTTATAAAAATATTTTGCTTCTTGTATCCCAACAAAGTAAATATAACCTATATATATATATAAATATATATATATATATATATATATATATATATATATATATATATATATAGAGAGAGAGAGAGAGAGAGAGAGAGAGAGAGAGAGAGAGAGAGAGAGAGAGGGAGAGAGAGAGAATTCACAAGAATCAAAGCTATGTTCAAAGCATTTATTCACTTACAATTGTTTCATCCAAAACTAGGCTTGGTGTCTTCGGAACATTTTTCAATGTTTGTACACATAATTCACCTCCTTTCCAACGCAAGAGACTTACAGATACATATGTATATATTGATGTACAGTGGAGTGACATATATAATATTATATTATTACTGTATAGCAATTCAAAATCAAAATTAAAATTAAAACAAAATTAAAACAAAATTAGAATACATTCAGCAGTTAACATAGATAATGCAAGAGGATCATTTGTTAGTCAGGTGTAGTAGCTAGTGTATGCGTTAGTTACACGTGGGGCATGCACGTGTGTCTCATTTATATATGATTATTGTGTGGCAGGGTGTTACATGTAATACAAGCACTTTAAGCAGGTAAGTAAGAGTATTACGGAGGTTGTAGTGGTAAGGTATCTAAAAATACGGATGAAACCATGGTAGGGATATAGTTACGGTATGTACACAGTTCTTCTATGTTTGATTTTACACTGAATTGCATATGGTTAGTTATGTACTTGGTCGATTTATGCATGCTGTCGAAATGTTGGATAAATAACCTGCTGTGGATACCGCAAAGAAGCCACTCTCGTTTATTTGTCGGAGATTTCTTCATAGGAGCTTTTATCCTTATGGATTAGTATAATTGATTTTTTATATGGTTGATAGTGCTGTTTGGCAGAGGAAATGGAGTATATATTTTGTTTATCTAATAATTCTGTAGACATGATTTATAAAAATATATTGCTCTGAGTATTTAATTTATTAATTCTTCATAGAGCTAAAAAGTGACCGGTTGTAACATATATAAATTTATGTATATGTAAACCTTTATATATATATATATATATATATATATATATATATATATGTATGTATATATATATATATATATATATATATATATATATATATATATATATATATATATATATATATGTATGTATATGTATATATATGTATATATATATATATATATATATGTATGTATATATATGTATATATATATATATATATATATATATGTATGTATATATATATATATATACATATATATATATATATATATATACATATATATATATATATATATATATATATATATATATATATATATATATATATATATATATATGTATCTATATGTATATATATATATATATATAGAGAAAAGATGAATATAAAATGAAAGTGCTTTTTTTTAAAAGGAATTTATTAGGTATTGACATATGTTTCTGTAACAGACGGAATACCTATGTATCGCTGCTTGCTAATCATATAATGTTAGCAAGTATTCGATAGCAAATGTATAATCAGTTGTCACTTCTTCAGAGATTTTGGATAAATTGGATAAAATCAGAAAAATTGAAGTATTTATATTAGTAATAGAGGAAGAAGAGAGGGGATAGTATATGACAGATGGTAATTCAATTTACTGCTAATCAAGTATATAAAGGGTTTCTAATGAGAATACCATGAGTAAATGGTTCATTTTATCTAAATAAGAATTTTTTGGGAGTGCCAATTTTAATCTCTACTTGACCAATTGGACAGTGGACAGGGCTGGTTATTTGGTGTAGTAGTATTAATTATAAAGTGTCAATTGGGGAAGGGGGAGATTTCGATTGCTACTGAATAACATCAATGCTAGTAGCCAGCTGGTATATGCATTAGGGAATTGAATTAAGAAATCAGAAATCTCATTTTATCTATAGCAGTTTATATTAAATGGTAAATAATAGAAGAGGTGATAGAATTAAGACTAATAGAGAATGTTAATATCTATTTTGACAATCAAACGGAGATAGAGACAGGCGTTCAATCCTGGTAGTATTTATAATATGAAAATGTAGATTTTAAGCGATGGGTACAGTATAACGATCGCTCTATTCTGTTATTTAATAAAATGTTTTTGGATTTCATAATACAAAATAATTCCACATTACATAATATACAAAATTCCTGTCCGTGGGTATATGGGGGGGGGGGGGGCATCCGCTTTTATATCCCATTTTAGGTGAAATTGTTGGTTATTTTCACGCAGCTGCCAAACCTTGTCTCCGAGTGTTGTTACATAACGCTGGTTTTCATGTTTTATCGAGTAACGATGTCTAATTCAGCATACGCCTCTAAAATAGAAAGGCACCAATTGGATATGTCGTTAAAAAACATACCTATTCAGGCAAAAAGGGAATATATTCTAGGTATGATACGAAGGACCAATGATTTTATTCGACGAATCAGATGGAAAACATTCTATTTTGACAAAAGCCGTATAAACCAAACATCGGATCTTAACAAGGATAAATTTGGATTTAAATCTTACTAAAACCCACCCTCAAACCCACTTTTGGATGCATTTGAACAAGACCTAATGGATATGATCATGGAGATCAAATTTACAAAACGGAAAAACAATAAACTACAGAATGACATCACGGCACTGCTCAATAATCTAAAAAACGCCAATGGAATTATTGTTAGAGCAGACAAAACATCAAACGTATAAACCATGGATGTGGACACTTACAATAACTTCATCCGTAAGGAATTGCATAAAAAATACAAGAAAACTAATGAAGCTACACTTAAAAACATCAACAACTCGGCATGTGAAATTGTTAAAAAACTTTGTATTGACGATAGAACGCAACCCTTAACACCAGCTATACCATCCTTCAACCTGAAGGACCACAAGGTAAACTTCGATACTAACCCTAAGACTAGACTTATATGCCCCTCTAAATCTGATATAGGCAAAATTAGCAAATATATACTAGACAGAATTATCCCCCAAGTTAAGGTTAAAGTAGAAATTAAACTATGGGGTAACACTCATGAAGCAATAAGATGGTTTAATAACATTACTGATAAGAAAAAAATCAAAATTTATTCAGTTTGATATTGATGAATATTATTCCTCAATTTCACCTGATACTCTACATGAAGCTCTTTCGTTCGCTAAGGCTAATTCCGACCTTACGGATGCTGAAATTAAAATTATTATGGAAGCGAGGAAAACTATAGTTAAATTCGATGATAGCTACTGGGTTCGCAAAGATAGACCTTCTAATTTTGATATTACTATGGGTTCTAATGATTCGGCGGAAGTAACAGATCTTGTGGGAATTTATATCACCCACAGACTACAAGGAAAATTCAAGGATCTCCACGGTGGAATCTACCGTGATGATGCGCTCCTATTAGTTAAGCATATGAATAACCAGAATTTAGAAAGGATGCGTAAAAATATCAGAAAGCTTTTTAAGGAACTAGGATTAAATATTACATTTGAATATAACCTCAAAGAGGTCAATTTCCTTGATGTTACTTTGAATCTCAATACAGATACAATTAAACCGTTCCATAAACTAAATGAGAACCTTAAATATGTAAATACGAGTTCTAACCATCCACTCTCTATAATTAAATCCATCCCTAGAAATGTTTCTCTTAGAATCTCCCGCCTGTCGTCCAACCAACAAACCTTCAAAGAACATGCCGAATATTATGATGATGCACTTAGGAAAGCCGGACACCTAGATAATATAGAGAATATAGTCGAAGATCACCAAAACACACAAAATAAATCCCATAGGAGTTGAAATAGCACAGAATCACCACCATACATACACTACCGCAATAGACACAATAATAGTCGTACACCACCAAACAGAAGGCGATGTAAAGAGTATATTTGGTACAACCCGGTCTATAACAACTCTATTGAAACCAATCTACCCTCACAATTCTTCCGATTAGTTAAAAAACACTTTCCAACATCACATAAATATAATAAAATCTTAAACCCTAACACTATTCGACTTTCATATTCAACCGCCCCTAATATTGAACAACATATAAAAAAGCTTAACGCAAAACGGTTGTATAAACGCCTTCCAACACATAACAATACACGTAAAACATTAGCTATAACATCACAAAACAACAAACAACATCCTGTCCTACCTAAGCAACCTCATCAACCCATCCATGACAATACAACAACGCAAAATTATAATTGCAACTGTGTCCAACCAGGAATATGTCCG
>OZ024743.1:180674081-180684081 GCA_964016885.1 Eledone cirrhosa
TTATATTTTTCAGCCTCCATAATGACAACAGTACTTCCCTTGTCCGCTTCCTTAATTACAATGTCCGTATTTTTTTTTAGTTCATGGATAATCTCCCATTCCCTTCGACTTGTGTTGGGTCTGGGTTTAGGTTGCGGTAGTTCATGGTATGGGAAGGTAGATATGTGGTCACAAAATTTGTCCAGAACTCTGTTTCTACCTTTTGTTGGGTTGTAGCTGCTTTTATTCCGTACAATTGATTCGTCGTTATTCTCCTTGTCAAAGAATTCCTCTGTGAGACGTAATTTTCTACAGAAGTGGGAGATATCGTCATTTATCTCGTTGGGGTTAGGGTATTGTGGTGTTGGTGTGAATTTCAGACCTTTGGAGAGAATTTTTACTTGTTGGGCTGAGATGTTTGTATTTGAAATGTTAATTATTTTCGGTTTTTCAAAATCGGTTTGTGCCACCGGGTGTCGTGAGTCCTGTAGCCTTGGTCTAAAAAATGATTTTTCTGGAATGTTTTTTCATTGGTATTATTATATCTAATGGTATTTCCTCTGTTGTTGTGTGGTCTTGTTTAGGAGTTTCGGACGTATTGAGGTTCGTTTTGTTGATAGTCCGGGTTGTAGATTTGGTCCTTTGTGTGGGTTGGGATCTACGGTTTTGGAACAGGCTCTGTGTGGGCAGGGGTCTACGGTTTTGGAATAGGTTTTGTGTGGGTTGTGATCTGCGGATCAGGTCCTGCCTTGTGTTCAGGGATCTTTGGTTTTTGTTAGTAGGGTTATAGTTTTGTCTATGGTTTCTGGGATTATCGTTATGGTTTTCTGGGGGTATGTTGGACGTTTTGTTACTTTTTTTGTTATTTGTTGTGCATGTGGTGTGTGAGTTTTAGTTTGTTTTAAAAATGGGTTACCTGTATGTTGTTCATTTTTGAAGTCCATTTCGTAGTTGTTGAACCAGGTGGCGTTTTTTTCCCATCGCTGGAGGGATGTTAGTTCTTCATCCTCATAGTTTTCTTTCCAAAGTTTTAGGGGTTTTTTTGTAGAGTAGGCCTTCAGAGTGCTTTGAGATTTCTGTGTCCATCAGTTGGGCGAGTGACTTGAATTTGTCTTCGTTGGAGTTGGCTCTTAATCGCAACAGTTCTATTTTTATATATATATACATATACATATATATATATATATATACATATATATATACATATATATCATATATATATACACATATATATATATATATATCATATATATATACACATATATATATATATATATATATATATATATATATATATATATATATATATATATATATTTTTTTTATTTTTTTTATTTTATAGAAGGAACTTCTAGAGGACTAGTACTGTTTCATTCAGATGAAATCTTCAGGAAGCTGGGTGTCATATTAAGTTCTGGTATTTATACATTTAGGTAGTGGCAAGGGAGGGGTGGTGGATGGAGGTATTTAGATACACAGGACCACTTCATGGCACAGGCCGTTTTTTCTATGTGGAGTGGTCAATTAGCCAGAGTGCTTTTTTGAAATAAATAAATAAGTAAATAAATAAATAAATAAATAAATGAATAAATAAATAGATAAATGAATAAATAATAAATAAAGAAATAAATAAAAAATAAATAAATAAATAAAAACCCCAAGAATAGTAATTCAACAGATATATAGTAGGGAAATTTTTAGGTGGGTTGGTAATAGAAATTAAACATTTAACAAGACCGAATCATGGCACAGACTGGGGTGAGTGGTCAAGTTAACATACAAGCCACAGGTGGCCAGAGTGTTTTAGTAGGATGGAAAGAATAAAATATATTTACATACTCACAGCCACATACAAAAACACTTACAGACACACATACATATAAACCTACATACACATACACACACACATACACATGTGTGTGTGTGCACACCCACACATTCACACACACACACACATACATATATATATATATATATATATATATATATATATATATATATACACACACACACATGTGTGCGCATACACATACACACACACACACATACATATACGCACACACACATACATACACATATATACATATATACACAGGAAAAACACAAACACACAAATATACACACACACACGCATACACATACACACACACACACATATATATATATATATATATATATATATATATATATATATATTTATATCTACACATCCACACGCGCGCATACACATACATATATACACATACATATATACATATATACATATATATGCATACATACACACATATATATACACATATACATATATATATATATATATATACACACCTGCAAGTACGTATGTCTCTCTCGTGTAAACTATACTATACATACACATACATACATTTGCACACACATACATACACATACATACACACACACACACAAACACATACATTCACACATATATATACGTATATACACATACACACACACATATAAATTTTAAATTTTAAACTGGGCCTGATAGAGGATTAAAATAATTAATGTCACTATTAAGTTATTAATAGTATCATCAAGTAATTAATTACTATTTATTATTTATTACTTACTATTTACCATTCACTATTCGTTACCTATCTTTTATCCTTTATCTAATACCTAATCATTCACTCATAAATTAATAAATAAATGAAAGAGTTAACTAACAAACGAACAAACAAACAAGCAGATAAACAAATAAACCAGTAAATAAGCAAATAAATAAACAAGTAAATAAATAAATGGATAAATAAATAAATAAGTAAATAAAGTAACTAAATAAATAAATAAATAAATAACTAAATAAATATACAAGTTAAATAGATAAATAAATCATGAACGTGTGCGTGCAGCATTTCATAACTGCATGTATGCAAACATGAGCAGGTATATACGTGAATTTGTGTGTGCGGCCACGGAACTTTACTCAGAGGCATACAACACAATATATAAGACCTGGAGGGGAGGAAAGAAGGTAATAATGAGAAATAGAGGGGAGGAAAGAGGGTAATAATGAGAGATGGAGGGACGGAAATGGGAAGGGGGGCTGGGGTGGGGTGGTGATATGAGGAGGGGGGGGGGTCAGTCGGGGGGCCGGGGGGGTCTGTAGTTTTTGTAATTTGCATAGTTCTTGTGCATGCAATTAGGGGAGTGTTCCGAGATCTTGTTGAGGAGAGGGCCTTTGGCGAATAGAATCTCATAGCTCTCGGAGATACAGAGGTCACAGCAATTATGGCCTCCCGTGTATGATCGCGCTCTCTGGAGTAGTCTCCATAGGGTCTTGAAGGGGATGGAGTTCTTTTTTAGGTGCCAGATGTGGGCGGCGAGTGTAGTTTGCCTCTGAGTAAAGTATTTATTATTTATTCATTTATCTATTTATTTATTCATTTATTTATTTATTTACTTATTTATTTATTTCAAAAAAGCACTCTGGCTAATTGACCACTCCCCATAGAAAAAACGGCCTGTGCCATGAAGTGGTCCTGTGTATCTAAATACCCCCCCCCCATCCACCACCCCTCCCTTGCCACTACCTAAATGTATAAATACCAGAACTTAATATGACACCCAGCTTCCTGAAGATTTCATCTGAATGAAACAGTACTAGTCCTGTAGAAGTTCCTTCTATAAAATAAAAAAAATGTTACTCTGCCATGTATTGAGTACCTTACTTACTGTGGTTATCCCCGACTCAACCCGGGACCTACGTATATATATATATATATATATATATATACAAATATAAATACAGCGAGAATCGCATTTGTGCGGGTAGAAAAAGCGAAACGAAACGCAAAATCAGAGTTATGGTGGCAAGCGCTCCATAGTTAAAAAACCAGAGCTAAACATATATGTTAAACATTATACATATTTCAAGGGCCACCAAGGCAAACTATGGTGCGCTTTCATCAGATAAAATATAATAGAGGTTAGTTTTATAAATAAATATTGACATACCCTGAGAAAATGCAACCATTCTGGTTGAAATCTCCTGGATAAATATAGTTTCCATATTGTATATTTACTCCATTAATTTGTTGAGTGCTTTATATTAGCTATAAAAATATTTTGCTTGTTGTATCCCAACAAATTAAATATAACCTCTACATATATATATATATATATATATATATATATATATATATATATATATATATATATATATATATATATATATATATATATATATATATATAGAATTCACAAGAATCAAAGCTATGTTCAAAGCATTTATTCACTTACAATTGTTTCATCCAAACCTTGGCTTGGTGTCTTCGGACCATTTTTCAATGTTTGTACACATAATTCACCTCCTTTCCAACGCAAGAGACTTACAGATACATATGTATATATTGATGTACAGTGGAGTGACATATATAATATATTATTACTGTATAGCAATTCAAAATCAAAATTAAAATTAAAACAAAACTAAAACAAAATTAAAATACATTCAGCAGTTAACATAGATAATGCAAAAGGATAGTTTGTTAGTCAGGTGTAGTAGTTAGTGTATGCGTTAGTTACACGTGGGGCATGCACGTGTGTCTCATTTATATATGATTATTGTGTGGCAGGGTGTTACATGTAATACAAGCACTTTAAGCGGGTAAGTAAAAGTATTACCGAGGTTGTAGTGGTAAGGTATTTTTTGTATATAATAAAAAAGTATGTGTGCAGAAAAATAAAAATAAACAGGAGAATCAAAAGAAAGTTATGGTTTTCGTATCCACCACCATTTTCACATTCAGGAAAAGAAAATAATAGTTTATACATCCATCACATAAGTAACAATGATTCCGTATTGGATGCATTAAATTAAATTATTTTAACAATGATTCCGTATTGGATGCATTAAATTAAATTATTTTAGCTTATTGCGGCTATAGAATAGGTTGATTCTGCTACGAGAATTTACATCGGTTTATTATCCGGAAGTATGTCTATTAATGAATTCAAAACAAGTAGTAAAATTATTGTGCATGCGGACAAAACTAATAACATATACAGCCTAGATTATGATACATATAGAAAGTTTATATATAATGAACTACATAAGAGCTACAAGAAAACTACTATGAAAAACTTAGAAGAAATTAATATAGAAGGCCGTAGTATAGTGTCCAAACTGGGACTTCAGAGACATACACAACCATACACCCCAAACCCCCCTAGATTCTCTCTGAAGAACCATAAGGAGGATTTCATTAGCAACCCCTCGATTAGACTAATCTGCCCTTCCAAGTCTGAAATTGGCATTATCATTAAGAAAATTTTAGATAAAATCATCCCACAGATTAAACACAAAATATACCTTAAACAATGGGGAAATACAGGTGAAGTTATTGAATGGTTCAAGGATATCAAGGAAAACAAAGATAAATAATTTATTCAATTTGATATCAATTCATACTACACCTCTATTTCTCCTATCCTATTAAATAAGGCACTAATTCTGGCCATGAACTATAGTGACCTGACTAGACCACAGATTGATGTCATACTTGCGGCCCGTAAAACCGTAATCACTTTTGAAGACCAGTTATGGACCCGCAAGGATACGCAAAATAACTTCGACATAAACATGGGATCTAGTGACTCGGCGCAGGTCACTAATTTAGTGGGCCTATACTTACTAAACGATATCCATACCTCAACGGTGGTTTGTACCGCGATGATGCATTTCTCCTTATAGACTATAAAAAATTTAATATAGAAAGAACTAGAAAACTATTGCACAAGACTTTCAAAAACTATAACCTAAGTATCACTATAGACAAAAAGACTAAAAATGTTAACTTCCTAGATGCCACCCTCTACCTAGACTCTAGGATATATACACCATTCCATAAACCTAACGAAAAACTGATTTACGTAGATACCAAGTCTAACCACCCTAGATCAATATTAAACTCTATCTCTAAGGGAATATCCAATAGAATCTCTAATCTATCTTATGACGAAAACATATTTAGCAAAAACTCACAAGATTATAATCAGGCATTAGCTAGATCAGGCCATAATAATGAGATCGAGTTCCTTCCCACAAAAACACATAGTTACAACATTATTTCGCACAATATGTCCATGAGGAAAAATAGTAATAAGAATAATAACCACACACACACTAGTACGAAGGGTGGCAACAAACGTAACCCACACCAGGGAAGTCACCAAAATACCATAAACGGAAGCATCTCACCAGACATAAAAAAACAAAAATAGAAGAAGAAATAATACATTTTTCAATCTAAACGTCTTTACCAACCTACCTAAGGCTTTCTTCTCACTCCTGGATAAAAACTTCCCATCTGGCCACAAGTACCATAGTCTTATAAACAAAACCACAATTAAAATCTCCTACTCGACAACGCCTAACATAGCATACCACATAGCTAGTAGCAATAAAAGAAAAATTAATACTTACTTACAACAAACTAAAACACGGCAGGGGGTAAACCTTCAAAACAACGTCATATCTGCAAACCCTGATATCAATAGTAATAATAGTAATAGCACTAGTGTAAGCAATAACGCTGGGAGCGACAACCCCATAGCCATAATGCAATAACTAGCAACCAAACTTCTACACAACATAATAACCGGCAGGTTAACATCCAAAATAATTGTAACTGTAGATCTAATAGAACCTGCCCTTTAGATAAAAACTGCTTAATCAAGGACATCATATACTCATGCACCGTCATAACTAGCAACTCTTCTGAAACCTATATAGGCTCTACTTCGAACTGCTTCAAAACCAGATACAATTCACACCTCCATTCTTTCAAAAAACACAGTCTAGCCAACTCCACTTCACTATCTAGCTACATACACTATCTAAAAACTAAAAATAGATCTTATACACTTAAATGGGAAGTGATAGGTACAAACCACCTAATAAATTCTGTAACCTCTATCTACTAGAGACCCATACTATAATCTTCTCAAACCATAACCTCCTTAATAAAAAATCGGAAGTGTTTGCGTCGTGCCAGGACCGCTTCCGGCACTCCTTCCAAAACTTTAAACCCAATATATAACAATGTCAGACTTGAACCCAGCACCACTTCTAACACTACACCTCAAGGGCACACCTTACACCACAACTACACACTCTCTGATCCACCCTATCTCAACACAAATCATTCCATCTGTCTATAACTTTATACCCTAGAAATATCCCCATGAACACCTACTTTTAGTATAATTACTTTCAATTGCTTATAACTATATAGTGATACAATGCAGTCTATGTAAGCTTTAAATACCAGATTCAACAATTAATTATTTATGCAATTGTATTTGTATGTATGGAGTGATAACATTGGATATATATAAGATTAATTTATTAACATAGGAGATCTGTATAATTTATATGTTGAGTGCAATGAATTATGTATGAATGGTGAGTTATATATGCAAGTATAACTTGATGGATAGATTAATGACATTGTAAATGAGGGATGTTTTTGTCTGCCCTAGAATGTATTTGGCTTTGCCATGCAAACAGCCATACACTGCTCCATAACTTACCAGGGGTTATGTAGACATAATTCTAATAGGTCCCCTGACATGTTCTGTGAGTAAACTACATTTGCAAAGAAATTTGATATAAAGATATGGCTCTTTGTATGGAATATCCTGTTGTGGCAATGTATGATAATGAGTAATCATCCTAATATAAATACCTTTAGTACATCATGATAGAGAAGACTGTATTTAAAATTGGAAACTGGATATAAATATATAACCGTCTATATAAGGGACTCAATTGAGACACCTTATATTGTATGTTGGAACAATGAATTTAGTTATGGAAATCAGTTACCTGCCCTTACGCATTAACTCCCCTTAATTACACACATACTTCCGGATAATAAACCGATGTAAATTCTCGCAGCAGAATCAACCTATTCTATAAAATTGGATTAAACAACACTGAGCCGCAATAAGCTAAAATAATTTAATTTAATGCATCAAACATCCAATACGGAATCATCGTTACTTATGTGATGGATGTATAAACTATTATTTTCTTTTCCTGAATGTGAAAATGGTGGTGGATACGAAAACCATAACTTTCTTTTGATTCTCCTGTTTATTTTTATTTTTCTGCACACATACTTTTTTATTATATACAAAAAATACCTTACCACTACAACCTCTGTAATACTCTTACTTACCCGCTTAAAGTGCTTGTATTACATGTAACACCCTGCCACACAATAATCATATATAAATGAGACACACGTGCATTCCCCACGTGTAACTAACGCATACACTAACTACTACACCTGACTAACAAACTCTCCTCTTGCATTATCTATGTTAACTGCCGAATGTATTTTAATTTTTGTTTTAATTTTGTTTTAATTTTAATTTTGATTTTGATTTTGAATTTGAATTGATATACAGTAATAATATAATATAATATATGTCACTCCACTGTACATCAATATATACTTATGTATCTGTATGTCTATTGCGTTGGAAAGGAGGTGAATTATGTGTACAAACATTGAAAAATGCTCCGAAGACACGAAGCCTAGGTTTGGATGAAACAATTGTAAATGAATAAATACTTTGAACATAATTTTGATTCTTGTGAATTCTATATATATATATATATAGGTGTGTGTGTGTAGAGGTTATATTTAATTTGTTGGGATACAACAAGCAAAATATTTTTATAACTGATATAAAGCACTCAACAAATTATTGGAGTAAATATACAATATATTAACAAATGGAAACTATATCTATCCAGGAGATTCCAACCAGAATGGTTGCATTTTCTCAGGGTATGTCAATATTTATTTATAAAACTAACCTCTATTATATTTTATCTGATGAAAGCGCACGATAGTTTGCCTTGGAGGCTCTTCAAATATGTATAATGAAATAAATATGGTTTTATAAATATAGTTTCCATTTGTTAATATATTGTGTGTGTATATATATATATATATATATATATATATATATATATATATATATATATATATATACACAAATATAAATACAGCGAGAATCGCTTTTGTGCGGGTAGAAAAAGCGAAACGAAACGCAAAATCAGAGTTATGGTGGCAAGCGCTCCATAGTTAAAAAACCAGAGCTAAACATATATGTTAAACATTATACATATTTCAAGGGCCACCAAGGCAAACTATGGTGCGCTTTCATCAGATAAAATATAATAGAGGTTAGTTTTATAAATAAATATTGACATACCCTGAGAAAATGCAACCATTCTGGTTGAAATCTCCTGGATAAATATAGTTTCCATTTGTTAATATATTGTATATTTACTCCATTAATTTGTTGAGTGCTTTATATCAGTTATAAAAATATTTTGCTTGTTGTATCCCAACAAATTAAATATAACCTCTACATATATATATATATATATATATATATATATATATATATATATAGAATTCACAAGAATCAAAGCTATGTTCAAAGCATTTAATCACTTACAATTGTTTCATCCAAACCTAGGCTTGGTGTCTTCGGACCATTTTTCAATGTTTGTATACATAATTCACCTCCTTTCCAACGCAAGAGACTTACAGATACATATGTATATATTGATGTACAGTGGAGTGACATATATAATATTATATTATTACTGTATAGCAATTCAAAATCAAAATTAAAATTAAAACAAAACTAAAACAAAATTAAAATACATTCAGCAGTTAACATAGATAATGCAAAAGGATAGTTCGTTAGTCAGGTGTAGTAGTTAGTGTATGCGTTAGTTACACGTGGGGCATGCACGTGTGTCTCATTTATATATGATTATTGTGTGGCAGGGTGTTACATGTAATACAAGCACTTTAAGCGGGTAAGTAAGAGTATTACGGATGTTGTAGTGGTAAGGTATTTTTTGTATATAATAAAAAAGTATGTGTGCAGAAAAATAAAAATAAACAGGAGAATCAAAAGAAAGTTATGGTTTTCGTATCCACCACCATTTTCACATTCAGGAAAA
>OZ024743.1:180689081-180806581 GCA_964016885.1 Eledone cirrhosa
GTCATACGTCTAAAATGTTTCTCTGAATCCGAAATCAAATATCAGACTTACTTGAATGGCAAGATCGTGGTATTGGTGACAGAGGACTCAGTTTATCAACAGATTTTCGTTCTGCTTAGAATCAGGAGTGATAAAATATGTTGCCGCTCGTATGGCTGCTAATGTAATCTATAGTTATCACGTGTTAATTCCGGCAATATATATATATATATATAACTTAAAATTTAGGTGTGTTGTGTTGAGGCAAATAACTATGTGTATACTCTGGTAATGTATCTTACATTGCCCATTGAGTGCGCTGAGATACAACCGGTACTGGCATTGATAAATATGCTGGGTCCGTCAACCATTATTATATATATATATATATATATATATATATATAGAGAGAGAGAGAGAGAGAGAGAAATAGAGACAGAGAGATGAATATATATATATATATAATTGTTTCTACTTTTGGCACAAGGCCAGCAATTACCCAGTGCATTACTGGTACTTTATTTTATCGACCCTGTAAGGATGAATATATATATATATATAATAACTAGAGGTTGATTAACATATAAATAAACATGAATAATCACAGGAGATAATTTTTACAAGTGTGTAACCACACATAACTAGGTAGGTAACTGAATAAGGTTGACCAGAACTTGAAAAATAGATACCATATAATACGTATATATGTACATATATATATATATATTTCGTTTCTGAATTTGTTTAGCAAGATTCTTTATCTGAAATCGTGTGTTGAGACCGATATTGTTATACTTTGGGAGGGTCATGTTGCCAATAAGAAACACACGCACCAGTTGCTTTCACTTCAATTTATTATATATTTATAAATTTATAAATTTACAAATCTACAAACTTATAAATTTCTGGTTGGTTGGTTGGTTCCACAACCAGATAGTTGTTTATATATAGTCATAGTCCTTTCGTCACACACTCTGTGACCTCTTCAGTGACTGGGGATTCCTTTCTTTGTTTCTGTGCCTTTCCTTTCTTCTGTCCTACGCCATTTTGTTTCTGTGTGTGTGTTGTGTGCTCAGTTTGCGCATGCGCCACATCCTGGTGTCTGTGTGTGTTTGTGTTCATTTATCTATTTGTTTATTTATTTATTTATTTATTGTTGGTTGGTTGTTTGTTCTATGTGTGTGTGTGTTTTCATTTTGTCCTTAATTGTAAGTTGTGATGTTGCTGTTCCACTCATATTTTCTATTTAATTTTGGTTGTAATTCTTTTATGCTTACTGCCTCTGTAATTTACCTAAACATTGCATCTTTTCTGTGTGTGGATTCTATTTTTATTTCTATGTTCTCTAATTTACCCCTGTGTTCTATCTTAGCATGTTGGTAGAGCACAGATGATTCTTTACTATCTTGAAGGTCTCGCCAGTGTTCATTTATTCGTTCCCCTATACTACGAGCTGTCTCACCTATGTACACTATATTTTTGTTTCTACATTGTCCTTCAGTACATCTTATGCTATACACTACATTTCTAGTTTTACAGTTAATATGGGGGCTTATTTTACAGGTTATACATTTCTTATCTATACATGAGGTTCTTTGGAACGGGTATGTCTTGCTAATAAGTGTTTTTACGGAGGTAACTGGTCTTTCTACTATCTTAATATTGAGTTTATGTTTATTTAGGGCCCTTCTAAATTTGTAGGCTAGTTCGCCTCTAGGGGTTGTATTGATGAACATTACACTCTGGTATTTATTGCTATCATACCATGAGTTTATTCTATTGGCCTTGTTCCTAGTTCTTTCTATTCTATTCCAAAATTTGCTCCTATACAAGGGGCAGGTCCCATTTATGTCATTATTTACCATTTTTTCCCATTTGGTTCTGGCTCCTCTATACACTCTGATTCTATCTCTCTGATTGTAGCCAGAGAACTGCATACGGTGGATGAAGTGTTGTATGTGTCTCTCTAGTTCTTCGGGGTTGCACATGCGGGACACATTTCTCATCACCCGTACCAAATCCGCAATCAGTATGTTGATTTTGGTATGGTCCGAAATGGCCGAGTTTCGGTGGATCAGATGTTTGGAAGTCATGGGTTTGGCATAATGGGAATGGAGGATTTGTTTTTGGTTGTTAATGGTATCTAACCAGAGCTCTGAGTCTAGTACAGGTAATCGATGGTTGGGGTGTCTACTTGGGTAGTCTATAGTAACTCTAATGCTCTGGTGGATGGAGTTTGCTATTTGCTGGATGCTTTCCATTGTGTTTTTCTCTATTGCTGACTGTTCTTTAGTGGGGGTGTCTTAACTACGATGTTTATATCATCTACGTAGCGGGAGTACATTATCAGGGTTAAGCTGTCTTCTAATTGTTCTTTAAGTTTTTGTTTAAGTCTACTGTCCCACCATACCATGAATAAGTTAGCTATGTCGCCTGCAATGCTAACACCAATGGCTGCTCCTTCCTCTTGGGCATATGTTTTACCATTAAATTTGAACATATGTTCCTTAAGGGTTAATTTTATGCTGGCCCCTACCGCATGTGCAATCATTTTCTTCAGTTCATCGTGGTTTTCGGGTGTCCGTGTGGCTCTGGTCCCCCCGTTCCATCTATCTGTGTGGGTTTTCTTGGCCATTGAGGTAATGGTAGGTGGTATGCCTCTTGCTGGTCTTGTAGGGCACAGGTTGCTAAGGTCATAAGTGTCTAGGTAACTATTACTATGGGTAAGCTTAAGTAGAAGTCCCAGCTCACTGGTATCAATCCCACGGAACTCAACCTTGCTCTCGCTGATCATTTCTACGCATTTCTCCACAGCAAAATCCACGTCAATAGATGGATACAGGGACACAACATCCATACTGCCTATTATGCAGTTTGTTAGGTCCCCAGATCGGTTACTCGCGCCGATTCTGCTGAGGAGGTCCTCCGTGCTGTCACATACATCTGGGGACTTCTCAATGATGGGGCGTATGATCAGGGAGAGGAAGTAGGACAGTCTGTAGTTACTAGCAATGTTAGCTCCACAGACTGGCCGTGTTGGTGGTCCCACGACAGGGTCACAGCCCGTTTTATGGTCTTTTCGAAGCCCATACAACGCCGGCACGTCATTGTTCCAGGCCTGGAAGTTGTTGGCAGTCCTTTTGTTGGGCTGCATTATATTCGTCCACATCACCATATGGGCATTGAGGGCTTTTTCTCTATCCTCATGCTCCTGTGGTGTTACCTCTCTTGTGTTAGTGATGTGGGGTTGCATTGCCTGGATGTAGTTTGGCAGGCTGTCAACCGACATTCTGCCAGACTTGTCTGTTGGAAAGCATGCTATCTCTCCATTACGTGAGCGCTGCATGAGCTTACACAAGCCATTTGCAGATGTTGTCTCCCAGTTGCTGGGCCTCTATTCTATTATGCTTCTTGCTATACTGTTCTATAATATTTCTAAGTTCGGATTTAGCTATACTAAATTGTGCTTCTGTTTGTTCATCGACCTGCGACGGCAACTGCGTGCGTTTGTTAAATGGTAAAGTCGTGGCGTGGACTCGTCGCAGGTCGAATGATTTATCGGAGGGATTATAAAGATTATATAATCCCTTATAATCCCTCCGATAAATCATTCGACTAGCGACGAGTCCACGCCACGACTTTACCATTTAACAAACGCACGCAGTTGCCGTCGCAGGTCGATGAACAAACAGAAGCACAATTTAGTATAGCTAAATCCGAACTTAGAAATATTATAGAACAGTATAGCAAGAAGCATAATAGAATAGAGGCCCAGCAACTGGGAGAAAAATCTACAAATGGCTTGCGTAAGCTCATGCAGCGCTCGCGTAATGGAGAGATAGCATGCTTTCCAACAGACAAGTCTGGCAGAATGTCGGTTGACAGCCTGCCAAACTACATCCAGGCAATGCAACCCCACATGACTAACACAAGCGAGGTAACACCACAGGAGCATGAGGATAGAGAAAAAGCCCTTAATGCCCATATGGTGATGTGGACGAATATAATGCAGCCCAACAAAAGGACTGCCAACAACTTCCAGGCCTGGAACAATGACGTGCCGGCGTTGTATGAGCTTCGAAAAGACCATAAAACGGGCTGTGACCCTGTCGCGGGACCACCAACACGGCCAGTCTGTGGAGCTAACATTGCTAGTAACTACAGACTGTCCTACTTCCTCTCCCTGATCATACGCCCCATCATTGAGATATCCCCAGATGTAAGTGACAGCACGGAGGACTTCCTCAGCAGAATCGGCGCGAGTAACCGATCTGGGGACCTAACAAACTGCATAATAGGCAGTATGGATGTTGTGTCCCTGTATCCATCTATTGACGTGGATTTTGCTGTGGAGAAATGCGTAGAAATGATCAGCGAGAGCAAGGTTGAGTTTCGTGGGATTGATACCAGTGAGCTGGGACATCTACTTAAGCTTACCCATAGTAATAGTTACCTAGACACTTATGACCTTAGCAACCTGTGCCCTACAAGACCAGCAAGAGGCAGACCACCTACCATTACCTCAATGGCCAAGAAAACCCACACAGATAGATGGAACGGGTGGACCAGAGCCACACGGACACCCGAAAACCACGATGAACTGAAGAAAATGATTGCACATGCGGTAGGGGCCAGCATAAAATTAACCCTTAAGGAACATATGTGCAAATTTAATGGTAAAACATATGCCCAAGAGGAAGGAGCAGCCATTGGTGTTAGCATTGCAGGCGACATAGCTAACTTATTCATGGTATGGTGGGACAGTAGACTTAAACAAAAACTTAAAGAACAATTAGAAGACAGCTTAACCCTGATAATGTACTCCCGCTACGTAGATGATATAAACATCGTAGTTAAGACACCCCCACTAAAGAACAGTCAGGAACTAGAGAAAAACACAATAGAAAGCATCCAGCAAATAGCAAATTCCATCCACCAGAGCATTAGAGTTACTATAGACTACCAAAGTAGACACCCCAACCATCGATTACCTGTACTAGACACAGAGCTCTGGTTAGATACCATTAACAACCAAAAACAAATCCTCCATTCCCATTATGCCAAACCCATGACTTCCAAACATCTGATCCACCGAAACTCGGCCATTTCGGACCATACCAAAATCAACATACTGATTGCGGATTTGGTACGGGTGATGAGAAATGTGTCCCGCATGTGCAACCCCGAAGAACTTGAGAGACACATACAACACTTCATCCACCGTATGCAGTTCTTTGGCTACAATCAGAGAGATAGAATCAGAGTGTATAGAAGAGCCAGAACCAAATGGGAAAAAATGGTAAATAATGACATAAATGGGACCTGCCCCTTGTATAGGAGCAAATTTTGGAATAGAATAGAAAGAACTAGGAACAAGGCCAATAGAATAAACTCATGGTATGATAGCAATAAATACCAGAGTGTAATGTTCATCAATACAACCCCTAGAGGTGAACTAGCCTACAAATTTAGAAGGGCCCTAAATAAACATAAACTCAATATTAAGATAGTAGAAAGACCAGGTACCTCCGTAAAAACACTTATTAGCAAGACATACCCGTTCCAAAGAACCTCATGTATAGATAAGAAATGTATAACCTGTAAAATAAGCCCCCATATTAACTGTAAAACTAGAAATGTAGTGTATAGCATAAGATGTACTGAAGGACAATGTAGAAACAAAAATACAGTGTACATAGGTGAGACAGCTCGTAGTATAGGGGAACGAATAAATGAACACTGGCGAGACCTTCAAGATAATAAAGAATCATCTGTGCTCTACCAACATGCTAAGATAGAACACAGGGGTAAATTAGAGAACATAGAAATAAAAATAGAATCCACACACAGAAAAGATGCAATGTTTAGGCAAATTACAGAGGCAGTAAGCATAAAAGAATTACAACCAAAATTAAATAGAAAATATGAGTGGAACAGCAACATCACAACTTACAATTAAGGACAAAATGAAAACACACACACACATAGAACAAACAACCAATCAACAATAAATAAATAAATAAATAAACAAATAGATAAATGAACACAAACACACACAGACACCCGGATGTGGCGCATGCGCAAACTGAGCACACAACACACAGAAACAAAATGGCGTAGGACAGAAGAAAGGAAAGGCACAGAAACAAAGAAAGGAATCCCCAGTCACTGAAGAGGTCACAGAGTGTGTGACGAAAGGACTATGACTATATATAAACAACTATCTGGTTGTGGAACCAACCAACCAACCAGAAATTTATAAGTTTGTAGATTTGTAAATTTATAAATTTATAAATATATAATAAATTGAAGTGAAAGCAACTGGTGCGTGTGTTTCTTATTGGCAACATGACCCTCCCAAAGTATAACAATATATATATATATTTATCTCTTTATATCCCCCCCCCTCTCTCTCCCTCTCTATCCATCCCTCCCACCATTATCTATTTAATTCTCTTTAACTCACTACACTCCACGACATGATGTCTGCTATCAAAACTGACCAAAGAGTCCTTCCACCTCTACCCCTCCCTCCATCTCAGTTTGCCATTCTACTTCCTACCTCTTCCCCCTTCCACTCTCTCTCTATACTATGCCGTCTGTCCCCTCACCTCCTGATTCCTCTCTCTCTATACTAGTAAATACAATTCCAAATAAATGTTTTTCTCTATATATTAAGAATTATTTCAAGAGTAACTCACTATTTTGAAAATTTGGACTGTGAACAACAATTATAATTGAGTGGCTGCTATTTGCAGTATAGCAATATAAGGTTGCATTTACCAATGAAACGGTCGTAAATACCTGGATAAAATCCTTCTCTTAATGCTTACCTGTGTTTTCTCTTTTATACTTTATACTCCAAGATTGAACGGAATTCTTACAAACTTGTGGAGTTACCCCTAACCGTGCGTTGAAACCATCCATGAAACTGGCTTTCTTAACCAAAAACTGGATCACAATAAGCAATTGTTCGCTTCTCTAACTACAGGCTCCTTATCGGTCGAGCAACCACCTAAACATACGGTACTACTATGGAAAAGCATTACATAGGTATGTCCCTAAAGAACATTCCTATACCTCGGAGAAAGGATTATACTCTCGGGATGATACAGCGAACAAACGACTTTACACGCAGAGTTAGATGGAAAACTTTCCATTTCGACAAAGGACGTAATGGTCGCACCGTGGAATATAACAAGGAAACATACGGCTTCAAATCGTGTAAAAACCCACCTACCAACCCCCAATTGGATGCCTTTGAACAGGACTTACTGAAGATGATTATGAATATCAAATTAAAAAAGCGGAGGAGTAATAAACTCCAGAATGACATAAATACATTCATAAAAAAGCTGCGAACCACCAATGGAATTATTGTCAAAGCGGACAAAACATCAAATGTGTATACGATGGATGTTAATACATACAATAGCTTCATACGGAAGGAATTACATAGGAAATACAAAAATACAAATGAGGCGGCACTGATTAACATCAACAACGAGGCACGCAATATAGTCAAACACCTAGGAATAGACGACAGAACGGAGCCACTTAAGCCATGTACCCCCACATTTAACCTCAAAGACCACAAGGTAAATTTTGATTATAACCCCACTATTAGACTTATATGCCCATCCAAATCGGACATCGGGAAAATTAGTAAACATATATTAGACAGAGTGATAGCACAAATGAAGAATAAACTAGTGATTAAACTATGGGGTAACGCTACCGAAACAATTAAGTGGTTTAACAATATAGCTAACAGAGAAGTATCTAAATTTATACAATTTGACATTAACAATTATTACTCATCTATATCCTCCAACACCTTGGATAAAGCCTTAGCATTCGCCAAAGCCAATTCTGACATAACAGACGACGAGATAAAAATTATATTAGCTGTTAGGAAAACAATAATTAAATTTGAAAACGCCTATTGGGAACGTAAGGATAGATTAAATAACTTTGACATCACGATGGGGGCTAATGACTCGGCTCAAGTCACAGACTTAGTAGGTATTTACATAGCCCATAGTTTACAAAGAGAGTTTAGCGACCTTCACGGTGGAATCTACAGAGACGACGCCCTTCTCCTAGTTAAGAACCTAAATAACCAGAGCATAGAAAGACTCCGTAAGAATATTAGAAAAACTCTCGGAAAACTAGGCCAGCATAACGTATGAGTATAGCACTAAAACAGTTAACTTTCTAGATGTGACGCTTAACCTAAATACGGGACTTATAAGACTTTTTCACAAGATTAATGAAAACTTAGCATACATCAACTATAACTCAAACCACACACTATCAATAATTAAATCCATTCCACGCAACATATCCCTTAGGATCTCCCGCCTCTCATCTAACCGGCAAATCTTCGAAGAATATGCAGAATACTACAATACCGCATTAGACAAGGCAGGCCACTTAGATAGAGTAGAATATATAGATGAAAGCCTCTGTGAAGCGCACACGAACACGCATAACACAAACTCCAGAAACACACGCATACACACATTTACGCATAGAACTGCGAAGTATACGGCAAATAGAAATACAACATCGAAATCAAACAAGTCACGCAGTAGAAAATATATTTGGTATAACCCCATATTTAACACCTCTATTAGTACTAACCTACCCTCTACTTTCTTTAGAATAATAAATAGGCACTTTCCAGATTCACATAGATACAGCAAAATCCTTAACACTAAATCTATTAGACTATCCTACTGCACGGCACCAAATATAGAGGCACACATTAAGATGCTTAACGCTAAAAAGATACATAACAACACCAAAACACAAATTTACAACAATAACAATACAATTACCACCGAACACAACAGAATATCTAATACACAACCACCCGCTAATAGGCAAACAAAACGTAACACACTTGTTCAGGCATCGCAGCCCACAAATAATGCTAAAGTTGCCCATAACAAGAAATGTAACTGCCACCTACCTGAAACCTGTCCATTACAAAATGAATGTATGCAGTCTAATCTGGTTTACCAATGCACAGTGGAATCAGACAACCAGAAATGGTATTACATCGGAGCGACTGGGAATATATTTAAAGCTCGTTGGTATACACACCGTTACGCAATGAAACATTCCCAGCACCGTTATGTAACTACCCTTGCAAACAAGACCTGGCAACTGAGGGAAAGTAACCATCAATACACCCTGAAGTGGAAAAAATTATCGAACGCGCCCCCATATCGGAGTGGTATGAGAAGCTGTCGATTATGCGACCTTGAGCTGTTCCACATTTTGAGTTCGAAGAATAGGTTGCTCAACAATAAAATTGAGAGATCAATTTATTGTAACCATAGACTCAAAGAGAAATTTTCGCACTACAAATCGAACCCTTAACCTCTTACTACCAACTGACAAACTGCATATACTTAGACTTTATACCCTCTTATATCTAAACCCTTTAATTACCCACAAAACCATTACATATATCCCCCTCTTCTCCCTCATTCCTCTTCTATTTCTTCGTTTTCTTCCTTCCATCCCCCTTCTTGGCTATCTTTTCTTTTCTTCTTTCTCACCCCCTTCTTTGCTTTTATTTTTGTCATTATTATCTTTATTTTTATTTTATATATATATATATGTAAATGTATGTATGTGTGTATATATATATATATATATATATATATATATATATCTTTATATCCCCCCCTCTCTCTCCCTCTCTATCCATCCCTCCCACTATTATCTATTTAATTATCTTTAACTCACTACACTCCACGACAAGATGTCTGCTATCAAAACTGACCAAAGAATCCTTCCACCTCTACCCCTCCCTCCAACTCAGTTTGTCATTCTACTTCCTACCTCTTCCCCCTTCCTCTCTCTCTATACTATGCCGTCTGTCCCCTCACCTCCTGATTCCTCTCTCTCTATACTAGTAAATACAATTCCAAATAAATGTTTTTCTCTATATATTAAGAATTATTTCAAGAGTAACTCACTATTTTGAAAATTTGGACTGTGAACAACAATTATAATTGAGTGGCTGCTATTTGCAGTATAGCAATATAAGGTTGCACTTACCAATGAAACGGTCGTAAATACCTGGATAAAATCCTTCTCTTAATGCTTACCTGTGTTTTCTCTTTTATACTATATATATATATATGTGTGTGTGTGTGTGTATATATGTATATGTAGATAGACCAGGTTTTTTTCATTCTGTAGATTGAAGGCAACATTTTTTTGCTTTTAAGAAACCACTGGTGAATGGAATAATTGCCTTATGTTGCTTATTACTTTATTACTTTACTACTATATATATGTATATGTAAGGTTCATATGAATTATCTAAGACTGTGTTTTACACACACACACATGTATGTATGTATATATATATATATATTTGTATGCGTGTGTGTGTGTTTGTATTTGGTTGTGCGTGTTTATGATATGTACGGATTTGTATATGTATAATTGTATAGCTATGTATGTATATGTGTGTGTGTATGTATACATATATATGTGTATTTTTATATTTATATATATATATATATATATATATATATATATGTATATATATATATATATATATGTGTGTGTGTGTGTATATGTGTGTGTATAATTGTATACGTGTGTGTGTGCGTGTTTGTGCATGTATTGGTGTATGTGTATGTATGTGTTTATGTATTTGTATATGTATATTTATGTGTGAGAGTGTGTGTATGTATTCACTATTTCGTACGTATGTATACGTGCATTTGTGTGTATTACTTACCACGCGTGTCTGTTCATCAACCCGCTGTTTGTATCGCCGTCAACTCTATAATAATTTTTATTTTTTTATATATATGCATTTTTTCTTATATTTATTTGCGTGTGTGAAAATGTAGAGGAGTGCATTTATGTATGTGTATGTATGTACGTGTGTATATATGTATGATTTTGTGCATGTATGTATGTATTTATGTATGTGTGTATGGCTATGTTTGTGTATGTGTATGCTTGTACATATATATATATATATATATATATATATATATATATATATATATATATATATATATATATATATATATATATATATATATATGTATATATATATATATGTAGGAGGTGAGTTTTATTGTAGTACAATAAATGTTATCTGATGAAAACACAAATATTATTGCATGATGATATTTGTTTTTGAAATGCGCATAATAAAATACATGGAACTCTTTTTAACCATCTTTTGTTCTTATATATTATGTATATATATATATATATGTGTATATATATATATATATTTATGTTTCTATATGTATGTATGTGTGTATATATGTGCGTGTGGTTGTACATATGTATGTGTATGTATGTATGTGTGTATTTATTTACACATATATGTGTGTATATATGTGTGTGTGTATGTATGAGTGTATGTATATATATATATATATATATATATATATATATATGTGTGTGTGTATGTATGCTTTTGTGTGTGTGTGTGTGCATGTTTGTGTGTGTGTTTGCATGTGTGGTTTTATTTTATTTTTCCTTTCCTTCTTCTTTCTCCAGCCTCACTTTCATATAGATTGCATTTTTGTTTTTTAAAATCCAAATTCAATAAACAGACCAGTATTTTTTCATTCTGAGGATTGAAAGCAAAATCTTTTGTTTTTAAGAAACCACTGGTAAATAGAATAATTGTCTTATGTTGTTTATTACATAACTATTAAGCTCTGTTACCTACACAGAGCACTCTTTTTTCCTGGACTTTTCCGATGGAATTACTTCATATATATATATATATATATATATATATATATATATATACAGATATATATATATACAGATATATATATACAGATATATATATATATATATATATATATATATATATATATATATATATATATATATATATATATATATATATATATATATATATAGTAATAATAATAAATTTGAAGACTAAAATCCAAAGAGGGCTCGATAAGGATAAATATATATCAAATATATAATTTTGTCTTTGCGTGCTATTGTTCTCCACGCTCCACATATGACGTATTATCTTCATTTTTTTCGTTCATTGCCAGAGAACGTCTCTATGCACCACCTAAGAGAACATTAGTCTACGATCTCTATTATACCATAAACGTGGTTCTGTCTTTGCGCGTAATTGTTTTTCAGCGCTCCTATTAATGACGTATTATATTCGTTTTTTCCCGTTCTTAGCCAGCGAACGTTTCCACAAACCAAAGTATCGTCTTCCTGTCTTCCTCCGGTTGCAACGTTTTTTGAAATATCCAGTTCTGCATTTACAGATCGACTTTGTTAGTTTCAGAAGATACCGTTAAGGGTGAAAGCGGCGATTATTTGCTTAAACTTTAATCTGCTATTTTAATAAATATATATATATATATTATTTCTGAAGACGGCATATGTATGTGTTGATATGTATATTCTATTTGATAGTTTGTATAATTTTGTATAATTTTGTACATAGATCTTTTGAATATGCATGCCAATTCTAACACATATATGTCCTAGAAACGATCGTTAAATAATGAACTTTTTTTGTTTAATATAAGGAACTGTTTCATTGTTTTATTCATTATTTTTTTTATATTTTATATATATATATATATATATATATATATATATATATATATATATACAGATATATAAATAAATGCCATTGTTAAATAATAAATAAATCAACTAACGCCTTAACACTTCACACAAAGTAAAACATTTCGTTTTAATCATATATATATATATATATATATATATATATATATATATATAAATATATATATACAGATATATACACACACATATATATATATATATATATACAGATATATACACACACATATATATATATATATATATATATATATACAGATATATACAGATATATATATATATATATGTGTATATATATATATACATATATATATATATATATATATATATATATATATATATATATACAGATATATATATATATATATATATATATATATATATATATATATATATATATATATATATATATATATATATATATATATATATATATATATATATATATATATATATATATATATATATATATATCTAAGGCGGGTAAAATTCCCGAGATCCATGGACGAGTTCTCTCCAGCGGTCTTTGTCCCTCATTATCGCTGCCATATCCTGCATCTCCAACAGACCTGTGTCTGTCCTTAGGGCATCAACATATGTTAACCTTGGTCTTCCTCTTGTAGTGTGTCCATGTAGGGGCTCCCAAAGGAGCACTGAGTGCAATGTCAACTCTGGATGTCGGTGAGCATGTCCAGCCAACCTCAGTCTCCTCTGTGTCACTTTTGAGCTGACTTTTGGGATGCTCCCATACAGTTCTGAGTTTTTCACCCTCAGTGTATACTGATTAATGTTCAGAGCCATCCTCAGCATTCTCGTGTAGCACCCATCCACCATCTGAGTGAGTCTCTTGGTCAGTGTCCATATATATATATTTCGTTTCTGAATTTGTTTAGCAAGATTCTTTATCTGAAATCGTGTGTTGAAACTGATATTGTTATACTTTGGGAGGGTCATGTTGCCAATAAGAAACACACGCACCAGTTGCTTTCACTTCAATTTATTATAATAAATTTATAAATTTAGGAAATTATAAATTTCTGGTTGGTTGGTTGGTTCCACAACCAGATAGTTGTTTATATATTGTCAAAGTTCTTTCGTCACACATTCTGTGACCTCTTCAGTGACTGGGGATTCTTTTCTTTGTTTTTGTGCCTCTCCTTTGTTCTGTCCTACGCCATTTTGTTTCTGTGTGTGTGTTGTGTGCTCAGTCTGCGCATGCGCCACATCCGGGTGTCTGTGTGTGTTTATATTTGTTTATTTATTTGTTTATTTCATGGTACCGGTTGGTTGTTTGTTCTATGTGTGTGTGTGTGTTTTCATTTTGTCCTTAATTGTAAGTTGTGATGTTGCTGTTCAACTCATATTTTCTATTTAATTTTGGTTGTAATTCTTTTATGTTTATTGCCTCTGTGATTTGTCTAAACATTGCGTCTTTTCTGTGTGTAGATTCTATTTTTATTTCTATGTTCTCTAATTTACCCTTATGTTCTATTTTAGCATGTTGGTAGAGTACAGATGATTCTTTACTATCTTGAAGGTCTCGCCAGTGTTCATTTATCCGTTACCTTACACTACGAGCTGTCTCACCTATGTACACTATATTTTTGTCTCTACATTGTCCTTCAGTACATCTTATGCTATACACTACATTTCTAGTTTTACAGTTAATATGGGGGCTTATTTTACAGGTTATACATTTCTTATCTATACATGAGGGTCTTTGGAAAGGGTATGTCTTGCTAATAAGTGTTTTTACGGAGGTACCTGGTCTTTCTACTATCTTAATATTGAGTTTATGTTTATCTAGGGCCCTTCTAAATTTGTAAGCTAATTCACCTCTAGGGGTTGTATCGATGAACATTACACTCTGGTATTTATTGCTATCATACCATGAGTTTATTCTATTAGCCTTATTCCTAGTTCTTTCTATTCTATTCCAAAATTTGCTCCTATACAAGGGGCAGGTCCCATTTGTGTCATTATTTACCATTTTTCCCATTTGGTTCTGGCTCCTCTATACACTCTGAGCCTATCTCTCTGATTGTAGCCAGAGAACTGCATACGGTGGATGAAGTGTTGCATGTGTCGCTCTAGTTCTTCGGGGTTGCACATGCGGGACACGTTTCTCATCACCCGTACCAAATCCGCAATCAGTATGTTGATTTTGGTTTGGTCCGAAACAGCCGAGTTTCGGTGGATCAGATGTTTGGAAGTCATGGGTTTGGCATAATGGGAATGGAGGATTTGTTTTTTGTTATTAATGGTATCTAACCAGAGCTCTGTGTCTAGTACAGGTAATCGATGGTTGGGGTGTTTACTTGGGTAGTCTATAGTAACTCTAATACTCTGGTGGATGGAGTTAGCTATTTGCTGGATGCTTTCCATTGTAATTTTCTCTAGTTCCTGACTGTTCTCTAGTGGGGGTGTCTTAACTACCATGTTTATATCGTCAACGTAGCGGGAGTACATTATCAGGGTTAAGGGGTCTTCTAATTGTTCTTTAAGTTTAAGTTTAAGTCTACTGTCCCACCATACCATGAATAAGTTAGCTATGTCGCCTGCAATGCTTACACCAATGGCTGCTCCTTCCTCTTGGCATATGTTTTCCCATTAAATTTGAACATATGTTCCTTAAGGGTTAGTTTTATGCTGGCCCTTACCGCATGTGCAATCATTTTCTTCAGTTCATCGTGGTTTTCGTGTTTCCGTATGACTCTTGTCCACCCGTTCCATCTATCTGTGTGGGTTTTCTTGGCCATTGAGGTAATGGTAGGTGGTCTGCCTTTTGCTGGTCTTGTAGGGCACAGGTTGCTAAGGTCATATGTGTCTAGGTAATTATTACTATAGGTAAGTTTAAGTAGGAAAACCACGATGAACTGAAGAAAATGATTGCACATGCGGTAGGGGCCACCATAAAACTACCCCTTAAGGAACATATGTTCAAATTTAATGGAAAAACATATGCCCAAGAGGAAGGAGCAGCCATTGGTGTTAGCATTGCAGGCGGCATAGCTAACTTATTCATGGTATGGTGGGACAGTAGACTTAAACTTAAACTTAAAGAACAATTAGAAGACCCCTTAACCCTGATAATGTACTCCCGCTACGTAGATGATATAAACATCGTAGTTAAGACACCCCCACTAGAGAACAGTCAGGAACTAGAGAAAAACACAATGGAAAGCATCCAGCAAATAGCAAACTCCATCCACCAGAGTATTAGAGTTACTATAGACTACCCAAGTAAACACCCCAACCATCGATTACCTGTACTAGACACAGAACTCTGGTTAGATACCATTAATAACAAAAAAACAAATCCTCCATTCCCATTATGCCAAACCCATGACTTCCAAACATCTGATCCACCAAAACTCGGCTGTTTCGGACCATACCAAAATCAACATACTGATTGCGGTATTGGTACGGGTGATGAGAAACGTGTCCCGCATGTGCAACCCCGTAGAACTAGAGAGACACATACAACACTTCATCCACCGTATGCAGTTCTCTGGTTACAATCGGAGAGATAAAATCAGAGTGTATAGAGGAGCCAGAAGCAAATGGGAAAAAATGGTAAATAATGACACAAATGGGACCTGCCCCTTGTATAGGAGCAAATTTTGGAATAGAATAGAAAGAACTAGGAATAAGGCTAATAGAATAAACTCATGGTGTGATAGCAATAAATACCAGAGTGTAATGTTCATCGATACAACCCCTAGAGGTGAATTAGCTTACAAATTTAGAAGGGCCCTAGATAAACATAAACTCAATATTTAGATAGTAGAAAGACCAGGTACCTCCGTAAAAACACTTATTAGCAAGACATACCCTTTCCAAAGACCCTCATGTATAGATAAGAAATGTATAACCTGTAAAATAAGCCCCCATATTAACTGTAAAACTAGAAATGTAGTGTATAGCATAAGATGTACTGAAGGACAATGTAGAGACAAAAATATAGTGTACATAGGTGAGACAGCTCGTAGTGTAAGGTAACGGATAAATGAACACTGGCGAGACCTTCAAGATAGTAAAGAATCATCTGTACTCTACCAACATGCTAAAATAGAACATAAGGGTAAATTAGAGAACATAGCAATGAAAATAGAATCTACACACAGAAAAGACGCAATGTTTAGACAAATCACAGAGGCAATAAACATAAAAGAATTACAACTAAAATTAAATAGAAAATATGAGTGGAACAGCAACATCACAACTTACAATTAAGAACAAAATGAAAACAAAAACACACATAGAACAAACAACCAACCGGTAACATGTAAATAAACAAATACATAAACAAATATAAACACACACAGGCACCCGGATGTGGCGCATGCGCAGACTGAGCACACAACACACACACAGAAACAAAAGGCGTAGGACAAAACAAAGGAGAAGCACAAAAACAAAGAAAAGAATCCCCAGTCACTGAAGAGGTCACAGAATGTGTGACGAAAGAACTTTGACAATATATAAACAACTATCTGGTTGTGGAACCAACCAACCAACCTGAAATTTGTAAATTCCTAAATTTATAAATTTATTATAATAAATTGAAGTGAAAGCAACTGGTGCGTGTGTTTCTTATTGGCAACATGACCCTCCCAAAGTATAACAATATATATATATATATATATATATATAGTTATGTAATAAACAACATAAGGCAATTATTCCATTTACCAGTGGTTTCTTAAAAGCAAAATATTTTGCTTTCAATCATCAGAATGAAAAAATCCTGGTGTATTTATTGATATTGGATTCTAAAAACAAAAATGCAATCTATATGAAAGTGAGGTTGGAGAAGGAAGAAGGAAAGGAAAAATAAAATAAAAACACACATGCAAACACACACACACACAATTATATACATACAGATATATATATATATATATATATATATACATACATACACTCATACATACACACCCACATATACACATATATATGTGTATATATATACATACACATAGATATACACATACATACACACATAAATATCAACATATCCATACATACACATACATATATACAACCACACACACGTATAGAAATATAAATATATATATATATATATATGCATACACATACACATACATAGCCATACACACATACATATACATACATACACACACGTTCATACATACACATTCTGTATATGTACACGAACGCCTCCGTATGTGCGCGTGCGTACGTGTATATATATATATGTGTATGTATGTGTGTTTTTATATCTGTGTTTTTACATCTCGGTTTTTTTACATTCTTATTTTTATGTGTGTGCATGTAAGCGGGTCAACGTGCGTGAGTGTATGTGTGTGTGTGTATGTACTGGATGTATGGATGTGTAAGTGTGCGTATGTATATATGTATGTATATATTTATGTGTGTGTATGTGTGTATACAGTCGCGTACGTACGCGTGATTAGATATACATGGGGCGAGGTGTATGTATATATATATGTGCATCCTGTGTGTGTATGTATACTTGCATACGCTTTTGTCTGCACGTTTTGCGTGTATATATATTTTTTTATAGATATACGTTTCTTATAGATATATGTGTGTATGTACGCGTGTACGTTGTATGTTTTCTTTACTTCACTTTGCAATTTTTTCTTTCTAAATTATTGTTCCATTTTTATAAATATATCGAGAATGATACTTCCTTTTTACTATTACACTCCCTTACCTCTTTTTCTTCCGCATATAAGTGTACGCGCGTGTGTGTGTGTTTATACGCGCGCCTTCATATTCTTATGATGTATCTAATACCCTGTTTTTCTGTATACCTGTCAACCGGACACTCATATCATGTCTGTGTCTGTAGTTACATATACACAGATATACTACCCCTCACACATATATTTACGCACACATTTTCACTATACACACACATTTGTACATACATACATATGTACATCTGTGAGTGTATATACATACATATACACACACCTAACTATATTTCTTAAATTTTTTTTAATATATTTTACATGTCTATTGTATTACCTTTATCTATATTTATGTAATTTTTTTTTTTTTGCATTTCTTGAGGAGACTTTCCAAATATTTAGCTATGTTTTATATTGCCTCGTCCGACGAACGAATGAAGACGTTTCTTTCGTATTCGCCTTATTCGGGAAACCTCTGGTAATGAGGTAATTATATTGTATTGTTTTTTATACATTATATATATATATATATATATATACATTGTTATACTTTGGGAGGGTCATGTTGCCAATAAGAAACCCACGCACCCTAGCTTGCACTTCAATTTATTATAAATTAAATTTATAAATTTAGGAATTTATAAATTTCCGGTTGGTTGGTTGGTTCCACAACCAGACGATTGTTCATATGGAGATGGCGTATGACAGAACAGAGGAGAGGCACAAAAACAAAAACAAAATAAAGAAAAGAATCCCCAGTCACTGAAGAGGTCACAGAATGTGTGACGAAGAACTTTGACAATATATGAACAATCGTCTGGTTGTGGAACCAACCAACCAACCGGATATTTATAAATTCCTAAATTTATATATATATATATATATATATATATATATACAGATATATACATATATATATATATACAGATATATACATATATATATATACATATATATATATATATATATATATATATATATATATATATATATATATATATATATATATATATATATATAAATATATCTGTATATATCTGTATATATATATATATGTATATATCTGTATATATATATATATATATATATATATATATATACAGATATATACATATATATATATATACAGATATATACATATATATATATATATATATATATATATATATATATATATATATATATATATATATATATATATATACAGATATATTTATATATATATATGCAGATATATACAGATATATTTATATATATATATATACAGATATATACAGATATATTTATATATATATATATATACAGATATACACAGATATATTTATATATATATATATATATACATATATATATATATATATATTCATATATAAATACACATATATATATTTATATATATAAATATATAAACATATATATATAATATATAATTCTTGGCCTTCGTAATCGATTTTAGATTTTTTTTTCAGACTACATTTTGCAAATTCTTTATGACGGAGATATTTTTACAGCCATCTGCTATTGTTGCTATTTGAATGTTGTTATAAATAAAGCAATGACTTCCTTTTATAGCAATTCATGAGGAAACATAGTTTGCTAGAAATGCAACAGACCAAATACATGTTCGCAATAAAAATAGAGATCTGTCCACTTCAAATCGTATACTTATGCATTAGGTGTATGAATAGGATTTCTATTACATATGTGCGTATATATATTATATGTATATATATAGGTGTCTGTGTGTATATGCATACATATATGTATAGATATAGATATTTGTGTATATATATATATATATACATACATACATACACATGTGTATCTGTATGCGTTTGTACAAGCAGTTACATATATGGATATGCACACATAATGTATGTATTCGTATGTACATATATATATATATATATATATATGTGTGTGTGGGTGTGGGTGTGTGTGGGTGCGTGGGTGTATATATGTGTATATATATATGTGTGTGTGTGTGTGTGATTGTGTGTTGTCTGTATAAATGTATGATGTATTTATCTATGTACGAGTGTGTGTCTCTCTCCCCCTCTTCTCTCTCTCTCTCTCTCTCTCTCTCTCTCTCTCCCTGTGCGTATGATTATTGATTTCTAATATAAGCATAAGACATTTTGTTGAGGTGTAAATGGATTATATCAAACCCAATAGATTTTATTTACCAGGCTGATAAAAGTTAACACGTTTCCTATTTGAAGCAAGGAAAGGATACTATTAGTTACAGTTTTTTACGTTTTTGAGAAACTATAATTCATTTTGTCCGACGATCTGTCAGTTCCGTTGTTTCACCACTTTTATATTTTAAATTGGCGGTAGAACGTCGGGTATAATGCTTTGCAGTATTTATTCTGGCTCTCTTAACTTTCTGAGTTCAAATCTCGCCCAGCTCAACTTTGCCTTTTATCCTTTCGAAGTTGATAGAAAATACTTGTCTAGTACTGGGGTCGATTCTTTCTCTACATCTTCTCTCTCTCTAATATTCTATCCTTCTCTATAAGATAAGTGCTGTGTTCAGACTTGGAAAGGGATGAGCTCCGCCAGACTGAAAATACCCATGAACGCGGCATGCCACTACAGCGCCCCTACGACTCTATCAGAAAATACGTGACCATACTATGCATTCTTGCATATTTAAACGTAAGCAGTGGCTTCGATGTTTCACTAAATGTGATTTTCAAACTGAATTTGGAAGATGAAAGGTGTGGAATATGGGACAAAATAACTCCAATCCAACAGGAGTGTGATGGCCCAGTGGCCATCACACTCCTGTTGAAGGAACCCTCCCTGGTTTACCTCCACCGATTTCTGTTTTGTTTTGATCATGTCAGTGGTGTAGCCAAACTGACCAGGCCATAGTTGGGGAGGGATTGCCGATTAAAAGCGAAATAACTATTATGGATAAAATATAATAATTAGGAAAGAGAAATAAATTAATAAGAATGATCAGAATTTGGTTGCATTGAATATATGGTAAGACTGAGAGAAATATTGATAGGAAAATGATTTGCACTTGGAAGTTAAATACAAATTAAGACATGCAAGGCTCTCTCTTGACTGGAAGCCGGAAGATGGAAAAACGAAACGTGGACGCCCATTAATAGCATGTAAGAGGACAGTCCTGAAGGATCCAGGTGCAGAAAGGCTGAGCTGGGAGAATGCCAAATTTCTTGCAGAAGACCGCACAGAATGAAAATCTTTTGTTGCTGCCTAATCTTCCACGTGGAACTAACATGGAAGATCAATCTATCGGATCGTGATCCCAGATCTTATTTGCGTACCAAGTGGGGTGGAACTCGTTACATTGGACCAAGGAAACATTGTTTCCATTGTTTCCATTGGTCTTTTCATAAACTCTCTACCGGTCGCAACTCCTGGAAGAACACTCAAGGAAGAATATTTAAAATTTGAAACATTTTAACTGATTTATTTTCGTCCATCACTGCCTTAATCATATAGGCTTAGGAAAATATGGTTATTAGCAAATATATTTTCATTTGTGTGAGTTGAACATCTCTAAAATAGATAGAAATTAGTTGTACGAAAAAGAAGTGAATGATATTTGTTTTAAATTTAATAACTTGAATATAATGCTATATTTTAAAGAAATTCTCGTTTTACTTTATTATACAATAATTAATTGAAACGAAAATGGATTAAATGGGTAACAAATAATAGTAAAAATTATGAAGTATTTTTGTTAAATTTGTTGGATATAACGACTTTAGCCAACGTGTGTTAATTGTTTTAAAAAATATATTGTTTACGTATGTGAGTGTGTGCATGTGTGTGTGTGCGCGTGACTGTGTGTGTGTGTGTGTGTGTGTGTGTGTGTGTGTGTGTGTGTGTGTGTGTGTGTGTGTGTGTGTGTGTGTGTGTGTGTGTGTGTGTGTGTGTGTGTGCGTGCGTGCGAGGGTGTGAGTGTGTGTGTGTGTGTACCTATTTTTTTTTTGTTTCTTGCTACGTCCGAATAACATTAACAATGGCAACAACAAAAATAATCATTATTATTGCCATGAACCAAGCAAAATGAACAAGAATTGTACATGACTGTGTGACTGTGTGAGTGTGTGTAGGGGGGGGGGGGCTAGATTTTTCTGCTTTCTGCTATGTCTGAATAACATTAACAATAACAACAACAAAAAGGATTATATCAAAGGGTAATAAATGTTTCTACTTTTGGCACCAGGCCAGCAATTACCCAGTGCATTACTGGTACTTTATTTTATCGACCTCGTAAGGATGAGAGGCAAAGTTAACCTTAGCGGGATTTGAACTCAGACCACAAAGGGCCGTAACTCTTTGCTGCAAAGCATGGCGTCAGACCCTCTACCGATAGTGCCAATCCAAAGGATAATAATGATAATGGTTTCTGATTTAGACACAAGGCCAGTAATTTTGGGGAAGAGGAAAGTCGATTAAATCGACACTAGATCATTACTGGTGCTTTATTTTATCGATCCCGTAGGGGTGAAAGGCATTTAAACACAGAACGTAAAGGGCTGTAATTCTATACCGCAAAACATGTTGTCCGTCGCTCTACCGATACAGTCAATCCAGCGCTCTTATGCTTTATATATATAATTGTTTATACTTTAAGCACAAAGCCAGCAATTGAAGGGGAGGGGAAAAGTTGATTAAACCGACCTCGGTGCATTACTGGTACTTTATTTACCGATCCCGTAACGATGAAAGGCAAAGCTAAATTCGGCGGAATTTGAACTCAGAACGTAAAGAGCCGAAAGGAAATACTCCAAAGCATTTTTTCCGACACTCTACCGATTCTGCCAATCCACTGTTCTGCTCTAATATTTTATATATAATGACAAGGGATCTATTACTTTCATCTCACTTTTTTAGTATTCAACGTAAAAATACGAACTCAAATGAAAGAGCATCAAAGCCAATTCCTGCCATTTTCAATTACTTGTTTTTATTATATCCAAAACCCAACTATGTCTAAAGGCAGTATACTGAATAAATGATATCAGTTTTACAGGAAAATCAAAATAGCAATTAACGTTTAAGAAAATACTTATTAAAAAGTTCATGGTTTACAAGCAATAGATGCTTGGATATGGATCATGGATATAATTCGTAAAAACGTTATTGTTATTCCTCCGGGACTGAAGCTACTTTCATCTAATACAGGTAATAAGTACTAAAAACAAATATGGAATGTGACATTTTCTATATCATGTCAATTACACTTAATAAGAATTTCCATACATATTCATGCATAAATGAATACATAGGCAGATGTATTCTCCTTCGTCCACTTTAAGTTATAAACCTATCCAAAACAATCGCTTTAAACATATCACTTAAATTTTGGTGAATATAAATATATATATATATATACAAAATACAAATATAGATATGTGTGGGGGGGGGGGCATATATATATATATATATATGTATGTACATTGGAAAATATATAGAGAATTTATTTCACAAAACATGGTGTGTTAGCAAATCAATAATCCTAACAAGTACTAAAATATATATGGAGTTCGATTCATCAAGTATTTGAAACCGGATGAAACCGGCTGAAATGCGTCCCTTCCTTTGTAAGAGATATCTCAAAGTTCGTAGATATACATACATTCACACACACACACACACATATGTATATACATATATATATATATATATATATATATATATATATATATAAAATAAAGTTAAATAAAAGTCAAATGATTAAAATTTAGCTTCGTTTATTACTGCTATATATATTTCAGTGACAGCCATCTTTGGCTGTGACCTCTTCAGGCAGTTTGAATTAGTATGGTATAGACAAGTACATATGTTGTTTAGGTGTATGATATTGTCAATACTCTGATATGCCTAGCTCCTTGTTGGGTTGTTAATTCACTGGGGAACTGGAGTCATATATATATATATATATATGTATATATATATATATGTATATATATATATATATATATATATATATATATATATATATATATATATATATATATATATATGTATATATATGTATATATATATATATATATATATATATATATATATATATATATATATGTATATATATGTATATATATATATATACATATATAAATATATATATATAAATATATATATACATACATATATATATATATATATATATATATATATATATATATATATATATATATATATATATATATATATATATATATATATATATATATATATATATGTATATACATATATATATGTATATACATATATATATGTATATACATATATATATATATCTATATATAAAACAGAGGATGTCTGTCTGTGTGTCTGTTTCCCTAAAACTCGAGAAGTACCCAACCGTTTTTTTCAAACTTTACACATGTAACCCGTATGGCCCCGGAAGTGTTTTGAGCAAAAAAGAATTTCAAATTATTCTGACCTAGGGATCGAATTAGTGAAGTGGCCAATGTCTGTACATAATGAGGGAGTGAGAGGGGAGAGAAAGAAACGGAGAGGCGAAGTGAAGAAGTGGCTCTCTACTCCTCCTCCTCCTTCTCCCCATTCGTCACAGCGTTTTTCGATAGAGGGGAGAAATGTGAACGAGTTACAGAGAGAAAGAGTGAGAGTGAAAGAAACAGACAGACTAAAAGAGGGGGATAGCGAGAGAGTGTGTGTGACAGACGCCGTCTTTTGAGAGTTGTATGCGTCAAAGATGCATGACAGTGGAATAACTATTGCGTTTTTGTGTGAGTTTGTGTGCGTTTGCATGCGTGAGTGTGTATGTGTGCGTGAGTGATGATAAACTCTCACATGGTCTGATGGAATTAACCCTTTAGCATTTACATTACTCTATATATGCTATATTATTTTCATGGTAAAAGCTTTATCTCACATAATATAAAAATCTCATTTATTATTTATTTTGAGAACAATACCTTAACCCTTTAGTATTAATGTGAGTGAGTTATAAAGAGAAAGAGTGAGAGTGAAAGAAACAGACAGACTAAAAGAGGGGGATAGCGGGAGAGAGAGAGAGAGACGCTGGAAGAGGGGAAGGAAAGCTATAAGTAATTAACACGTGCGCGTGTGTGTGTGCGTGTGTGTGCGCGCGAGTGTGTGTGTGTGCGCGCGCGCTTGTGCGTGTGTGTGTGTGTGCGCGCAGGGTTCCATTATGAGTTAAATCTATTAACATGTGTGTGTGTGAGTTTGCGTGCGTTTCTGCGTTTGCGTGCTTCAGTGTATGTGTGTACTTGCGTGTGGCGTTTCTTTACGCCATTTTTGTCACTGACAACATATTCACTAACTTACACTCATTCCAACCGCTGCTCTTACTGTTACCCCCTCTCCCTATCCGTACCCTGTTCGGAAATCACATGCATCGGTTTTTAATTCACTGACGAGTTTACTCCTTACTCTACCAGTGAGTTTCAGTGTACTTCGTACTGCTTTTAGGTCATGCCTCGAAGGAAGAGATACTCCATTGGCCGAAAAACTGTGAAAGCAGCAACAACAAGAACAGGACGGGCAAACGAATCGTCAGTGGAATCTGCTATTTGACGGTCGCAAGATGCTAAACGTACTGCAACCAGAAGAGCACTTGAAACAGACAATCAACGAACCATTCGCCGAACCGCTAATGCCGCAATCAACTTCTGTTGCACAAGCAGCCGAGACGGACGACCAGCGTAAAAGACGTCGGAGTACGGATACTGCGAATACTGCTGCTGCGCGAGCTGCCGAGACGTACGACCAGCGTAAAAGATGTCGGAGTACGGATGCTGCGAATACTGCTGCTGCGCGAGCTGCCGAGACGTACGACCAGCGTAAAAGATGTCGGAGTACGGATACTGCGAATACTGCTGCTGCGCGAGCTGCCGAGACGTACGACCAGCGTAAAAGATGTCGGAGTACGGATACTGCGAATACTGCTGCTGCGCGAGCTGCCGAGACGTACGACCAGCGTAAAAGATGTCGGAGTACGGATACTGCGAATACTGCTGCTGCGCGAGCTGCCGAGACGTACGACCAGCGTAAAAGATGTCGGAGTACGGATACTGCTGCTGTGCGAGCTACACAGACCTCGCAAGAACGAGACATTCGACTACAATGTAATGCTCAACGAAGGGCCTTTGGACAGGGTATTTCAAGGCCGTGTAGCTCACGATGGTCCTTGAAAGCATTCGAGTACAACCCTGACTCTGATTACATTGGCCATCCAGACATGCAAATTGGGAGTATGTCAAAGATGTGCTCTTTCTGCAATGCAAAAAAGTGGCCCGGAGAAACACCTGGCTTGTTTTGCGCAAGTGGAAAAGTAAAATTACGTCCCCTGGAGGATCCACCACAACCGTTGAAGCTCCTATATTCAGGCAGTACTGCGGGGTCACGGCATTTCCTGACTTACGGAAGTATAACTGTGCTTTCCAAATGACATCTTTCGGGTCGAACATTGTCAAGGAATGCGGATTTATGCCCACATTTAAGGTTCAAGATAAGGTGTACCATAGAATCGGATCCCTCCAACCTGCCGCCAATCAAGAACCTCAATTTCTTCAGCTGTACTTTGTTGGTAATGTCAACGAGCAGGCAGCCATGAGGAACTCCATTTCACCCGGTACCAATGTCGATTTATAAGGAAATTGCAAGACATTCTGCACACAAAAAACAGCTGTCATTAGCTTCAAGTATGCCTTGGAAGCAGATACCACAGCCAATTTTAATGTGGTAATTTATGCCTCGAAAATTCCATCTGGGGAGCATCCGGGTCGGTATAATTATGCTGCATACAATGAAATCGCTCTACTTATGCATGGGGGTCAGCATAATCCACGAGACATTGTCCTCAAGCGTCGAGATAGCACTCTTCAGCGAATCAGCGAAACACATAGGTCTTACGATGCGTTCCAGTATCCACTTCTCTTTGTAAATGGTGAGGACGGCTATCAGTACGGAATTCACCAGCATAATCCAGTAAACACTCAACACTCCGTCAAAAAACCAGTTTCATGCATGGATTTCTACTCCTACCGCTTCATGGTTCGCCACGATTCCTTCAATAACCTGCACCAGTCAAGAGATCTACTTCAGCAATTTGCCGTTGATATGTGCGCAAAAATGGAATCGGAGAGACTGTGTTTCATACGGTCACACCAAAGGCAACTGCGGTCCGAGAGCTACATCCATCTCCGAGATGCCATCAACAATGACGCAGCTCCCAACAGCGTAGGAAAAGTCTGCATTCTCCCCTCCACCTTCACCGGAAGTCCGCGCTACATGCACGAGAGAACGCGGGATGCTATGACCTACGTACGGCATTACGGCAAGCCCGATCTGTTCATTACATTCACTTGCAATCCAAATTGGAGGGAGATCGGGGCAGAACTGTTCCAAGAGCAACAGGCCAAAGACAGGCATGACCTCCTGGCCCGAGTCTTTCGGCTGAAGCTTATCAATCTCATGGAGCTCACCAAGAGAGGCCAAGTCTTTGGCCCAGTAAAGTGCGACATGTACACCGTAGAGTGGCAGAAGAGGGGCCAACCGCACGCACACATCCTCATTTGGCTGTCAACAAAAATATCTTCAAATGACATTGACAGCATCATCTCCGCAGAGTTTCCCGATCCGTCTATAGACAAAGACCTCTATGACATAGTGAAGACAAACATGGTCCATAGTCCATGTGGGCGGGGCTTCAATTTAAGCTCACATTGCTTGAACGACAATGTTAGCAGCAAAAGATTTCCCCGAAAGTTCCTCCAAGAAACCCAGACTGGCGTTGACGGATACCCACTGTACAGGAGACGCCAATCCGGAGACGGTGGTTTTACAGCAACAGTTGGACAGCACGAGGTCGACAACAGATGGATAGTACCATACTGCCCATTTCTTTCCAAGACCTTCGGTGTTCACATCAATGTCGAGTTCTGTAATTCCGTCAAGTCAATCAAGTACATATGTAAATATGTGAATAAAGGTTCAGACGCTGCTATGTTCGGTCTTCAACAGGACAACAGCCGTTATGAGGTCACGCAATACCAAGTTGGCCGTTACATCAGCAGCAACGAGGCTTTCTGGCGTATTTTCGGCTTCCCTATACACCAAAGGTACCATGCAATTGAACAGCTCGCAGTCCACCTCGAGAACGGTCAAAGGGCGTATTTCACTGACGTTAATGCTGTTCAAATGGTGGAGGAACCACGGGAAACGACCCTCACTGCATTCTTCAAACTTTGTCAGGCCGATTCATTTGCTCAAACCCTGATGTATCCTCAAGTGTCGTCCTATTACATGTGGAATAAAAAACAATGGGTTCGCAGAAAGATTGGTCAGCCTGTTGATGGACATCCTGGCATAAAGTTTGACAGTTGCCTAGGGAGAGTATACACAGTGCACCCGAACCAGCATGAGTGCTTCTACGTTCGTCTTCTGCTACATAAGGTTAGAGGACCCCAGTCCTTTCATGACCTTAGAACCGTCGACGGTTCTGTGTGCAGCACTTACAGGGAAGCTTGCTTCAAGCGCGGCCTGCTAGAAGAGGGTGCGCAGTGGGATGCCACTTTATTCGAACCTATTGCATCTCAATCGCCTATGCGCCTACGATCTCTATTTGCAGTACTGCTGCAATTTGAGAACTGAGTAACCCTATCTCTTTATGGCTCAAGTATAAAGATGACTTATCCGAGGACTACAAACGTCAGGCGCAAGTGCAATACCCTGAGATGGAAGGTACCAGCGACGAGGTCTTCAATCTAGCGTTGATTGACATAGAGGATAGAGTTGTATCACTCGGCGGAAATTATTTGCCCTCATATGGTCTGCCCCAGACAATCCATACAGAGTCAAACGTACTTCCTACAGCTCTTCCCCGAGAAACGTCCTACGACGTCGATGCTCTTACCAAGTACGTCCTTGAAACTGAACCACAACTTCTTCCGGACCAACGTCGTGCTTACACCATTGTTGCCGACCATGTGCGCCACAGAAAAGGAGGTATGTTCTTTCTGGATGCTCCTGCAGGGACGGGCAAAACATTTTTAACGCGACTCCTCCTTGCAAAAGTCAGGATGCACAAGGACATTGCGGCTGCTGTTGCCTCTTCTGGAATTGCTGCCACTTTGTTGCCCGGTGGCAGGACCGCACACTCCAGTTTTAAATTGCCTCTCAATTTAACAACGTCAGAAACGCCTACTTGCAGCATCAGCAAGACCTCCGACCAGGGTCATGTCCTAAAACGATGTCAGCTCATTGTGTGGGATGAGTGCACCATGGCCCATAAGGGAGCTCTGGACGCATTAAACAGAACTCTAAAGGACATCAGAGGCTGCCAGACTCCCATGGGAGGTGTTACGCTTCTGCTTTCGGGTGACTTCAGGCAGACTCTTCCCGTCATTCCCAAAGGCACAAGAGCAGATGAGGTCCAAGCATGCCTAAAGTCCTCTCCTCTGTGGCGCCATGTCAGGACACTGATTCTTACAACCAACATGAGAGTTCAATTACACGGCGACCAAACGTCCGCAGAATTTGCACAGGACATTTTGAAACTTGGCGACGGCAAAATAGCTATGGACGCTGCAGGAGAGCTGGAAGTGTGGCCATTTTCGACCTCAGTTAATTCTGCGGGGGAGCTGAAAGACAAAGTGTTTCCAGATTTGAGAGACAATTACCAAAACCACGCATGGTTGTGTGAAAGAGCAGTGCTAGCTCCAAAAAATGTTGCTGTTAACAAAACCAACGACCAACTACTGCACTCCCATCCTGGTGTTCTTCACACTTACAAATCTGTTGACACGATGCCAGATCCGAATGAAGTGGTGAACTTTCCGCCGGAGTTCCTCAATTCTTTGGAGCCCCCAGGACTACCGCTTCACATGCTTCTCCTTAAAGTTAGCACCCCTGTAATGCTGCTGCGGAATTTGGAACCACCAAGACTGTGCAACGGGACACGGCTGGCTGTAAAAAAATTGATGGGACATGTAATCGAGGCAACAATCCTTTCTGGGTGCGGAAACGGTGATGATGTCTTCATTCCGAGAATTCCTCTCATTCCCTCGGGAGCAGAAATTCCGTTCACCTTCCGAAGACTCCAATTTCCACTTCGGGTCAGTTTTGCTATGTCCATCAACAAGTCCCAGGGCCAGACTCTTTCTGTGGCCTGACTTCTTCTGGAAGAACCGTGTTTCTCCCACGGACAATTGTACGTTGGGTGCTCTAGAGTGGGCAGCAGAGAAAGTCTTTTCACATTTGCACGCCGAGGAAAAACAAGAAACATCGTTTACAACGAGGTGTTGTAAATGCAACAGCGAGGAGATAGGTCCGTAATCACCATTTCTTTAGCCAGCCTGGTGAGCTTTTAAACAGTCTCTTAACTAAAACGTATGTTTCCCCCGGTTAAAGGTGATCGCCCTCAGAGAGGAACCCAGCTTGACAATCGGCGCAGCAATTTAAGGCGGTTGAACAAATCGTGAACGCATACAGAGTCATTCTAATGGCTGCCAATGAACGCAACTAAGTACTTTTTGCGGCCGTTGGAGAACGCAGTCAAAGTCCTTTCAAGGGCTGCAAGTGAACGATCAAACGGCCCTTTTTAGGGCCAAAATTGTTGATGGTGAGCCCTCATTTTTAGGGCTGTCAGTGAACGCACACACAACCCTATTTAAGAGGCCCTACTTAAAATTGTTTGATGGCTACAGCAATGGTAAATTCATATCGACCAGCATCTACTAAAACAGTGTTATAGGCGATACAATGGACAGACAGGTACGTTATCGCTCTTCTTAACAAGCCCTGTTTACCTTTACTTATTTTTCCTAACAACATTTGCTTCCTTTCGTTAAAGGTGAACACAAACACGACCCTTTCTTAGCCCCCCTCCCCTCCTTCATGAAATTGGAAATTTATTTTGCTCACAACAATTATTTTTTTTATGAACTCAGAATTGATTTCATCGTGTGTCCCAATTGAAGAATAAATTGAATTTTGAATAACACATTTCTATACAACATATTTTGCTCTTTTCTTCTAATATGTAAGGAACAATTTCATTCCCGGGCAACGCCGGGTGCCTGTGCTAGTATATGTATATATATATATATATATATATATACACATATATATATATATATGTATATATACACACATATATATATATATATATATACACACACATATATATATATATATATATATATATATATATATATATATATATGTATATACATATATATATATATATATATACATATATATATATATACATATATATATACATATATATATATATATATGTATATATATATGTATATACATATATATATGTATATACATATATATATATATGTATATATATATATATGTATATACATATATATATGTATATACATATATATATATATATGTATATATATATATATATGTATATACATATATATATATGTATATTCATATATATATATATATATATATATATATATATATATATATATAAATATATGTATATACATATATATATATTATTCTCTAATTGCCTTCATAAAGCCTTGTCTACATTTCAAGCCCCCCATAAGACCAGGAAAAAACACTTAGCAACTAAACTTGGTTTTTAGACGTACATAATCAACAGTTGAAAACCTTAATGGCCTTTAATATTGCTTTATCTTATAACTATCTATAAAAGAAATAACGTTTGAATGAATGACACTTGTTTAATAACATGCTGACACGTTGATATACATAACATAATATTATTAACTTTGATCCATACCATTATTTCTCTATCTTTCATTCTATCTTTATTTTTCTATCTATGTTTTAAATATAGTTCAAATATCCAACCAGTAAATCTCTACGGACCTTATTTTGAACTGTGAATAATTCATGCGTTTACACTCCTTTATTTATATATATGTATGTATTTAACTTTTGCATGTTTTTAAGTATACCTATCTTTATTTTTCTATATTTGTTTTAAATATAGCTCAAATATCCAACCTGTAAATTTTTACAGACCTTATTTTGAACTGTAAATTATTCATGCGTTTAGACTCTTTTATATATATATGTATGTATTTAACCTTTGCATGTTTGAATCTATTATATAAGATTATAAACGTTATCATTTACCAAAAGTATACTGTCTCATTAATACTTAGTATATCTCTCTATACCTAATTTTTTTGCAAATATATATTGTATAATAGCAAAATCATATTATTACTTTCGTATATTTCTGCATTTGGTTTTTTTACATCTATATTTATAATGTATAATAACTAAATCACAATTACCGTTTCGGTTTAACGCTATATATAGTTTGTGCAAATATAGATATATTGTACAATAACATATCCATTATTTAGGTTTCATTCCTCCCATGAAGGTAGAACTAATATAGTGATTTAATATAATATAATAAATATTAATTTATTACGATAAATGCATATATATATATATAAAATATTAAACAAATAATGAATAAAACAATGAAACAGTTCCTTATATTAAACAAAAAAAGTTCATTATTTAACGATCGTTTCTAGGATATATATGTGTTAGAATTGGCATGCATATTCAACAGATCTATGTACAAAATTATACAAAATTATACAAACTATCACTCTTATAGGTAATTTTTGTTAAGGATTACTTTTAAGGGAATATTCAATAGTGTATATCTCTCTTTCGCAGGCCTAATACATCCTTTAATTTTGTTTTCATAAAATTCAGAATTTTAGAAATGTAACACATTTAAAAAATTTATAAAATCTATAAAATTAATAAATATAAATAACCATCAACTTTTAAAAACTCCCTCAATCTATATGGGCAGTAACAACACCATAGGTTGGGAACTCCCCTCAAGCCATAGGGACCAACCCAGGCTGAGCAGACACCATGATAGCCTAGAGATTGATGCTGACACAGCCTTTATAATTTGGCCAACATCTTTATAACACATACACATTTTAATTTACTTGATTTTTGATTTTTCATTTTTGATTTCTCATTATTCATTTGTTATTTGTTTTCTGTTTTCTTCACTTTATCACCTTATATATAAATATAAGTTGAGATGGGTTATAACACACACACATTTTATTTGATTATCCTATTTCGTTTTATTCTTTTACCATCTTGTTCCTCCTACCACTCTATCCAACATTTTTCTGACCTTCAGATTGGTTATAGCACACACACATTTTATCTTCTTTTATTTGAAGCTTCATTTTATTTTTCACTTTTCATTTTCATTTTACATTTTCCATATTCATTTTTCATTACTTTTCATTACTTTTTCATTAATTTTTCATTTATTCTCTATTTATTATTTATTTTCTGTTTTCTTCATTTTATTGCCTTCTATTTCTTCATATACATGGCAGAACCCCCCGCAACACACACACCACACCACCACCACCAACACCACGAGAGATGGTCGTAGGAGCGATGAAGAAACACACACACAGATAATTCTAAATTGTCAGCAGCAGCAAGACATAAGTTGACCACAACACCAACAACACTACCAAAATAAGGGTAGAGGTCAGATGTACTTAACAATAACAAACACAAACACTACAGGGAGCCTCACCCCAGAAAGAATTTCTGTAGACTTTGGACTGAGGAATGCTCTCAAAACTGACCAATGGGAAGTTTGATCTTACAAATCTTTATAACATTGAGATGGGTATAACACACACACACATTTTAATACCAACTGCACCGAGAACAACGGGGGCAACAAAGACAACAATGATAACAGCGTCAGTGCTAACAACAACACCAACAAGAACAACGTCAACAACACCCTCAACGAAAACAAGACTACTTTCGCTGCGGCAGCAGCAAAAAAGAGGCCATGCTTCAACATGGACCTCTCAAACAAAGATGAAAAGTTGGCCCAGGCATGGAAGTTCATCAAGCAAGAGCAAACTTGGGCCAACTTAACTGTCCCGGTAGAAGCTATTGAGGCAGTGGAGCGCAAAACGGTGCATTATAGATGCATCTCAGCACAAACCAAAATGGCAGCGTTAATCCCACAAGAAGATGTCGATGTCGCGCTGAGGTGCATCAGAGAAGACACCCAGTACATAGAGAGGGGCAGACAGTACGGCACCATTTCGGTGTTGTTCAAGTCAGAAGCCCTCGCTATGAAATACGCGATGACTCCTTGCAAAACCAGCAAGGTCATAATGTACCCCTCCCACATGGGAAAAAGAAAGGCCTGTCTCCGCATTCCCAGAATCCCACCAGGACTTGACATGTGGTGTCTTCTGGGATGTGTGATTGTGGAGGGAACGGATACAGTCCCTATAGAATTGACCAGAACGGCCAGAGAGGACTGGTCCGGGGTTGACCTGGAGATCCTTCTCCAGATCAGGCCCGAGAATGTGAAGACAATCCCAGACCACATCCGCCTTCAGAATGGGACTGTCATTCACATTATGACCGAAGGCAAAAGGCCGAAGTGTTTTGTTTGTGGGGAAAAAACCCATTTGCGAGCCTTCTGCCCTCAACTGCTGAAAGAGGCAAGGGGTCGAAAGGCTCCACTGCTGCCGACGCCGGGGCGAGGACCACAACCAACACCTGCACCGGCAAAACCACCAACAACAACACCAATAGAAAGACCACCACCAACATTGACCACCCAGTGGGAAATGAGGAAAGCTGTCAAATTCCCCCCCCCCCCCAAATACACACACCAATAAAACCTTAAACATACATACAGACGCACTTACAGACACAGACCCCTCATCTACCAGTAGTGGAAATGAGGGAAATCCAAAATCCCCCAAAATACAAAAAAGGAAACACAAAAAGAAAAAGAAAAACTCAACAAAGCACAAAAGCACCCATAATAAAAAACGCAGACACCACCCACGCAAACATCTCTCCAATAACACCAACATCAACACCACCATCACCAGAATCCCCCAAACGCAAACAACCGAAACAGACGCAAGAACAAATATACACACAAACATCTGAAACCACAGACACCGCACTCACAACAAACACAGATACAACCGAAACACCACCACCGAAACCATCACCACCACAGCCACGCAAACAAATAAAATCACACCAACAAAACATACAAAACTTCGTGCTCGTCAGGAGGGCCAACAAGGAACTGATGGCCCTCGTCGCACGAAATGAAAATATACAAAAAGAGGGGCACATTTTTAAATCGAGCACATTTCGCGTGCCAGAAGATTCGGTTCTGGTGCGAATGTCGCTCGACATATTCAACGAAATACGAGACAGCTTTCCTCGGGACGTGGGAACCCCCAACGTAAATCCCACTTCAGGACTTTTAAAGGGGTTCCCAAAAGAATTCCCACTAACTATGGAGGTCGAACAACCCGACCTTCACAAGAGCCCGGAAGGTAAGTAAACCTTCCTCTCTCTCTGTTTAACCTGCCAACATGGCCGTATTTAGAGTAGGATGTTTAAATAGGTCACCTGCTCAACGACCTCAGGTCTATAGAAATGGATGTAATTGCAGTCAGCGAGACCAGGATTTCCGACACGCGCGCACTAGCCCCCATTTTCGACGACTATCAGATCTTTGCATCTGTTAGCCGGCCGGGAATGGGAGGCGGGGTGGCAGTGCTGTTTAGGAAAGGCCTGGATCTCGAGGGAAGCTGGTGGTCCTGGACGTGAACAATAATGAAGGTGTACCTTTAGACTGGTGGCCGTCTATGCTCCTACTGGGGCAGGACGGCCGGACTTCTTTAGACGCCTAGAAGCCTTTCTGGGTACGTCTCGCCCTTTACTGTTAGCGGGGGACTGGAACGGCATCTTAGACGCACGCTAGGACTGTGTGGAAGTATCCGATAGGAGCGGGGGGTGCAAAAGCCTCAAGAACCTGATCAGCCAGTTCCAACTGTCTGACAGGTACCGACTAGATTTCCCTAATGCGCCAGTGTGGACCTGGGCTAACCGCATAGGGTCATCTAGATCGTATATAGACAGGATATTCATGAGGAAAATAGACAGAAATAGTGTAAGCTGTCCACGTTTTGAAACGGTCGCCTATTCAGATAACAAGTTTGTGATCTGTATGGTCGACCTAGATAAGACGCGTAAGTTAGGACCTGGTTACTGGAAGCTAAACATGTCATTTCCGGCATGTAAGGCTTACAGGGACCAGGTCAACAATTTAGTTAAGAAAAAGTTGACAGGGGGAGTCGTCAACAATAGATGCTGGGGGCTCTCAAAAGAGAGATTAGAGTAATGTCGATAGAGTTTAGCAAAGAAGTAGCATTAGAGAAAAATAGAAAAGAGGGGGAGTTGGTAGATAAGTTAGACGAGGCTATGGGTAGTGGCATTGCAACTGATGTGCTAGCGGCGTGAATGGCATTAGATCATTTCTTCAATGCGAAACACGAAGGTTGCATTGTCAGAGCTAAGGCGCTTGCTCTGAGAAACGAGGGAACCAAAGCTGTTCGATGGGCCCGCGTGGCAGAGACACAGCGTGGTGATAAAACCACGATTCGGTCTTTGACGGACCGAGACGGGCACGAGCTGAGCGATTCCAAGAGGATGTGTGAGGCCTTTCGCCAACATTTTGCTCGGTTGTTCGGGGGAAGTGGCGGGTCAGAGATGGTGGCGGACTTCAGTCCCTACCTCGATGGCTTGCCGCAACTCTCGACGGCTGACGCTGGACGCTGCGAAAGACCAATTACTTCAGCCGAGATTCAGGATGCCCTTGTCGGCTGCACGAGGGGCAAGTCACCCGGTTTGGATGGTCTGCCCTACGAGCTTTACGTAAATATGCCAGACTTGTTCTCCAATCTCCTCGAAGCCCTCTACTGCAACTAGCAGCAAAACGGGAGTATTCCCAGTTCTGTGAGGGCGTAGTGACGCTGATAAGGAAAGACGAGAACAAGAGGGACACATTAGACAATTTCAGGCCCATAACTTTGCTCAACACAGAGTTTAAGATTTTGGCCAGGGTGTTAGCGAAGAGGTTGGCGCTTGTCTTCGGGGATTTGGTTGGGGAGGCGCAAACTTGCGCAATCCCAACCAGGTCCATACACGAGAACCTCCACCTAATGCGATACATCATAGAGAGGGAGGCTGTCCTCAAGGCGGCTGGCTTCGGCCCCGTCTTCAGAAGCTGGATCGATGCAATGCATAGCGGCACCTGCTCGATGGTAAAAATTAATGGCCACCTCTCGGAACCGTTTCAGGTCTCCCGATCGGTCCGTCAAGGGTGCCCTCTCTCCTCCCTTCTGTACGTATTGACTCTCGAGCCTTTACTGCGGAAGTTGGAGCTGTTGCAGGGCATCCCGCTCGAACCGGGACGCGGAAAGGCTGTGTCGGCTTATGCGGACGACATCACCGTGATGGTGTCGGACACCTCAGAAATCGAGGTGGTCGGCAACTTATTGGAGGAATATGAAAGGTTAACGGGAGCAAAACTTAACCCGGAAAAGTCAGTAGGCTTGCAACGCGGCACCTGGAGAGGCAAGTCCATGCCGTCCAACAGCGTCGTTAGGCGCTGGACGGACGGACCGGTAAAGTTGCTAGGGGTTTGGTTCGGGCCAGACCTCCAGGTGGATAAGAATTGGGACGAGGTGACGGCAGGGTAGTCAGTCTCACCCAGAAATTGGCTGGGATGAAGCTATCACTGAAAGGTCGGGCGGAGGTGGCGAACGCGTACATCGCGTCCGTCATCTACTACCGTCTAACTGTCGTCCCTTGCCCCCGTTCGCGCCTCGCCATCTTGGAGCGGCTCCTCTTCAAATTCTTGTGGAGTGGTCAGGTTCCGCTGGTGAAGCGGTCCATATGCTGCCAGCACCCTCTACGTGGAGGGCTGGGCATGCCGTGGCTAATGATGCGCAGGCACGCGCTGAGGCTGCGGCATCTCCAGATATTCTGCCTAAACGCTGAACAGGTGTGGTCGCCGTTTGTCAGACGGGCCTTTCCGCAGCTCGTTTCTTTGACTGAGTTGCAGTCCTGGGTCAAGAAGAGACCGAGACTGGGTGACTGGCATCTGGAATGTTGCCAGGCACTCACTGCCCTCTACCAGGCTGGCAATGCGGTCAGTGGAACTTCCACTCTCGAGTTCTATAGAGGATTAGTGGTGGGAAAGTGCGACGACGCACTCGGAGAGGCTCTGGGAGTCAACAAAGTCGAACTAACCAGTCTGTACCGGAGGACTTTCGAGCCGGTGACGATGGATAATTTCCAAAAATCCCTCGCTTGGCAGTGCTACCGGGGGGCACTGCCGGTTCGAAATAAACTCTACAGGCACGGAAGTGCTGTCAGACGGACCTGCCCGAGATGCGCGCAGAGCGACGAAACCATTCTGCACGCACTCGTCCAGTGTCCGTGCATTACTGACTTGTCGAGTTATGTTGAACAGCTGTTGTCGCGTGTAGAACGGATCCGGCTATCGGCCGAGTCCATTGTGAAGATCGACCCGTCGCCTTCTTTTGGCCAGGAAGGGCAGGCAATTTTCCTCTGTCTGGTGGCAGTAGCGAAAGAGGTTGTATGGTGGACGAGGCTGAAAGGACGGAAGACAGACACTTTTCTCTTCGGCCAATCCCTCATCAACTTTTTCAAGTTTCACTTGGAAAGGAAGGTGAGGGTGGCGAGAGAAGTGTTGCCCCCCAGTACAGTTGCTGAAAGGTGGGTGAATGTGGCGAGAATGGTCCGTGTGAGTGGGCCTACTCTGGTCATGCGGCTGTAGGTAGGTAAATTTGAAGAGGAGAGGGGTACCCTTCCAGGGTGCTCTCGAAGCGTCGGGTCGTTCAGGACTGGTGGGGTATCTGAGCGAACTCTAGGTGGTCATCCCCCCTATTGGGGAATTTTTTCTTGTTGTAATTTTATAGTTACTTTATTGTTACTTTATTGTTTCTTTGTTACTGTTACTTTGTTTATTCATATTGTTTACTCGATTTTTCTGTAAAACCCCCCTGTCCCAGTCTTTTGTATTGTCCCCTATATGTCGGCCCTTGTGGCCAATAAATGAAATCATTATTATTATATATATATATATATATATATAGTGGCAATAGGAAATCAGATTTGCAGCTTGTCATGAAACTTTATTGCATATTACTACTGTTTCGATATCGATCAGGCGATCGGATCCCGACTGTTAATCGACACCTCCTCACATGTGAATTTACATCCTTAGTTTGAATTTAGACTACAAAATAAACAGACTATGTTAAATATACGGAATATTTAATCTCTGAAAGAAGCGAATAGCTAAATAGAGAAAAAAAATAGGTTAAAAGTTCGGAACTCATATCTTACAATTTGAGTTGTAAAGTAACTTTGACCAAGTTTCTTTCTTGACAACTTTCTCTGGCTTCAGAAACCTAGTCTTAACAGCCAAAAGTAGGTAAAACATAATGATTTACGCTGCAGATTTTATAATCAGCAACACATTTGTTTAACTTCTTCTGGAGACTCACTGACGCTTGTACTCTCATTCAACCAAACCTATCAACATTACATGACATCAAATTATGTCGATTTAATGTTAATGAATATTCTATTTATTGTCGTTTGACGGCTTTCATGTTTTTCTTCTTTCTTTGCTGGTGTTTTGTTTCTTTTCTTTTGTTTCGTCTTTTTTTTTCCTATAAAATTTTCATTTTGTTTCTATTTTCGAAACTCTCAAGATATCCTTTGATAGATCTTTTCAGTATATGTAACTCATTGTTTATATTTTAGTACATAAAGTTTCTATTTATATCATTGCAGTTACTTTTATTCAGTTATTTTTTGTGATGTTTTATATCTTCAAGAAATTTTCAATACAATTTCTGTTTGATAATATCAACTTTGTGTCCGGGAATGCGTAGAATGTGCCAATTGAAGCTGTTTGGTCGAGCATTTAAGTTTCTTTACAAAACAAATAAAGATTGTCCACGAAAAATTTTTTGTTGTATTAAATAATGTGTAATACTGAATATATTGGAGATTTACGCTTGGAAAAAGACATCAAAGTGAACCTCTAGTTCGAATTTATAATAATCACTTCGTTGTGTATAAGTATAGAATATTCTTTGAAGTTCTTAAACTGTTTAATTCTTTTATTGGGGGAATTTTCCAAGAGCGTTTTTTTTCTCTCCTCATATGCTGAGAACCGTAGAATAAAGACATAAATACATGAGCTTTTTCTTATAAACATCCAAACAGAGGTTTCCACTCCTGGTTGCATGTATTTCATTTGTTATACGTTGTATCTCAATGAAAATTAACAACAAACAACTTGAGGCACATGCATGGTGCCGGTAACAACTGAGGAAGTTATAAGGGGCACCGTATTTACATGCAGCGTTTCTCGGGCATATTTTAACCCTGTGTAACTTCTGTCTGTAAAATATAGTTGACATATGTCTATATATAACAGATAATAAAATATTTCCATCATTGTATAACTTCTGTAAAATATAGTTAACATAATATGTTTATGTATAACAGATAACAAAATAAAACAAAAGATTATAAATTAAAAAATAAAAACATAGGATTGTATGGAAAATTAATCATTCCAAGCGCATATCGAACCTGAATGACAATCATGGTTAGCAATCATCGCATTTCCTTCTCTACGATATTAACCACGAACTTAAATGGAATTTTATTACCAAAGTAATATAACCAATCAGGTTAGTGCTATAATAAACGTGTTAATTTGTTAAATACATTTCTGGCGATATTTGCTCGCAATCATTTAACTGGGTGATTTAATTGAAACAATGTTTATTCCCAATAATTTCATATCTTCAATGCAATACTAATGTAAATTTATATCGGGCGATATTACTGAAACGCAATAAACTGCGACAAATGATTTATTGGGTTTGTATTGTCACAATTGAAAGTCATATATTCATTATTTTTTATTCATACAACGAAGATGTTCCACTCAATATTTCATAAATAAAATAGTAGGTGTATGTTTTTGATTGACACTATAACTTACATTATAAGTTATGCAACACTTTAATCTGAAGAAAAACAAATGAATTATAAAGATAGATGGAAATTTATTGAAAATTCTTCTCTTTTATTTAAAAATGTGTGGTTATGAAATGACATAAAAGAAAATTGTTTGTTTAAATTGGTAGTGTATTAGAAAAACTGTCAAGCATTCGGCAGTTCACCTCCGATCACCAAACCATGGATAGGGTCCATAAGCTATTACAGGATTGTAGATGAAAAGTACGACTGTGTTTCACTGGCTTGAACTTAATTCAGTAACAAACGATATTTGCTATAAACCTATAGCTTATAGCAGAGAAATTGTATATTTTAACCGCTAAAGGATATGATAACCTGACTTAGTAAAGATTTATTTAAGGGTCTCTTTGCTACAACAGTTATCATTGATGTCAAACTTAAAATATGATCTGTATCCTGCATCTCTGCCAAAGAGATTTAACATTTTGTTTATATAGGAGTAAGTTCAGCACATAGTGTCAGGACAACTGAATAGTGAAAGTAACGGGACACCATGTGATAGACGAGTGTTTTAACGCACCGCGGATGGCCTAAAAGTCCCTATTGACTGCTGGATATGAGATGGATGCACCCTTATTATTATCGTTGCGCAAAAGTGTTAGAATCTGTAGTGGCAGTCCATTAGTGGTCCTTGCTGTAAAATGTTTAGTTTCATCTCTCTCTGAGTTCAAATTTTACCAAATTCCCATTTGGTTGATCCCATAGTTGGTATAATTAGTACCATCAATATACTGTTATTAACTTAATCGACTAATTATTTCAATGTAAGATGTTTCATTGAAGCGAAAAGAGAAAGTAATGGAATGCTCTCAGGGTTAAAAACAGACCTGCCAACCTCTAAAAACCAAAATCAGGAGTACCATGGAAAAGAGTGTCCCAAAATGGAGAGAAATGAGGCAAAATGGAGAAATCTTACATAATGAAAAGTATACACATTTTCACAAGAGAAGACATCTCTCACCCACCCCCAAGTAGGCGGGAGAGTTGACAGGTTTGTAAGAAACTAAGAAGCATTCAACTACCCCATTTAATCGATTGCATCTTAAATAGTTTACTGAATGCGCACGGCCTAGTGGTAAGAGTGTTCGACTTACGTTCATAACGGCGTTGGTTCGATTCCTGGATTAAGTTGTGTGTTGTGTTCTTGAGCAAAACACTTGATTTCACGTTGTTCCGGTTTACTCAGCTGAAAAGGATGACAAACAACAGATGGTGGGTTTAAACCTGCGATTGACTGACGTCCTGTCTAGTATTGTACTCTCAGTTGATTCACGCCACGGAAAACAGGATAAACATCGGCATGAAAAGCTTTCTATCGATGATAGAAAATCTCTCTCTCCTCTCTCTCTCTCTCTCTATATATATATATATAGGTGAAAATTTATAAAATAATATATCCGGAAGAATATACATACATAGTCACACGCATACATACATATATAGATACATACATACACATACATACATGCATACACACGCAAACAAGCGCACACCCACCCACACATATATACATATTGACAAGCAGAGACACCAACGACTAAAAAGAGATATTCTAACCAGGTTGTAACTATATATATATATTTATTTTTTTTTACGAAAGTAACTCTAAGAGGCGCATTCATTTTAAAATGAGGTTTGTGTTTTATCTTTTGCGATGTTTTGGGGTGTATTTAATACAAGAGCTCCCATGATATTTAACTTGCTTTTACAGTTGTTTTCTTTCATATTGGATTCCTAACAAAGCTATGAGCTTAATGTTGCGTCTTCTTACTTTGGATTATCTTTTGGTTCATTCTACAGCTTTCAGGTCAGAGAGAAAGGATCGATCGATCAATATTTTAGGAGTTAAATCGTTTGGATATTGTTTTTCCGACTGTTGTTATTGGAGTTGTAGTTATTGTGGATGTTGTTGTTGGTGGTGGTGGTGTTGATGTTGTTGGTGGTGGTGGTGTTGTTGGTGTTGGTGTTGATGTTGGTGGTGTTGTTGTTGGTGGTGATGTTGATGTTGTTGGTGGTGGTGTTGGTGGTGTTGATGTTGTTGTTGGTGGTGTTGATGGTGTTGTTGTTGATGTTGTTGTTGTTGGTGGTGTCGGTGGTGGTGGGGTTGTTGTTGTTGTTGTTGTTGTTGATGGTGGTGCTGTTGATGTTGATGATGGTGGTGGTGGTAGTGTTGTTGATAGTGTTGTTGTTGGTGATGTTGGTGGTGCTGTTGTTGATGATGGTGGTGGTGGTGGTGTGGATAGTGTTGTTGATGGTGATGATGGTGGTGCTGTTGTTGTTGATGGTGGTGGTGGTGCTGTTGATGGTGTTGATGGTCGTGGTGGTCGTGGTGGTGGTGGTGGTGGTGTTGTTGTTGTTGTTGTTGTTGTTGATAGTGTTGTTGGTGGTGATGATGGTGGTGCTGTTGATGATGGTGGTGGTGGTGTTGGTGGTGCTGTTGTTGTTGATGATGGTGGTGGTGTTGATAGTGTTGTTGATGGTGATGATGGTGGTGGTGCTGTTGATGATGGTGGTGGTGGTGGTGGCGGTGTTGATAGTGTTGTTGATGGTTATGATGGTGGTGGTGCTGTTGATGATGGTGGTGGTGGTGGCGGTGTTGATAGTGTTGTTGATGGTGATGATGGTGGTGGTGCTGTTGATGATGGTGGTGGTGGTGGTGTTGATAGTGTTGATGGGGGTGATGATGGTGGTGCTGTTGTTGTTGATGGTGGTGGTGGTGGTGTTGATAGTGTTGTTGATGGTGATGATGGTGGTGCTGTTGTGTTGACGATGGTGGTGGTGGTGGTGGTGGTGATGATGGTGGTGGTGGTGGTGTTGTTGATAGTGTTGTTGATGGTGTTGATGGTGGTGCTGTTGTTGATGGTGGTGGTGGTGGTGGTGTTGATAGTGTTGTTGGTGGTGATGATGGTGGTGCTGTTGTTGTTGATGATGGTGGTGGTGGTGGTGCTGTTGATAGTGTTGTTGGTGGTGATGATGGTGGTGGTGCTGTTGATGTTGATGATGGTGGTGGTGGTGGTGGTGTTGATAGTGTTGTTGATGGTGATGATGGTGGTGGTGCTGTTGATGATGGTGGTGGTGGTGGTGGTGGTGTTGATAGTGTTGTTGGTGGTGATGATGGTGGTGGTGCTGTTGATGTTGATGATGGTGGCGGTGGTGGTGGTGTTGATAGTGTTGTTGGTGGTGTTGATAGTGGTGCTGTTGATGCTGATGATGGTGGTGCTGTTGATGATGGTGGTGGTGGTGGTGGTGATGATGGTGGTGGTGATGATGGTGATGGTGATGATGGTGGTGATGATGGTGATGATGGTGGTGGTGCTGTTGATGATGGTGGTAGTGGTGGTGGTGGTGTTGTTGTAGTTGTAGTTATTGGTGGTGGTAGTGTTGTAGTTGTAGTTGTAGTTGTTGTTGGTGGTGTTGTTGTAGTTGTTGTTGGTGGTGGTGTTGTAGTTGTAGTTGTTGGTGGTGGTGGTGTTGTAGTTGTTGTTGGTGGTGGTGGTGGTGTTGTAGTTGTAGTTGTTGGTGGTGGTAGTGTTGTAGTTGTAGTTGTAGTTGTTGTTGGTGGTGTTGTTGTAGTTGTAGTTGTTGGTGGTGGTGGTGTTGTAGTTGTAGTTGTTGTTGGTGGTGTTGTTGTTGTAGTTGTTGGTGGTGTTGTAGTTGTAGTTGTTGGTGGTGGTGGTGTTGTTGTTGTAGTTGTTGGTGGTGGTGGTGTTGTAGTTGTAGTTGTTGTTGTTGGTGGTGTTGTAGTTGTAGTTGTTGGTGGTGCTGTTGTTGTTGTAGTTGTTGTTGGAGGTAGTGTTGTAGTTGTTGTTGTTGGTGGTGGTGGTGTTGTAGTTGTAGTTGTTGTTGGTGGTGTTGTTGTTGTAGTTTTTGTTGGAGGTAGTGTTGTAGTTGTTGTTGTTGGTGGTGGTGTTGTTGTTGTAGTTGTTGCTGGTGGTGGTGTTATTGTTGTAGTTGTTGGCGGTGGTGGTGTTGTAGTTGTAGTTGTTGGTGGTGGTGGTGTTGTTGTTGTAGTTGTTGGTGGTGGTGGTGTTGTAGTTGTAGTTGTTGTTGGTGGTGGTGTTGTAGTTGTAGTTGTTGGTGGTGGTGTTGTTGTTGTAGTTGTTGCTGGTGGTGGTGGTGTTGTAGTTGTTGTTGTTGTTGGTGGTGGTGTTGTAGTTGTAGTTGTTGTTGGTGGTGTTGTTGTTGTAGTTGTTGCTGGTGGTGGTGGTGGTGTTGTAGTTGTTGTTGGTGGTGGTGGTGTTGTAGTTGTAGTTGTTGGTGGTGGTGGTGTTGTTGTTGTAGTTGTTGCTGGTGGTGGTGTTGTAGTTGTAGTTGTTGTTGTTGGTGGTGTTGTAGTTGTAGTTGTTGGTGGTGCTGTTGTTGTTGTAGTTGTTGCTGGTGGTGGTGTTGTTGTTGTAGTTGTTGGTGGTGGTGGTGTTGTAGTTGTAGTTGTTGTTGGTGGTGTTGTTGTTGTAGTTGTTGTTGGAGGTAGTGTTGTAGTTGTTGTTGTTGGTGGTGGTGTTGTTGTTGTAGTTGTTGTTGTTGTTGGTGGTGTTGTTGTTGTAGTTGTTGCTGGTGGTGGTGTTGTTGTTGTAGTTGTTGGTGGTGGTGGTGTTGTAGTTGTAGTTGTTGGTGGTGGTGGTGTTGTTGTTGTAGTTGTTGGTGGTGGTGGTGTTGTAGTTGTAGTTGTTGTTGGTGGTGGTGTTGTAGTTGTAGTTGTTGGTGGTGGTGTTGTTGTTGTAGTTGTTGCTGATGGTGGTGGTGTTGTAGTTGTTGTTGTTGGTGGTGGTGGTGTTGTAGTTGTAGTTGTTGTTGGTGGTGTTGTTGTTGTAGTTGTTGCTGGTGGTGGTGGTGTTGTAGTTGTTGTTGTTGGTGGTGGTGGTGTTGTAGTTGTAGTTGTTGGTGGTGGTGGTGTTGTTGTTGTAGTTGTTGCTGGTGGTGGTGTTACAGTTGTAGTTGTTGTTGGTGGTGGTGTTGTAGTTGTTGTTGTTGTTGGTGGTGGTGTTGTAGTTGTTGTTGGTGGTGGTGTTGTTGTTGTAGTTGTTGTTGGTGGTGGTGTTGTTGTTGTTGTTGTTGCTGGTGGTGGTGTTGCAGTTGTAGTTGTTGTTGGTGGTGGTGTTGTAGTTGTAGTTGTTGGTGGTGGTGGTGTTGTTGTTGTAGTTGTTGGTGGTGGTGGTGTTGTAGTTGTAGTTGTTGTTGGTGGTGTTGTTGTTGTAGTTGTTGCTGGTGGTGGTGGTGTTGTAGTTGTTGTTGTTGGTGCTGGTGGTGTTGTAGTTGTAGTTGTTGTTGGTGGTGGTGTTGTTGTTGTAGTTGTTGCTGGTGGTGGTGTTGCAGTTGTAGTTGTTGTTGGTGGTGGTGTTGTAGTTGTTGTTGTTGTTGGTGGTGGTGTTGTAGTTGTAGTTGTTGTTGGTGGTGGTGTTGTTGTTGTAGTTGTTGTTGGTGGTGGTGTTGTTGTTGTAGTTGTTGCTGGTGGTGGTGTTGCAGTTGTAGTTGTTGTTGGTGGTGGTGTTGTAGTTGTTGTTGTTGTTGGTGGTGGTGTTGTTGTTGTAGTTGTTGTTGGTGGTGGTGTTGTTGTTGTAGTTGTTGGTGGTGGTGGTGTTGCAGTTGTAGTTGTTGTTGGTGGTGTTGTAGTTGTTGTTGTTGGTGGTGGTGTTGTAGTTGTTGGTGGTGGTGTTGTAGTTGTTGTTGTTGGTGGTGGTGTTGTAGTTGTAGTTGTTGTTGGTGGTGGTGGTGTTGTTGTTGTAGTTGTAGTTGTTGTTGGTGGTGTTGTTGTTGTAGTTGTTGTTGTTGGTGGTGGTGGTGTTGTAGTTGTAGTTGTTGTTGGTGGTGGTGTTGCAGTTGTAGTTGTTGTTGTTGGTGGTGTTGTAGTTGTAGTTGTTGTTGGTGGTGGTGTTGTTGTTGTAGTTGTTGTTGGTGGTGGTTTGTAGTTGTTGTTGTTGGTGGTGGTGTTGTAGTTGTAGTTGTTGTTGGTGGTGGTGTTGTAGTTGTAGTTGTTGGTGTTGTAGTTGTTGTTGTTGGTGGTGGTGTTGTAGTTGTAGTTGTTGTTGGTGGTGTTGTTGTTGTAGTTGTTGCTGGTGGTGGTGGTGTTGTAGTTGTTGTTGTTGGTGCTGGGGGTGTTGTAGTTGTAGTTGTTGTTGGTGGTGGTGTTGTTGTTGTAGTTGTTGCTGGTGGTGGTGTTGCAGTTGTAGTTGTTGTTGGTGGTGGTGTTGTAGTTGTTGTTGTTGTTGGTGGTGGTGTTGTAGTTGTAGTTGTTGTTGGTGGTGGTGTTGTTGTTGTAGTTGTTGTTGGTGGTGGTGTTGTTGTTGTAGTTGTTGCTGGTGGTGGTGTTGCAGTTGTAGTTGTTGTTGGTGGTGGTGTTGTAGTTGTTGTTGTTGTTGGTGGTGGTGTTGTTGTTGTAGTTGTTGTTGGTGGTGGTGTTGTTGTTGTAGTTGTTGGTGGTGGTGGTGTTGCAGTTGTAGTTGTTGTTGGTGGTGTTGTAGTTGTTGTTGTTGGTGGTGGTGTTGTAGTTGTTGGTGGTGGTGTTGTAGTTGTTGTTGTTGGTGGTGGTGTTGTAGTTGTAGTTGTTGTTGGTGGTGGTGGTGTTGTTGTTGTAGTTGTAGTTGTTGTTGGTGGTGTTGTTGTTGTAGTTGTTGTTGTTGGTGGTGGTGGTGTTGTAGTTGTAGTTGTTGTTGGTGGTGTTGTTGTTGTAGTTGTTGTTGTTGGTGGTGGTGTTGTAGTTGTAGTTGTTGTTGTTGGTGGTGTTGCAGTTGTAGTTGTTGTTGGTGGTGGTTTGTAGTTGTTGTTGTTGGTGGTGGTGTTGTAGTTGTAGTTGTTGTTGGTGGTGGTGTTGTAGTTGTAGTTGTTGGTGTTGTAGTTGTTGTTGTTGGTGGTGGTGTTGTAGTTGTAGTTGTTGTTGGTGGTGTTGTTGTTGTAGTTGTTGCTGGTGGTGGTGGTGTTGCAGTTGTTGTTGTAGTTGTTGGTGGTGATGTAGTTGTAGTTGTTGGTGGTGGTGGTGTTGTTGTTGTAGTTGTTGGTGGTGGTGGTGTTGTAGTTGTAGTTGTTGTTGTTGGTGGTGTTGTAGTTGTAGTTGTTGGTGGTGCTGTTGTTGTTGTAGTTGTTGCTGGTGGTGGTGTTGTTGTTGTAGTTGTTGGTGGTGGTGGTGTTGTAGTTGTAGTTGTTGTTGGTGGTGTTGTTGTTGTAGTTGTTGTTGGAGGTAGTGTTGTAGTTGTTGTTGTTGGTGGTGGTGTTGTTGTTGTAGTTGTTGTTGGTGGTGGTGTTGTTGTTGTAGTTGTTGGTGGTGGTGGTGTTGTAGTTGTAGTTGTTGTTGGTGGTGGTGTTGTTGTTGTAGTTGTTGTTGTTGGTGGTGGTGTTGTTGTTGTAGTTGTTGGTCGTGGTGTTGTAGTTGTAGTTGTTGTTGGTGGTGGTGTTGTTGTTGTAGTTGTTGTTGGTGGTGTTGTTGTTGTAGTTGTAGTTGTTGTTGGTGGTGTTGTTGTTGTTGTTGTTGTTGTTGGTGGTGGTGTTGTTGTTGTAGTTGTTGGTGGTGGTGTTGTTGTTGTAGTTGTTGTTGTTGGTGGTGGTGTTGTTGTTGTATTTGTTGTTGGTGGTGGTGTTGTAGTTGCAGTTGTTGTTGGTGGTGGTGTTGTTGCAGTTGTTGTTGGTGGTGGTGTTGTTGTTGTATTTGTTGTTGGTGGTGGTGTTGTTGTTGTAGCTGTTGTTGGTGGTGGTGTTGTTGCAGTTGTTGGTGGTGGTGGTGTTGTAGTAGTTGTTGTTGGTGGTGGTGTTGTTGTAGTTGTTGTTGGTGGTGGTGTTGTTGTAGTTGTTGTTGTTGGTGGTGGTGTTGTAGTTGTTGTTGTTGGTGGTGGTGGTGTTGTTGTTGTTGTAGTTGTTGTTGGTGGTGGTGTTGTTGTAGTTGTTGTTGGTGGTAGTGTTGTAGTTGTAGTTGTTGGTGGTGGTGTTGTAGTTGTAGTTGTTGGTGGTGGTGGTGTTGTTGTAGTTGTAGTTATTGGTGGTGGTAGTGTTGTAGTTGTAGTTGTAGTTGTTGTTGGTGGTGTTGTTGTAGTTGTTGTTGGTGGTGGTGTTGTAGTTGTAGTTGTTGGTGGTGGTGGTGTTGTAGTTGTAGTTGTTGGTGGTGGTAGTGTTGTAGTTGTAGTTGGTGGTGGTGGTGGTGTTGTAGTTGTAGTTGTTGGTGGTAGTGGTGTTGTAGTTGTTGTTGGTGGTGGTGGTGGTGTTGTAGTTGTAGTTGTTGGTGGTGGTAGTGTTGTAGTTGTAGTTGTAGTTGTTGTTGGTGGTGTTGTTGTAGTTGTAGTTGTTGGTGGTGGTGGTGTTGTAGTTGTAGTTGTTGTTGGTGGTGTTGTTGTTGTAGTTGTTGGTGGTGTTGTAGTTGTAGTTGTTGGTGGTGGTGGTGTTGTTGTTGTAGTTGTTGGTGGTGGTGGTGTTGTAGTTGTAGTTGTTGTTGTTGGTGGTGTTGTAGTTGTAGTTGTTGGTGGTGCTGTTGTTGTTGTAGTTGTTGTTGGAGGTAGTGTTGTAGTTGTTGTTGTTGGTGGTGGTGGTGTTGTAGTTGTTGTTGGTGGTGTTGTTGTTGTAGTTGTTGTTGGAGGTAGTGTTGTAGTTGTTGTTGTTGGTGGTGGTGTTGTTGTTGTAGTTGTTGCTGGTGGTGGTGTTGTTGTTGTAGTTGTTGGTGGTGGTGGTGTTGTAGTTGTAGTTGTTGGTGGTGGTGGTGTTGTTGTTGTAGTTGTTGGTGGTGGTGGTGTTGTAGTTGTAGTTGTTGTTGGTGGTGGTGTTGTAGTTGTAGTTGTTGGTGGTGGTGTTGTTGTTGTAGTTGTTGCTGGTGGTGGTGGTGTTGTAGTTGTTGTTGTTGGTGGTGGTGGTGTTGTAGTTGTAGTTGTTGTTGGTGGTGTTGTTGTTGTAGTTGTTGCTGGTGGTGGTGGTGTTGTAGTTGTTGTTGTTGGTGGTGGTGGTGTTGTAGTTGTAGTTGTTGTTGGTGGTGGTGTTGTTGTTGTAGTTGTTGCTGGTGGTGGTGTTGTAGTTGTAGTTGTTGTTGTTGGTGGTGTTGTAGTTGTAGTTGTTGGTGGTGCTGTTGTTGTTGTAGTTGTTGCTGGTGGTGGTGTTGTTGTTGTAGTTGTTGGTGGTGGTGGTGTTGTAGTTGTAGTTGTTGTTGGTGGTGTTGTTGTTGTAGTTGTTGTTGGAGGTAGTGTTGTAGTTGTTGTTGTTGGTGGTGGTGTTGTTGTTGTAGTTGTTGCTGGTGGTGGTGTTGTTGTTGTAGTTGTTGGTGGTGGTGGTGGTGTAGTTGTAGTTGTTGGTGGTGGTGGTGTTGTTGTTGTAGTTGTTGGTGGTGGTGGTGTTGTAGTTGTAGTTGTTGTTGGTGGTGGTGTTGTAGTTGTAGTTGTTGGTGGTGGTGTTGTTGTTGTAGTTGTTGCTGATGGTGGTGGTGTTGTAGTTGTTGTTGTTGGTGGTGGTGGTGTTGTAGTTGTAGTTGTTGTTGGTGGTGTTGTTGTTGTAGTTGTTGCTGGTGGTGGTGGTGTTGTAGTTGTTGTTGTTGGTGGTGGTGGTGTTGTAGTTGTAGTTGTTGGTGGTGGTGGTGGTGTTGTTGTTGTAGTTGTTGCTGGTGGTGGTGTTACAGTTGTAGTTGTTGTTGGTGGTGGTGTTGTAGTTGTTGTTGTTGTTGGTGGTGGTGTTGTAGTTGTAGTTGTTGTTGGTGGTGGTGTTGTTGTTGTAGTTGTTGTTGGTGGTGGTGTTGTTGTTGTTGTTGTTGCTGGTGGTGGTGTTGCAGTTGTAGTTGTTGTTGGTGGTGGTGTTGTAGTTGTAGTTGTTGGTGGTGGTGGTGTTGTTGTTGTAGTTGGTGGTGGTGGTGTTGTAGTTGTAGTTGTTGTTGGTGGTGTTGTTGTTGTAGTTGTTGCTGGTGGTGGTGGTGTTGTAGTTGTTGTTGTTGGTGGTGGTGGTGTTGTAGTTGTAGTTGTTGTTGGTGGTGGTGTTGTTGTTGTAGTTGTTGCTGGTGGTGGTGTTGCAGTTGTAGTTGTTGTTGGTGGTGGTGTTGTAGTTGTTGTTGTTGGTGGTGGTGGTGTTGTAGTTGTAGTTGTTGTTGGTGGTGGTGTTGTTGTTGTAGTTGTTGTTGGTGGTGGTGTTGTTGTTGTAGTTGTTGCTGGTGGTGGTGTTGCAGTTGTAGTTGTTGTTGGTGGTGGTGTTGTAGTTGTTGTTGTTGTTGGTGGTGGTGTTGTTGTTGTAGTTGTTGTTGGTGGTGGTGTTGTTGTTGTAGTTGTGGTTGGTGGTGGTGTTGTAGTTGTTGTTGTTGGTGGTGGTGTTGTAGTTGTTGGTGGTGGTGTTGTAGTTGTAGTTGTTGTTGGTGGTGGTGTTGTTGTTGTAGTTGTTGCTGGTGGTGGTGTTGCAGTTGTAGTTGTTGTTTGTGGTGGTGTTGTAGTTGTTGTTGTTGGTGGTGGTGTTGTAGTTGTTGGTGGTGGTGTTGTAGTTGTTGTTGTTGGTGGTGGTGTTGTAGTTGTAGTTGTTGTTGGTGGTGGTGGTGTTGTTGTTGTAGTTGTAGTTGTTGTTGGTGGTGTTGTTGTTGTAGTTGTTGTTGTTGGTGGTGGTGGTGTTGTAGTTGTAGTTGTTGTTGGTGGTGGTGTTGTTGTTGTAGTTGTTGCTGGTGGTGGTGGTGTTGTTGTTGTAGTTGTAGTTGTTGTTGGTGGTGTTGTTGTTGTAGTTGTTGTTGTTGTTGGTGGTGTTGCAGTCGTAGTTGTTGGTGGTGGTTTGTAGTTGTTGTTGTTGGTGGTGGTGCTGTAGTTGTAGTTGTTGTTGGTGGTGGTGTTGTAGTTGTAGTTGTTGGTGTTGTAGTTGTTGTTGTTGGTGGTGGTGTTGTAGTTGTAGTTGTTGTTGGTGGTGTTGTTGTTGTAGTTGTTACTGGTGGTGGTGGTGTTGTAGTTGTTGTTGTAGTTGTTGGTGGTGTTGTAGTTGTAGTTGTTGGTGGTGGTGGTGTTGTTGTTGTAGTTGTTGGTGGTGGTGGTGTTGTAGTTGTAGTTATTGTTGTTGGTGGTGTTGTAGTTGTAGTTGTTGGTGGTGCTGTTGTTGTTGTAGTTGTTGCTGGTGGTGGTGTTGTTGTTGTAGTTGTTGGTGGTGGTGGTGTTGTAGTTGTAGTTGTTGTTGGTGGTGTTGTTGTTGTAGTTGTTGTTGGAGGTAGTGTTGTAGTTGTTGATGTTGGTGGTGGTGTTGTTGTTGTAGTTGTTGCTGGTGGTGGTGTTGTTGTTGTAGTTGTTGGTGGTGGTGGTGTTGTAGTTGTAGTTGTTGGTGGTGGTGGTGTTGTTGTTGTAGTTGTTGGTGGTGGTGGTGTTGTAGTTGTAGTTGTTGTTGGTGGTGGTGTTGTTGTTGTAGTTGTTGTTGTTGGTGGTGGTGTTGTTGTTGTAGTTGTTGGTCGTGGTGTTGTAGTTGTAGTTGTTGTTGGTGGTGGTGTTGTTGTTGTAGTTGTTGTTGGTGGTGTTGTTGTTGTAGTTGTAGTTGTTGTTGGTGGTGTTGTTGTTGTAGTTGTTGTTGTTGGTGGTGGTGTTGTTGTTGTAGTTGTTGGTGGTGGTGTTGTTGTTGTAGTTGTTGTTGTTGGTGGTGGTGTTGTTGTTGTAGTTGTTGTTGGTGGTGGTGTTGTAGTTGTAGTTGTTGTTGGTGGTGTTGTTGTTGTAGTTGTTGTTGGTGGTGGTGTTGTTGCAGTTGTTGGTGGTGGTGGTGTTGTAGTAGTTGTTGTTGGTGGTGGTGTTGTTGTAGTTGTTGTTGGTGGTGGTGTTGTTGTAGTTGTTGTTGGTGGTGGTGTTGTTGTTGTAGTTGTTGCTGGTGGTGGTGTTGCAGTTGTAGTTGTTGTTGGTGGTGGTGTTGTAGTTGTAGTTGTTGGTGGTGGTGTTGTTGTTGTAGTTGTTGTTGTTGGTGGTGGTGTTGTTGTTGTAGTTGTTGTTGGTGGTGGTGTTGTAGTTGTAGTTGTTGTTGGTGGTGTTGTTGTTGTAGTTGTTGTTTATGGTGGTGTTGTTGCAGTTGTTGGTGGTGGTGGTGTTGTAGTAGTTGTTGTTGGTGGTGGTGTTGTTGTAGTTGTTGTTGGTGGTGGTGTTGTTGTTGTAGTTGTTGTTGGTGGTGGTGTTGTTGTTGTAGTTGTTGCTGGTGGTGGTGTTGCAGTTGTAGTTGTTGTTGGTGGTGGTGTTGTAGTTGTTGTTGTTGTTGGTGGTGGTGTTGTTGTTGTTGTAGTTGTTGTTGGTGGTGGTGTTGTTGTTGTAGTTGTGGTTGTTGGTGGTGTTGTAGTTGTAGTTGTTGTTGGTGGTGGTGTTGTTGTTGTAGTTGTTGCTGGTGGTGGTGTTGTAGTTGTTGTTGTTGGTGGTGGTGTTGTAGTGGTAGTTGTTGTTGGTGGTGGTGTTGTAGTTGTTGGTGGTGGTGTTGTAGTTGTTGTTGTTGGTGGTGGTGTTGTAGTTGTAGTTGTTGTTGGTGGTGGTGGTGTTGTTGTTGTAGTTGTAGTTGTTGTTGGTGGTGTTGTTGTTGTAGTTGTTGTTGTTGGTGGTGGTGGTGTTGTAGTTGTAGTTGTTGTTGGTGGTGTTGTTGTTGTAGTTGTTGTTGTTGGTGGTGGTGGTGTTGTAGTTGTTGTTGTTGTTGGTGGTGGTGTTGTAGTTGTTGTTGGTGGTGGTGTTGTTGTTGTAGTTGTTGTTGGTGGTGGTGTTGTTGTTGTTGTTGTTGCTGGTGGTGGTGTTGCAGTTGTAGTTGTTGTTGGTGGTGGTGTTGTAGTTGTAGTTGTTGGTGGTGGTGGTGTTGTTGTTGTAGTTGTTGGTGGTGGTGGTGTTGTAGTTGTAGTTGTTGTTGGTGGTGTTGTTGTTGTAGTTGTTGCTGGTGGTGGTGGTGTTGTAGTTGTTGTTGTTGGTGCTGGTGGTGTTGTAGTTGTAGTTGTTGTTGGTGGTGGTGTTGTTGTTGTAGTTGTTGCTGGTGGTGGTGTTGCAGTTGTAGTTGTTGTTGGTGGTGGTGTTGTAGTTGTTGTTGTTGTTGGTGGTGGTGTTGTAGTTGTAGTTGTTGTTGGTGGTGGTGTTGTTGTTGTAGTTGTTGTTGGTGGTGGTGTTGTTGTTGTAGTTGTTGCTGGTGGTGGTGTTGCAGTTGTAGTTGTTGTTGGTGGTGGTGTTGTAGTTGTTGTTGTTGTTGGTGGTGGTGTTGTTGTTGTAGTTGTTGTTGGTGGTGGTGTTGTTGTTGTAGTTGTTGGTGGTGGTGGTGTTGCAGTTGTAGTTGTTGTTGGTGGTGTTGTAGTTGTTGTTGTTGGTGGTGGTGTTGTAGTTGTTGGTGGTGGTGTTGTAGTTGTTGTTGTTGGTGGTGGTGTTGTAGTTGTAGTTGTTGTTGGTGGTGGTGGTGTTGTTGTTGTAGTTGTAGTTGTTGTTGGTGGTGTTGTTGTTGTAGTTGTTGTTGTTGGTGGTGGTGGTGTTGTAGTTGTAGTTGTTGTTGGTGGTGGTGTTGCAGTTGTAGTTGTTGTTGTTGGTGGTGTTGTAGTTGTAGTTGTTGTTGGTGGTGGTGTTGTTGTTGTAGTTGTTGCTGGTGGTGGTGGTGTTGTTGTTGTAGTTGTAGTTGTTGTTGGTGGTGTTGTTGTTGTAGTTGTTGTTGTTGGTGGTGGTGTTGTAGTTGTAGTTGTTGTTGTTGGTGGTGTTGCAGTTGTAGTTGTTGTTGGTGGTGGTTTGTAGTTGTTGTTGTTGGTGGTGGTGTTGTAGTTGTAGTTGTTGTTGGTGGTGGTGTTGTAGTTGTAGTTGTTGGTGTTGTAGTTGTTGGTGGTGGTGTTGTAGTTGTAGTTGTTGTTGGTGGTGTTGTTGTTGTAGTTGTTGCTGGTGGTGGTGGTGTTGCAGTTGTTGTTGTAGTTGTTGGTGGTGATGTAGTTGTAGTTGTTGGTGGTGGTGGTGTTGTTGTTGTAGTTGTTGGTGGTGGTGGTGTTGTAGTTGTAGTTGTTGTTGTTGGTGGTGTTGTAGTTGTAGTTGTTGGTGGTGCTGTTGTTGTTGTAGTTGTTGCTGGTGGTGGTGTTGTTGTTGTAGTTGTTGGTGGTGGTGGTGTTGTAGTTGTAGTTGTTGTTGGTGGTGTTGTTGTTGTAGTTGTTGTTGGAGGTAGTGTTGTAGTTGTTGTTGTTGGTGGTGGTGTTGTTGTTGTAGTTGTTGTTGGTGGTGGTGTTGTTGTTGTAGTTGTTGGTGGTGGTGGTGTTGTAGTTGTAGTTGTTGTTGGTGGTGGTGTTGTTGTTGTAGTTGTTGTTGTTGGTGGTGGTGTTGTTGTTGTAGTTGTTGGTCGTGGTGTTGTAGTTGTAGTTGTTGTTGGTGGTGGTGTTGTTGTTGTAGTTGTTGTTGGTGGTGTTGTTGTTGTAGTTGTAGTTGTTGTTGGTGGTGTTGTTGTTGTTGTTGTTGTTGTTGGTGGTGGTGTTGTTGTTGTAGTTGTTGGTGGTGGTGTTGTTGTTGTAGTTGTTGTTGTTGGTGGTGGTGTTGTTGTTGTATTTGTTGTTGGTGGTGGTGTTGTAGTTGCAGTTGTTGTTGGTGGTGGTGTTGTTGCAGTTGTTGTTGGTGGTGGTGTTGTTGTTGTATTTGTTGTTGGTGGTGGTGTTGTTGTTGTAGCTGTTGTTGGTGGTGGTGTTGTTGCAGTTGTTGGTGGTGGTGGTGTTGTAGTAGTTGTTGTTGGTGGTGGTGTTGTTGTAGTTGTTGTTGGTGGTGGTGTTGTTGTAGTTGTTGTTGTTGGTGGTGGTGTTGTAGTTGTTGTTGTTGGTGGTGGTGGTGTTGTTGTTGTTGTAGTTGTTGTTGGTGGTGGTGTTGTTGTAGTTGTTGTTGGTGGTAGTGTTGTAGTTGTAGTTGTTGGTGGTGGTGTTGTAGTTGTAGTTGTTGGTGGTGGTGGTGTTGTTGTAGTTGTAGTTATTGGTGGTGGTAGTGTTGTAGTTGTAGTTGTAGTTGTTGTTGGTGGTGTTGTTGTAGTTGTTGTTGGTGGTGGTGTTGTAGTTGTAGTTGTTGGTGGTGGTGGTGTTGTAGTTGTAGTTGTTGGTGGTGGTAGTGTTGTAGTTGTAGTTGGTGGTGGTGGTGGTGTTGTAGTTGTAGTTGTTGGTGGTAGTGGTGTTGTAGTTGTTGTTGGTGGTGGTGGTGGTGTTGTAGTTGTAGTTGTTGGTGGTGGTAGTGTTGTAGTTGTAGTTGTAGTTGTTGTTGGTGGTGTTGTTGTAGTTGTAGTTGTTGGTGGTGGTGGTGTTGTAGTTGTAGTTGTTGTTGGTGGTGTTGTTGTTGTAGTTGTTGGTGGTGTTGTAGTTGTAGTTGTTGGTGGTGGTGGTGTTGTTGTTGTAGTTGTTGGTGGTGGTGGTGTTGTAGTTGTAGTTGTTGTTGTTGGTGGTGTTGTAGTTGTAGTTGTTGGTGGTGCTGTTGTTGTTGTAGTTGTTGTTGGAGGTAGTGTTGTAGTTGTTGTTGTTGGTGGTGGTGTTGTTGTTGTAGTTGTTGCTGGTGGTGGTGTTGTTGTTGTAGTTGTTGGTGGTGGTGGTGTTGTAGTTGTAGTTGTTGGTGGTGGTGGTGTTGTTGTTGTAGTTGTTGGTGGTGGCGGTGTTGTAGTTGTAGTTGTTGTTGGTGGTGGTGTTGTAGTTGTAGTTGTTGGTGGTGGTGTTGTTGTTGTAGTTGTTGCTGGTGGTGGTGGTGTTGTAGTTGTTGTTGTTGGTGGTGGTGGTGTTGTAGTTGTAGTTGTTGTTGGTGGTGTTGTTGTTGTAGTTGTTGCTGGTGGTGGTGGTGTTGTAGTTGTTGTTGTTGGTGGTGGTGGTGTTGTAGTTGTAGTTGTTGTTGGTGGTGGTGTTGTTGTTGTAGTTGTTGCTGGTGGTGGTGTTGTTGTTGTAGTTGTTGGTGGTGGTGGTGTTGTAGTTGTAGTTGTTGTTGGTGGTGTTGTTGTTGTAGTTGTTGTTGGAGGTAGTGTTGTAGTTGTTGTTGTTGGTGGTGGTGTTGTTGTTGTAGTTGTTGCTGGTGGTGGTGTTGTTGTTGTAGTTGTTGGTGGTGGTGGTGGTGTAGTTGTAGTTGTTGGTGGTGGTGGTGTTGTTGTTGTAGTTGTTGGTGGTGGTGGTGTTGTAGTTGTAGTTGTTGTTGGTGGTGGTGTTGTAGTTGTAGTTGTTGGTGGTGGTGTTGTTGTTGTAGTTGTTGCTGATGGTGGTGGTGTTGTAGTTGTTGTTGTTGGTGGTGGTGGTGTTGTAGTTGTAGTTGTTGTTGGTGGTGTTGTTGTTGTAGTTGTTGCTGGTGGTGGTGGTGTTGTAGTTGTTGTTGTTGGTGGTGGTGGTGTTGTAGTTGTAGTTGTTGGTGGTGGTGGTGGTGTTGTTGTTGTAGTTGTTGCTGGTGGTGGTGTTACAGTTGTAGTTGTTGTTGGTGGTGGTGTTGTAGTTGTTGTTGTTGTTGGTGGTGGTGTTGTAGTTGTAGTTGTTGTTGGTGGTGGTGTTGTTGTTGTAGTTGTTGTTGGTGGTGGTGTTGTTGTTGTTGTTGTTGCTGGTGGTGGTGTTGCAGTTGTAGTTGTTGTTGGTGGTGGTGTTGTAGTTGTAGTTGTTGGTGGTGGTGGTGTTGTTGTTGTAGTTGGTGGTGGTGGTGTTGTAGTTGTAGTTGTTGTTGGTGGTGTTGTTGTTGTAGTTGTTGCTGGTGGTGGTGGTGTTGTAGTTGTTGTTGTTGGTGGTGGTGGTGTTGTAGTTGTAGTTGTTGTTGGTGGTGGTGTTGTTGTTGTAGTTGTTGCTGGTGGTGGTGTTGCAGTTGTAGTTGTTGTTGGTGGTGGTGTTGTAGTTGTTGTTGTTGGTGGTGGTGGTGTTGTAGTTGTAGTTGTTGTTGGTGGTGGTGTTGTTGTTGTAGTTGTTGTTGGTGGTGGTGTTGTTGTTGTAGTTGTTGCTGGTGGTGGTGTTGCAGTTGTAGTTGTTGTTGGTGGTGGTGTTGTAGTTGTTGTTGTTGTTGGTGGTGGTGTTGTTGTTGTAGTTGTTGTTGGTGGTGGTGTTGTTGTTGTAGTTGTGGTTGGTGGTGGTGTTGTAGTTGTTGTTGTTGGTGGTGGTGTTGTAGTTGTTGGTGGTGGTGTTGTAGTTGTAGTTGTTGTTGGTGTTGTTGTTGTAGTTGTTGCTGGTGGTGGTGTTGCAGTTGTAGTTGTTGTTTGTGGTGGTGTTGTAGTTGTTGTTGTTGGTGGTGGTGTTGTAGTTGTTGGTGGTGGTGTTGTAGTTGTTGTTGTTGGTGGTGGTGTTGTAGTTGTAGTTGTTGTTGGTGGTGGTGGTGTTGTTGTTGTAGTTGTAGTTGTTGTTGGTGGTGTTGTTGTTGTAGTTGTTGTTGTTGGTGGTGGTGGTGTTGTAGTTGTAGTTGTTGTTGGTGGTGGTGTTGTTGTTGTAGTTGTTGCTGGTGGTGGTGGTGTTGTTGTTGTAGTTGTAGTTGTTGTTGGTGGTGTTGTTGTTGTAGTTGTTGTTGTTGTTGGTGGTGTTGCAGTCGTAGTTGTTGGTGGTGGTTTGTAGTTGTTGTTGTTGGTGGTGGTGCTGTAGTTGTAGTTGTTGTTGGTGGTGGTGTTGTAGTTGTAGTTGTTGGTGTTGTAGTTGTTGTTGTTGGTGGTGGTGTTGTAGTTGTAGTTGTTGTTGGTGGTGTTGTTGTTGTAGTTGTTACTGGTGGTGGTGGTGTTGTAGTTGTTGTTGTAGTTGTTGGTGGTGTTGTAGTTGTAGTTGTTGGTGGTGGTGGTGTTGTTGTTGTAGTTGTTGGTGGTGGTGGTGTTGTAGTTGTAGTTATTGTTGTTGGTGGTGTTGTAGTTGTAGTTGTTGGTGGTGCTGTTGTTGTTGTAGTTGTTGCTGGTGGTGGTGTTGTTGTTGTAGTTGTTGGTGGTGGTGGTGTTGTAGTTGTAGTTGTTGTTGGTGGTGTTGTTGTTGTAGTTGTTGTTGGAGGTAGTGTTGTAGTTGTTGATGTTGGTGGTGGTGTTGTTGTTGTAGTTGTTGCTGGTGGTGGTGTTGTTGTTGTAGTTGTTGGTGGTGGTGGTGTTGTAGTTGTAGTTGTTGGTGGTGGTGGTGTTGTTGTTGTAGTTGTTGGTGGTGGTGGTGTTGTAGTTGTAGTTGTTGTTGGTGGTGGTGTTGTTGTTGTAGTTGTTGTTGTTGGTGGTGGTGTTGTTGTTGTAGTTGTTGGTCGTGGTGTTGTAGTTGTAGTTGTTGTTGGTGGTGGTGTTGTTGTTGTAGTTGTTGTTGGTGGTGTTGTTGTTGTAGTTGTAGTTGTTGTTGGTGGTGTTGTTGTTGTAGTTGTTCTTGTTGGTGGTGGTGTTGTTGTTGTAGTTGTTGGTGGTGGTGTTGTTGTTGTAGTTGTTGTTGTTGGTGGTGGTGTTGTTGTTGTAGTTGTTGTTGGTGGTGGTGTTGTAGTTGTAGTTGTTGTTGGTGGTGTTGTTGTTGTAGTTGTTGTTGGTGGTGGTGTTGTTGCAGTTGTTGGTGGTGGTGGTGTTGTAGTAGTTGTTGTTGGTGGTGGTGTTGTTGTAGTTGTTGTTGGTGGTGGTGTTGTTGTAGTTGTTGTTGGTGGTGGTGTTGTTGTTGTAGTTGTTGCTGGTGGTGGTGTTGCAGTTGTAGTTGTTGTTGGTGGTGGTGTTGTAGTTGTAGTTGTTGGTGGTGGTGTTGTTGTTGTAGTTGTTGTTGTTGGTGGTGGTGTTGTTGTTGTAGTTGTTGTTGGTGGTGGTGTTGTAGTTGTAGTTGTTGTTGGTGGTGTTGTTGTTGTAGTTGTTGTTTATGGTGGTGTTGTTGCAGTTGTTGGTGGTGGTGGTGTTGTAGTAGTTGTTGTTGGTGGTGGTGTTGTTGTAGTTGTTGTTGGTGGTGGTGTTGTTGTTGTAGTTGTTGTTGGTGGTGGTGTTGTTGTTGTAGTTGTTGCTGGTGGTGGTGTTGCAGTTGTAGTTGTTGTTGGTGGTGGTGTTGTAGTTGTTGTTGTTGTTGGTGGTGGTGTCGTTGTTGTTGTAGTTGTTGTTGGTGGTGGTGTTGTTGTTGTAGTTGTGGTTGTTGGTGGTGTTGTAGTTGTAGTTGTTGTTGGTGGTGGTGTTGTAGTTGTAGTTGTTGTTGGTGGTGGTGTTGTAGTTGTTGTTGTTGGTGGTGGTGTTGTAGTGGTAGTTGTTGTTGGTGGTGGTGTTGTAGTTGTTGGTGGTGGTGTTGTAGTTGTTGTTGTTGGTGGTGGTGTTGTAGTTGTAGTTGTTGTTGGTGGTGGTGGTGTTGTTGTTGTAGTTGTAGTTGTTGTTGGTGGTGTTGTTGTTGTAGTTGTTGTTGTTGGTGGTGGTGGTGTTGTAGTTGTAGTTGTTGTTGGTGGTGGTGTTGCAGTTGTAGTTGTTGTTGTTGGTGGTGTTGTAGTTGTAGTTGTTGTTGGTGGTGGTGTTGTTGTTGTAGTTGTTGCTGGTGGTGGTGGTGTTGTTGTTGTAGTTGTAGTTGTTGTTGGTGGTGTTGTTGTTGTAGTTGTAGTTGTTGTTGGTGGTGTTGTTGTTGTAGTTGTTGTTGTTGGTGGTGGTGTTGTAGTTGTAGTTGTTGTTGTTGGTGGTGTTGCAGTCGTAGTTGTTGTTGGTGGTGGTTTGTAGTTGTTGTTGTTGGTGGTGGTGTTGTAGTTGTAGTTGTTGTTGGTGGTGGTGTTGTAGTTGTAGTTGTTGGTGTTGTAGTTGTTGGTGGTGGTGTTGTAGTTGTAGTTGTTGTTGGTGGTGTTGTTGTTGTAGTTGTTGCTGGTGGTGGTGGTGTTGTAGTTGTTGTTGTAGTTGTTGGTGGTGTTGTAGTTGTAGTTGTTGGTGGTGGTGGTGTTGTTGTTGTAGTTGTTGGTGGTGGTGGTGTTGTAGTTGTAGTTGTTGTTGTTGGTGGTGTTGGATTTGTAGTTGTTGGTGGTGCTGTTGTTGTTGTAGTTGTTGCTGGTGGTGGTGTTGTTGTTGTAGTTGTTGTTGGTGGTGTTGTTGTTGTAGTTGTTGTTGGAGGTAGTGTTGTAGTTGTTGATGTTGGTGGTGGTGTTGTTGTTGTAGTTGTTGTTGTTGGTGGTGGTGTTGTTGTTGTAGTTGTTGGTCGTGGTGTTGTAGTTGTAGTTGTTGTTGGTGGTGGTGTTGTTGTAGTTGTAGTTGTTGTTGGTGGTGTTGTTGTTGTAGTTGTTGTTGTTGGTGGTGGTGTTGTTGTTGTAGTTGGTGGTGTTGTTGTTGTAGTTGTTGTTGTTGGTGGTGGTGTTGTTGTTGTAGTTGTTGTTGGTGGTGGTGTTGTAGTTGTAGTTGTTGTTGGTGGTGTTGTTGTTGTAGTTGTTGTTGGTGGTGGTGTTGTTGCAGTTGTTGGTGGTGGTGGTGTTGTAGTAGTTGTTGTTGGTGGTGGTGTTGTTGTAGTTGTTGTTGGTGGTGGTGTTGTTGTAGTTGTTGTTGTTGGTGGTGGTGTTGTAGTTGTTGTTGTTGTTGGTGGTGGTGTTGTTGTTGTTTAGTTGTTGGTGGTGGTGGTGTTGTTGTAGTTGTTGTTGTTGTTGGTGGTGGTGGTGTTGTAGTTGTAGCTGTTGTTGGTGGTGGTGTTGTAGTTGTTGTTGGTGGTGGTGGTGTTGTAGTTGTAGTTGTTGTTGGTGGTGGTGGTGTTGTAGTTGTAGTTGTTGTTGGTGGTGGTGTTGTTGTTGTAGTTGTTGTTGGTGGTGGTGTTGTAGTTGTAGTTGTTGTTGGTGGTGGTGTTGTAGTTGTTGTAGTTGTAGTTGTTGCTAGTGCTGGAGTTGTTGTTGTAGTTGTTGTTGGTGGTGGTGTTGTTGTTGGTGGTGGAGTTGTTGTAGTTGTTGGTGTTGGTGGTGTTGTAGTTGTAGTTGTTGTTGGTGGTGGTGGTGTTGTAGTTGTTGTTGTTGGTGGTGTTGTAGTTGTAGTTGTTGGTGGTGTTGTAGTTGTAGTTGGTGGTGGTGTTGTTGTTGTAGTTGTTGTTGGCGGTGGTGTTGTAGTTGTTGTTGTTGTAGTTGTAGTTGTTGTTGGTGGTGTTGTAGTTGTTGTTGTTGTAGTTGTAGTTGTTGGTGGTGGTGGTGTTGTAGTTGTTGTTGTTGTAGTTGTAGTTGTTATTGGCGGTGGTGTTGTAGTTGTTGTTGTTGTAGTTGTAGTTGTTGTTGGTGGTGGTGTTGTAGTTGTTGTTGTTGTAGTTGTAGTTGTTATTGGCGGTGGTGTTGTAGTTGTAGTTGTTGTTGTTGTAGTTGTAGTTGTAGTTGTTGTTGGTGGTGGTGTTGTTGTTGGTGGTGGTGTTGTTGTTGTAGTTGTTGGTGGTGGTGGTGTTGTAGTTGTTGTTGTTGTAGTTGTAGTTGTTGTTGGTGGTGCTGTTGTTGTTGTAGTTGTTGTTGGGGGTGGTGTTGTAGTTGTAGTTGTTGTTGGTGGTGGTGGTGTTGTTGTAGTTGTTGTTGGTGGTGGTGTTGTTGTTGTAGTTGTTGTTGGTGGTGGTGTTGTTGTTGTAGTTGTTGTTGTTGGAGGTGTTGCTGTTGAAGTTGTTGTTGGTGGTGGTGTTGTAGTTGTTGTTGGTGGTGGTGGTGGTGTTGTAGTTGTTGTTGTTGGTGGTGGTGTTGTAGTTGTAGTTGTTGTTGGTGGTGGTGTTGTAGTTGTTGTAATTGTTGGTGGTGGTGGTGTTGTTGTAGTTGTTGTTGGTGGTGGTGTTGTTGTTGTAGTTGTTGTTGGTGGTGGTGTTGTTGTTGTAGTTGTTGTTGTTGGAGGTGTTGCTGTTGAAGTTGTTGTTGGTGGTGGTGTTGTAGTTGTTGTTGTTGGTGGTGCTGGTGGTGTTGTTGTAGTTGTTGTTGGTGGTGGTGTTGTTGTTGTTGTTGGTGGTGGTGGTGGTGGTGTTGTTGTAGTTGTTGTTGGTGGTGGTGTTGTAGTTGTTGTTGTTGGTGGTGTTGGTGGTGTTGTTGTAGTTGTTGTTGGTGGTGGTGTTGTAGTTGTTGTTGTTGGTGGTGGTGTTGTAGTTGTTGAAATTGTTGGTGGTGGTGGTGTTGTTGTAGTTGTTGTTGGTGGTGGTGGTGGTGTTGTTGAAGTTGTTGTTGGTGGTGGTGTTGTAGTTGTTGTTGTTGGTGGTGGTGGTGGTGTTGTTGTAGTTGTTGTTGGTGGTGGTGTTGTAGTTGTTGTTGTTGGTGGTGGTGTTGTAGCTGTTGTAATTGTTGGTGGTGATGGTGTTGTTGTAGTTGTTGTTGGTGGTGGTGTTGTTGTTGTAGTTGTTGTTGGTGGTGGTGTTGTTGTTGTAGTTGTTGTTGTTGGAGGTGTTGCTGTTGAAGTTGTTGTTGGTGGTGGTGTTGTAGTTGTTGTTGTTGGTGGTGGTGGTGGTGTTGTTGTAGTTGTTGTTGGTGGTGGTGGTGTTGTAGTTGTAGTTGTTATTGTTGGTGGTGTTGTAGTTGTAGTTGTTGTTGTTGGTGGTGGTGTTGTAGTTGTTGTAGTTGTTGTTGGTGGTGGTGTTGTAGTTGTTGTTGGTGGTGGTGGTGTTGTAGTTGTTGTTGTTGGTGGTGGTGTTGTAGTTGTTGTTGTTGGTGGTGGTGTTGTAGTTGTAGTTGTTGTTGGTGGTGGTGTTGTAGTTGTTGTTGTTGGTGGTGGTGTTGTATTTGTTGTAGTTGTTGTTGGTGGTGGTGGTGTTGTAGTTGTAGTTGTTGTTGTTGGTGGTGTTGTAGTTGTAGTTGTTGGTGGTGGTGGTGTTGTTGTTGTTGGTGGTGGTGGTGTTGTAGTTGTAGTAGTTGTTGGTGGTGGTGTTGTAGTTGTAGTTGTTGGTGGTGTTGTAGTTGTAGTTGTTGTTGTTGGTGGTGGTGTTGTAGTTGTAGTTGTTGTTGTTGGTGGTGGTGTTGTAGTTGTAGTTGTTGTTGGTGGTGGTGTTGTAGTTGTAGTTGTTGTTGTTGGTGGTGTTGTAGTTGTAGTTATTGTTGGTGGTGGTGTTGTAGTTGTATTTGTTGTTGTTGGTGGTGTTGTAGTTGTAGTTGTTGTTGTTGGTGGTGTTGTAGTTGTGGTTGTTGTTGGTGGTGGTGTTGTTGTTGTAGTTGGTGGTGGTGTTGTAGTTGTTGTTGTTGGTGGTGGTGTTGTTGTTGTTGTTGTTGGTGGTGGTGTTGTAGTTGTAGTTGGTTGTGGTGTTGTAGTCGTAGTTGTTGGTGGTGGTGGTGGTGTTGTAGTTGTAGTTGTTGGTGGTGGTGGTGTTGTAGTTGTAGTTGTTGTTGGTGGTGTTGTAGTTGTTGTTGGTGGTGGTGTTGTTGTTGTAGTTGTTGTTGGTGGTGGTGTTGTTGTTGTAGTTGTTGTTGTTGGAGGTGTTGCTGTTGAAGTTGTTGTTGGTGGTGGTGTTGTAGTTGTTGTTGTTGGTGGTGGTGGTGGTGTTGTTGTAGTTGTTGTTGGTGGTGGTGGTGTTGTAGTTGTAGTTGTTGTTGTTGGTGGTGTTGTAGTTGTAGTTGTTGTTGTTGGTGGTGGTGTTGTAGTTGTTGTAGTTGTTGTTGGTGGTGGTGTTGTAGTTGTTGTTGTTGGTGGTGGTGTTGTAGTTGTTGTTGTTGGTGGTGGTGTTGTAGTTGTTGTTGTTGGTGGTGGTGTTGTAGTTGTAGTTGTTGTTGGTGGTGGTGTTGTAGTTGTTGTTGTTGGTGGTGGTGTTGTATTTGTTGTAGTTGTTGTTGGTGGTGGTGGTGTTGTAGTTGTAGTTGTTGTTGTTGGTGGTGTTGTAGTTGTAGTTGTTGGTGGTGGTGGTGTTGTTGTTGTTGGTGGTGGTGGTGTTGTAGTTGTAGTAGTTGTTGGTGGTGGTGTTGTAGTTGTAGTTGTTGGTGGTGTTGTAGTTGTAGTTGTTGTTGTTGGTGGTGGTGTTGTAGTTGTAGTTGTTGTTGTTGGTGGTGGTGTTGTAGTTGTAGTTGTTGTTGGTGGTGGTGTTGTAGTTGTAGTTGTTGTTGTTGGTGGTGTTGTAGTTGTAGTTATTGTTGGTGGTGGTGTTGTAGTTGTAGTTGTTGTTGTTGGTGGTGTTGTAGTTGTAGTTGTTGTTGTTGGTGGTGTTGTAGTTGTGGTTGTTGTTGGTGGTGGTGTTGTTGTTGTAGTTGGTGGTGGTGTTGTAGTTGTTGTTGTTGGTGGTGGTGTTGTTGTTGTTGTTGTTGGTGGTGGTGTTGTAGTTGTAGTTGGTTGTGGTGTTGTAGTCGTAGTTGTTGGTGGTGGTGGTGGTGTTGTAGTTGTAGTTGTTGGTGGTGGTGGTGTTGTAGTTGTAGTTGTTGTTGGTGGTGTTGTAGTTGTTGTTGGTGGTGGTGTTGTAGTTGTTGTTGTTGTTGGTGGTGTTGTTGTTGTTGTTGTTGCTGGTGGTGGTGTTGTAGTTGTAGTTGGTGGTGGTGTTGTATTTGTAGTTGTTGGTGGTGGTGGTGGTGTTGTAGTTGTAGTTGTTGGTGGTGGTGGTGTTGTAGTTGTAGTTGTTGGTGGTGGTGGTGGTGTTGTTGTAGTTGTTGTTGGTGGTGGTGGTGTTGTTGTAGTCGTTGTTGGTGGTGGTGGTGTTGTTGTAGTTGTTGGTGGTGGTGGTGTTGTAGTTGTAGTTGTTGGTGGTGGTGGTGTTGTTCTTGTAGTTGTATGTGGTGGTGGTGTTGTAGTTGTAGTTGTTGTTGGTGGTGGTGTTGTAGTTGTTGGTGGCGGTGGTGTTGTAGTTGTAGTTGTTGGTGGTGGCGGTGTTATTGTTGTTGTAGTTGTTGTTGGTGGTGGTGTTGTTGTTGTAGTTGTTGTTGGTGGTGGTGTTGTAGTTGTAGTTGTTGTTGGTGGTGGTGTTGTAGTTGTAGTTGTTGTTGGTGGTGGTGTTGTAGTTGTTGTTGTTTTTGGTGGTGTTGTTGTTGTAGTTGTTGTTGGTGGCGGTGTTGTAGTTGTAGTTGTTGTTGGTGGTGTTGTTGTTGTTGTAGTTGTTGTTGGTGGTGGTGTTGTAGTTGTAGTTGTTGTTGGTGGTGGTGTTGTAGTTGTAGTTGTTGTTGGTGGTGGTGTTGTAGTTGTTGTTGTTGTTGGTGGTGTTGTTGTTGTAGTTGTTGTTGGTGGCGGTGTTGTAGTTGTAGTTGTTGTTGGTGGTGTTGTTGTTGTTGTAGTTGTTGTTGGTGGTGGTGTTGTAATTGTAGTTGGTGGTGGCGGTGTTGTTGTTGTTGTAGTTGTTGTTGGTTGTGGTGTTGTTGTTGTAGTTGTTGTTGGTGGCGGTGTTGTAGTTGTAGTTGGTGGTGGCGGTGTTGTTGTTGTTGTAGTCGTTGTTGGTGGTGGTGTTGTTGTTGTAGTTGTTGTTGTTGTTGGTGGTGGTGTTGTAGTTGTAGTTGTTGTTGGTGGTGGTGTTGTAGTTGTAATTGTTGTTGGAGGTGTTGTTGTTGTAGTTGTTGTTGATGGTGGTGTTGTAGTTGTTGTTGGGGGTGGTGTTGTAGTTGTAGTTGTTGGTGGCGGTGGTGTTGTTGTTGTTGTTGGTGGTGGTGTTGTAGTTGTAGTTGTTGTTGGTGGTGGTGTTGTAGTTGTTGTTGGTGGTGGTGTTGTAGTTGTAGTTGTTGTTGGTGGTGGTGTTGTAGTTGTTGTTGTTGTTGGTGGTGTTGTTGTTGTAGTTGTTGTTGGTGGCGGTGTTGTAGTTGTAGTTGTTGTTGGTGGTGTTGTTGTAGTTGTAGTTGTTGTTGGTGTTGTAGTTGTAGTTGTTGTTGGTGGTGGTGTTGTAGTTGTTGTTGGTGGTGGTGTTGTTGTAGTTGTTGTTGGTGGCGGTGTTGTAGTTGTAGTTGTTGTTGGTGGTGTTGTTGTTGTTGTTGTTGTAGTTGTTGTTGGTGTTGTAGTTGTAGTTGTTGTTGGTGGTGGTGTTGTTGTTGTAGTTGTTGTTGGTGGTGGTGTTGTAGTTGTACTTGTTGGTGGCGGTGGTGTTGTAGTTGTAGTTGTTGTTGTTGGTGGTGGTGTTGTAGTTGTAGTTGTTGTTGGTGGTGGTGTTGTAGTTGTTGTTGTTGTTGGTGGTTTTGTTGTTGTTGTAGTTGTAGTTGTTGTTGGTGTTGTAGTTGTAGTTGTTGTTGGTGGTGGTGTTGTAGTTGTTGTTGGTGGTGGTGTTGTTGTAGTTGTTGTTGGTGGCGGTGTTGTAGTTGTTGTTGTTGTTGGTGGTTTTGTTGTTGTTGTAGTTGTTGTTGGTGGCGGTGTTGTAGTTGTAGTTGTTGTTGGTGGTGTTGTTGTTGTTGTAGTTGTAGTTGTTGTTGGTGTTGTAGTTGTAGTTGTTGTTGGTGGTGGTGTTGTAGTTGTTGTTGTTGTTGGTGGTTTTGTTGTTGTTGTAGTTGTTGTTGGTGGTGGTGTTGTAGTTGTAGTTGTTGTTGGTGGTGGTGTTGTAGTTGTAGTTGTTGTTGGTGGTGGTGTTGTAGTTGTTGTTGTTGTTGGTGGTTTTGTTGTTGTTGTAGTTGTTGTTGGTGGCGGTGTTGTAGTTGTAGTTGTTGTTGGTGGTGTTGTTGTTGTTGTAGTTGTAGTTGTTGTTGGTGTTGTAGTTGTAGTTGTTGTTGGTGGTGGTGTTGTAGTTGTTGTTGGTGGTGGTGGTGGTGTTGTTGTTGTAGTTGTTGTTGGTGGCGGTGTTGTAGTTGTAGTTGTTGTTGGTGGTGTTGTTGTTGTTGTAGTTGTAGTTGTTGGTGTTGAAGTTGTTGTTGGTGGTGGTGTTGTAGTTGTTGTTGGTGGTGGTGGTGGTGTTGTTGTTGTAGTTGTTGTTGGTGGCGGTGTTGTAGTTGTAGTTGTTGTTGGTGGTGTTGTTGTTGTCGTAGTTGTAGTTGTTGTTGGTGTTGTAGTTGTAGTTGTTGTTGGTGGTGGTGTTGTAGTTGTTGTTGGTGGTGGTGTTGTTGTAGTTGTTGTTGGTGGCGGTGTTGTAGTTGTAGTTGTTGTTGGTGGTGTTGTTGTTGTTGTAGTTGTAGTTGTTGGTGTTGTAGTTGTTGTTGGTGGTGGTGGTGTTGTTGTAGTTGTTGTTGGTGGCGGTGTTGTAGTTGTAGTTGTTGTGGGTGGTGTTGTTGTTGTTGTAGTTGTTGTTGGTGTTGTAGTTGTAGTTGTTGCTGGTGGCGGTGTTGTAGTTGTTGCTGGTGGTGTTGTTGTTGTAGTTGTTGTTGGTGGTGGTGTTGTAGTTGTTGTTGGTGGTGGTGTTGTAGTTGTAGTTGGTGGTGGTGGTGGTGTTGTTGTTGTAGTTGTAGTTGTTGTTGTTGGTGGTGTTGCAGTTGTTGTTGGTGGTGGTTGTGGTGTTGTTGTTGTAGTTGTAGTTGTTAGTGGTGGTGTTGTAGTTGTAGTTGTTGTTAGTGGTGGTGTTGTAGTTGTAGTTGTTGTTGGTGGTGTTGTTGTTGTAGTTGTTGTTGGTGGTGGTGGTGGTGTTGTTGTTGTAGTTGTAGTTGTTGGTGTTGGTGGTGTTGTAGTTGTAGTTGTTGTTGGTGGTGGTGTTGTAGTTGTAGTTGTTGGTGGTGGTGTTGTAGTTGTTGTTGTTGGTGGTGGTGTTGTATTTGTTGTAGTTGTTGTTGGTGGTGGTGGTGTTGTAGTTGTAGTTGTTGTTGTTGGTGGTGTTGTAGTTGTAGTTGTTGGTGGTGGTGGTGTTGTTGTTGTTGTTGGTGGTGGTGGTGTTGTAGTTGTAATTGTTGTTGGTGGTGGTGTTGTTGTAGTTGTAGTTGTTGTTGGTGGTGGTGTTGTAGTTGTAGTTGTTGTTGGTGGTGGTCGTGTTGTTGTTGTAGTTGTTGTTGGTGGTGGTGTTGTTGTTGTAGTTGTTGTTGGTGGTGGTGGTGTTGTAGTTGTAGTTGTTGTTGGTGGTGGTCTTGTAGTTGTAGTTGTTGGTGGTGTTGTAGTTGTAGTTGTTGTTGTTGGTGGTGGTGTTGTAGTTGTAGTTGTTGTTGTTGGTGGTGGTGTTGTAGTTGTAGTTGTTGTTGGTGGTGGTGTTGTAGTTGTAGTTGTTGTTTGTGGTGGTGTTGTAGTTGTAGTTGTTGTTGTTGGTGGTGTTGTAGTTGTAGTTGTTGTTGGTGGTGGTGTTGTTGTTGTAGTTGTTGTTGTTGGTGGTGTTGTAGTTGTGGTTGTTGTTGGTGGTGGTGTTGTTGTTGTAGTTGGTGGTGGTGTTGTAGTTGTTGTTGTTGGTGGTGGTGTTGTTGTTGTTGTTGTTGTTGGTGGTGTTGTAGTTGTAGTTGGTGGTGGTGTTGTAGTTGTAGTTGTTGGTGGTGGTGGTGGTGTTGTAGTTGTAGTTGTTGGTGGTGGTGGTGTTGTAGTTGTAGTTGTTGGTGGTGGTGTTGTAGTTGTTGTTGGTGGTTGTGTTGTAGTTGTTGTTGTTGTTGGTGGTGTTGTTGTTGTTGTTGGTGGTGGTGTTGTAGTTGTAGTTGGTGGTGGTGTTGTAGTTGTAGTTGTTGGAGGTGGTGGTGGTGTTGTAGTTGTAGTTGTTGGTGGTGGTGGTGTTGTAGTTGTAGTTGTTGGTGGTGGTGGTGGTGTTGTTGTAGTTGTTGTTGGTGGTGGTGGTGTTGTTGTAGTCGTTGTTGGTGGTGGTGGTGTTGTTGTAGTTGTTGGTGGTGGTGGTGCTGTAGTTGTAGTTGTTGGTGGTGGTGGTGTTGTTCTTGTAGTTGTATGTGGTGGTGGTGTTGTAGTTGTAGTTGTTGTTGGTGGTGGTGTTGTAGTTGTTGTTGGTGATGGTGTTGTTGTTGTAGTTGTTGGTGGCGGTGGTGTTGTAGTTGTAGTTGTTGGTGGTGGCGGTGTTGTTGTTGTTGTAGTTGTTGTTGTAGTTGTAGTTGGTGGTGTTGTTGTTGTTGTAGTTGTAGTTGTTGTTGGTGGTGGTGTTGTTGTTGTAGTTGTTGTTGGTGGTGGTGTTGTAGTTGTAGTTGTTGTTGGTGGTGGTGTTGTAGTTGTAGTTGTTGTTGGTGGTGGTGTTGTAGTTGTTGTTGTTGTTGGTGGTGTTGTTGTTGTAGTTGTTGTTGGTGGCGGTGTTGTAGTTGTAGTTGTTGTTGGTGGTGTTGTTGTTGTTGTAGTTGTTGTTGGTGGTGGTGTTGTAGTTGTAGTTGTTGTTGGTGGTGTTGTTGTTGTTGTAGTTGTAGTTGTTGGTGTTGAAGTTGTTGTTGGTGGTGGTGTTGTAGTTGTTGTTGGTGGTGGTGGTGGTGTTGTTGTTGTAGTTGTTGTTGGTGGCGGTGTTGTAGTTGTAGTTGTTGTTGGTGGTGTTGTTGTTGTCGTAGTTGTAGTTGTTGTTGGTGTTGTAGTTGTAGTTGTTGTTGGTGGTGGTGTTGTAGTTGTTGTTGGTGGTGGTGTTGTTGTAGTTGTTGTTGGTGGCGGTGTTGTAGTTGTAGTTGTTGTTGGTGGTGTTGTTGTTGTTGTAGTTGTAGTTGTTGGTGTTGTAGTTGTTGTTGGTGGTGGTGGTGTTGTTGTAGTTGTTGTTGGTGGCGGTGTTGTAGTTGTAGTTGTTGTTGGTGGTGTTGTTGTTGTTGTAGTTGTTGTTGGTGTTGTAGTTGTAGTTGTTGCTGGTGGCGGTGTTGTAGTTGTTGCTGGTGGTGTTGTTGTTGTAGTTGTTGTTGGTGGTGGTGTTGTAGTTGTAGTTGGTGGTGGTGGTGGTGTTGTTGTTGTAGTTGTAGTTGTTGTTGTTGGTGGTGTTGCAGTTGTTGTTGGTGGTGGTTGTGGTGTTGTTGTTGTAGTTGTAGTTGTTAGTGGTGGTGTTGTAGTTGTAGTTGTTGTTAGTGGTGGTGTTGTAGTTGTAGTTGTTGTTGGTGGTGTTGTTGTTGTAGTTGTTGTTGGTGGTGGTGGTGGTGTTGTTGTTGTAGTTGTAGTTGTTGGTGTTGGTGGTGTTGTAGTTGTAGTTGTTGTTGGTGGTGGTGTTGTAGTTGTAGTTGTTGGTGGTGGTGTTGTAGTTGTTGTTGTTGGTGGTGGTGTTGTATTTGTTGTAGTTGTTGTTGGTAGTGGTGGTGTTGTAGTTGTAGTTGTTGTTGTTGGTGGTGTTGTAGTTGTAGTTGTTGGTGGTGGTGGTGTTGTTGTTGTTGTTGGTGGTGGTGGTGTTGTAGTTGTAGTTGTTGTTGGTGGTGGTGTTGTTGTAGTTGTAGTTGTTGTTGGTGGTGGTGTTGTAGTTGTAGTTGTTGTTGGTGGTGGTCGTGTTGTTGTTGTAGTTGTTGTTGGTGGTGGTGTTGTTGTTGTAGTTGTTGTTGGTGGTGGTGGTGTTGTAGTTGTAGTTGTTGTTGGTGGTGGTGTTGTAGTTGTAGTTGTTGGTGGTGTTGTAGTTGTAGTTGTTGTTGTTGGTGGTGGTGTTGTAGTTGTAGTTGTTGTTGTTGGTGGTGGTGTTGTAGTTGTAGTTGTTGTTGGTGGTGGTGTTGTAGTTGTAGTTGTTGTTTGTGGTGGTGTTGTAGTTGTAGTTGTTGTTGTTGGTGGTGTTGTAGTTGTAGTTGTTGTTGGTGGTGGTGTTGTTGTTGTAGTTGTTGGTGGCGGTGGTGTTGTAGTTGTAGTTGTTGGTGGTGGCGGTGTTGTTGTTGTTGTAGTTGTTGTTGTAGTTGTAGTTGGTGGTGTTGTTGTTGTTGTAGTTGTAGTTGTTGTTGGTGGTGGTGTTGTTGTTGTAGTTGTTGTTGGTGGTGGTGTTGTAGTTGTAGTTGTTGTTGGTGGTGGTGTTGTAGTTGTAGTTGTTGTTGGTGGTGGTGTTGTAGTTGTTGTTGTTGTTGGTGGTGTTGTTGTTGTAGTTGTTGATGGTGGCGGTGTTGTAGTTGTAGTTGTTGTTGGTGGTGTTGTTGTTGTTGTAGTTGTTGTTGGTGGTGGTGTTGTAGTTGTAGTTGTTGTTGGTGGTGTTGTTGTTGTTGTAGTTGTAGTTGTTGGTGTTGAAGTTGTTGTTGGTGGTGGTGTTGTAGTTGTTGTTGGTGGTGGTGGTGGTGTTGTTGTTGTAGTTGTTGTTGGTGGCGGTGTTGTAGTTGTAGTTGTTGTTGGTGGTGTTGTTGTTGTCGTAGTTGTAGTTGTTGTTGGTGTTGTAGTTGTAGTTGTTGTTGGTGGTGGTGTTGTAGTTGTTGTTGGTGGTGGTGTTGTTGTAGTTGTTGTTGGTGGCGGTGTTGTAGTTGTAGTTGTTGTTGGTGGTGTTGTTGTTGTTGTAGTTGTAGTTGTTGGTGTTGTAGTTGTTGTTGGTGGTGGTGGTGTTGTTGTAGTTGTTGTTGGTGGCGGTGTTGTAGTTGTAGTTGTTGTTGGTGGTGTTGTTGTTGTTGTAGTTGTTGTTGGTGTTGTAGTTGTAGTTGTTGCTGGTGGCGGTGTTGTAGTTGTTGCTGGTGGTGTTGTTGTTGTAGTTGTTGTTGGTGGTGGTGTTGTAGTTGTTGTTGGTGGTGGTGTTGTAGTTGTAGTTGTTGGTGGTGGTGGTGTTGTTGTTGTAGTTGTAGTTGTTGTTGTTGGTGGTGTTGCAGTTGTTGTTGGTGGTGGTTGTGGTGTTGTTGTTGTAGTTGTAGTTGTTAGTGGTGGTGTTGTAGTTGTAGTTGTTGTTAGTGGTGGTGTTGTAGTTGTAGTTGTTGTTGGTGGTGTTGTTGTTGTAGTTGTTGTTGGTGGTGGTGGTGGTGTTGTTGTTGTAGTTGTAGTTGTTGGTGTTGGTGGTGTTGTAGTTGTAGTTGTTGTTGGTGGTGGTGTTGTAGTTGTAGTTGTTGGTGGTGGTGTTGTAGTTGTTGTTGTTGGTGGTGGTGTTGTATTTGTTGTAGTTGTTGTTGGTGGTGGTGGTGTTGTAGTTGTAGTTGTTGTTGTTGGTGGTGTTGTAGTTGTAGTTGTTGGTGGTGGTGGTGTTGTTGTTGTTGTTGGTGGTGGTGGTGTTGTAGTTGTAGTTGTTGTTGGTGGTGGTGTTGTTGTAGTTGTAGTTGTTGTTGGTGGTGGTGTTGTAGTTGTAGTTGTTGTTGGTGGTGGTCGTGTTGTTGTTGTAGTTGTTGTTGGTGGTGGTGTTGTTGTTGTAGTTGTTGTTGGTGGTGGTGGTGTTGTAGTTGTAGTTGTTGTTGGTGGTGGTGTTGTAGTTGTAGTTGTTGGTGGTGTTGTAGTTGTAGTTGTTGTTGTTGGTGGTGGTGTTGTAGTTGTAGTTGTTGTTGTTGGTGGTGGTGTTGTAGTTGTAGTTGTTGTTGGTGGTGGTGTTGTAGTTGTAGTTGTTGTTTGTGGTGGTGTTGTAGTTGTAGTTGTTGTTGTTGGTGGTGTTGTAGTTGTAGTTGTTGTTCGTGGTGGTGTTGTTGTTGTAGTTGTTGTTGTTGGTGGTGTTGTAGTTGTGGTTGTTGTTGGTGGTGGTGTTGTTGTTGTAGTTGGTGGTGGTGTTGTAGTTGTTGTTGTTGGTGGTGGTGTTGTTGTTGTTGTTGTTGTTGGTGGTGTTGTAGTTGTAGTTGTTGGTGGTGTTGTAGTTGTAGTTGTTGGTGGTGGTGGTGGTGTTGTAGTTGTAGTTGTTGGTGGTGGTGGTGTTGTAGTTGTAGTTGTTGGTGGTGGTGTTGTAGTTGTTGTTGGTGGTTGTGTTGTAGTTGTTGTTGTTGTTGGTGGTGTTGTTGTTGTTGTTGGTGGTGGTGTTGTAGTTGTAGTTGGTGGTGGTGTTGTAGTTGTAGTTGTTGGAGGTGGTGGTGGTGTTGTAGTTGTAGTTGTTGGTGGTGGTGGTGTTGTAGTTGTAGTTGTTGGTGGTGGTGGTGGTGTTGTTGTAGTTGTTGTTGGTGGTGGTGGTGTTGTTGTAGTCGTTGTTGGTGGTGGTGGTGTTGTTGTAGTTGTTGGTGGTGGTGGTGCTGTAGTTGTAGTTGTTGGTGGTGGTGGTGTTGTTCTTGTAGTTGTATGTGGTGGTGGTGTTGTAGTTGTAGTTGTTGTTGGTGGTGGTGTTGTAGTTGTTGTTGGTGATGGTGTTGTTGTTGTAGTTGTTGGTGGCGGTGGTGTTGTAGTTGTAGTTGTTGGTGGTGGCGGTGTTGTTGTTGTTGTAGTTGTTGTTGTAGTTGTAGTTGGTGGTGTTGTTGTTGTTGTAGTTGTAGTTGTTGTTGGTGGTGGTGTTATTGTTGTAGTTGTTGTTGGTGGTGGTGTTGTAGTTGTAGTTGTTGTTGGTGGTGGTGTTGTAGTTGTAGTTGTTGTTGGTGGTGGTGTTGTAGTTGTTGTTGTTGTTGGTGGTGTTGTTGTTGTAGTTGTTGTTGGTGGCGGTGTTGTAGTTGTAGTTGTTGTTGGTGGTGTTGTTGTTGTTGTAGTTGTTGTTGGTGGTGGTGTTGTAGTTGTAGTTGTTGTTGGTGGTGGTGTTGTAGTTGTAGTTGTTGTTGGTGGTGGTGTTGTAGTTGTAGTTGTTGTTGGTGGCGGTGTTGTAGTTGTAGTTGGTGGTGGCGGTGTTGTTGTTGTTGTAGTTGTTGTTGGTTGTGGTGTTGTTGTTGTAGTTGTTGTTGGTGGCGGTGTTGTAGTTATAGTTGGTGGTGGCGGTGTTGTTGTTGTTGTAGTTGTTGTTGGTGGTGGTGTTGTTGTTGTAGTTGTTGTTGTTGGTGGTGGTGTTGTAGTTGTAGTTGTTGTTGGTGGTGGTGTTGTAGTTGTAGTTGTTGTTGGTGGTGTTGTTGTTGTAGTTGTTGTTGGTGGTGGTGTTGTAGTTGTAGTTGTTGTTGGTGGTGGTGTTGTAGTTGTTGTTGTTGTAGTTGTAGTTGTTGTTGGTGGTGGTGTTGTAGTTGTTGTTGTTGTAGTTGTAGTTGTTGTTGGGGGTGGTGTTGTAGTTGTAGTTGTTGGCGGCGGTGGTGTTGTAGTTGTAGTTGTTGGTGGTGGTGTTGTAGTTGTAGTTGTTGTTGGTGGTGGTGTTGTAGTTGTTGTTGTTGTTGGTGGTGTTGTTGTTGTAGTTGTTGTTGGTGGCGGTGTTGTAGTTGTTGTTGGTGGTGTTGTTGTTGTTGTAGTTGTAGTTGTTGTTGGTGTTGTAGTTGTAGTTGTTGCTGGTGGCGGTGTTGTTGTTGTAGTTGTTGTTGGTGGTGGTCGTGTTGTTGTTGTAGTTGTTGTTGGTGGCGGTGTTGTAGTTGTAGTTGTTGTTGGTGGTGTTGTTGTTGTTGTAGTTGTAGTTGTTGTTGGTAGTGTTGTTGTTGTTGTAGTTGTAGTTGTTGGTGTTGTAGTTGTTGTTGGTGGTGGTGTTGTTGTAGTTGTTGTTGGTGGCGGTGTTGTAGTTGTAGTTGTTGTTGGTGGTGTTGTTGTTGTCGTAGTTGTAGTTGTTGTTGGTGTTGTAGTTGTAGTTGTTGTTGGTGGCGGTGTTGTAGTTGTTGCTGGTGGTGGTGTTGTTGTAGTTGTTGTTGGTGGCGGTGTTGTAGTTGTAGTTGTTGTTGGTGGTGTTGTTGTTGTTGTAGTTGTAGTTGTTGGTGTTGTAGGTGTTGTTGGTGGTGGTGTTGTTGTAGTTGTTGTTGGTGGCGGTGTTGTAGTTGTAGTTGTTGTTGGTGGTGTTGTTGTTGTCGTAGTTGTAGTTGTTGTTGGTGTTGTAGTTGTAGTTGTTGTTGGTGGTGGTGTTGTTGCAGTTGTTGTTGGTGGCGGTGTTGTAGTTGTAGTTGTTGTTGGTGGTGTTGTTGTTGTCGTAGTTGTAGTTGTTGTTGGTGTTGTAGTTGTAGTTGTTGCTGGTGGCGGTGTTGTTGTTGTAGTTGTTGTTGGTGGTGGTCGTGTTGTTGTTGTAGTTGTTGTTGGTGGTGGTGTTGTAGTTGTTGTTGGTGGTGGTGTTGTAGTTGTAGTTGGTGGTGGTGGTGGTGTTGTTGTTGTAGTTGTAGTTGTTGTTGTTGGTGGTGTTGTAGTTGTTGTTGGTGGTGGTGGTGGTGTTGTTGTTGTAGTTGTAGTTGTTGTTAGTGGTGGTGTTGTAGTTGTAGTTGTAGTTGTTGTTAGTGGTGGTGTTGTAGTTGTAGTTGTTGTTGGTGGTGTTGTTGTTGTAGTTGTTGTTGGTGGTGGTGGTGGTGTTGTTGTTGTAGTTGTAGTTGTTGGTGTTGGTGGTGTTGTAGTTGTAGTTGTTGTTGGTGGTGGTGTTGTAGTTGTAGTTGTTGGTGGTGGTGTTGTAGTTGTAGTTGTTGTTGGTGGTGGTGTTGTTGTTGTAGTTGTTGTTGGTGGTGGTGTTTTAGTTGTAGTTGTTGGTGGTGGTGGTGTTGTAGTTGTAGTTGTTGTTGGTGGTGGTGTTGTTGTTGTAGTTGTTGTTGGTGGTGGTGGTGGTGTTGTAGTTGTAGTTGTAGTTGTTGTTGGTGGTGGTGTTGTAGTTGTAGTTGTTGTTGGTGGTGGTGTTGTAGTTGTAGTTGTTGGTGGTGGTGTTGTAGTTGTTGTTGGTGGTTGTGTTGTAGTTGTTGTTGTTGTTGGTGGTGTTGTTGTTGTTGTTGGTGGTGGTGTTGTAGTTGTAGTTGGTGGTGGTGTTGTAGTTGTAGTTGTTGGAGGTGGTGGTGGTGTTGTAGTTGTAGTTGTTGGTGGTGGTGGTGTTGTAGTTGTAGTTGTTGGTGGTGGTGGTGGTGTTGTTGTAGTTGTTGTTGGTGGTGGTGGTGTTGTTGTAGTCGTTGTTGGTGGTGGTGGTGTTGTTGTAGTTGTTGGTGGTGGTGGTGCTGTAGTTGTAGTTGTTGGTGGTGGTGGTGTTGTTCTTGTAGTTGTATGTGGTGGTGGTGTTGTAGTTGTAGTTGTTGTTGGTGGTGGTGTTGTAGTTGTTGTTGGTGATGGTGTTGTTGTTGTAGTTGTTGGTGGCGGTGGTGTTGTAGTTGTAGTTGTTGGTGGTGGCGGTGTTGTTGTTGTTGTAGTTGTTGTTGTAGTTGTAGTTGGTGGTGTTGTTGTTGTTGTAGTTGTAGTTGTTGTTGGTGGTGGTGTTGTTGTTGTTGTAGTTGTTGTTGGTGGTGGTGTTGTAGTTGTAGTTGTTGTTGGTGGTGGTGTTGTAGTTGTAGTTGTTGTTGGTGGTGGTGTTGTAGTTGTTGTTGTTGTTGGTGGTGTTGTTGTTGTAGTTGTTGTTGGTGGCGGTGTTGTAGTTGTAGTTGTTGTTGGTGGTGTTGTTGTTGTTGTAGTTGTTGTTGGTGGTGGTGTTGTAGTTGTAGTTGTTGTTGGTGGTGGTGTTGTAGTTGTAGTTGTTGTTGGTGGTGGTGTTGTAGTTGTAGTTGTTGTTGGTGGCGGTGTTGTAGTTGTAGTTGGTGGTGGCGGTGTTGTTGTTGTTGTAGTTGTTGTTGGTTGTGGTGTTGTTGTTGTAGTTGTTGTTGGTGGCGGTGTTGTAGTTGTAGTTGGTGGTGGCGGTGTTGTTGTTGTTGTAGTTGTTGTTGGTGGTGGTGTTGTTGTTGTAGTTGTTGTTGTTGGTGGTGGTGTTGTAGTTGTAGTTGTTGTTGGTGGTGGTGTTGTAGTTGTAGTTGTTGGTGGTGGTGTTGTTGTTGTAGTTGTTGTTGGTGGTGGTGTTGTAGTTGTAGTTGTTGTTGGTGGTGGTGTTGTAGTTGTTGTTGTTGTAGTTGTAGTTGTTGTTGGTGGTGGTGTTGTAGTTGTTGTTGTTGTAGTTGTAGTTGTTGTTGGGGGTGGTGTTGTAGTTGTAGTTGTTGGCGGCGGTGGTGTTGTAGTTGTAGTTGTTGGTGGTGGTGTTGTAGTTGTAGTTGTTGTTGGTGGTGGTGTTGTAGTTGTTGTTGTTGTTGGTGGTGTTGTTGTTGTAGTTGTTGTTGGTGGCGGTGTTGTAGTTGTTGTTGGTGGTGTTGTTGTTGTTGTAGTTGTAGTTGTTGTTGGTGTTGTAGTTGTAGTTGTTGTTGGTGGTGGTGTTGTAGTTGTTGTTGGTGGTGGTGTTGTTGTAGTTGTTGTTGGTGGCGGTGTTGTAGTTGTAGTTGTTGTTGGTGGTGTTGTTGTTGTTGTAGTTGTAGTTGTTGTTGGTAGTGTTGTTGTTGTTGTAGTTGTAGTTGTTGGTGTTGTTGTTGTTGGTGGTGGTGTTGTTGTAGTTGTTGTTGGTGGCGGTGTTGTAGTTGTAGTTGTTGTTGGTGGTGTTGTTGTTGTCGTAGTTGTAGTTGTTGTTGGTGTTGTAGTTGTAGTTGTTGTTGGTGGCGGTGTTGTAGTTGTTGCTGGTGGTGGTGTTGTTGTAGTTGTTGTTGGTGGCGGTGTTGTAGTTGTAGTTGTTGTTGGTGGTGTTGTTGTTGTTGTAGTTGTAGTTGTTGGTGTTGTAGGTGTTGTTGGTGGTGGTGTTGTTGTAGTTGTTGTTGGTGGCGGTGTTGTAGTTGTAGTTGTTGTTGGTGGTGTTGTTGTTGTCGTAGTTGTAGTTGTTGTTGGTGTTGTAGTTGTAGTTGTTGTTGGTGGTGGTGTTGTTGCACTTGTTGTTGGTGGCGGTGTTGTAGTTGTAGTTGTTGTTGGTGGTGTTGTTGTTGTCGTAGTTGTAGTTGTTGTTGGTGTTGTAGTTGTAGTTGTTGCTGGTGGCGGTGTTGTTGTTGTAGTTGTTGTTGGTGGTGGTCGTGTTGTTGTTGTAGTTGTTGTTGGTGGTGGTGTTGTAGTTGTTGTTGGTGGTGGTGTTGTAGTTGTAGTTGGTGGTGGTGGTGGTGTTGTTGTTGTAGTTGTAGTTGTTGTTGTTGGTGGTGTTGTAGTTGTTGTTGGTGGTGGTGGTGGTGTTGTTGTTGTAGTTGTAGTTGTTGTTAGTGGTGGTGTTGTAGTTGTAGTTGTAGTTGTTGTTAGTGGTGGTGTTGTAGTTGTAGTTGTTGTTGGTGGTGTTGTTGTTGTAGTTGTTGTTGGTGGTGGTGGTGGTGTTGTTGTTGTAGTTGTAGTTGTTGGTGTTGGTGGTGTTGTAGTTGTAGTTGTTGTTGGTGGTGGTGTTGTAGTTGTAGTTGTTGGTGGTGGTGTTGTAGTTGTAGTTGTTGTTGGTGGTGGTGTTGTTGTTGTAGTTGTTGTTGGTGGTGGTGTTGTAGTTGTAGTTGTTGGTGGTGGTGGTGTTGTAGTTGTAGTTGTTGTTGGTGGTGGTGTTGTTGTTGTAGTTGTTGTTGGTGGTGGTGGTGGTGTTGTAGTTGTAGTTGTAGTTGTTGTTGGTGGTGTTGTTGTTGTAGTTGTTGTTGGTGGTTGTGTTGTAGTTGTAGTTGTTGTTGGTGGTGGTGGTGGTGTTGTAGTTGTAGTTGTTGGTGTTGGTGGTGTTGTAGTTGTAGTTGTTGTTGGTGGTGGTGGTGGTGTTGTAGTTGTAGTTGTTGGTGTTGGTGGTGTTGTAGTTGTAGCTGTTGTTGGTGGTGGTGTTGTAGTTGTAGTTGTTGTTGGTGGTGGTGTTGTAGTTGTAGTTGTTGTTGGTGGTGATGTTGTTGTTGTTGTTGTTGATGTTGTTGTTGTTGTTGTAGTTGTTGTTGGTGGTGGTGGTGTTGTTGTAGTAGATGTTGTGGTGGTGGTGTTGTTGTAGTTGTCGTTGGTGGTGGTGTTGTTGTTGTAGTTGTTGTTGGTGGTGGTGTTGTAGTTGTAGTTGTTGGTGGTGGTGGTGGTGTTGTAGTTGTAGTTGTTGTTGGTGGTGGTGGTGTTGTAGTTGTTGTTGGTGGTGGTGTTGTAGTTGTTGTAGTTGTTGTTGGTGGTGTTGTTGTTGTAGTTGTTGTTGTAGTTGGTGGTGGTATTGTTGTTGTAGTTGTAGTTGTTGTTGTAGGTGGTGTTGTTGTTGTAGTTGTTGTTGTTGGTGGTGGTGTTGTAGTTGTAGTTGTAGTTGTTGTTGGTGGTGGTGGTGTTGTTGTAGTTGTTGTTGGTGGCGTTGTTGTAGTTGTAGTTGTTGTTGTTGGTGGTGTTGTTGTTGTTGTAGTTGTTGTTGGTGGTGGTGGTGTTGTTGTAGTTGTTGTTGGTGGTGGTGGTGTTGTAGTTGTAGTTGTTGTTGGTGGTGGTGTTGTAGTTGTAGTTGTTGTTGGTGGTGGTGGTGTTGTAGTTGTAGTTGTTGTTGGTGGTGGTGTTGTAGTTGTAGTTGTTGTTGTAGGTGGTGTTGTTGTTGTTGTAGTTGTTGTTGTTGGTGGTGGTGTTGTTGTTGTAGTTGTTGTTGGTGGTGGTGGTGTTGTTGTAGTTGTTGTTGGTGGCGTTGTTGTAGTTGTAGTTGTTGTTGGTGGTGGTGTTGTTGTTGTTGTAGTTGTTGTTGGTGGTGGTGGTGTTGTAGTTGTAGTTGTTGTTGGTGGTGGTGTTGTAGCTGTAGTTGTTGTTGGTGGTGGTGTTGTAGTTGTAGTTGTTGTTGTAGGTGGTGTTGTTGTTGTTGTAGTTGTTGTTGTTGGTGGTGTTGTTGTTGTTGTAGTTGTTGTTGATGGTGGTGTTGTTGTTGTAGTTGTTGTTGGTGGTGGTGTTGTAGTTGTAGATGTTGTTGGTGGTGGTGTTGTTGTTGTAGTTGTTGGTGGTGGTGCTGTTTTTGTTGTTGTAGTTGTTGTTGGTGGTGGTGTTGTTGTTGTAGTTGTTGTTGTTGGTGGTGTTGTAGTTGTAGTTGTTGTTGGTGGTGGTGTTGTAGTTGTAGTTGTTGGTGGTGGTGTTGTTGTAGTTGTAGTTGGTGGTGGTGGTGTTGTTGTTGTTGTTGGTGGTGGTGGTGTTGTTGTAGTTGTTGTTGGTGGTGGTGTTGTAGTTGTAGTTGTTGTAGTTGGTGGTGGTGTTGTTGTAGTTGTAGTTGTTGTTGTTGGTGGTGTTGTTGTTGTTGTAGTTGTTGTTGGTGGTGGTGGTGTTGTTGTAGTTGTTGTTGGTGGTGGTGGTGTTGTAGTTGTAGTTGTTGTTGGTGGTGGTGTTGTAGTTGTAGTTGTTGTTGGTGGTGGTGGTGTTGTAGTTGTAGTTGTTGTTGGTGGTGTTGTTGTTGTTGTAGTTGTTGTTGTTGGTAGTGGTGTTGTAGTTGTAGTTGTTGTTGGTGGTGGTGTTGTAGTTGTAGTTGTTGTTGTTGGTGGCGGTGTTGTAGTTGTAGTTGTTGTTGGTGGTGTTGTTGTTGTTGTAGTTGTAGTTGTTGTTGGTAGTGTTGTTGTTGTTGTAGTTGTAGTTGTTGGTGTTGTAGTTGTTGTTGGTGGTGGTGTTGTTGTAGTTGTTGTTGGTGGCGGTGTTGTAGTTGTAGTTGTTGTTGGTGGTGTTGTTGTTGTCGTAGTTGTAGTTGTTGTTGGTGTTGTAGTTGTAGTTGTTGTTGGTGGCGGTGTTGTAGTTGTTGCTGGTGGTGGTGTTGTTGTAGTTGTTGTTGGTGGCGGTGTTGTAGTTGTAGTTGTTGTTGGTGGTGTTGTTGTTGTTGTAGTTGTAGTTGTTGGTGTTGTAGGTGTTGTTGGTGGTGGTGTTGTTGTAGTTGTTGTTGGTGGCGGTGTTGTAGTTGTAGTTGTTGTTGGTGGTGTTGTTGTTGTCGTAGTTGTAGTTGTTGTTGGTGTTGTAGTTGTAGTTGTTGTTGGTGGTGGTGTTGTTGTAGTTGTTGTTGGTGGCGGTGTTGTAGTTGTAGTTGTTGTTGGTGGTGTTGTTGTTGTCGTAGTTGTAGTTGTTGTTGGTGTTGTAGTTGTAGTTGTTGCTGGTGGCGGTGTTGTTGTTGTAGTTGTTGTTGGTGGTGGTCGTGTTGTTGTTGTAGTTGTTGTTGGTGGTGGTGTTGTAGTTGTTGTTGGTGGTGGTGTTGTAGTTGTAGTTGGTGGTGGTGGTGGTGTTGTTGTTGTAGTTGTAGTTGTTGTTGTTGGTGGTGTTGTAGTTGTTGTTGGTGGTGGTGGTGGTGTTGTTGTTGTAGTTGTAGTTGTTGTTAGTGGTGGTGTTGTAGTTGTAGTTGTAGTTGTTGTTAGTGGTGGTGTTGTAGTTGTAGTTGTTGTTGGTGGTGTTGTTGTTGTAGTTGTTGTTGGTGGTGGTGGTGGTGTTGTTGTTGTAGTTGTAGTTGTTGGTGTTGGTGGTGTTGTAGTTGTAGTTGTTGTTGGTGGTGGTGTTGTAGTTGTAGTTGTTGGTGGTGGTGTTGTAGTTGTAGTTGTTGTTGGTGGTGGTGTTGTTGTTGTAGTTGTTGTTGGTGGTGGTGTTGTAGTTGTAGTTGTTGGTGGTGGTGGTGTTGTAGTTGTAGTTGTTGTTGGTGGTGGTGTTGTTGTTGTAGTTGTTGTTGGTGGTGGTGGTGGTGTTGTAGTTGTAGTTGTAGTTGTTGTTGGTGGTGGTGTTGTAGTTGTAGTTGTTGTTGGTGGTGGTGTTGTAGTTGTAGTTGTTGGTGTTGGTGGTGTTGTAGTTGTAGTTGTTGTTGGTGGTGGTGGTGGTGTTGTAGTTGTAGTTGTTGGTGTTGGTGGTGTTGTAGTTGTAGTTGTTGTTGGTGGTGGTGTTGTAGTTGTAGTTGTTGTTGGTGGTGGTGTTGTAGTTGTAGTTGTTGTTGGTGGTGGTGTTGTTGTTGTTGTTGTTGATGTTGTTGTTGTTGTTGTAGTTGTTGTTGGTGGTGGTGGTGTTGTAGTAGATGTTGTGGTGGTGGTGTTGTTGTAGTTGTTGTTGGTGGTGGTGTTGTTGTTGTAGTTGTTGTTGGTGGTGGTGTTGTAGTTGTAGTTGTTGGTGGTGGTGGTGGTGTTGTAGTTGTAGTTGTTGTTGGTGGTGGTGGTGTTGTAGTTGTAGTTGTTGTTGGTGGTGGTGTTGTAGTTGTTGTAGTTGTTGTTGGTGGTGTTGTTGTTGTAGTTGTTGTTGTAGTTGATGGTGGTGTTGTTGTTGTAGTTGTAGTTGTTGTTGTAGGTGGTGTTGTTGTTGTAGTTGTTGTTGTTGGTGGTGGTGTTGTAGTTGTAGTTGTAGTTGTTGTTGGTGGTGGTGGTGTTGTTGTAGTTGTTGTTGGTGGCGTTGTTGTAGTTGTAGTTGTTGTTGTTGGTGGTGTTGTTGTTGTTGTAGTTGTTGTTGGTGGTGGTGGTGTTGTTGTAGTTGTTGTTGGTGGTGGTGGTGTTGTAGTTGTAGTTGTTGTTGGTGGTGGTGTTGTAGTTGTAGTTGTTGTTGGTGGTGGTGGTGTTGTAGTTGTAGTTGTTGTTGGTGGTGGTGTTGTAGTTGTAGTTGTTGTTGTAGGTGGTGTTGTTGTTGTTGTAGTTGTTGTTGTTGGTGGTGGTGTTGTTGTTGTAGTTGTTGTTGGTGGTGGTGGTGTTGTTGTAGTTGTTGTTGGTGGCGTTGTTGTAGTTGTAGTTGTTGTTGGTGGTGGTGTTGTTGTTGTTGTTGTAGTTGTTGTTGGTGGTGGTGGTGTTGTAGTTGTAGTTGTTGTTGGTGGTGGTGTTGTAGCTGTAGTTGTTGTTGGTGGTGGTGTTGTAGTTGTAGTTGTTGTTGTAGGTGGTGTTGTTGTTGTTGTAGTTGTTGTTGTTGGTGGTGTTGTTGTTGTTGTAGTTGTTGTTGGTGGTGGTGTTGTTGTTGTAGTTGTTGTTGGTGGTGGTGTTGTAGTTGTAGATGTTGTTGGTGGTGGTGTTGTTGTTGTAGTTGTTGGTGGTGGTGCTGTTGTTGTTGTTGTAGTTGTTGTTAGTGGTGGTGTTGTTGTTGTAGATGTTGTTGTTGGTGGTGTTGTAGTTGTAGTTGTTGTTGGTGGTGGTGTTGTAGTTGTAGTTGTTGGTGGTGGTGTTGTTGTAGTTGTAGTTGGTGGTGGTGGTGTTGTTGTAATTGTTGTCGGTGGTGGTGTTGTAGTCGTAGTTGTTGTTGGAGGTGGTGTTGTAGTTGTTGTTGTTGGTGGTGGTGTTGTAGTTGTTGTTGGTGGTGGTGGTGTTGTTGTAGTTGTTGTTGGTGGTGGTGTTGTAGTTGTAGTTGTTGTTGTTGGTGGTGGTGTTGATGTAGTTGTAGTTGTTGTTGTTGGTGGTGTTGTTGTTGTTGTGGTTGTTGTTGGTGGTGGTGGTGTTGTTGTAGTTGTTGTTGGTGGTGGTGGTGTTGTAGTTGTAGTTGTTGTTGGTGGTGGTGTTGTAGTTGTAGTTGTTGTTGTTGGTGGTGGTGTTGTAGTTGTTGTTGGTGGTGGTGGTGTTGTTGTAGTTGTTGTTGTTGGTGGTGGTGTTGTTGTTGTAGTTGTTGTTGGTGGTGGTGGTGTTGTTGTAGTTGTTGTTGGTGGCGTTGTTGTAGTTGTAGTTGTTGTTGGTGGTGGTGGTGTTGTTGTAGTTGTTGTTGGTGCTGGTGGTGTTGTTGTAGTTGTTGTTGTTGGTGGTGGTGTTGTAGTTGTTGGTGGTGGTGTTGTTGTTGTTGTAGTTGTTGTTGTTGGTGGTGGTGTTGTAGTTGTTGGTGGTGGTGTTGTTGTTGTTGTAGTTGTTGTTGGTGGTGGTGGTGTTGTAGTTGTAGTTGTTGTTGGTGGTGGTGTTGTAGCTGTAGTTGTTGTTGGTGGTGGTGTTGTAGTTGTAGTTGTTGTTGTAGGTGTTGTTGTTGTTGTTGTAGTTGTTGTTGGTGGTGTTGTTGTTGTTGTAGTTGTTGTTGGTGGTGGTGTTGTTGTTGTAGTTGTTGTTGGTGGTGGTGTTGTAGTTGTAGATGTTGTTGGTGGTGGTGTTGTTGTTGTAGTTGTTGTTGGTGGTGCTGTTGTTGTTGTTGTAGTTGTTGTTGGTGGTGGTGTTGTTGTTGTAGTTGTTGTTGTTGGTGGTGTTGTAGTTGTAGTTGTTGTTGGTGGTGGTGTTGTAGTTGTAGTTGTTGGTGGTGGTGTTGTTGTAGTTGTAGTTGGTGGTGGTGGTGTTGTTGTAGTTGTTGTTGGTGGTGGTGTTGTAGTTGTATTCGTTGTTGGAGGTGGTGTTGTAGTTGTTGTTGTTGGTGGTGGTGTTGTAGTTGTTGTTGGTGGTGGTGGTGTTGTTGTAGTTGTTGTTGGTGGTGGTGTTGTAGTTGTAGTTGTTGTTGTTGGTGGTGGTGTTGTTGTAGTTGTTGTTGGTGGTGGTGGTGGTGTTGTTGTTGTAGTTGTTGTTGGTGGTGGTGGTGTTGTTGTAGTTGTTGTTGTTGGTGGTGGTGTTGTAGTTGTTGTTGTTGGTGGTGGTGTTGTAGTTGTTGTTGGTGGTGGTGTTGTTGTTGCAGTTGTTGTTGGTGGTGGTGTTGCTGTTGTAGTTGTTGTTGTTGGTGGTGGTGGTGTTGTTGTTGTAGTTGTTGGTGGTGGTGGTGTTGTTGTTGTAGGTGTTGTTGGTGGTGGTGTTGTAGTTGTAGTTGTTGTTGGTGGCGGTGTTGCTGTTGTAGTTGTTGTTGTTGGTGGTGGTGGTGGTGTTGTTGTTGTAGTTGTTGTTGGTGGTGGTGTTGTTGTTGTAGTTGTTGTTGGTGGCGGTGTTGTTGTTGTAGTTGTTGTTGGTGGTGGTGGTGTTGTTGTAGTTGTTGTTGTGGTGGTGGTGTTGTTGTACTTGTTGTTGTAGTTGTTGTTGGTGGTGGTGTTGTAGTTGTAGTTGTTGGTGGTGGTGGTGGTGTTGTAGTTGTAGTTGTTGGTGGTGGTGGTGGTGTTGTAGTTGTTGTTGGTGGTGTTGTTGTTGTAGTTGTTGTAGTTGGTGGTGGTGTTGTTGTTGTAGTTGTAGTTCTTGTTGTAGGTGGTGGTGTTGTTGTTGTTGTTGTTGTTGTTGGTGGTGGTGTTGTTGTTGTAGTTGTAGTTGTTGTTGGTGGTGGTGGTGTTGTAGTTGTTGGTGGTGGTGTTGTTGTTGTTGTAGTTGTTGTTGGTGGTGGTGGTGTTGTAGTTGTAGTTGTTGTTGGTGGTGGTGTTGTAGTTGTAGTTGTTGACGGTGGTGGTGGTGTTGTAGTTGTAGTTGTTGTTGGTGGTGGTGTTGTAGTTGTAGTTGTTGTTGTAGGTGGTGTTGTTGTTGTTGTAGTTGTTGTTGTTGGTGGTGGTGTTGTTGTTGTAGTTGTTGTTGGTGGTGGTGGTGTTGTTGTAGTTGTTGTTGGTGGCGTTGTTGTAGTTGTAGTTGTTGTTGTCGGTGGTGTTGTTGTTGTTGTAGTTGTTGTTGGTGGTGGTGGTGTTGTAGTTGTAGTTGTTGTTGGTGGTGGTGTTGTAGCTGTAGTTGTTGTTGGTGGTGGTGTTGTAGTTGTAGTTGTTGTTGTTGGTGATGGTGGTGTTGTTGTAGTTGTTGTTGGTGGCGGTGTTGTAGTTGTAGTTGTTGGTGGTGGTGGTGTTGTAGTTGTTGTTGGTGGTGGTGTTGTAGTTGTAGTTGTTGTTGGTGGTGGTGTTGTTGTTGTAGTTGTAGTTGTTGTTGTAGGTGGTGTTGTTGTTGTAGTTGTTGTTGTTGGTGGTGGTGGTGTTGTAGTTGTAGTTGTTGGTGGTGGTGGTGTTGTTGTTGTTGTAGTTGTTGTTGGTGGTGGTGGTGTTGTTGTAGTTGTTGTTGTTGGTGGTGGTGTTGTTGTAGTTGTTGGTGGTGTTGTAGTTGTAGTTGTTGTTGTTGATAGTGGTGGTGTTGTTGTAGTTGTTGTTGTTGGTGGTGGTGTTGTAGTTGTAGTTGTTGTTGTTGGTGGTGTTGTAGCTGTAGTTGTTGTTGTTGGTGGTGGTGTTGTTGTAGTTGTTGTTGGTGCTGGTGGTGTTGTTGTAGTTGTTGTTGGTGGCGGTGTTGTAGTTGTAGTTGTTGTTGGTGGTGGTGTTGTTGTTGTAGTTGTTGTTGGTGGTGGTGGTGGTGTTGTTGTTGTAGTTGTTGTAGATGGTGGTGTTGTAGTTGTAGTTGTTGTTGGTGGTGGTGGTGTTGTTGTAGTTGTTGGTGGCGGTGGTCTTGTTGTTGTAGTTGTAGTTGTTGTTGGTGGTGGTGTTGTAGTTGTAGTTGTTGGTGGTGGTGTTGTTGTAGTTGTTGTTGTTGGTGGTGGTGGTGTTGTTGTAGTTGTTGTTGGTGGTGGTGTTGTAGTTGTAGTTGTTGTTGGAGGTGGCGTTGTAGTTGTTGTTGTTGGTGGTGGTGTTGTAGTTGTTGTTGTTGGTGGTGGTGTTGTTGTAGTTGTTGTTGGTGGTGGTGTTGTAGTTGTAGTTGTTGTTGTTGGTGGTGGTGTTGTTGTAGTTGTTGTTGGTGGTGGTGGTAGTTTTGTTGTTGTAGTTGTTGTTGGTGGTGGTGTTGTTGTTGTAGTTGTTGTTGGTGGCGGTGTTGTTGTAGTTGTTGTTGGTGGTGGTGTTGCTGTTGTAGTTGTTGTTGGTGGTGGTGGCGTTGTTGTTGTAGTTGTTGGTGGTGGTGGTGTTGTTGTTGTAGTTGTTGTTGGTGTTGTAGTTGTAGTTGTTGTTGGTGGCGGTGTTGCTGTTGTAGTTGTTGTTGTTGGTGGTGGTGGTGTTGTTGTTGTAGTTGTTGTTGGTGGTGGTGTTGTTGTTGTAGTTGTTGTTGGTGGCGGTGTTGTTGTTGTAGTTGTTGTTGGTGGTAGTGGTGTTGTTGTAGTTGTTGTTGTGGTGGTGGTGTTGTTGTAGTTGTTGTTGGTGGTGGTGTTGTTGTTGTAGTTGTTGTTGGTAGTGGTGTTGTTGTTGTTGTTGTTGGTGGTGGTGGTGGTGTTGTAGTTGTAGTTGTTGGTGTTGGTGGTGGTGTTGTAGTTGTAGTTGTTGTTGGTGGTGGTGTTGTAGTTGTTGTAGTTGTTGTTGGTGGTGTTGTTGTTGTAGTTGTTGTTGTTGTTGGTGGTGGTGTTGTAGTTGTAATTGGTGGTGGTGTTGTTGTTGTAGTTGTAGTTGTTGTTGTAGGTGGTGTTGTTGTTGTAGTTGTTGTTGGTGGTGGTGGTGTTGTTGTAGTTGTTGTTGGTGGCGTTGTTGTAGTTGTAGTTGTTGGTGGTGGTGTTGTTGTTGTTGTAGTTGTTGTTGGTGGTGGTGGTTTTGTTGTAGTTGTTGTTGGTGGTGGTGGTGGTGTTGTAGTTGTAGTTGTTGTTGGTGGTGGTGGTGTTGTAGTTGTAGTTGTTGTTGGTGGTGGTGTTGTAGTTGTAGTTGTTGTTGTAGGTGGTGTTGTTGTTGTAGTTGTTGTTGTTGGTGGTGATGTTGTTGTTGTAGTTGTTGTTGGTGGTGGTGGTGTTGTTGTAGTTGTTGTTGGTGGCGTTGTTGTAGTTGTAGTTGTTGTTGGTGGTGGTGTTGTTGTTGTTGTAGTTGTTGTTGGTGGTGGTGGTGTTGTTGTAGTTGTTGTTGGTGGTGTTGTAGCTGTAGTTGTTGTTGGTGGTGGTGTAGTAGTTGTAGTTGTTGTTGGTGGTGGTGTTGTAGCTGTAGTTGTTGTTGGTGGTGGTGTTGTAGTTGTAGTTGTTGTTGTAGGTTGTGTTGTTGTTGTTGTAGTTGTTGTTGTTGGTGGTGGTGTTGTAGTTGTTGTTGTTGTTGTTGGTGGTGGTGTTGTTGTAGTTGTTGTTGGTGCTGGTGGTGTTGTTGTAGTTGTTGTTGGTGGCGGTGTTGTAGTTGTAGTTGTTGTTGGTGGTGGTGTTGTAGTTGTAGTTGTTGGTGGTGGTGGTGTTGTAGTTGTTGTTGGTGGTGGTGTTGTAGTTGTAGTTGTTGTTGGTGGTGGTGTTGTTGTTGTAGTTGTAGTTGTTGTTGTAAGTGGTGTTGTTGTTGTAGTTGTTGTTGTTGGTGGTGGTGGTGTTGTAGTTGTAGTTGTTGGTGGTGGTGGTGTTGTTGTAGTTGTTGTTGGTGGTGGCGGTGGTGTTGTTGTTGTAGTTGTTGTTGGTGGTGGTGGTGTTGTTGTAGTTGTTGTTGTTGTAGTTGTTGTTGGTGGTGGTGGTGTTGTTGTAGTTGTTGTTGTTGGTGGTGGTGTTGTAGTTGTAGTTGTTGTTGTTGGTGGTGGTGTTGTAGTTGTAGTTGTTGGTGGTGGTGGTGTTGTAGTTGTAGTTGTTGGTGGTGGTGGTGTTGTTGTAGTTGTAGTTGTTGGTGGTGGTGGTGTTGTTGTTGTTGTAGTTGTTGTTGGTGGTGGTGGTGTTGTTGTAGTTGTTGTTGGTGGTGTTGTAGTTGTAGTTGTTGTTGTTGGTGGTGGTGGTGTTGTTGTAGTTGTTGTTGTTGGTGGTGGTGTTGTAGTTGTAGTTGTTGTTGTTGGTGGTGGTGTTGTAGTTGTAGTTGTTGGTGGTGGTGGTGTTGTAGTTGTAGTTGTTGTTGGTGGCGGTGTTGTTGTTGTAGTTGTTGTTGGTGGTGGTGGTGGTGTTGTTGTTGTAGTTGTTGTTGGTGCTGGTGGTGTTGTTGTAGTTGTTGTTGGTGCTGGTGGTGTTGTTGTAGTTGTTGTTGGTGGCGGTGTTGTAGTTGTAGTTGTTGTTGTTGGTGGTGTTGTTGTTGTAGTTGTTGTTGGTGGTGGTGGTGGTTTTGTTGTTGTAGTTGTTGTTGCTGGTGGTGTTGTAGTTGTAGTTGTTGTTGGTGGTGGTGTTGTAGTTGTAGTTGTTGTTGGTGGTGGTGTTGTTGTTGTAGTTGTTGTTGGTGGCAGTGGTGGTGTTGTTGTTGTAGTTGTAGTTGTTTTTGGTGGTGGTGTTGTTGTAGTTGTTGGTGGCGGTGGTGTTGTTGTTGTAGTTGTAGTTGTTGTTGGTGGTGTTGTAGTTGTAGTTGTTGTTGGTGGTGGTGTTGTAGTTGTAGTTGTTGTTGGTGGTGTTCTTGTTGTCGTAGTTTTAGTTGTTGTTGGTGTTGTAGTTGTAGTTGTTGTTGGTGGTGGTGTTGTAGTTGTTGTTGTTGTTGGTGGTTTTGTTGTTGTTGTAGTTGTAGTTGTTGTTGGTGTTGTAGTTGTAGTTGTTGTTGGTGGTGGTGTTGTAGTTGTTGTTGGTGGTGGTGTTGTTGTAGTTGTTGTTGGTGGCGGTGTTGTAGTTGTAGTTGTTGTTGGTGGTGTTGTTGTTGTTGTAGTTGTAGTTGTTGGTGTTGTAGTTGTTGTTGGTGGTGGTGGTGTTGTTGTAGTTGTTGTTGGTGGCGGTGTTGTAGTTGTAGTTGTTGTTGGTGGTGTTGTTGTTGTTGTAGTTGTTGTTGGTGTTGTAGTTGTAGTTGTTGCTGGTGGTGGTGTTGTTGTTGTAGTTGTTGTTGGTGGTGGTGTTGTAGTTGTTGTTGGTGGTGGTGTTGTAGTTGTAGTTGGTGGTGGTGGTGGTGTTGTTGTTGTAGTTGTAGTTGTTGTTGTTGGTGGTGTTGTAGTTGTTGTTGGTGGTGGTTGTGGTGTTGTTGTTGTAGTTGTAGTTGTTAGTGGTGGTGTTGTAGTTGTTGTTGGTGGCGGTGTTGTAGTTGTAGTTGTTGTTGGTGGTGTTGTTGTTGTTGTAGTTGTAGTTGTTGGTGTTGTAGTTGTTGTTGGTGGTGGTGGTGTTGTTGTAGTTGTTGTTGGTGGCGGTGTTGTAGTTGTAGTTGTTGTTGGTGGTGTTGTTGTTGTTGTAGTTGTTGTTGGTGTTGTAGTTGTAGTTGTTGCTGGTGGTGGTGTTGTTGTTGTAGTTGTTGTTGGTGGTGGTGTTGTAGTTGTAGTTGGTGGTGGTGGTGGTGTTGTTGTTGTAGTTGTAGTTGTTGTTGTTGGTGGTGTTGTAGTTGTTGTTGGTGGTGGTTGTGGTGTTGTTGTTGTAGTTGTAGTTGTTAGTGGTGGTGTTGTAGTTGTTGTTGGTGGCGGTGTTGTAGTTGTAGTTGTTGTTGGTGGTGTTGTTGTTGTTGTAGTTGAAGTTGTTGGTGTTGTAGGTGTTGTTGGTGGTGGTGTTGTTGTAGTTGTTGTTGGTGGCGGTGTTGTAGTTGTTGTTGGTGGTGGTGTTGTTGTCGTAGTTGTAGTTGTTGTTGGTGTTGTAGTTGTAGTTGTTGCTGGTGGCGGTGTTGTTGCTGTAGTTGTTGTTGGTGGTGGTCGTGTTGTTGTTGTAGTTGTTGTTGGTGGTGGTGTTGTAGTTGTAGTTGTTGTTGGTGGTGGTGTTGTAGTTGTAGTTGCTGGTGGTGGTGGTGTTGTTTTTGTAGTTGTAGTTGTTGTTGTTGGTGGTGTTGTAGTTGTTGTTGGTGGTGGTGGTGGTCTTGTTGTTGTAGTTGTAGTTGTTGTTAGTGATGGTGTTGTAGTTGTAGTTGTAGTTGTTGTTAGTGGTGGTGTTGTAGTTGTAGTTGTTGTTGGTGGTGTTGTTGTTGTAGTTGTTGTTGGTGGTGGTGGTGGTGTTGTTGTTGTAGTTGTTGTTGTTGGTGGTGGTGGTGTTGTTGTTGTAGTTGTAGTTGTTGGTGTTGGTGGTGTTGTAGTTGTAGTTGTTGTTGGTGGTGGTGTTGTAGTTGTAGTTGTTGGTGGTGGTGGTGTTGTAGTTGTAGTTGTTGTTGGTGGCGTTGTTGTAGTTGTTGTTGTTGGTGGTGGTGGTGTTGTTGTTGTAGTTGTTGTTGGTGGTGGTGGTGGTGTTGTAGTTGTAGTTGTAGTTGTTGTTGGTGGTGGTGTTGTAGTTGTAGTTGTTGTTGGTGGTGGTGTTGTAGTTGTAGTTGTTGGTGTTGGTGGTGTTGTAGTTGTAGTTGTTGTTGGTGGTGGTGTTGTAGTTGTAGTTGTTGTTGGTGGTGGTGTTGTAGTTGTTGTTGTTGTTGGTGGTGTTGTTGTTGTAGTTGTTGTTGGTGGTGGTGTTGTAGTTGTAGTTGTTGTTGGTGGTGGTGTTGTAGTTGTAGTTGTTGTTGGTGGTGGTGTTGTAGTTGTTGTTGTTGTTGGTGGTGTTGTTGTTGTAGTTGTTGTTGGTGGCGGTGTTGTAGTTGTAGTTGTTGTTGGTGGTGTTGTTGTTGTTGTAGTTGTTGTTGGTGGTGGTGTTGTAATTGTAGTTGGTGGTGGCGGTGTTGTTGTTGTTGTAGTTGTTGTTGGTTGTGGTGTTGTTGTTGTAGTTGTTGTTGGTGGCGGTGTTGTAGTTGTAGTTGGTGGTGGCGGTGTTGTTGTTGTTGTAGTTGTTGTTGGTGGTGGTGTTGTTGTTGTAGTTGTTGTTGTTGTTGGTGGTGGTGTTGTTGTTGTAGTTGTTGTTGGTGGTGTTGTTGTTGTAGTTGTTGTTGGTGGTGGTGGTTTTGTTGTTGTAGTTGTTGTTGGTGGCGGTGTTGTAGTTGTAGTTGTTGTTGGTGGTGTTGTTGTTGTTGTAGTTGTTGTTGGTGGTGGTGTTGTAGTTGTAGTTGTTGTTGGGGGTGGTGTTGTAGTTGTAGTTGTTGGTGGCGGTGGTGTTGTAGTTGTAGATGTTGGTGGTGGTGTTGTAGTTGTAGTTGTTGTTGGTGGTGGTGTTGTAGTTGTAGTTGTTGTTGGTGGTGGTGTTGTAGTTGTAGTTGTTGTTGGTGGTGGTGTTGTAGTTGTTGTTGTTGTTGGTGGTGTTGTTGTTGTTGTTGTTGTTGGTGGCGGTGTTGTAGTTGTAGTTGTTGTTGGTGGTGTTGTTGTTGTAGTTGTAGTTGTTGTTGGTAGTGTTGTTGTTGTTGTAGTTGTAGTTGTTGGTGTTGTAGTTGTTGTTGGTGGTGGTGTTGTTGTTGTAGTTGTAGTTGTTGGTGTTGTAGGTGTTGTTGGTGGTGGTGTTGTTGTAGTTGTTGTTGGTGGCGGTGTTGTAGTTGTAGTTGTTGTTGGTGGTGTTGTTGTTGTCGTAGTTGTAGTTGTTGGTGTTGTAGGTGTTGTTGGTGGTGGTGTTGTTGTAGTTGTTGTTGGTGGCGGTGTTGTAGTTGTAGTTGTTGTTGGTGGTGTTGTTGTTGTTGTAGTTGTAGTTGTTGGTGTTGTAGGTGTTGTTGGTGGTGGTGTTGTTGTAGTTGTTGTTGGTGGCGGTGTTGTAGTTGTAGTTGTTGTTGGTGGTGTTGTTGTTGTTGTAGTTGTAGTTGTTGGTGTTGTAGGTGTTGTTGGTGGTGGTGTTGTTGTAGTTGTTGCTGGTGGCGGTGTTGTTGTTGTAGTTGTTGTTGGTGGTGGTCGTGTTGTTGTTGTAGTTGTTGTTGGTGGTGGTGTTGTAGTTGTAGTTGTTGTTGGTGGTGGTGTTGTAGTTGTAGTTGGTGGTGGTGGTGGTTTTGTTGTTGTAGTTGTAGTTGTTGTTGTTGGTGGTGTTGTAGTTGTTGTTGGTGGTGGTGGTGGTGTTGTTGTTGTAGTTGTAGTTGTTGTTAGTGGTGGTGTTGTAGTTGTAGTTGTTGTTAGTGGTGGTGTTGTAGTTGTAGTTGTTGTTGGTGGTGTTGTTGTTGTAGTTGTTGTTGGTGGTGGTGGTGGTGTTGTTGTTGTAGTTGTAGTTGTTGGTGTTGGTGGTGTTGTAGTTGTAGTTGTTGTTGGTGGTGGTGTTGTAGTTGTAGTTGTTGGTGGTGGTGTTGTAGTTGTAGTTGTTGTTGGTGGTGGTGTTGTTGTTGTAGTTGTTGGTGGTGGTGGTGTTGTAGTTGTAGTTGTTGTTGGTGGTGGTGTTGTTGTTGTAGTTGTTGTTGGTGGTGGTGGTGGTGTTGTAGTTGTAGTTGTAGTTGTTGTTGGTGGTGGTGTTGTTGTAGTTGTTGTTGGTGGTGGTGGTGGTGTTGTTGTTGTAGTTGTAGTTGTTGGTGTTGGTGGTGTTGTAGTTGTAGTTGTTGTTGGTGGTGGTGTTGTAGTTGTAGTTGTTGGTGGTGGTGTTGTAGTTGTAGTTGTTGTTGGTGGTGGTGTTGTTGTTGTAGTTGTTGTTGGTGGTGGTGTTGTAGTTGTAGTTGTTGGTGGTGGTGGTGTTGTAGTTGTAGTTGTTGTTGGTGGTGGTGTTGTTGTTGTAGTTGTTGTTGGTGGTGGTGGTGGTGTTGTAGTTGTAGTTGTAGTTGTTGTTGGTGGTGGTGTTGTAGTTGTAGTTGTTGTTGGTGGTGGTGTTGTTGTTGTAGTTGTTGTTGGTGGCAGTGGTGGTGTTGTTGTTGTAGTTGTAGTTGTTGTTGGTGGTGGTGTTGTTGTAGTTGTTGGTGGCGGAGGTGTTGTTGTTGTAGTTGTAGTTGTTGTTGGTGGTGTTGTAGTTGTAGTTGTTGTTGGTGGTGGTGTTGTAGTTGTAGTTGTTGTTGGTGGTGTTCTTGTTGTCGTAGTTTTAGTTGTTGTTGGTGTTGTAGTTGTAGTTGTTGTTGGTGGTGGTGTTGTAGTTGTAGTTGTTGTTGGTGTTGTAGTTGTAGTTGTTGTTGGTGGTGGTGTTGTAGTTGTTGTTGGTGGTGGTGTTGTTGTAGTTGTTGTTGGTGGCGGTGTTGTAGTTGTAGTTGTTGTTGGTGGTGTTGTTGTTGTTGTAGTTGTAGTTGTTGGTGTTGAAGTTGTTGTTGGTGGTGGTGGTGTTGTTGTAGTTGTTGTTGGTGGCGGTGTTGTAGTTGTAGTTGTTGTTGGTGGTGTTGTTGTTGTTGTAGTTGTTGTTGGTGTTGTAGTTGTAGTTGTTGCTGGTGGTGGTGTTGTTGTTGTAGTTGTTGTTGGTGGTGGTGTTGTAGTTGTTGTTGGTGGTGGTGGTGTAGTTGTAGTTGGTGGTGGTGGTGGTGTTGTTGTTGTAGTTGTAGTTGTTTTTGTTGGTGGTGTTGTAGTTGTTGTTGGTGGTGGTTGTGGTGTTGTTGTTGTAGTTGTAGTTGTTAGTGGTGGTGTTGTAGTTGTTGTTGGTGGCGGTGTTGTAGTTGTAGTTGTTGTTGGTGGTGTTGTTGTTGTTGTAGTTGTAGTTGTTGGTGTTGTAGTTGTTGTTGGTGGTGGTGGTGTTGTTGTAGTTGTTGTTGGTGGCGGTGTTGTAGTTGTAGTTGTTGTTGGTGGTGTTGTTGTTGTTGTAGTTGTTGTTGGTGTTGTAGTTGTAGTTGTTGCTGGTGGTGGTGTTGTTGTTGTAGTTGTTGTTGGTGGTGGTGTTGTAGTTGTAGTTGGTGGTGGTGGTGGTGTTGTTGTTGTAGTTGTAGTTGTTGTTGTTGGTGGTGTTGTAGTTGTTGTTGGTGGTGGTTGTGGTGTTGTTGTTGTAGTTGTAGTTGTTAGTGGTGGTGTTGTAGTTGTTGTTGGTGGCGGTGTTGTAGTTGTAGTTGTTGTTGGTGGTGTTGTTGTTGTTGTAGTTGTAGTTGTTGGTGTTGTAGGTGTTGTTGGTGGTGGTGTTGTTGTAGTTGTTGTTGGTGGCGGTGTTGTAGTTGTTGTTGGTGGTGGTGTTGTTGTCGTAGTTGTAGTTGTTGTTGGTGTTGTAGTTGTAGTTGTTGCTGGTGGCGGTGTTGTTGTTGTAGTTGTTGTTGGTGGTGGTCGTGTTGTTGTTGTAGTTGTTGTTGGTGGTGGTGTTGTAGTTGTAGTTGTTGTTGGTGGTGGTGTTGTAGTTGTAGTTGGTGGTGGTGGTGGTGTTGTTGTTGTAGTTGTAATTGTTGTTGTTGGTGGTGTTGTAGTTGTTGTTGGTGGTGGTGGTGGTGTTGTTGTTGTAGTTGTAGTTGTTGTTAGTGGTGGTGTTGTAGTTGTAGTTGTAGTTGTTGTTAGTGGTGGTGTTGTAGTTGTAGTTGTTGTTGGTGGTGTTGTTGTTGTAGTTGTTGTTGGTGGTGGTGGTGGTGTTGTTGTTGTAGTTGTAGTTGTTGGTGTTGGTGGTGTTGTAGTTGTAGTTGTTGTTGGTGGTGGTGTTGTAGTTGTAGTTGTTGGTGGTGGTGTTGTAGTTGTAGTTGTTGTTGGTGGTGGTGTTGTTGTTGTAGTTGTTGTTGGTGGTGGTGTTGTAGTTGTAGTTGTTGGTGGTGGTGGTGTTGTAGTTGTAGTTGTTGTTGGTGGCGTTGTTGTAGTTGTTGTTGGTGGTGGTGGTGGTGTTGTTGTTGTAGTTGTTGTTGGTGGTGGTGGTGGTGTTGTAGTTGTAGTTGTAGTTGTTGTTGGTGGTGGTGTTGTAGTTGTAGTTGTTGTTGGTGGTGGTGTTGTAGTTGTAGTTGTTGGTGTTGGTGGTGTTGTAGTTGTAGTTGTTGTTGGTGGTGGTGTTGTAGTTGTAGTTGTTGTTGGTGGTGGTGTTGTAGTTGTTGTTGTTGTTGGTGGTGTTGTTGTTGTAGTTGTTGTTGGTGGTGGTGTTGTAGTTGTAGTTGTTGGTGTTGGTGGTGTTGTTGTTGTAGTTGTTGTTGGTGGTGGTGTTGTAGTTGTAGTTGTTGTTGGTGGTGGTGTTGTAGTTGTAGTTGTTGTTGGTGGTGGTGTTGTAGTTGTTGTTGTTGTTGGTGGTGTTGTTGTTGTAGTTGTTGTTGGTGGCGGTGTTGTAGTTGTAGTTGTTGTTGGTGGTGTTGTTGTTGTTGTAGTTGTTGTTGGTGGTGGTGTTGTAATTGTAGTTGGTGGTGGCGGTGTTGTTGTTGTTGTAGTTGTTGTTGGTTGTGGTGTTGTTGTTGTAGTTGTTGTTGGTGGCGGTGTTGTAGTTGTAGTTGGTGGTGGCGGTGTTGTTGTTGTTGTAGTTGTTGTTGGTGGTGGTGTTGTTGTTGTAGTTGTTGTTGTTGTTGGTGGTGTTGTAGTTGTAGTTGTTGTTGGTGGTGTTGTTGTTGTAGTTGATGTTGGTGGTGGTGGTTTTGTTGTTGTAGTTGTTGTTGGTGGCGGTGTTGTAGTTGTAGTTGTTGTTGGTGGTGTTGTTGTTGTTGTAGTTGTTGTTGGTGGTGGTGTTGTAGTTGTATTTGTTGTTGGGGGTGGTGTTGTAGTTGTAGTTGTTGGTGGCGGTGGTGTTGTAGTTGTAGATGTTGGTGGTGGTGTTGTAGTTGTAGTTGTTGTTGGTGGTGGTGTTGTAGTTGTAGTTGTTGTTGGTGGTGGTGTTGTAGTTGTAGTTGTTGTTGGTGGTGGTGTTGTAGTTGTTGTTGTTGGTGGTGTTGTTGTTGTTGTTGTTGTTGGTGGTGGCGGTGTTGTAGTTGTAGTTGTTGTTGGTGGTGTTGTTGTTGTAGTTGTAGTTGTTGTTGGTAGTGTTGTTGTTGTTGTAGTTGTAGTTGTTGGTGTTGTAGTTGTTGTTGGTGGTGGTGTTGTTGTTGTAGTTGTAGTTGTTGGTGTTGTAGGTGTTGTTGGTGGTGGTGTTGTTGTAGTTGTTGTTGGTGGCGGTGTTGTAGTTGTAGTTGTTGTTGGTGGTGTTGTTGTTGTCGTAGTTGTAGTTGTTGGTGTTGTAGGTGTTGTTGGTGGTGGTGTTGTTGTAGTTGTTGTTGGTGGCGGTGTTGTAGTTGTAGTTGTTGTTGGTGGTGTTGTTGTTGTTGTAGTTGTAGTTGTTGGTGTTGTAGGTGTTGTTGGTGGTGGTCTTGTTGTAGTTGTTGTTGGTGGCGGTGTTGTAGTTGTAGTTGTTGTTGGTGGTGTTGTTGTTGTCGTAGTTGTAGTTGTTGTTGGTGTTGTAGTTGTAGTTGTTGCTGGTGGCGGTGTTGTTGTTGTAGTTGTTGTTGGTGGTGGTCGTGTTGTTGTTGTAGTTGTTGTTGGTGGTGGTGTTGTAGTTGTAGTTGTTGTTGGTGGTGGTGTTGTAGTTGTAGTTGGTGGTGGTGGTGGTTTTGTTGTTGTAGTTGTAGTTGTTGTTGTTGGTGGTGTTGTAGTTGTTGTTGGTGGTGGTGGTGGTGTTGTTGTTGTAGTTGTAGTTGTTGTTAGTGGTGGTGTTGTAGTTGTAGTTGTAGTTGTTGTTAGTGGTGGTGTTGTAGTTGTAGTTGTTGTTGGTGGTGTTGTTGTTGTAGTTGTTGTTGGTGGTGGTGGTGGTGTTGTTGTTGTAGTTGTAGTTGTTGGTGTTGGTGGTGTTGTAGTTGTAGTTGTTGTTGGTGGTGGTGTTGTAGTTGTAGTTGTTGGTGGTGGTGTTGTAGTTGTAGTTGTTGTTGGTGGTGGTGTTGTTGTTGTAGTTGTTGTTGGTGGTGGTGTTGTAGTTGTAGTTGTTGGTGGTGGTGGTGTTGTAGTTGTAGTTGTTGTTGGTGGTGGTGTTGTTGTTGTAGTTGTTGTTGGTGGTGGTGGTGTTGTTGTAGTTGTAGTTGTAGTTGTTGTTGGTGGTGGTGTTGTAGTTGTAGTTGTTGTTGGTGGTGGTGTTGTAGTTGTAGTTGTTGTTGTTGGTGGTGTTGTAGTTGTAGTTGTTGTTGTTGGTGGTGGTGGTGTTGTAGTTGTAGTTGTTGGTGTTGGTGGTGTTGTAGTTGTAGTTGTTGTTGGTGGTGGTGTTGTAGTTGTAGTTGTTGTTGGTGGTGGTGTTGTAGTTGTAGTTGTTGTTGGTGGTGGTGTTGTTGTTGTTGTTGTTGATGTTGTTGTTGTTGTTGTAGTTGTTGTTGGTGGTGGTGGTGTTGTTGTAGTTGATGTTGTGGTGGTGGTGTTGTTGTAGTTGTTGTTGGTGGTGGTGTTGTTGTTGTAGTTGTTGTTGGTGGTGGTGTTGTAGTTGTAGTTGTTGGTGGTGGTGGTGGTGTTGTAGTTGTAGTTGTTGTTGGTGGTGGTGTTGTAGTTGTTGTAGTTGTTGTTGGTGGTGTTGTTGTTGTAGTTGTAGTTGTTGTTGTAGGTGGTGTTGTTGTTGTAGTTGTTGTTGTTGGTGGTGGTGTTGTAGTTGTAGTTGTAGTTGTTGTTGGTGGTGGTGGTGTTGTTGTAGTTGTTGTTGGTGGCGTTGTTGTAGTTGTAGTTGTTGTTGTTGGTGGTGTTGTTGTTGTTGTAGTTGTTGTTGGTGATGGTGGTGTTGTTGTAGTTGTTGTTGGTGGTGGTGGTGTTGTAGTTGTAGTTGTTGTTGGTGGTGGTGTTGTAGTTGTAGTTGTTGTTGGTGGTGGTGGTGTTGTAGTTGTAGTTGTTGTTGGTGGTGGTGTTGTAGTTGTAGTTGTTGTTGTAGGTGGTGTTGTTGTTGTTGTAGTTGTTGTTGTTGGTGGTGGTGTTGTTGTTGTAGTTGTTGTTGGTGGTGGTGGTGTTGTTGTAGTTGTTGTTGGTGGCGTTGTTGTAGTTGTTGTAGTTGTTGTTGGTGGTGGTGTTGTTGTTGTAGTTGTTGTTGGTGGTGGTGTTGTAGTTGTAGATGTTGTTGGTGGTGGTGTTGTTGTTGTAGTTGTTGGTGGTGGTGCTGTTGTTGTTGTTGTAGTTGTTGTTGGTGGTGGTGTTGTTCTTGTAGTTGTTGTTGTTGGTGGTGGTGTTGTTGTTGTTGTAGTTGTTGTTGGTGGTGGTGGTGTTGTAGTTGTAGTTGTTGTTGGTGGTGGTGTTGTAGCTGTAGTTGTTGTTGGTGGTGGTGTTGTAGTTGTAGTTGTTGTTGTAGGTGGTGTTGTTGTTGTTGTAGTTGTTGTTGTTGGTGGTGTTGTTGTTGTTGTAGTTGTTGTTGGTGGTGGTGTTGTTGTTGTAGTTGTTGTTGGTGGTGGTGTTGTAGTTGTAGATGTTGTTGGTGGTGGTGTTGTTGTTGTAGTTGTTGGTGGTGGTGCTGTTGTTGTTGTTGTAGTTGTTGTTGGTGGTGGTGTTGTTGTTGTAGTTGTTGTTGTTGGTGGTGTTGTAGTTGTAGATGTTGTTGGTGGTGGTGTTGTAGTTGTGGTTGTTGGTGGTGGTGTTGTTGTAGTTGTAGTTGGTGGTGGTGGTGTTGTTGTAATTGTTGTTGGTGGTGGTGTTGTAGTTGTAGTTGTTGTTGGAGGTGGTGTTGTAGTTGTTGTTGTTGGTGGTGGTGTTGTAGTTGTTGTTGGTGGTGGTGGTGTTGTTGTAGTTGTTGTTGGTGGTGGTGTTGTAGTTGTAGTTGTTGTTGTTGGTGGTGGTGTTGTTGTAGTTGTAGTTGTTGTTGTTGGTGGTGTTGTTGTTGTTGTAGTTGTTGTTGGTGGTGGTGGTGTTGTTGTAGTTGTTGTTGGTGGTGGTGATGTTGTAGTTGTAGTTGTTGTTGGTGGTGGTGTTGTAGTTGTAGTTGTTGTTGGTGGTGGTGGTGTTGTAGTTGTAGTTGTTGTTGGTGGTGGTGTTGTAGTTGTAGTTGTTGTTGTAGGTGGTGCTGTTGTTGTTGTAGTTGTTGTTGTTGGTGGTGGTGTTGTTGTTGTAGTTGTTGTTGGTGGTGCTGTTGTTGTTGTTGTAGTTGTTGTTGGTGGTGGTGTTGTTGTTGTAGTTGTTGTTGTTGGTGGTGTTGTAGTTGTAGTTGTTGTTGGTGGTGGTGTTGTAGTTGTAGTTGTTGTTGGTGGTGGTGGTGGTGTTGTTGTTGTAGTTGTTGTTGGTGGTGGTGGTGTTGTTGTAGTTGTTGTTGTTGGTGGTGGTGTTGTAGTTGTTGTTGTTGGTGGTGGTGTTGTAGTTGTTGTTGGTGGTGGTGTTGTTGTTGCAGTTGTTGTTGGTGGTGGTGTTGCTGTTGTAGTTGTTGTTGTTGGTGGTGGTGGTGTTGTTGTTGTAGTTGTTGGTGGTGGTGGTGTTGTTGTTGTAGGTGTTGTTGGTGGTGGTGTTGTAGTTGTAGTTGTTGTTGGTGGCGGTGTTGCTGTTGTAGTTGTTGTTGTTGGTGGTGGTGGTGGTGTTGTTGTTGTAGTTGTTGTTGGTGGTGGTGTTGTTGTTGTAGTTGTTGTTGGTGGCGGTGTTGTTGTTGTAGTTGTTGCTGGTGGTGGTGGTGTTGTTGTAGTTGTTGTTGTGGTGGTGGTGTTGTTGTACTTGTTGTTGGTGGTGGTGTTGTTGTTGTAGTTGTTGTTGGTGGTGGTGTTGTAGTTGTAGTTGTTGGTGGTGGTGGTGGTGTTGTAGTTGTAGTTGTTGGTGGTGGTGTTGTAGTTGTAGTTGTTGTTGGTGGTGTTGTTGTTGTAGTTGTTGTAGTTGGTGGTGGTGTTGTTGTTGTTGTTGTAGGTTGTGTTGTTGTTGTAGTTGTTGTTGTTGGTGGTGTTGTTGTTGTTGTAGTTGTAGTTGTTGTTGGTGGTGGTGGTGTTGTTGTAGTTGTTGGTGGTGGTGTTGTTGTTGTTGTAGTTGTTGTTGGTGGTGGTGGTGTTGTTGTAGTTGTTGTTGGTGGTGGTGGTGTTGTAGTTGTAGTTGTTGTTGGTGGTGGTGTTGTAGTTGTAGTTTGTGGTGGTGTTGTAGTTGTAGTTGTTGTTGGTGGTGGTGTTGTTGTTGTAGTTGTAGTTGTTGTTGTAGGTGGTATTGTTGTTGTAGTTGTTGTTGTTGGTGGTGGTGGTGTTGTAGTTGTAGTTGTTGGTGGTGGTGGTGTTGTTGTTGTTGTAGTTGTTGTTGGTGGTGGTGGTGTTGTTGTAGTTGTTGTTGTTGGTGGTGGTGTTGTTGTAGTTGTTGGTGGTGTTGTAGTTGTAGTTGGTGGTGTTGATAGTGGTGGTGTTGTTGTAGTTGTTGTTGTTGGTGGTGGTGTTGTAGTTGTAGTTGTTGTTGTTGGTGGTGTTGTAGCTGTAGTTGTTGTTGTTGGTGGTGGTGTTGTTGTAGTTGTTGTTGGTGCTGCTGGTGTTGTTGTAGTTGTTGTTGGTGGCTGTGTTGTAGTTGTAGTTGTTGTTGGTGGTGGTGTTGTTGTTGTAGTTGTTGTTGGTGGTGGTCGTGGTGTTGTTGTTGTAGTTGTTGTAGATGGTGGTGTTGTAGTTGTAGTTGTTGTTGGTGGTGGTGTTGTAGTTGTAGTTGTTGTTGGTGGTGTTGTTGTTGTAGTTGTTGTTGGTGGCGGTGGTGGTGTTGTTGTTGTAGTTGTAGTTGTTGTTGGTGGTGGTGGTGTTGTTGTAGTTGTTGGTGGCGGTGGTGTTGTTGTTGTAGTTGTAGTTGTTTTTGGTGGTGGTGTTGTTGTAGTTGTTGTTGTTGGTGGTGGTGGTGTTGTTGTAGTTGTTGTTGGTGGTGGTGTTGTAGTTGTAGTTGTTGTTGGAGGTGGCGTTGTAGTTGTTGTTGTTGGTGGTGGTGTTGTAGTTGTTGTTGGTGGTGGTGGTGTTGTTGTAGTTGTTGTTGGTGGTGGTGTTGTAGTTGTAGTTGTTGTTGTTGGTGGTGGTGTTGTTGTAGTTGTTGTTGGTGGTGGTGGTGGCGTTGTTGTTGTAGTTGTTGGTGGTGGTGGTAGTTTTGTTGTTGTAGTTGTTGTTGGTGGTGGTGTTGTTGTTGTAGTTGTTGTTGGTGGCGGTGTTGTTGTTGTAGTTATTGTTGGTGGTGGTGTTGCTGTTGTAGTTGTTGTTGTTGTTGGTGGTGGCGTTGTTGTTGTAGTTGTTGGTGGTGGTGGTGTTGTTGTTGTAGTTGTTGTTGGTGTTGTAGTTGTAGTTGTTGTTGGTGGCGGTGTTGCTGTTGTAGTTGTTGTTGTTGGTGGTGGTGGTGTTGTTGTTGTAGTTGTTGTTGGTGGTGGTGTTGTTGTTGTAGTTGTTGTTGGTGGCGTTGTTGTTGTTGTAGTTGTTGTTGGTGGTGGTGGTGTTGTTGTAGTTGTTGTTGTGGTGGTGGTGTTGTTGTAGTTGTTGTTGGTGGTGGTGTTGTTGTCGTAGTTGTTGTTGGTGGTGGTGTTGTTGTTGTAGTTGTTGGTGGTGGTGGTGGTGTTGTAGTTGTAGTTGTTGGTGGTGGTGGTGGTGTTGTAGTTGTAGTTGTTGTTGGTGGTGGTGTTGTAGTTGTTGTAGTTGTTGTTGGTGGTGTTGTTGTTGTAGTTGTTGTTGTTGGTGGTGGTGTTGTAGTTGTAGTTGGTGGTGGTGTTGTTGTTGTAGTTGTAGTTGTTGTTGTAGGTGGTGTTGTTGTTGTAGTTGTTGTTGTTGGTGGTGGTGTTGTTGTAGTTGTTGTTGGTGGCGTTGTTGTAGTTGTAGTTGTTGTTGGTGGTGGTGTTGTTGTTGTTGTAGTTGTTGTTGGTGGTGGTGGTGGTGTTGTAGTTGTAGTTGTTGTTGGTGGTGGTGGTGTTGTAGTTGTAGTTGTTGTTGGTGGTGGTGTTGTAGTTGTAGTTGTTGTTGTAGGTGGTGTTGTTGTTGTAGTTGTTGTTGTTGGTGGTGATGTTGTTGTTGTAGTTGTTGTTGGTGGTGGTGGTGTTGTTGTAGTTGTTGTTGGTGGCGTTGTTGTAGTTGTAGTTGTTGTTGGTGGTGGTGTTGTTGTTGTTGTAGTTGTTGTTGGTGGTGGTGGTGTTGTTGTAGTTGTTGTTGTTGGTGGTGTTGTAGCTGTAGTTGTTGTTGGTGGTGGTGTTGTAGTTGTAGTTGTTGTTGGTGGTGGTGGTGTTGTAGTTGTTGTTGGTGGTGGTGTTGTAGCTGTAGTTGTTGTTGGTGGTGGTGTTGTAGTTGTAGTTGTTGTTGTAGGTTGTGTTGTTGTTGTTGTAGTTGTTGTTGTTGTTGGTGGTGTTGTAGTTGTTGTTGTTGTTGGTGGTGGTGGTGTTGTTGTAGTTGTTGTTGGTGCTGGTGGTGTTGTTGTAGTTGTTGTTGTTGGCGGTGTTGTAGTTGTAGTTGTTGTTGGTGGTGGTGTTGTTGTTGTAGTTGTTGTTGGTGGCAGTGGTGGTGTTGTTGTTGTTGTTGGTGGTGGTGTTGTAGTTGTAGTTGTTGTTGGTGGTGGTGTTGTTGTTGTAGTTGTAGTTGTTGTTGTAAGTGGTGTTGTTGTTGTAGTTGTTGTTGTTGGTGGTGGTGGTGTTGTAGTTGTAGTTGTTGGTGGTGGTGGTGTTGTTGTTGTTGTAGTTGTTGTTGGTGGTGGTGGTGTTGTTGTAGTTGTTGTTGTTGGTGGTGGTGTTGTTGTAGTTGTTGGTGGTGTTGTAGTTGTAGTTGTTGTTGTTGGTGGTGGTTGTGTTGTTGTAGTTGTTGTTGTTGGTGGTGGTGTTGTAGTCGTAGTTGTTGTTGTTGGGGGTGGTGTTGTAGTTGTAGTTGTTGGTGGTGGTGGTGTTGTAGTTGTAGTTGTTGTTGGTGGCGGTGTTGTTGTTGTAGTTGTTGTTGGTGGTGGTGGTGGTGTTGTTGTTGTAGTTGTTGTTGGTGCTGGTGGTGTTGTTGTAGTTGTTGTTGGTGCTGGTGGTGTTGTTGTAGTTGTTGTTGGTGGTGGTGTTGTTGTTGTAGTTGTTGTTGGTGGTGGTGGTTTTGTTGTTGTAGTTGTTGTTGGTGGTGGTGTTGTAGTTGTAGTTGTTGTTGGTGGTGGTGTTGTTGTTGTAGTTGTTGTTGGTGGTGGTGGTGGTTTTGTTGTTGTAGTTGTTGTTGGTGGTGGTGTTGTAGTTGTAGTTGTTGTTGGTGGTGGTGTTGTAGTTGTAGTTGTTGTTGGTGGTGGTGTTGTTGTTGTAGTTGTTGTTGGTGGTGGTGGTGGTTTTGTTGTTGTAGTTGTTGTTGGTGGTGGTGTTGTAGTTGTAGTTGTTGTTGGTGGCGGTGTTGTAGTTGTAGTTGTTGTTGGTGGTGGTGTTGTTGTTGTAGTTGTTGTTGGTGGTGGTGGTGGTTTTGTTGTTGTAGTTGTTGTTGGTGGTGGTGTTGTAGTTGTAGTTGTTGTTGGTGGTGGTGTTGTAGTTGTAGTTGTTGTTGGTGGTGGTGTTGTTGTTGTAGTTGTTGTTGGTGGCAGTGGTGGTGTTGTTGTTGTAGTTGTAGTTGTTGTTGGTGGTGGTGGTGTTGTTGTAGTTGTTGGTGGCGGTGGTGTTGTTGTTGTAGTTGTAGTTGTTGTTGGTGGTGTTGTAGTTGTAGTTGTTGTTGGTGGTGGTGTTGTAGTTGTAGTTGTTGTTGGTGGTGGTGTTGTAGTTGTAGTTGTTGTTGGTGGTGGTGTTGTTGGTGTTGTTGTTGTTGTTGTTGTTGTTGTAGTTGTAGTTATTGTTGGTGGTGGTGTTGTAGTTGTAGTTGTTGGTGGTGGTGTTGTAGTTGTAGTTGTTGTTGGTGGTGGTGTTGTTGTTGTTGTTGTTGGTGGTGGTGTTGTTGTTGTTGTAGTTGTAGTTGTTGTTGGTGGCGGTGTTGTAGTTGTAGTTGTTGTTGATGGCGGTGTTGTTGTTGTAGTTGTTGTTGGTGGTGGTGGTGGTGTTGTAGTTGTAGTTGTAGTTGTTGTTGGTGGTGGTGTTGTAGTTGTAGTTGTTGTTGGTGGTGGTGTTGTTGTTGTAGTTGTTGTTGGTGGCAGTGGTGGTGTTGTTGTTGTAGTTGTAGTTGTTGTTGGTGGTGGTGTTGTTGTAGTTGTTGGTGGCGGAGGTGTTGTTGTTGTAGTTGTAGTTGTTGTTGGTGGTGTTGTAGTTGTAGTTGTTGTTGGTGGTGGTGTTGTAGTTGTAGTTGTTGTTGGTGGTGTTCTTGTTGTCGTAGTTTTAGTTGTTGTTGGTGTTGTAGTTGTAGTTGTTGTTGGTGGTGGTGTTGTAGTTGTAGTTGTTGTTGGTGTTGTAGTTGTAGTTGTTGTTGGTGGTGGTGTTGTAGTTGTTGTTGGTGGTGGTGTTGTTGTAGTTGTTGTTGGTGGCGGTGTTGTAGTTGTAGTTGTTGTTGGTGGTGTTGTTGTTGTTGTAGTTGTAGTTGTTGGTGTTGAAGTTGTTGTTGGTGGTGGTGGTGTTGTTGTAGTTGTTGTTGGTGGCGGTGTTGTAGTTGTAGTTGTTGTTGGTGGTGTTGTTGTTGTTGTAGTTGTTGTTGGTGTTGTAGTTGTAGTTGTTGCTGGTGGTGGTGTTGTTGTTGTAGTTGTTGTTGGTGGTGGTGTTGTAGTTGTTGTTGGTGGTGGTGGTGTAGTTGTAGTTGGTGGTGGTGGTGGTGTTGTTGTTGTAGTTGTAGTTGTTTTTGTTGGTGGTGTTGTAGTTGTTGTTGGTGGTGGTTGTGGTGTTGTTGTTGTAGTTGTAGTTGTTAGTGGTGGTGTTGTAGTTGTTGTTGGTGGCGGTGTTGTAGTTGTAGTTGTTGTTGGTGGTGTTGTTGTTGTTGTAGTTGTAGTTGTTGGTGTTGTAGTTGTTGTTGGTGGTGGTGGTGTTGTTGTAGTTGTTGTTGGTGGCGGTGTTGTAGTTGTAGTTGTTGTTGGTGGTGTTGTTGTTGTTGTAGTTGTTGTTGGTGTTGTAGTTGTAGTTGTTGCTGGTGGTGGTGTTGTTGTTGTAGTTGTTGTTGGTGGTGGTGTTGTAGTTGTAGTTGGTGGTGGTGGTGGTGTTGTTGTTGTAGTTGTAGTTGTTGTTGTTGGTGGTGTTGTAGTTGTTGTTGGTGGTGGTTGTGGTGTTGTTGTTGTAGTTGTAGTTGTTAGTGGTGGTGTTGTAGTTGTTGTTGGTGGCGGTGTTGTAGTTGTAGTTGTTGTTGGTGGTGTTGTTGTTGTTGTAGTTGTAGTTGTTGGTGTTGTAGGTGTTGTTGGTGGTGGTGTTGTTGTAGTTGTTGTTGGTGGCGGTGTTGTAGTTGTTGTTGGTGGTGGTGTTGTTGTCGTAGTTGTAGTTGTTGTTGGTGTTGTAGTTGTAGTTGTTGCTGGTGGCGGTGTTGTTGTTGTAGTTGTTGTTGGTGGTGGTCGTGTTGTTGTTGTAGTTGTTGTTGGTGGTGGTGTTGTAGTTGTAGTTGTTGTTGGTGGTGGTGTTGTAGTTGTAGTTGGTGGTGGTGGTGGTGTTGTTGTTGTAGTTGTAATTGTTGTTGTTGGTGGTGTTGTAGTTGTTGTTGGTGGTGGTGGTGGTGTTGTTGTTGTAGTTGTAGTTGTTGTTAGTGGTGGTGTTGTAGTTGTAGTTGTAGTTGTTGTTAGTGGTGGTGTTGTAGTTGTAGTTGTTGTTGGTGGTGTTGTTGTTGTAGTTGTTGTTGGTGGTGGTGGTGGTGTTGTTGTTGTAGTTGTAGTTGTTGGTGTTGGTGGTGTTGTAGTTGTAGTTGTTGTTGGTGGTGGTGTTGCAGTTGTAGTTGTTGGTGGTGGTGTTGTAGTTGTAGTTGTTGTTGGTGGTGGTGTTGTTGTTGTAGTTGTTGTTGGTGGTGGTGTTGTAGTTGTAGTTGTTGGTGGTGGTGGTGTTGTAGTTGTAGTTGTTGTTGGTGGCGTTGTTGTAGTTGTTGTTGGTGGTGGTGGTGGTGTTGTTGTTGTAGTTGTTGTTGGTGGTGGTGGTGGTGTTGTAGTTGTAGTTGTAGTTGTTGTTGGTGGTGGTGTTGTAGTTGTAGTTGTTGTTGGTGGTGGTGTTGTAGTTGTAGTTGTTGGTGTTGGTGGTGTTGTAGTTGTAGTTGTTGTTGGTGGTGGTGTTGTAGTTGTAGTTGTTGTTGGTGGTGGTGTTGTAGTTGTTGTTGTTGTTGGTGGTGTTGTTGTTGTAGTTGTTGTTGGTGGTGGTGTTGTAGTTGTAGTTGTTGGTGTTGGTGGTGTTGTTGTTGTAGTTGTTGTTGGTGGTGGTGTTGTAGTTGTAGTTGTTGTTGGTGGTGGTGTTGTAGTTGTAGTTGTTGTTGGTGGTGGTGTTGTAGTTGTTGTTGTTGTTGGTGGTGTTGTTGTTGTAGTTGTTGTTGGTGGCGGTGTTGTAGTTGTAGTTGTTGTTGGTGGTGTTGTTGTTGTTGTAGTTGTTGTTGGTGGTGGTGTTGTAATTGTAGTTGGTGGTGGCGGTGTTGTTGTTGTTGTAGTTGTTGTTGGTTGTGGTGTTGTTGTTGTAGTTGTTGTTGGTGGCGGTGTTGTAGTTGTAGTTGGTGGTGGCGGTGTTGTTGTTGTTGTAGTTGTTGTTGGTGGTGGTGTTGTTGTTGTAGTTGTTGTTGTTGTTGGTGGTGTTGTAGTTGTAGTTGTTGTTGGTGGTGTTGTTGTTGTAGTTGATGTTGGTGGTGGTGGTTTTGTTGTTGTAGTTGTTGTTGGTGGCGGTGTTGTAGTTGTAGTTGTTGTTGGTGGTGTTGTTGTTGTTGTAGTTGTTGTTGGTGGTGGTGTTGTAGTTGTATTTGTTGTTGGGGGTGGTGTTGTAGTTGTAGTTGTTGGTGGCGGTGGTGTTGTAGTTGTAGATGTTGGTGGTGGTGTTGTAGTTGTAGTTGTTGTTGGTGGTGGTGTTGTAGTTGTAGTTGTTGTTGGTGGTGGTGTTGTAGTTGTAGTTGTTGTTGGTGGTGGTGTTGTAGTTGTTGTTGTTGGTGGTGTTGTTGTTGTTGTTGTTGTTGGTGGTGGCGGTGTTGTAGTTGTAGTTGTTGTTGGTGGTGTTGTTGTTGTAGTTGTAGTTGTTGTTGGTAGTGTTGTTGTTGTTGTAGTTGTAGTTGTTGGTGTTGTAGTTGTTGTTGGTGGTGGTGTTGTTGTTGTAGTTGTAGTTGTTGGTGTTGTAGGTGTTGTTGGTGGTGGTGTTGTTGTAGTTGTTGTTGGTGGCGGTGTTGTAGTTGTAGTTGTTGTTGGTGGTGTTGTTGTTGTCGTAGTTGTAGTTGTTGGTGTTGTAGGTGTTGTTGGTGGTGGTGTTGTTGTAGTTGTTGTTGGTGGCGGTGTTGTAGTTGTAGTTGTTGTTGGTGGTGTTGTTGTTGTTGTAGTTGTAGTTGTTGGTGTTGTAGGTGTTGTTGGTGGTGGTGTTGTTGTAGTTGTTGTTGGTGGCGGTGTTGTAGTTGTAGTTGTTGTTGGTGGTGTTGTTGTTGTCGTAGTTGTAGTTGTTGTTGGTGTTGTAGTTGTAGTTGTTGCTGGTGGCGGTGTTGTTGTTGTAGTTGTTGTTGGTGGTGGTCGTGTTGTTGTTGTAGTTGTTGTTGGTGGTGGTGTTGTAGTTGTAGTTGTTGTTGGTGGTGGTGTTGTAGTTGTAGTTGGTGGTGGTGGTGGTTTTGTTGTTGTAGTTGTAGTTGTTGTTGTTGGTGGTGTTGTAGTTGTTGTTGGTGGTGGTGGTGGTGTTGTTGTTGTAGTTGTAGTTGTTGTTAGTGGTGGTGTTGTAGTTGTAGTTGTAGTTGTTGTTAGTGGTGGTGTTGTAGTTGTAGTTGTTGTTGGTGGTGTTGTTGTTGTAGTTGTTGTTGGTGGTGGTGGTGGTGTTGTTGTTGTAGTTGTAGTTGTTGGTGTTGGTGGTGTTGTAGTTGTAGTTGTTGTTGGTGGTGGTGTTGTAGTTGTAGTTGTTGGTGGTGGTGTTGTAGTTGTAGTTGTTGTTGGTGGTGGTGTTGTTGTTGTAGTTGTTGTTGGTGGTGGTGTTGTAGTTGTAGTTGTTGGTGGTGGTGGTGTTGTAGTTGTAGTTGTTGTTGGTGGTGGTGTTGTTGTTGTAGTTGTTGTTGGTGGTGGTGGTGTTGTTGTAGTTGTAGTTGTAGTTGTTGTTGGTGGTGGTGTTGTAGTTGTAGTTGTTGTTGGTGGTGGTGTTGTAGTTGTAGTTGTTGTTGTTGGTGGTGTTGTAGTTGTAGTTGTTGTTGTTGGTGGTGGTGGTGTTGTAGTTGTAGTTGTTGGTGTTGGTGGTGTTGTAGTTGTAGTTGTTGTTGGTGGTGGTGTTGTAGTTGTAGTTGTTGTTGGTGGTGGTGTTGTAGTTGTAGTTGTTGTTGGTGGTGGTGTTGTTGTTGTTGTTGTTGATGTTGTTGTTGTTGTTGTAGTTGTTGTTGGTGGTGGTGGTGTTGTTGTAGTTGATGTTGTGGTGGTGGTGTTGTTGTAGTTGTTGTTGGTGGTGGTGTTGTTGTTGTAGTTGTTGTTGGTGGTGGTGTTGTAGTTGTAGTTGTTGGTGGTGGTGGTGGTGTTGTAGTTGTAGTTGTTGTTGGTGGTGGTGTTGTAGTTGTTGTAGTTGTTGTTGGTGGTGTTGTTGTTGTAGTTGTAGTTGTTGTTGTAGGTGGTGTTGTTGTTGTAGTTGTTGTTGTTGGTGGTGGTGTTGTAGTTGTAGTTGTAGTTGTTGTTGGTGGTGGTGGTGTTGTTGTAGTTGTTGTTGGTGGCGTTGTTGTAGTTGTAGTTGTTGTTGTTGGTGGTGTTGTTGTTGTTGTAGTTGTTGTTGGTGATGGTGGTGTTGTTGTAGTTGTTGTTGGTGGTGGTGGTGTTGTAGTTGTAGTTGTTGTTGGTGGTGGTGTTGTAGTTGTAGTTGTTGTTGGTGGTGGTGGTGTTGTAGTTGTAGTTGTTGTTGGTGGTGGTGTTGTAGTTGTAGTTGTTGTTGTAGGTGGTGTTGTTGTTGTTGTAGTTGTTGTTGTTGGTGGTGGTGTTGTTGTTGTAGTTGTTGTTGGTGGTGGTGGTGTTGTTGTAGTTGTTGTTGGTGGCGTTGTTGTAGTTGTTGTAGTTGTTGTTGGTGGTGGTGTTGTTGTTGTAGTTGTTGTTGGTGGTGGTGTTGTAGTTGTAGATGTTGTTGGTGGTGGTGTTGTTGTTGTAGTTGTTGGTGGTGGTGCTGTTGTTGTTGTTGTAGTTGTTGTTGGTGGTGGTGTTGTTCTTGTAGTTGTTGTTGTTGGTGGTGGTGTTGTTGTTGTTGTAGTTGTTGTTGGTGGTGGTGGTGTTGTAGTTGTAGTTGTTGTTGGTGGTGGTGTTGTAGCTGTAGTTGTTGTTGGTGGTGGTGTTGTAGTTGTAGTTGTTGTTGTAGGTGGTGTTGTTGTTGTTGTAGTTGTTGTTGTTGGTGGTGTTGTTGTTGTTGTAGTTGTTGTTGGTGGTGGTGTTGTTGTTGTAGTTGTTGTTGGTGGTGGTGTTGTAGTTGTAGATGTTGTTGGTGGTGGTGTTGTTGTTGTAGTTGTTGGTGGTGGTGCTGTTGTTGTTGTTGTAGTTGTTGTTGGTGGTGGTGTTGTTGTTGTAGTTGTTGTTGTTGGTGGTGTTGTAGTTGTAGATGTTGTTGGTGGTGGTGTTGTAGTTGTGGTTGTTGGTGGTGGTGTTGTTGTAGTTGTAGTTGGTGGTGGTGGTGTTGTTGTAATTGTTGTTGGTGGTGGTGTTGTAGTTGTAGTTGTTGTTGGAGGTGGTGTTGTAGTTGTTGTTGTTGGTGGTGGTGTTGTAGTTGTTGTTGGTGGTGGTGGTGTTGTTGTAGTTGTTGTTGGTGGTGGTGTTGTAGTTGTAGTTGTTGTTGTTGGTGGTGGTGTTGTTGTAGTTGTAGTTGTTGTTGTTGGTGGTGTTGTTGTTGTTGTAGTTGTTGTTGGTGGTGGTGGTGTTGTTGTAGTTGTTGTTGGTGGTGGTGATGTTGTAGTTGTAGTTGTTGTTGGTGGTGGTGTTGTAGTTGTAGTTGTTGTTGGTGGTGGTGGTGTTGTAGTTGTAGTTGTTGTTGGTGGTGGTGTTGTAGTTGTAGTTGTTGTTGTAGGTGGTGCTGTTGTTGTTGTAGTTGTTGTTGTTGGTGGTGGTGTTGTTGTTGTAGTTGTTGTTGGTGGTGCTGTTGTTGTTGTTGTAGTTGTTGTTGGTGGTGGTGTTGTTGTTGTAGTTGTTGTTGTTGGTGGTGTTGTAGTTGTAGTTGTTGTTGGTGGTGGTGTTGTAGTTGTAGTTGTTGTTGGTGGTGGTGGTGGTGTTGTTGTTGTAGTTGTTGTTGGTGGTGGTGGTGTTGTTGTAGTTGTTGTTGTTGGTGGTGGTGTTGTAGTTGTTGTTGTTGGTGGTGGTGTTGTAGTTGTTGTTGGTGGTGGTGTTGTTGTTGCAGTTGTTGTTGGTGGTGGTGTTGCTGTTGTAGTTGTTGTTGTTGGTGGTGGTGGTGTTGTTGTTGTAGTTGTTGGTGGTGGTGGTGTTGTTGTTGTAGGTGTTGTTGGTGGTGGTGTTGTAGTTGTAGTTGTTGTTGGTGGCGGTGTTGCTGTTGTAGTTGTTGTTGTTGGTGGTGGTGGTGGTGTTGTTGTTGTAGTTGTTGTTGGTGGTGGTGTTGTTGTTGTAGTTGTTGTTGGTGGCGGTGTTGTTGTTGTAGTTGTTGCTGGTGGTGGTGGTGTTGTTGTAGTTGTTGTTGTGGTGGTGGTGTTGTTGTACTTGTTGTTGGTGGTGGTGTTGTTGTTGTAGTTGTTGTTGGTGGTGGTGTTGTAGTTGTAGTTGTTGGTGGTGGTGGTGGTGTTGTAGTTGTAGTTGTTGGTGGTGGTGTTGTAGTTGTAGTTGTTGTTGGTGGTGTTGTTGTTGTAGTTGTTGTAGTTGGTGGTGGTGTTGTTGTTGTTGTTGTAGGTTGTGTTGTTGTTGTAGTTGTTGTTGTTGGTGGTGTTGTTGTTGTTGTAGTTGTAGTTGTTGTTGGTGGTGGTGGTGTTGTTGTAGTTGTTGGTGGTGGTGTTGTTGTTGTTGTAGTTGTTGTTGGTGGTGGTGGTGTTGTTGTAGTTGTTGTTGGTGGTGGTGGTGTTGTAGTTGTAGTTGTTGTTGGTGGTGGTGTTGTAGTTGTAGTTTGTGGTGGTGTTGTAGTTGTAGTTGTTGTTGGTGGTGGTGTTGTTGTTGTAGTTGTAGTTGTTGTTGTAGGTGGTATTGTTGTTGTAGTTGTTGTTGTTGGTGGTGGTGGTGTTGTAGTTGTAGTTGTTGGTGGTGGTGGTGTTGTTGTTGTTGTAGTTGTTGTTGGTGGTGGTGGTGTTGTTGTAGTTGTTGTTGTTGGTGGTGGTGTTGTTGTAGTTGTTGGTGGTGTTGTAGTTGTAGTTGGTGGTGTTGATAGTGGTGGTGTTGTTGTAGTTGTTGTTGTTGGTGGTGGTGTTGTAGTTGTAGTTGTTGTTGTTGGTGGTGTTGTAGCTGTAGTTGTTGTTGTTGGTGGTGGTGTTGTTGTAGTTGTTGTTGGTGCTGCTGGTGTTGTTGTAGTTGTTGTTGGTGGCTGTGTTGTAGTTGTAGTTGTTGTTGGTGGTGGTGTTGTTGTTGTAGTTGTTGTTGGTGGTGGTCGTGGTGTTGTTGTTGTAGTTGTTGTAGATGGTGGTGTTGTAGTTGTAGTTGTTGTTGGTGGTGGTGTTGTAGTTGTAGTTGTTGTTGGTGGTGTTGTTGTTGTAGTTGTTGTTGGTGGCGGTGGTGGTGTTGTTGTTGTAGTTGTAGTTGTTGTTGGTGGTGGTGGTGTTGTTGTAGTTGTTGGTGGCGGTGGTGTTGTTGTTGTAGTTGTAGTTGTTTTTGGTGGTGGTGTTGTTGTAGTTGTTGTTGTTGGTGGTGGTGGTGTTGTTGTAGTTGTTGTTGGTGGTGGTGTTGTAGTTGTAGTTGTTGTTGGAGGTGGCGTTGTAGTTGTTGTTGTTGGTGGTGGTGTTGTAGTTGTTGTTGGTGGTGGTGGTGTTGTTGTAGTTGTTGTTGGTGGTGGTGTTGTAGTTGTAGTTGTTGTTGTTGGTGGTGGTGTTGTTGTAGTTGTTGTTGGTGGTGGTGGTGGCGTTGTTGTTGTAGTTGTTGGTGGTGGTGGTAGTTTTGTTGTTGTAGTTGTTGTTGGTGGTGGTGTTGTTGTTGTAGTTGTTGTTGGTGGCGGTGTTGTTGTTGTAGTTATTGTTGGTGGTGGTGTTGCTGTTGTAGTTGTTGTTGTTGTTGGTGGTGGCGTTGTTGTTGTAGTTGTTGGTGGTGGTGGTGTTGTTGTTGTAGTTGTTGTTGGTGTTGTAGTTGTAGTTGTTGTTGGTGGCGGTGTTGCTGTTGTAGTTGTTGTTGTTGGTGGTGGTGGTGTTGTTGTTGTAGTTGTTGTTGGTGGTGGTGTTGTTGTTGTAGTTGTTGTTGGTGGCGTTGTTGTTGTTGTAGTTGTTGTTGGTGGTGGTGGTGTTGTTGTAGTTGTTGTTGTGGTGGTGGTGTTGTTGTAGTTGTTGTTGGTGGTGGTGTTGTTGTCGTAGTTGTTGTTGGTGGTGGTGTTGTTGTTGTAGTTGTTGGTGGTGGTGGTGGTGTTGTAGTTGTAGTTGTTGGTGGTGGTGGTGGTGTTGTAGTTGTAGTTGTTGTTGGTGGTGGTGTTGTAGTTGTTGTAGTTGTTGTTGGTGGTGTTGTTGTTGTAGTTGTTGTTGTTGGTGGTGGTGTTGTAGTTGTAGTTGGTGGTGGTGTTGTTGTTGTAGTTGTAGTTGTTGTTGTAGGTGGTGTTGTTGTTGTAGTTGTTGTTGTTGGTGGTGGTGTTGTTGTAGTTGTTGTTGGTGGCGTTGTTGTAGTTGTAGTTGTTGTTGGTGGTGGTGTTGTTGTTGTTGTAGTTGTTGTTGGTGGTGGTGGTGGTGTTGTAGTTGTAGTTGTTGTTGGTGGTGGTGGTGTTGTAGTTGTAGTTGTTGTTGGTGGTGGTGTTGTAGTTGTAGTTGTTGTTGTAGGTGGTGTTGTTGTTGTAGTTGTTGTTGTTGGTGGTGATGTTGTTGTTGTAGTTGTTGTTGGTGGTGGTGGTGTTGTTGTAGTTGTTGTTGGTGGCGTTGTTGTAGTTGTAGTTGTTGTTGGTGGTGGTGTTGTTGTTGTTGTAGTTGTTGTTGGTGGTGGTGGTGTTGTTGTAGTTGTTGTTGTTGGTGGTGTTGTAGCTGTAGTTGTTGTTGGTGGTGGTGTTGTAGTTGTAGTTGTTGTTGGTGGTGGTGGTGTTGTAGTTGTTGTTGGTGGTGGTGTTGTAGCTGTAGTTGTTGTTGGTGGTGGTGTTGTAGTTGTAGTTGTTGTTGTAGGTTGTGTTGTTGTTGTTGTAGTTGTTGTTGTTGTTGGTGGTGTTGTAGTTGTTGTTGTTGTTGGTGGTGGTGGTGTTGTTGTAGTTGTTGTTGGTGCTGGTGGTGTTGTTGTAGTTGTTGTTGTTGGCGGTGTTGTAGTTGTAGTTGTTGTTGGTGGTGGTGTTGTTGTTGTAGTTGTTGTTGGTGGCAGTGGTGGTGTTGTTGTTGTTGTTGGTGGTGGTGTTGTAGTTGTAGTTGTTGTTGGTGGTGGTGTTGTTGTTGTAGTTGTAGTTGTTGTTGTAAGTGGTGTTGTTGTTGTAGTTGTTGTTGTTGGTGGTGGTGGTGTTGTAGTTGTAGTTGTTGGTGGTGGTGGTGTTGTTGTTGTTGTAGTTGTTGTTGGTGGTGGTGGTGTTGTTGTAGTTGTTGTTGTTGGTGGTGGTGTTGTTGTAGTTGTTGGTGGTGTTGTAGTTGTAGTTGTTGTTGTTGGTGGTGGTTGTGTTGTTGTAGTTGTTGTTGTTGGTGGTGGTGTTGTAGTCGTAGTTGTTGTTGTTGGGGGTGGTGTTGTAGTTGTAGTTGTTGGTGGTGGTGGTGTTGTAGTTGTAGTTGTTGTTGGTGGCGGTGTTGTTGTTGTAGTTGTTGTTGGTGGTGGTGGTGGTGTTGTTGTTGTAGTTGTTGTTGGTGCTGGTGGTGTTGTTGTAGTTGTTGTTGGTGCTGGTGGTGTTGTTGTAGTTGTTGTTGGTGGTGGTGTTGTTGTTGTAGTTGTTGTTGGTGGTGGTGGTTTTGTTGTTGTAGTTGTTGTTGGTGGTGGTGTTGTAGTTGTAGTTGTTGTTGGTGGTGGTGTTGTTGTTGTAGTTGTTGTTGGTGGTGGTGGTGGTTTTGTTGTTGTAGTTGTTGTTGGTGGTGGTGTTGTAGTTGTAGTTGTTGTTGGTGGTGGTGTTGTAGTTGTAGTTGTTGTTGGTGGTGGTGTTGTTGTTGTAGTTGTTGTTGGTGGTGGTGGTGGTTTTGTTGTTGTAGTTGTTGTTGGTGGTGGTGTTGTAGTTGTAGTTGTTGTTGGTGGCGGTGTTGTAGTTGTAGTTGTTGTTGGTGGTGGTGTTGTTGTTGTAGTTGTTGTTGGTGGTGGTGGTGGTTTTGTTGTTGTAGTTGTTGTTGGTGGTGGTGTTGTAGTTGTAGTTGTTGTTGGTGGTGGTGTTGTAGTTGTAGTTGTTGTTGGTGGTGGTGTTGTTGTTGTAGTTGTTGTTGGTGGCAGTGGTGGTGTTGTTGTTGTAGTTGTAGTTGTTGTTGGTGGTGGTGGTGTTGTTGTAGTTGTTGGTGGCGGTGGTGTTGTTGTTGTAGTTGTAGTTGTTGTTGGTGGTGTTGTAGTTGTAGTTGTTGTTGGTGGTGGTGTTGTAGTTGTAGTTGTTGTTGGTGGTGGTGTTGTAGTTGTAGTTGTTGTTGGTGGTGGTGTTGTTGGTGTTGTTGTTGTTGTTGTTGTTGTTGTAGTTGTAGTTATTGTTGGTGGTGGTGTTGTAGTTGTAGTTGTTGGTGGTGGTGTTGTAGTTGTAGTTGTTGTTGGTGGTGGTGTTGTTGTTGTTGTTGTTGGTGGTGGTGTTGTTGTTGTTGTAGTTGTAGTTGTTGTTGGTGGCGGTGTTGTAGTTGTAGTTGTTGTTGATGGCGGTGTTGTTGTTGTAGTTGTTGTTGGTGGTGGTGTTGTAGTTGTAGTTGTTGTTGGTGGTGGTGTTGTTGTTGTTGTAGTTGTAGTTGTTGTTGGTGGTGTTGTTGTTGTAGTTGTTGTTGGTGGTGGTGTTGTTTTTGTTGTAGTTGTAGTTGTTGTTGGTAGTGGTGTTGTTGTTGTTGTAGTTGTTGTTGGTGGTGTTGTTGTTGTTGTAGTTGTTGTTGGTGCTGGTGGTGTTGTTGTAGTTGTTGTTGGTGGTGTTGTTGTTGTTGTAGTTGTAGTTGTTGTTGGTGGTGTTGTAGTTGTTGTTGTTGGTGGTGGTGGTGGTGTTGTTGTAGTTGTTGTTGTTGGTGGTGTTGTAGTTGTTGTAGGTGGTGGTGGTGTTGTTGTTGTAGTTGTTGTTGTTGGTGGTGGTGGTGTTGTTGTTGTAGTTGTTGTTGGTGGTGGTGTTGTAGTTGTAGTTGGTGGTGGTGGTGTTGTTGTAGTTGTTGTTGGTGGCGGTGTTGTTGTTGTAGTTGTGGTTGTTGTTGGTGGCGGTGTTGTTGTTGTAGGTGGTGGTGGTGTTGTTGTTGTAGTTGTTGTTGGTGGTGGTGATGTTGTTGTAGTTGTTGTTGGTGGCGGTGTTGTTGTTGTAGTTGTTGTTGGTGGTGGTGTTGTAGTTGTAGTTGTTGGTGGTGGTGGTGGTGTTGTAGTTGTTGTTGGTGGTGGTGGTGTTGTAGTTGTTATTGGTGGTGGTGGTGGTGTTGTTGGTGGTGGTGGTGGTGTTGTTGTTGGTGGTGGTGGTGGTGTTGTTGTTGTTGTAGTTGTTGTTGGTGGTGGTGGTGTTGTTGTAGTTGTTGTTGTTGGTGGTGGTGTTGTAGTTGTTGTTGGTGGTGGTGGTGGTGTTGTTGGTGGTGGTGGTGGTGTTGTTGTTGTTGTAGTTGTTGTTGGTGGTGGTGGTGTTGTTGTAGTTGTTGTTGTTGGTGGTGGTGTTGTAGTTGTTGTTGTTGGTGGTGGTAGTGGTTGTGTTGTTGTTGGTGGTGGTGGTGGTGGTGGTGTTGTTGTTGTAGTTGTTGTTGGTGGTGGTGTTGTTGTTGTAGTTGTTGTTGTTGGTGGTGGTGCTGTAGTTGTTGTTGGTGGTGGTGGTGGTGTTGTTGTTGTTGGTGGTGGTGGTGGTGTTGTTGCTGTTGTAGTTGTTGTTGGTGGTGGTGTTGTAGTTGTTGTTGGTGGTGGTGGTGTTGTTGTAGTTGTTGTTGGTGCTGGTGGTGTTGTTGTAGTTGTTGTTGGTGGTGGTGTTGTTGTTGTAGTTGTTGGTGGTGGTGGTGGTGTTGTAGTTGTAGTTGTTGGTGGTGGTGGTGGTGTTGTAGTTGTAGTTGTTGTTGGTGGTGGTGTTGTAGTTGTTGTAGTTGTTGTTGGTGGTGTTGTTGTTGTAGTTGTTGTTGTTGTTGGTGGTGGTGTTGTAGTTGTAGTTGGTGGTGGTGTTGTTGTTGTAGTTGTAGTTGTTGTTGTAGGTGGTGTTGTTGTTGTAGTTGTTGTTGGTGGTGGTGGTGTTGTAGTTGTAGTTGTTGTTGGTGGTGGTGTTGTAGTTGTAGTTGTTGTTGTAGGTGGTGTTGTTGTTGTAGTTGTTGTTGTTGGTGGTGATGTTGTTGTAGTTGTTGTTGGTGGTGGTGGTGTTGTTGTAGTTGTTGTTGGTGGCGTTGTTGTAGTTGTAGTTGTTGTTGGTGGTGGTGTTGTTGTTGTTGTAGTTGTTGTTGGTGGTGGTGGTGTTGTTGTAGTTGTTGTTGTTGGTGGTGTTGTAGCTGTAGTTGTTGTTGGTGGTGGTGTTGTAGCTGTAGTTGTTGTTGGTGGTGGTGTTGTAGTTGTAGTTGTTGGTGGTGCTGGTGTTGTAGTTGTTGTTGGTGGTGGTGTTGTAGTTGTAGTTGTTGTTGGTGGTGGTGTTGTTGTTGTAGTTGTAGTTGTTGTTGTAAGTGGTGTTGTTGTTGTAGTTGTTGTTGTTGGTGGTGGTGTTGTTGTAGTTGTAGTTGTTGGTTGTGGTGGTGTTGTTGTTGTTGTAGTTGTTGTTGGTGGTGGTGGTGTTGTTCTAGTTGTTGTTGTTGGTGGTGGTGTTGTTGTAGTTGTTGTTGGTGCTGGTGGTGTTGTTGTAGTTGTTGTTGGTGGCGGTGTTGTAGTTGTAGTTGTTGTTGGTGGTGGTGTTGTAGTTGTAGTTGTTGGTGGTGGTGGTGTTGTAGTTGTTGTTGGTGGTGGTGTTGTAGTTGTAGTTGTTGTTGTAAGTGGTGTTGTTGTTGTAGTTGTTGTTGTTGGTGGTGGTGGTGTTGTAGTTGTAGTTGTTGGTTGTGGTGGTGTTGTTGTTGTTGTAGTTGGTGTTGGTGGTGGTGGTGTTGTTCTAGTTGTTGTTGTTGGTGGTGGTGTTGTTGTAGTTGTT
>OZ024743.1:180811581-180841581 GCA_964016885.1 Eledone cirrhosa
TGTAGTTGGTGGTGGTGGTGGTATTGTTGTTGTAGTTGTTGTTGGTGGTGGTGTTGTAGTTGTAGTTGTTGTTGGTGGTGGTGTTGTTGTAGTTGTTGTTGTTGGTGGTGGTGTTGTAGTTGTAGTTGTTGGTGGTGGTGGTGGTGTTGTAGTTGTAGTTGTTGTTGGTGGTGGTGTTGTTGTTGTTGTAGTTGTTGCTGGTGGTGGTGGTGTTGTAGTTGTAGTTGGTGGTGGTGTTGTTGTTGTTGTAGGTGGTGTTGTTGTTGTTGTAGTTGTTGTTGTTGGTGGTGGTGTTGTAGTTGTATTTGGTGGTGGTGTTGTTGTTGTTGTAGTTGTTGTTGGTGGTGGTGGTGTTGTTGTAGTTGTTGTTGGTGCTGGTGTTGTAGTTGTAGTTGTTGGTGGTGGTGGTGGTGTTGTAGTTGAATTTGTTGCTGTTGGTGGTGGTGGTGTTGTTGTTGTAGTTGTTGTTGGTGGTGGTGTTGTTGTTGTTGTTGTTGGTGGTGGTGGTGTTGTTGTTGTAGTTGTTGGTGGTGTTGTAGTTGTTGTTGGTGGTGGTGGTGGTGTTGTAGTTGTAGTTGTTGTTGGTGGTGGTGTTGTAGTTGTAGTTGGTGTTGGTGGTGTTTTTGTAGTTGTAGTTGGTGGTGGTGGTGGTGTTGTAGTTGTTGTTGGTGGTGGTGTTGTTGTTGTAGTTGTTGTTGGTGGCGGTGTTGTTGTTGTAGTTGTGGTTGTTGTTGGTGGTGGTGTTGTTGTTGTAGTTGTTGTTGGTGGTGGTGGTGTTGTTGTAGTTGTTGTTGGTGGCGGTGTTGTAGTTGTAGTTGTTGGTGGTGGTGGTGGTGTTGTAGTTGTAGTTGTTGGTGGTGGTGGTGGTGTTGTAGTTGTTGTTGTTGGTGGTGGTGTTGTAGTTGTAGTTGTTGTTGGTGGTGGTGTTGTAGTTGTAGTTGTTGTTGGTGGTGGTGTTGTTGTTGTAGTTGTTGGTGGTGGTGTTGTAGTTGTAGTTGTTGGTGGTGGTGGTGGTGTTGTAGTTGTAGTTGGTGGTGGTGGTGGTGTTGTAGTTGTAGTTGTTGGTGTTGGTGGTGGTGTTGTTGTAGTTGTTGGTGGTGGTGGTGGTGTTGTAGTTGAAGTTGTTGGTGGTGGTGGTATTGTAGTTGTAGTTGTTGTTGGTGGTGGTGGTGTTGTAGTTGTAGTTGTTGTTGGTGTTGTTGTAGTTGTTGGTGGTGGTGGTGTTGTAGTTGTAGTTGTTGGTGGTGGTGGTGTTGTTGTTGTTGTTGTTGGTGGTGGTGGTGGTGTTGTTGTTGTAGTTGTTGTTGGTGGTGGTGGTGTTGTTGTTGTTGTTGGTGGTGTTGTAGTTGTAGTTGTTGTTGGTGGCGGTGTTGTTGTTGTAGTTGTTGTTGGTGGTGGTGGTGGTGTTGTAGTTGTAGTTGTTGGTGGCGGTGGTGTTGTAGTTGTAGTTGTTGTTGATGGTGGTGGTGGTGTTGTAGTTGTAGTTGTTGGTTGCGGTGCTTTTGTTGTAGTTGTTGTTGTTGTTGGTTGTGGTGTTGTTGTAGTTGGTGGTGGTGGTGGTGGTGTTGTTGTTGTAGTTGTTGTTGGTGGTGGTGGTGGTGTTGTAGTTGTTGGTGGTGGTGGTGTTGTAGTTGTAGTTGTTGGTGGTGGTGGTGTTGTTGTTGTTGGTGGTGTTGGTGGTGTTGTTGTTGTTGTTGGTGGTGGTGGTGGCGGTGTTGTTGTTGTAGTTGTTGTTGGATGTGGTGGTGTTGTTGTAGTTGTTGGTGGTGGTGGTGTTGTAGTTGTAGTTGTTGGTGGTGGTGGTGTTGTTGTAGTTGTTGGTGGTGGTGGTGGTGGTGTTGTTGTTAGTAGTTGTTGTTGGTGGTGGTGTTGTTGTTGTTGTTGGTGGTGTTGTAGTTGTAGTTGTTGTTGGTGGAGGTGTTGTTGTTGTAGTTGCTGTTGGTGGTGGTGGTGGTGGTGTAGTTGTAGTTGTTGGTGGCGGTGGTGTTGTAGTTGTAGTTGTTGTTGGTGGTTGTGGTGGTGTTGTAGTTGTAGTTGTTGGTTGCGGTGCTGTTGTTGTAGTTGTTGTTGTTGTTGGTTGTGGTGTTGTTGTAGTTGTTGGTGGCGGTGGTGTTGTTGTTTTAGTTGTTGTTGTTGGTGGTGTTGTAGTTGTAGTTGTTGTTGGTGACGGTGTTGTTGTTGTAGTTGTAGTTGTTGTTGGTGGTGGTGTTGTTGTTGTAGTTGTTGTTGTTGGTTTTGGTGTTGTAGTTGTAGTTGTAGTTGGTGGTGTTGTTGTTGTTGTAGTTGTAGTTGTTGTTGGTGGTGTTGTTGTTGTTGTAGTTGTTGTTGGTGCTGGTGGTGTTGTAGTTGTAGTTGTTGTTGGTGGTGTTGTTGTTGTTGTAGTTGTAGTTGTTGTTGGTGGTGGTGTTGTAGTTGTAGTTGTTGTTGGTGGTGGTGTTGTTGTTGTAGCTGTTGTTGGTGGTGGTGTTGTTGTTGTTGTTGGTGGTGGTGTTGTAGTTGTAGTTGTTGTTGGTGGTGGTGTTGTAGTTGTAGTTGTTGTTGGTGTGTTGTTGTTGTTGTAGTTGTTGTTGGTGCTGGTGGTATTGTTGTAGTTGTTGTTGGTGGTGTTGTTGTAGTTGTTGTTGGTGCTGGTGGTGGTGTTGTTGTAGTTGTTGTTGGTGGTGGTGTTGTTGTTGTAGCTGTTGTTGGTGGTGGTGTTGTTGTTGTTGGTGGTGGTGTTGTAGTTGTAGTTGTTGTTGGTGGAGGTGTTGTTGTTGTAGTTGCTGTTGGTGGTGGTGGTGGTGGTGTAGTTGTAGTTGTTGGTGGCGGTGGTGTTGTAGTTGTAGTTGTTGTTGGTGGTGGTGTTGTAGTTGTAGTTGTTGGTTGCGGTGCTGTTGTTGTAGTTGTTGTTGTTGTTGGTTGTGGTGTTGTTGTAGTTGTTGGTGGCGGTGGTGTTGCTGTTTTAGTTGTTGTTGGTGGTGGTGTTGTAGTTGTAGTTGTTGTTGGTGACGGTGTTGTTGTTGTAGTTGTAGTTGTTGTTGGTGGTGGTGTTGTTGTTGTAGTTGTTGTTGTTGGTTTTGGTGTTGTAGTTGTAGTTGTTGTTGGTGGTGTTGTTGTTGTTGTAGTTGTAGTTGTTGTTGGTGGTGTTGTTGTTGTTGTAGTTGTTGTTGGTGCTGGTGGTATTGTAGTTGTAGTTGTTGTTGGTGGTGTTGTTGTTGTAGTTGTTGTTGGTGGTGGTGGTATTGTAGTTGTAGTTGTTGTTGGTGCTGGTGGTGTTGTAGTTGTAGTTGTTGTTGGTGGTGTTGTTGTTGTTGTAGTTGTAGTTGTTGTTGGTGGTGGTGTTGTAGTTGTAGTTGTTGTTGGTGGTGGTGTTGTTGTTGTAGCTGTTGTTGGTGGTGGTGTTGTTGTTGTTGTTGGTGGTGGTGTTGTAGTTGTAGTTGTTGTTGGTGGTGGTGTTGTAGTTGTAGTTGTTGTTGGTGGTGGTGGTGTTGTTGTTGTAGTTGTTGTTGGTGTTGTTGTTGTAGTTGTAGTTGTTGTTGGTGGTGTTGTTGTTGTTGTAGTTGTTGTTGGTGGTGGTGTTGTTGTTGTAGTTGTTGTTGGTGTTGTTGTTGTAGTTGTAGTTGTTGTTGGTGTTGTTGTTGTAGTTGTAGTTGTTGTTGGTGGTGGTGTTGTTGTTGTAGTTGTTGTTGGTGGTGGTGTTGTTGTTGTAGTTGTTGTTGGTGGTGGTGTTGTAGTTGTAGTTGTTCTTGGTGGTGGTGTTGTAGTTGTAGTTGTTGTTGGTGGTGGTGTTGTTGTAGTTGTAGTTGTTGGTGGTGGTGGTGTTGTAGTTGTAGTTGTTGTTGGTGGCGGTGTTGTTGTTGTAGTTGTTGTTGGTGGTGGTGGTGGTGTTGTAGTTGTTGTTGGTGGCGGTGTTGTAGTTGTAGTTGTTGTTGGTGGTGGTGTTGTTGTTGTAGTTGTTGTTGGTGGTGGTGTTGTAGTTGTAGTTGTTGTTGTTGGTGGTGTTGTTGTTGTAGTTGTTGTTGGTGGTGTTGTTGTTGTTGTAGTTGATGTTGGTGGTGGTGTTGTAGTTGTAGTTGTTGTTGGTGGTGGTGTTGTAGTTGTAGTTGTTGGTGGTGGTGTTGTTGTAGTTGTAGTTGGTGGTGGTGGTGTTGTTGTAGTTGTTGTTGGTGGTGGTGTTGTAGTTGTAGTTGTTGTTGGTGGTGGTGTTGTAGTTGATGTTGGTGGTGGTGGTGGTGTTGTAGTTGAATTTGTTGCTGTTGGTGGTGGTGGTGTTGTTGTTGTAGTTGTTGTTGTTGGTGGTGTTGTTGTTGTTGTTGTTGGTGGTGGTGGTGTTGTTGTTGTAGTTGTTGGTGGTGTTGTAGTTGTTGTTGGTGGTGGTGGTGGTGTTGTAGTTGTAGTTGTTGTTGGTGGTGGTGTTGTAGTTGTAGTTGGTGTTGGTGGTGTTTTTGTAGTTGTAGTTGGTGGTGGTGGTGGTGTTGTAGTTGTTGTTGGTGGTGGTGTTGTTGTTGTAGTTGTTGTTGGTGGCGGTGTTGTTGTTGTAGTTGTGGTTGTTGTTGGTGGTGGTGTTGTTGTTGTAGTTGTTGTTGGTGGTGGTGGTGTTGTTGTAGTTGTTGTTGGTGGCGGTGTTGTAGTTGTAGTTGTTGGTGGTGGTGGTGGTGTTGTAGTTGTATTTGTTGGTGGTGGTGGTGGTGTTGTAGTTGTTGTTGTTGGTGGTGGTGTTGTAGTTGTAGTTGTTGTTGGTGGTGGTGTTGTAGTTGTAGTTGTTGTTGGTGGTGGTGTTGTTGTTGTAGTTGTTGGTGGTGGTGTTGTAGTTGTAGTTGTTGGTGGTGGTGGTGGTGTTGTAGTTGTAGTTGGTGGTGGTGGTGGTGTTGTAGTTGTAGTTGTTGGTGTTGGTGGTGGTGTTGTTGTAGTTGTTGGTGGTGGTGGTGGTGTTGTAGTTGAAGTTGTTGGTGGTGGTGGTATTGTAGTTGTAGTTGTTGTTGGTGGTGGTGGTGTTGTAGTTGTAGTTGTTGTTGGTGTTGTTGTAGTTGTTGGTGGTGGTGGTGTTGTAGTTGTAGTTGTTGGTGGTGGTGGTGTTGTTGTTGTTGTTGTTGGTGGTGGTGGTGGTGTTGTTGTTGTAGTTGTTGTTGGTGGTGGTGGTGTTGTTGTTGTTGTTGGTGGTGTTGTAGTTGTAGTTGTTGTTGGTGGCGGTGTTGTTGTTGTAGTTGTTGTTGGTGGTGGTGGTGGTGTTGTAGTTGTAGTTGTTGGTGGCGGTGGTGTTGTAGTTGTAGTTGTTGTTGATGGTGGTGGTGGTGTTGTAGTTGTAGTTGTTGGTTGCGGTGCTTTTGTTGTAGTTGTTGTTGTTGTTGGTTGTGGTGTTGTTGTAGTTGGTGGTGGTGGTGGTGGTGTTGTTGTTGTAGTTGTTGTTGGTGGTGGTGTTGTAGTTGTTGGTGGTGGTGGTGTTGTAGTTGTAGTTGTTGGTGGTGGTGGTGTTGTTGTTGTTGGTGGTGTTGGTGGTGTTGTTGTTGTTGTTGGTGGTGGTGGTGGCGGTGTTGTTGTTGTAGTTGTTGTTGGTGGTGGTGGTGTTGTTGTAGTTGTTGGTGGTGGTGGTGTTGTAGTTGTAGTTGTTGGTGGTGGTGGTGTTGTTGTAGTTGTTGGTGGTGGTGGTGGTGGTGTTGTTGTTAGTAGTTGTTGTTGGTGGTGGTGTTGTTGTTGTTGTTGGTGGTGTTGTAGTTGTAGTTGTTGTTGGTGGAGGTGTTGTTGTTGTAGTTGCTGTTGGTGGTGGTGGTGGTGGTGTAGTTGTAGTTGTTGGTGGCGGTGGTGTTGTAGTTGTAGTTGTTGTTGGTGGTGGTGGTGGTGTTGTAGTTGTAGTTGTTGGTTGCGGTGCTGTTGTTGTAGTTGTTGTTGTTGTTGGTTGTGGTGTTGTTGTAGTTGTTGGTGGCGGTGGTGTTGTTGTTTTAGTTGTTGTTGTTGGTGGTGTTGTAGTTGTAGTTGTTGTTGGTGACGGTGTTGTTGTTGTAGTTGTAGTTGTTGTTGGTGGTGGTGTTGTTGTTGTAGTTGTTGTTGTTGGTTTTGGTGTTGTAGTTGTAGTTGGTGGTGTTGTTGTTGTTGTAGTTGTAGTTGTTGTTGGTGGTGTTGTTGTTGTTGTAGTTGTTGTTGGTGCTGGTGGTGTTGTTGTAGTTGTTGTTGGTGGTGGTGGTATTGTAGTTGTAGTTGTTGTTGGTGCTGGTGGTGTTGTAGTTGTAGTTGTTGTTGGTGGTGTTGTTGTTGTTTTAGTTGTAGTTGTTGTTGGTGGTGGTGTTGTAGTTGTAGTTGTTGTTGGTGGTGGTGTTGTTGTTGTAGCTGTTGTTGGTGGTGGTGTTGTTGTTGTTGTTGGTGGTGGTGTTGTAGTTGTAGTTGTTGTTGGTGGTGGTGTTGTAGTTGTAGTTGTTGTTGGTGTGTTGTTGTTGTTGTAGTTGTTGTTGGTGCTGGTGGTGTTGTTGTAGTTGTTGTTGGTGGTGGTGGTATTGTTGTTGTAGTTGTTGTTGGTGCTGGTGGTGGTGTTGTTGTAGTTGTTGTTGGTGGTGGTGTTGTTGTTGTAGCTGTTGTTGGTGGTGGTGTTGTTGTTGTTGTTGGTGGTGGTGTTGTAGTTGTAGTTGTTGTTGGTGGTGGTGTTGTAGTTGTAGTTGTTGTTGGTGGTGGTGTTGTAGTTGTTGTTGGTGGTGGTGTTGTTGTTGTAGCTGTTGTTGGTGGTGGTGTTGTTGTTGTTGGTGGTGGTGTTGTAGTTGTAGTTGTTGTTGGTGGTGGTGTTGTAGTTGTAGTTGTTGTTGGTGTGTTGTTGTTGTTGTTGTAGTTGTTGTTGGTGCTGGTGGTGTTGTAGTTGTTGTTGGTGGTGGTGGTGTTGTTGTAGTTGTTGGTGGTGGTGGTGGTGTTGTTGTTGTAGTTGTTGTTGGTGGTGTAGTTGTTGTTGTAGTTTTGTTGTTGTTGGTGGTGGTGTTGTAGTTGTAGTTGTTGTTGGTGGTGGTGTTGTAGTTGTAGTTGTTGTTGTTGGAAGTGTTGTAGTTGTAGTTGTTGGTGGTGGTGTTGTTGTTGTTGTTGGTGGTGGTGTTGTAGTTGTAGTTGTTGTTGGTGGTGGTGTTGTAGTTGTAGTTGTTGTTGGTGGTGGTGTTGTTGTTGTAGTTGTTGTTGGTGCTGGTGGTGGTGTTGTTGTAGTTGTTGTTGTTGGTGGTGGTGTTGTTGTTGTAGTTGTTGTTGGTGGTGTAGTTGTTGTTGTAGTTTTGTTGTTGTTGGTGGTGGTGTTGTAGTTGTAGTTGTTGTTGGTGGTGGTGTTGTAGTTGTAGTTGTTGTTGGTGGTGGTGTTGTAGTTGTAGTTGTTGTTGTTGGAAGTGTTGTAGTTGTAGTTGTTGGTGGTGGTGTTGTTGTTGTTGTTGGTGGTGGTGTTGTAGTTGTAGTTGTTGTTGGTGGTGGTGTTGTAGTTGTAGTTGTTGTTGGTGGTGGTGTTGTTGTTGTAGTTGTTGTTGTTTGTGGTGGTGTTGTAGTTGTAGTTGTTGTTGGTGGTGGTGTTGTTGTTGTAGTTGTTGTTGGTGGTGGTGTTGTTGTTGTTGGTGGTGGTGTTGTAGTTGTAATTGTTGTTGGTGGTGGTGTTGTAGTTGTAGTTGTTGTTGGTGCTGGTGTTGTTGTTGTTGTAGTTGTTGTTGGTGGTGGTGGTGTTGTTGTTGTAGTTGTTGATGGTGGTGGTGTTGTAGTTGTAGTTGTTGGTGGTGGTGGTGTTGTTGTTGTTGTAGTTGTTGGTGTTGGTGGTGTTGTAGTTCTAGTTGTTGGTGTTGGTGGTGTTGTAGTTGTAGTTGTTGTTGGTGGTGGTGTTGTAGTTGTAGTTGTTGGTGGTGGTGTTGTTGTAGTTGTAGTTGGTGGTGGTGGTGGTGGTGTTGTAGTTGTTGTTGTTGTTGGTGGTGGTGTTGTAGTTGTAGTTGTTGTTGTTGGTGGTAGTGTTGTTGTAGTTGTTGTTGGTGGTGGTGGTGTAGTTGTAGTTGTTGTTGGTGGCGGTGTTGTTGTTGTAGTTGTGGTTGTTGTTGGTGGTGGTGTTGTAGTTGTAGTTGTTGTTGGTGGCGGTGTTGTTTTTGTTGTAGTTGTAGTTGTTGTTGGAGGTGGTGTTGTAGTTGTTGTTGTTGTTGGAGGTGGGTTGTAGTTGTTGTTGGTGGTGGTGTTGTAGTTGTAGTTGTTGTTGGAGGTGGTGTTGTAGTTGTTGGTGGTGGTGTTGTAGTTGTAGTTGTAGTTGTTGGTGGTGGTGTTGTTGTAGTTGTTGTTGGTGGTGTTGTAGTTGTAGTTGTTGTTGGTGTTGTTGTAGTTGTTGTTGGTGGTGGTGTTGTTGTAGTTGTTGTTGGTGGTGGTGTTGTTGTTTTAGTTGTTGTTGTTGGTGGTGTTGTAGTTGTAGTTGTTGTTGGTGACGGTGTTGTTGTTGTAGTTGTAGTTGTTGTTGGTGGTGGTGTTGTTGTTGTAGTTGTTGTTGTTGGTTTTGGTGTTGTAGTTGTAGTTGGTGGTGTTGTTGTTGTTGTAGTTGTAGTTGTTGTTGGTGGTGTTGTTGTTGTTGTAGTTGTTGTTGGTGCTGGTGGTGTTGTTGTAGTTGTTGTTGGTGGTGGTGGTATTGTAGTTGTAGTTGTTGTTGGTGCTGGTGGTGTTGTAGTTGTAGTTGTTGTTGGTGGTGTTGTTGTTGTTTTAGTTGTAGTTGTTGTTGGTGGTGGTGTTGTAGTTGTAGTTGTTGTTGGTGGTGGTGTTGTTGTTGTAGCTGTTGTTGGTGGTGGTGTTGTTGTTGTTGTTGGTGGTGGTGTTGTAGTTGTAGTTGTTGTTGGTGGTGGTGTTGTAGTTGTAGTTGTTGTTGGTGTGTTGTTGTTGTTGTAGTTGTTGTTGGTGCTGGTGGTGTTGTTGTAGTTGTTGTTGGTGGTGGTGGTATTGTTGTTGTAGTTGTTGTTGGTGCTGGTGGTGGTGTTGTTGTAGTTGTTGTTGGTGGTGGTGTTGTTGTTGTAGCTGTTGTTGGTGGTGGTGTTGTTGTTGTTGGTGGTGGTGTTGTAGTTGTAGTTGTTGTTGGTGGTGGTGTTGTAGTTGTAGTTGTTGTTGGTGTGTTGTTGTTGTTGTTGTAGTTGTTGTTGGTGCTGGTGGTGTTGTTGTAGTTGTTGTTGGTGGTGGTGGTGTTGTTGTAGTTGTTGGTGGTGGTGGTGGTGTTGTTGTTGTAGTTGTTGTTGGTGGTGTAGTTGTTGTTGTAGTTTTGTTGTTGTTGGTGGTGGTGTTGTAGTTGTAGTTGTTGTTGGTGGTGGTGTTGTAGTTGTAGTTGTTGTTGTTGGAAGTGTTGTAGTTGTAGTTGTTGGTGGTGGTGTTGTTGTTGTTGTTGGTGGTGGTGTTGTAGTTGTAGTTGTTGTTGGTGGTGGTGTTGTAGTTGTAGTTGTTGTTGGTGGTGGTGTTGTTGTTGTAGTTGTTGTTGGTGCTGGTGGTGGTGTTGTTGTAGTTGTTGTTGTTGGTGGTGGTGTTGTTGTTGTAGTTGTTGTTGGTGGTGTAGTTGTTGTTGTAGTTTTGTTGTTGTTGGTGGTGGTGTTGTAGTTGTAGTTGTTGTTGGTGGTGGTGTTGTAGTTGTAGTTGTTGTTGGTGGTGGTGTTGTAGTTGTAGTTGTTGTTGTTGGAAGTGTTGTAGTTGTAGTTGTTGGTGGTGGTGTTGTTGTTGTTGTTGGTGGTGGTGTTGTAGTTGTTGTTGGTGGTGGTGTTGTAGTTGTAGTTGTTGTTGGTGGTGGTGTTGTTGTTGTAGTTGTTGTTGTTTGTGGTGGTGTTGTAGTTGTAGTTGTTGTTGGTGGTGGTGTTGTTGTTGTAGTTGTTGTTGGTGGTGGTGTTGTTGTTGTTGGTGGTGGTGTTGTAGTTGTAATTGTTGTTGGTGGTGGTGTTGTAGTTGTAGTTGTTGTTGGTGGTGGTGTTGTTGTTGTTGTAGTTGTTGTTGGTGGTGGTGGTGTTGTTGTTGTAGTTGTTGATGGTGGTGGTGTTGTAGTTGTAGTTGTTGGTGGTGGTGGTGTTGTTGTTGTTGTAGTTGTTGGTGTTGGTGGTGTTGTAGTTCTAGTTGTTGGTGTTGGTGGTGTTGTAGTTGTAGTTGTTGTTGGTGGTGGTGTTGTAGTTGTAGTTGTTGGTGGTGGTGTTGTTGTAGTTGTAGTTGGTGGTGGTGGTGGTGGTGTTGTAGTTGTTGTTGTTGTTGGTGGTGGTGTTGTAGTTGTAGTTGTTGTTGTTGGTGGTAGTGTTGTTGTAGTTGTTGTTGGTGGTGGTGGTGTAGTTGTAGTTGTTGTTGGTGGCGGTGTTGTTGTTGTAGTTGTGGTTGTTGTTGGTGGTGGTGTTGTAGTTGTAGTTGTTGTTGGTGGCGGTGTTGTTTTTGTTGTAGTTGTAGTTGTTGTTGGAGGTGGTGTTGTAGTTGTTGTTGTTGTTGGAGGTGGGTTGTAGTTGTTGTTGGTGGTGGTGTTGTAGTTGTAGTTGTTGTTGGAGGTGGTGTTGTAGTTGTTGGTGGTGGTGTTGTAGTTGTAGTTGTAGTTGTTGGTGGTGGTGTTGTTGTAGTTGTTGTTGGTGGTGTTGTAGTTGTAGTTGTTGTTGGTGTTGTTGTAGTTGTTGTTGGTGGTGGTGTTGTTGTAGTTGTTGTTGGTGGTGGTGTTGTAGTTGTTGTTGGTGGTGGTGGTGGTGTCGTAGTTGTTGTGGGTGGTGGTGGTGGTGTTGTATTTGTAGTTGTTGTTGGTGGTGTTGTTGTTGTTGTTGTAGTTGTTGTTGGTGGTGTTGTTGTTGTTGTAGTTGTAGTTGTTGTTGGTGGTGGTGTTGTAGTTGTTGTTGGTGGTGGTGTTGTTGTTGTTGTAGTTGTTGTTGGTGGTGGTGGTGGTGTTGTTGTAGTTGTTGTTGTTGTAGTTGTAGATGTTGTTGGTGGTGGTGTTGTTGTAGTTGTTGTAGTTGTAGTTGTAGTTGTTGGTGGTGGCGGTGTTGTTGTTGTTGTAGCTGTTGTTGGTGGTGGTGGTGGTGTTGTTGTAGTTGTTGTTGTTGGTGGTGTTGTAGTTGTAGTTGTTGTTGGTGGTGGTGTAGTTGTAGTTGTTGTTGGTGGTGGTGGTGTAGTTGTAGTTGTTGGTGGCGGTGGTGTTGAAGTTGTAGTTGTTGTTGGTGGTTGTGGTGGTGTTGTAGTTGTAGTTGTTGGTTGCGGTGCTGTTGTTGTAGTTGTTGTTGTTGGTTGTGGTGTTGTTGTAGTTGTTGGTAGCGGTGGTGTTGTTGTTTTAGTTGTTGTTGGTGGTGGTGTTGTAGTTGTAGTTGTTGTTGGTGACGGTGTTGTTGTTGTAGTTGTAGTTGTTGTTGGTGGTGGTGTTGTTGTTGTAGTTGTTGTTGTTGGTTGTGGTGTTGTAGTTGTAGTTGTTGTTGGTGGTGTTGTTGTTGTTGTAGTTGTTGTTGGTGCTGGTGGTGTTGTTGTAGTTGTTGTTGGTGGTGGTGGTATTGTTGTTGTAGTTGTTGTTGGTGCTGGTGGTGGTGTTGTTGTAGTTGTTGTTGGTGGTGGTGTTGTTGTTGTAGCTGTTGTTGGTGGTGGTGTTGTTGTTGTTGTTGGTGGTGGTGTTGTAGTTGTAGTTGTTGTTGGTGGTGGTGTTGTAGTTGTAGTTGTTGTTGGTGTGTTGTTGTTGTTGTAGTTGTTGTTGGTGCTGGTGGTGTTGTTGTAGTTGTTGTTGGTGGTGGTGGTATTGTTGTTGTAGTTGTTGTTGGTGCTGGTGGTGGTGTTGTTGTAGTTGTTGTTGGTGGTGGTGGTGTTGTTGTTGTAGTTGTTGTTGGTGGTGTAGTTGTTGTTGTAGTTTTGTTGTTGTTGGTGGTGGTGTTGTAGTTGTAGTTGTTGTTGGTGGTGGTGTTGTAGTTGTAGTTGTTGTTGGTGGTGGTGTGGTAGTTGTAGTTGTTGTTGTTGGAGGTGTTGTAGTTGTAGTTGTTGGTGGTGGTGTTGTTGTTGTTGTTGGTGGTGGTGTTGTAGTTGTAGTTGTTGTTGGTGGTGGTGTTGTAGTTGTAGTTGTTGTTGGTGGTGGTGTTGTTGTTGTAGTTGTTGTTGTTGGTGGTGGTGGTGTTGTAGTTGTAGTTGTTGTTGGCGGTGGTGTTGTTGTTGTAGTTGTTGTTGGTGGTGGTGTTGTTGTTGTTGGTGGTGGTGTTGTAGTTGTAATTGTTGTTGGTGGTGGTGTTGTAGTTGTAGTTGTTGTTGGTGGTGGTGTTGTTGTTGTTGTAGTTGTTGTTGGTGGTGGTGGTGGTGTTGTTGTAGTTGTTGTTGGTGGTGGTGTTGTAGTTGTAGTTGTTGGTGGTGGTGGTGTTGTTGTTGTTGTAGTTGTTGGTGTTGGTGGTGTTGTAGTTCTAGTTGTTGGTGTTGGTGGTGTTGTAGTTGTAGTTGTTGGTGGTGGTGTTGTTGTAGTTGTAGTTGTTGTTGGTGGTGGTGTTGTAGTTGTAGTTGTTGGTGGTGGTGTTGTTGTAGTTGTAGTTGGTGGTGGTGGTGGTGGTGTTGTAGTTGTTGTTGTTGTTGTTGGTGGTGTTGTAGTTGTAGTTGTTGTTGTTGGTGGTAGTGTTGTTGTAGTTGTTGTTGGTGGTGGTGGTGTAGTTGTAGTTGTTGTTGTTGGCGGTGTTGTTGTTGTAGTTGTGGTTGTTGTTGGTGGTGGTGTTGTAGTTGTAGTTGTTGTTGGTGGCGGTGTAGTTGTTGTTGTAGTTGTAGTTGTTGTTGGAGGTGGTGTTGTAGTTGTTGTTGTTGTTGGAGGTGGGTCGTAGTTGTTGTTGGTGGTGGTGTTGTAGTTGTAGATGTTGTTGGAGGTGGTGTTGTAGTTGTTGGTGGTGGTGTTGTAGTTGTAGTTGTTGGTGGTGGTGTTGTTGTAGTTGTAGTTGGTGGTGGTGTTGTAGTTGTAGTTGTTGTTGGTGGCGGTGTTGTTGTTGTTGTAGTTGTTGTTGTTGTTGATGGTGTTGTAGTTGTAGTTGTTGTTGGTGGTGGTGTTGTAGTTGTAGTTGTTGTTGGTGGTGGTGTTGTAGTTGTAGTTGTTGTTGGTGGTGGTGTTGTAGTTGTAGTTGTTGTTGGTGGTGGTGTTGTAGTTGTAGTTGGTGGTGGTGTTGTTGTTGTAGTTGTTGTTGTTGGTGGTGTTGTAGTTGTAGTTGTTGTTGTTGGTGGTGGTGTTGTAGTTGTAGTTGTTGTTGGTGGTGGTGTTGTTGTTGTTGTTGGTGGTGTTGTTGTAGTTGTTGTTGGTGGTGTTGGTGTTGTTGTAGTTGTTGCTGGTGGTGGTGTTGTAGTTGTAGTTGTTGTTGGTGGTGGTGTTGTAGTTGTAGTTGTTGTTGGTGGTGTTGTTGTTGTAGTTGTTGTTGGTGGTGGTGTTGTTGTTGTAGTTGTTGTTGGTGGTGTAGTTGTTGTTGTAGTTTTGTTGTTGTTGGTGGTGGTGTTGTAGTTGTAGTTGTTGTTGGTGGTGGTGTTGTAGTTGTAGTTGTTGTTGGTGGTGGTGTGGTAGTTGTAGTTGTTGTTGTTGGAGGTGTTGTAGTTGTAGTTGTTGGTGGTGGTGTTGTTGTTGTTGTTGGTGGTGGTGTTGTAGTTGTAGTTGTTGTTGGTGGTGGTATTGTAGTAGTAGTTGTTGTTGGTGGTGGTGTTGTTGTTGTAGTTGTTGTTGTTGGTGGTGGTATTGTAGTTGTTGTTGTTGTTGGTGGCGGTGTTGTAGTTGTTGTTGTTGGTGGTGGTGTTGTAGTTGTAGTTGTTGGTGTTGGTGGTGTTGTATTTGTTGTTGTTGGTGGTGGTGGTGTTGTTGTTGTAGTTGTTGTTGGTGGCGGTGTTGTAGTTGTATTTGTTGGTGGTGGTGTTGTAGTTGTAGTTGTTGTTGTTGGTGGTGGTGTTGTAGTTGTAGTTGTTGGTGGTGGTGTTGTAGTTGTTGTTGGTGGTGGTGTTGTAGTTGTAGTTGTTGTTGGTGGTGGTGTTGTAGTTGTTGTTGGTGGTGGTGTTGTAGTTGTAGTTGTAGTTGTTGGTGGTAGTGTTGTAGTTGTTGTTTTTGGTGGTGTTGTAGTTGTAGTTGTTGTTGTTGTTGGTGGTGTTGTAGTTGTAGTTGTTGGTGGTGGTGTTGTAGTTGTTGTTGGTGGTGGTGTTGTAGTTGTAGTTGTTGTTGTTGGTGGTGGTGTTGTTGTAGTTGTTGTTGGTGGTGTTGTAGTTGTAGTTGTTGTTGGTGTTGTTGTAGTTGTTGTTGGTGTTGGTGTTGTTGTAGTTGTTGTTGGTGGTGGTGTTGTTGTAGTTGTTGTTGGTGGTGGTGTTGTAGTTGTTGTTGGTGGTGGTGGTGGTGTCGTAGTTGTTGTGGGTGGTGGTGGTGGTGTTGTATTTGTAGTTGTTGTTGGGGGTGTTGTTGTTGTTGTAGTTGTTGTTGGTGGTGTTGTTGTTGTTGTAGTTGTAGTTGTTGTTGGTGGTGGTGTTGTAGTTGTTGTTGGTGGTGGTGTTGTTGTTGTTGTAGTTGTTGTTGGTGGTGGTGGTGGTGTTGTTGTAGTTGTTGTTGTTGTAGTTGTAGTTGTTGTTGGTGGTGGTGTTGTTGTAGTTGTTGTAGTTGTAGTTGTAGTTGTTGGTGGTGGCGGTGTTGTTGTTGTAGTTGTTGTTGGTGGCGGTGTTGTTGTTGTTGTAGGTGTTGTTGGTGGTGGTGGTGGTGTTGTTGTAGTTGTTGTTGTTGGTGGTGTTGTAGTTGTAGTTGTTGTTGGTGGTGGTGTAGTTGTAGTTGTTGTTGGTGGTGGTGTTGTTGTTGTAGTTGTAGTTGTAGTTGTTGTTGGTGGTGTTGTAGTTGTTGTTGGTGGTGGTGTTGTTGTAGTTGTAGTTGTTGTTGTTGGTGGTGTTGTTTTTGTTGTAGTTGTTATTGTTGTTGGTGGTGTTGTTGTTGTAGTTGTAGTTGTAGTTGTTGTTGGTTGTGTTGTAGTTGTAGTTGTTGTTGGTGGTGGTGTTGTAGTTGTAGTTGTTGTTGGTGGTGGTGTTGTTGTTGTAGTTGTAGTCGTAGTTGTTGTTGGTGGTGTTGTAGTTGTAGTTGTTGTTGGTGGTGGTGTTGTTGTTGTAGTTGTTGTAGTTGATGTTGGTGGTGTTGTTGTTGTAGTTGTTGTTGGTGGTGGTGTTGTTGTTGTAGTTGTTGTTGGTGGTGGTGTTGTAGATGTAGTTGTTGTTGGTGGTGGTGTTGTAGTTGTAGTTGTTGTTGGTGGTGGTGTTGTTGTTGTAGTTGTTGTTGGTGGTGTTGTTGTTGTTGTTGTAGTTGTTGTTGTTGGTGGTGGTGTTGTTGTTGTAGTTGATGTTGGTGGTGGTGTTGTAGTTGTAGTTGTTGGTGGTGGTGTTGTTGTAGTTGTAGTTGGTGGTGTAGGTGTTGTTGTAGTTGTTGTTGGTGGTGGTGTTGTAGTTGTAGTTGTTGTTGGTGGTGGTGTTGTAGTTGTAGTTGTTGGTGGTGGTGTTGTTGTAGTTGTAGTTGGTGGTGTAGGTGTTGTTGTAGTTGTTGTTGGTGGTGGTGTTGTAGTTGTAGTTGTTGTTGGTGGTGGTGTTGTAGTTGTTGTTGGTGGTGTTGTTGTAGTTGTTGTTGGTGGTGGTGTTGTAGTTGTAGTTGTTGTTGTTGGTGGTGGTGGTGTTGTTGGTGGTGGTGGTGGTGTTGTAGTTGTTGTTGTTGGTGGTGGTGTTGTAGTTGTAGTTGTTGTTGGTGGTGGTGTTGTAGTTGTTGTTGGTGGTGGTGTTGTAGTTGTTGTTGGTGGTGGTGGTGGTGTTGTAGTTGTATTTGTTGCTGTTGGTGGTGGTGGTGTTGTTGTTGTAGTTGTTGTTGGTGGTGGTGTTGTTGTTGTTGTTGTTGGTGGTGGTGGTGTTGTTGTTGTAGTTGTTGGTGGTGTTGTAGTTGTTGTTGTTGGTGGTGGTGGTGTTGTAGTTGTTGTTGGTGGTGGTGTTGTAGTTGTAGTTGGTGTTGGTGGTGTTTTTGTAGTTGTAGTTGGTGGTGGTGGTGGTGTTGTAGTTGTTGTTGGTGGTGGTGTTGTTGTTGTAGTTGTTGTTGGTGGCGGTGTTGTTGTTGTAGTTGTGGTTGTTGTTGGTGGTGGTGTTGTTGTTGTAGTTGTTGTTGGTGGTGGTGGTGTTGTTGTAGTTGTTGTTGGTGGCGGTGTTGTAGTTGTAGTTGTTGGTGGTGGTGGTGGTGTTGTAGTTGTAGTTGTTGGTGGTGGTGGTGGTGTTGTAGTTGTTGTTGTTGGTGGTGGTGTTGTAGTTGTAGTTGTTGTTGGTGGTGGTGTTGTAGTTGTAGTTGTTGTTGGTGGTGGTGTTGTTGTTGTAGTTGTTGGTGGTGGTGGTGGTGTTGTAGTTGTAGTTGTTGGTGGTGGTGGTGGTGTTGTAGTTGTAGTTGGTGGTGGTGGTGGTGTTGTAGTTGTAGTTGTTGGTGTTGGTGGTGGTGTTGTAGTTGAAGTTGTTGGTGGTGGTGGTATTGTAGTTGTAGTTGTTGTTGGTGGTGGTGGTGTTGTAGTTGTAGTTGTTGTTGGTGGTGGTGGTGTTGTTGTAGTTGTTGGTGGTGGTGGTGTTGTAGTTGTAGTTGTTGGTGGTGGTGGTGTTGTTGTTGTTGTTGTTGTTGGTGGTGGTGGTGTTGTTGTTGTAGTTGTTGTTGGTGGTGGTGTTGTTGTTGTTGGTGGTGTTGTAGTTGTAGTTGTTGTTGGTGGCGGTGTTGTTGTTGTAGTTGTTGTTGGTGGTGGTGGTGGTGTTGTAGTTGTAGTTATTGGTGGCGGTGGTGTTGTAGTTGTAGTTGTTGTTGATGGTGGTGGTGGTGTTGTAGTTGTAGTTGTTGGTTGCGGTGCTTTTGTTGTAGTTGTTGTTGTTGTTGGTTGTGGTGTTGTTGTAGTTGGTGGTGGTGGTGGTGGTGTTGTTGTTGTAGTTGTTGTTGGTGGTGGTGGTGTTGTTGTAGTTGTTGGTGGTGGTGGTGTTGTAGTTGTAGTTGTTGGTGGTGGTGGTGTTGTTGTTGTTGGTGGTGTTGGTGGTGTTGTTGTTGTTGTTGGTGGTGGTGGTGGCGGTGTTGTTATTGTAGTTGTTGGTGGTGGTGGTGTTGTTGTAGTTGTTGTTGGTGGTGGTGTTGTAGTTGTAGTTGTTGGTGGTGGTGGTGTTGTTGTAGTTGTTGGTGGTGGTGGTGGTGGTGTTGTTGTTAGTAGTTGTTGTTGGTGGTGGTGTTGTTGTTGTTGTTGGTGGTGGTGTTGTTGTTGTAGTTGTTGTTGTTGTTGGTTGTGGTGTTGTTGTAGTTGTTGGTGGCGGTGGTGTTGTTGTTTTAGTTGTTGTTGGTGACGGTGTTGTTGTTGTAGTTGTAGTTGTTGTTGGTGGAGGTGTTGTTGTTGTAGTTGCTGTTGGTGGTGGTGGTGGTGGTGTAGTTGTAGTTGTTGGTGGCGGTGGTGTTGTAGTTGTAGTTGTTGTTGGTGGTGGTGGTGGTGTTGTAGTTGTAGTTGTTGGTTGCGGTGCTGTTGTTGTAGTTGTTGTTGTTGTTGGTTGTGGTGTTGTTGTAGTTCTTGGTGGCGGTGGTGTTGTTGTTTTAGTTGTTGTTGGTGGTGGTGTTGTAGTTGTAGTTGTTGTTGGTGACGGTGTTGTTGTTGTAGTTGTAGTTGTTGTTGGTGGTGGTGTTGTTGTTGTAGTTGTTGTTGTTGGTTTTGGTGTTGTAGTTGTAGTTGTTGTTGGTGGTGTTGTTGTTGTAGTTGTTGTTGGTGGTGGTGGTGGTGTTGTAGTTGTAGTTGTTGTTGGTGGTGTTGTTGTTGTTGTAGTTGTTGTTGGTGCTGGTGGTGTTGTTGTAGTTGTTGTTGGCGGTGGTGGTATTGTAGTTGTAGTTGTTGTTGGTGCTGGTGGTGTTGTAGTTGTAGTTGTTGTTGGTGGTGTTGTTGTTGTTGTAGTTGTAGTTGTTGTTGGTGGTGGTGTTGTAGTTGTAGTTGTTGTTGGTGGTGGTGTTGTTGTTGTAGCTGTTGTTGGTGGTGGTGTTGTTGTTGTTGTTGGTGGTGGTGTTGTAGTTGTAGTTGTTGTTGGTGGTGGTGTTGTAGTTGTAGTTGTTGTTGGTGTGTTGTTGTTGTTGTAGTTGTTGTTGGTGCTGGTGGTGTTGTTGTAGTTGTTGTTGGTGGTGGTGGTATTGTTGTTGTAGTTGTTGTTGGTGCTGGTGGTGGTGTTGTTGTAGTTGTTGTTGGTGGTGGTGGTGTTGTTGTTGTAGTTGTTGTTGGTGGTGTAGTTGTTGTTGTAGTTTTGTTGTTGTTGGTGGTGGTGTTGTAGTTGTAGTTGTTGTTGGTGGTGGTGTTGTAGTTGTAGTTGTTGTTGGTGGTGGTGTTGTAGTTGTAGTTGTTGTTGTTGGAGGTGTTGTAGTTGTAGTTGGTGGTGGTGGTGTTGTTGTTGTTGTTGGTGGTGGTGTTGTAGTTGTAGTTGTTGTTGGTGGTGGTGTTGTAGTTGTAGTTGTTGTTGGTGGTGGTGTTGTTGTTGTAGTTGTTGTTGTTTGTGGTGGTGTTGTAGTTGTAGTTGTTGTTGGTGGTGGTGTTGTAGTTGTAGTTGTTGTTGGTGGTGGTGTTGTTGTTGTAGTTGTTGTTGGTGGTGTTGTTGTTGTTGTAGTTGTTGTTGGTGGTGGTGTTGTTGTTGTTGGTGGTGGTGTTGTAGTTGTAATTGTTGTTGGTGGAGGTGTTGTAGTTGTAGTTGTTGTTGGTGGTGGTGTTGTTGTTGTTGTAGTTGTTGTTGGTGGTGGTGGTGTTGTTGTTGTAGTTGGTGGTGGTGTTGTAGTTGTAGTTGTTGTTGGTGGTGGTGGTGTTGTTGTTGTTGTAGTTGTTGGTGTTGGTGGTGTTGTAGTTCTAGTTGTTGGTGTTGGTGGTGTTGTAGTTGTAGTTGTTGTTGGTGGTGGTGTTGTAGTTGTAGTTGTTGGTGGTGGTGTTGTTGTAGTTGTAGTTGGTGGTGGTGGTGGTGGTGTTGTAGTTGTTGTTGTTGTTGGTGGTGGTGTTGTAGTTGTAGTTGTTGTTGTTGGTGGTAGTGTTGTTGTAGTTGTTGTTGGTGGTGGTGGTGTAGTTGTAGTTGTTGTTGGTGGCGGTGTTGTTGTTGTAGTTGTGGTTGTTGTTGGTGGTGGTGTTGTAGTTGTAGTTGTTGTTGGTGGCGGTGTTGTTGTTGCTGTAGTTGTAGTTGTTGTTGTTGTTGGAGGTGGGTTGTAGTTGTTGTTGGTGGTGGTGTTGTAGTTGTAGTTGTTGTTGGAGGTGGTGTTGTAGTTGTTGGTGGTGGTGTTGTAGTTGTAGTTGTTGGTGGTGGTGTTGTTGTAGTTGTAGTTGGTGGTGGTGTTGTAGTTGTAGTTGTTGTTGGTGGCGGTGTTGTTGTTGTTGTAGTTGTTGTTGTTGTTGGTGGTGTTGTAGTTGTAGTTGTTGTTGGTGGTGGTGTTGTAGTTGTAGTTGTTGTTGGTGGTGGTGTTGTAGTTGTAGTTGTTGTTGGTGGTGGTGTTGTAGTTGTAGTTGTTGTTGGTGGTGGTGTTGTAGTTGTAGTTGGTGGTGGTGTTGTTGTTGTAGTTGTTGTTGGTGGTGGTGTTGTAGTTGTAGTTGTTGTTGTTGGTGGTGGTGTTGTAGTTGTAGTTGTTGTTGGTGGTGGTGTTGTTGTTGTTGTTGGTGGTGTTGTTGTAGTTGTTGTTGGTGGTGTTGGTGTTGTTGTAGTTGTTGCTGGTGGTGGTGTTGTAGTTGTAGTTGTTGTTGGTGGTGGTGTTGTAGTTGTAGTTGTTGTTGGTGGTGTTGTTGTTGTAGTTGTTGTTGGTGGTGGTGTTGTTGTTGTAGTTGTTGTTGGTGGTGGTGGTGTTGTAGTTGTAGTTGTTGGTGGTGGTGGTGTTGTTGTTGTTGTTGGTGGTGGTGGTGTTGTAGTTGTAGTTGTTGTTAGTGGTGGTGTTGTAGTTGTAGTTGTTGTTGGTGGTGTTGATGTAGTTGTAGTTGTTGTTGGTGGTGGTGTTGTAGTTGTAGGTGGTGGTGTTGTTGTAGTTGTAGTTGTTGTTGGTGGTGGTATTGTAGTAGTAGTTGTTGTTGGTGGTGGTGTTGTTGTTGTAGTTGTTGTTGGTGGTGGTGGTGTTGTAGTTGTTGTTGGTGGCGGTGTTAGTAGTTGTTGTTGTTGGTGGTGGTGTTGTAGTTGTAGTTGTTGGTGTTGGTGGTGTTGTAGTTGTTGTTGTTGGTGGTGGTGGTGTTGTTGTTGTAGTTGTTGTTGGTGGCGGTGTTGTAGTTGTAGTTGTTGGTGGTGGTGGTGGTGTTGTTGTTGGTGGTGGTGTTGTAGTTGTAGTTGTTGTTGGTGTTGGTGTTGTAGTTGTAGTTGTAGTTGTTGGTGGTGGTGTTGTAGTTATTGTTTTTGGTGGTGTTGTAGTTGTAGTTGTTGTTGGTGGTGGTGTTGTAGTTGTTGTTGGTGGTGGTGTTGTAGTTGTAGTTGTTGTTGTTGGTGGTGGTGTTGTAGTTGTAGTTGTTGGTGGTGGTGTTGTAGTTGTTGTTGGTGGTGGTGTTGTAGTTGTAGTTGTTGTTGGTGTTGGTGTTGTAGTTGTAGTTGTAGTTGTTGGTGGTGGTGTTGTAGTTATTGTTTTTGGTGGTGTTGTAGTTGTAGTTGTTGTTGTTGTTGGTGGTGTTGTAGTTGTAGTTGTTGGTGGTGGTGTTGTAGTTGTTGTTGGTGGTGGTGTTGTAGTTGTAGTTGTTGTTGTTGGTGGTGGTGTTGTTGTAGTTGTTGTTGGTGGTGTTGTAGTTGTAGTTGTTGTTGGTGTTGTTGTAGTTGTTGTTGGTGGTGGTGTTGTTGTAGTTGTTGTTGGTGGTGGTGTTGTAGTTGTAGTTGTAGTTGTTGGTGGTGGTGTTGTTGTAGTTGTTGTTGGTGGTGTTGTAGTTGTAGTTGTTGTTGGTGTTGTTGTAGTTGTTGTTGGTGGTGGTGTTGTTGTAGTTGTTGTTGGTGGTGGTGTTGTAGTTGTTGTTGGTGGTGGTGGTGGTGTCGTAGTTGTTGTGGGTGGTGGTGGTGGTGTTGTATTTGTAGTTGGTGTCGGTGGTGTTGTTGTTGTTGTTGTAGTTGTTGTTGGTGGTGTTGTTGTTGTTGTAGTTGTAGTTGTTGTTGGTGGTGGTGTTGTAGTTGTTGTTGGTGGTGGTGTTGTTGTTGTTGTAGTTGTTGTTGGTGGTGGTGGTGGTGTTGTTGTAGTTGTTGTTGTTGTAGTTGTAGTTGTTGTTGGTGGTGGTGTTGTTGTAGTTGTTGTAGTTGTAGTTGTAGTTGTTGGTGGTGGCGGTGTTGTTGTTGTAGTTGTTGTTGGTGGCGGTGTTGTTGTTGTTGTAGCTGTTGTTGGTGGTGGTGGTGGTGTTGTTGTAGTTGTAGTTGTTGGTGGTGTTGTAGTTGTAGTTGTTGTTGGTGGTGGTGTAGTTGTAGTTGTTGTTGGTGGTGGTGGTGTAGTTGTAGTTGTTGGTGGCGGTGGTGTTGTAGTTGTAGTTGTTGTTGGTGGTGGTGGTGGTGTTGTAGTTGTAGTTGTTGGTTGCGGTGCTGTTGTTGTAGTTGTTGTTGTTGTTGGTTGTGGTGTTGTTGTAGTTGTTGGTGGCGGTGGTGTTGTTGTTTTAGTTGTTGTTGGTGGTGGTGTTGTAGTTGTAGTTGTTGTTGGTGACGGTGTTGTTGTTGTAGTTGTAGTTGTTGTTGGTGGTGGTGTTGTTGTTGTAGTTGTTGTTGTTGGTTGTGGTGTTGTAGTTGTAGTTGTTGTTGGTGGTGTTGTTGTTGTTGTAGTTGTAGTTGTTGTGGGTGGTGTTGTTGTTGTTGTAGTTGTTGTTGGTGCTGGTGGTGTTGTTGTAGTTGTTGTTGGTGGTGGTGGTATTGTAGTTGTAGTTGTTGTTGGTGCTGGTGGTGTTGTAGTTGTAGTTGTTGTTGGTGGTGTTGTTGTTGTTGTAGTTGTAGTTGTTGTTGGTGGTGGTGTTGTAGTTGTAGTTGTTGTTGGTGGTGGTGGTGTTGTAGTTGTTGTTGGTGGCGGTGTTAGTAGTTGTTGTTGTTGGTGGTGGTGTTGTAGTTGTAGTTGTTGGTGTTGGTGGTGTTGTAGTTGTTGTTGTTGGTGGTGGTGGTGTTGTTGTTGTAGTTGTTGTTGGTGGCGGTGTTGTAGTTGTAGTTGTTGGTGGTGGTGGTGGTGTTGTTGTTGGTGGTGGTGTTGTAGTTGTAGTTGTTGTTGGTGTTGGTGTTGTAGTTGTAGTTGTAGTTGTTGGTGGTGGTGTTGTAGTTATTGTTTTTGGTGGTGTTGTAGTTGTAGTTGTTGTTGGTGGTGGTGTTGTAGTTGTTGTTGGTGGTGGTGTTGTAGTTGTAGTTGTTGTTGTTGGTGGTGGTGTTGTAGTTGTAGTTGTTGGTGGTGGTGTTGTAGTTGTTGTTGGTGGTGGTGTTGTAGTTGTAGTTGTTGTTGGTGTTGGTGTTGTAGTTGTAGTTGTAGATGTTGGTGGTGGTGTTGTAGTTATTGTTTTTGGTGGTGTTGTAGTTGTAGTTGTTGTTGTTGTTGGTGGTGTTGTAGTTGTAGTTGTTGGTGGTGGTGTTGTAGTTGTTGTTGGTGGTGGTGTTGTAGTTGTAGTTGTTGTTGTTGGTGGTGGTGTTGTTGTAGTTGTTGTTGGTGGTGTTGTAGTTGTAGTTGTTGTTGGTGTTGTTGTAGTTGTTGTTGGTGGTGGTGTTGTTGTAGTTGTTGTTGGTGGTGGTGTTGTAGTTGTAGTTGTAGTTGTTGGTGGTGGTGTTGTTGTAGTTGTTGTTGGTGGTGTTGTAGTTGTAGTTGTTGTTGGTGTTGTTGTAGTTGTTGTTGGTGGTGGTGTTGTTGTAGTTGTTGTTGGTGGTGGTGTTGTAGTTGTTGTTGGTGGTGGTGGTGGTGTCGTAGTTGTTGTGGGTGGTGGTGGTGGTGTTGTATTTGTAGTTGGTGTTGGTGGTGTTGTTGTTGTTGTAGTTGTTGTTGGTGGTGTTGTTGTTGTTGTAGTTGTAGTTGTTGTTGGTGGTGGTGTTGTAGTTGTTGTTGGTGGTGGTGTTGTTGTTGTTGTAGTTGTTGTTGGTGGTGGTGGTGGTGTTGTTGTAGTTGTTGTTGTTGTAGTTGTAGTTGTTGTTGGTGGTGGTGTTGTTGTAGTTGTTGTAGTTGTAGTTGTAGTTGTTGGTGGTGGCGGTGTTGTTGTTGTAGTTGTTGTTGGTGGCGGTGTTGTTGTTGTTGTAGCTGTTGTTGGTGGTGGTGGTGGTGTTGTTGTAGTTGTTGTTGTTGGTGGTGTTGTAGTTGTAGTTGTTGTTGGTGGTGGTGTAGTTGTAGTTGTTGTTGGTGGTGGTGGTGTAGTTGTAGTTGTTGGTGGCGGTGGTGTTGTAGTTGTAGTTGTTGTTGGTGGTGGTGGTGGTGTTGTAGTTGTAGTTGTTGGTTGCGGTGCTGTTGTTGTAGTTGTTGTTGTTGTTGGTTGTGGTGTTGTTGTAGTTGTTGGTGGCGGTGGTGTTGTTGTTTTAGTTGTTGTTGGTGGTGGTGTTGTAGTTGTAGTTGTTGTTGGTGACGGTGTTGTTGTTGTAGTTGTAGTTGTTGTTGGTGGTGGTGTTGTTGTTGTAGTTGTTGTTGTTGGTTGTGGTGTTGTAGTTGTAGTTGTTGTTGGTGGTGTTGTTGTTGTTGTAGTTGTAGTTGTTGTGGGTGGTGTTGTTGTTGTTGTAGTTGTTGTTGGTGCTGGTGGTGTTGTAGTTGTAGTTGTTGTTGGTGCTGGTGGTGTTGTAGTTGTAGTTGTTGTTGGTGGTGTTGTTGTTGTTGTAGTTGTAGTTGTTGTTGGTGGTGGTGTTGTAGTTGTAGTTGTTTTTGGTGGTGGTGTTGTTGTTGTAGCTGTTGTTGGTGGTGGTGTTGTTGTTGTTGTTGGTGGTGGTGTTGTAGTTGTAGTTGTTGTTGGTGGTGGTGTTGTAGTTGTAGTTGTTGTTGGTGTGTTGTTGTTGTTGTAGTTGTTGTTGGTGCTGGTGGTGTTGTTGTAGTTGTTGTTGGTGGTGGTGGTATTGTTGTTGTAGTTGTTGTTGGTGCTGGTGGTGGTGTTGTTGTAGTTGTTGTTGGTGGTGGTGTTGTTGTTGTAGCTGTTGTTGGTGGTGGTGTTGTTGTTGTTGGTGGTGGTGGTGTTGTAGTTGTAGTTGTTGTTGGTGGTGGTGTTGTAGTTGTAGTTGTTGTTGGTGTGTTGTTGTTGTTGTTGTAGTTGTTGTTGGTGCTGGTGGTGTTGTTGTAGTTGTTGTTGGTGGTGGTGGTATTGTTGTTGTAGTTGTTGTTGGTGCTGGTGGTGGTGTTGTTGTAGTTGTTGTTGGTGGTGGTGGTGTTGTTGTTGTAGTTGTTGTTGGTGGTGTAGTTGTTGTTGTAGTTTTGTTGTTGTTGGTGGTGGTGTTGTAGTTGTAGTTGTTGTTGGTGGTGGTGTTGTAGTTGTAGTTGTTGTTGGTGGTGGTGTTGTAGTTGTAGTTGTTGTTGTTGGAGGTGTTGTAGTTGTAGTTGTAGTTGATGGTGGTGGTGTTGTTGTTGTTGTTGGTGGTGGTGTTGTAGTTGTAGTTGTTGTTGGTGGTGGTGTTGTTGTTGTAGTTGTTGTTGTTGGTGGTGGTGTTGTAGTTGTAGTTGTTGTTGGTGGTGGTGTTGTAGTTGTAGTTGTTGTTGGCGGTGGTGTTGTTGTTGTAGTTGTTGTTGGTGGTGGTGTTGTTGTTGTTGGTGGTGGTGTTGTAGTTGTAATTGTTGTTGGTGGTGGTGTTGTAGTTGTAGTTGTTGTTGGTGGTGGTGTTGTTGTTGTTGTAGTTGTTGTTGGTGGTGGTGGTGTTGTTGTTGTAGTTGTTGTTGGTGGTGGTGTTGTAGTTGTAGTTGTTGGTGGTGGTGGTGTTGTTGTTGTTGTAGTTGTTGGTGTTGGTGGTGTTGTAGTTCTAGTTGTTGGTGTTGGTGGTGTTGTAGTTGTAGTTGTTGTTGGTGGTGGTGTTGTAGTTGTAGTTGTTGGTGGTGGTGTTGTTGTAGTTGTAGTTGGTGGTGATTGTGATGGTGTTGTAGTTGTTGTTGTTGTTGGTGGTGGTGTTGTAGTTGTAGTTGTTGTTGTTGGTGGTAGTGTTGTTGTAGTTGTTGTTGGTGGTGGTGGTGTAGTTGTAGTTGTTGTTGGTGGCGGTGTTGTTGTTGTAGTTGTGGTTGTTGTTGGTGGTGGTGTTGTAGTTGTAGTTGTTGTTGGTGGCGGTGTTGTTGTTGTTGTAGTTGTAGTTGTTGTTGGAGGTGGTGTTGTAGTTGTTGTTGTTGTTGGATGTGGGTTGTAGTTGTTGTTGGTGGTGGTGTTGTAGTTGTAGTTGTTGTTGGAGGTGGTGTTGTAGTTGTTGGTGGTGGTGTTGTAGTTGTAGTTGTTGGTGGTGGTGTTGTTGTAGTTGTAGTTGGTGGTGGTGTTGTAGTTGTAGTTGTTGTTGGTGGCGGTGTTGTTGTTGTTGTAGTTGTTGTTGTTGTTGGTGGTGTTGTAGTTGTAGTTGTTGTTGGTGGTGGTGTTGTAGTTGTAGTTGTTGTTGGTGGTGGTGTTGTAGTTGTAGTTGTTGTTGGTGGTGGTGTTGTAGTTGTAGTTGTTGTTGGTGGTGGTGTTGTAGTTGTAGTTGGTGGTGGTGTTGTTGTTGTAGTTGTTGTTGTTGGTGGTGTTGTAGTTGTAGTTGTTGTTGTTGGTGGTGGTGTTGTAGTTGTAGTTGTTGTTGGTGGTGGTGTTGTTGTTGTTGTTGGTGGTGTTGTTGTAGTTGTTGTTGGTGGTGTTGGTGTTGGTGTTGTTGTTGCTGGTGGTGGTGTTGTAGTTGTAGTTGTTGTTGGTGGTGGTGTTGTAGTTGTAGTTGTTGTTGGTGGTGTTGTTGTTGTAGTTGTTGTTGGTGGTGGTGTTGTTGTTGTAGTTGTTGTTGGTGGTGGTGGTGTTGTAGTTGTAGTTGTTGGTGGTGGTGGTGTTGTTGTTGTTGTTGGTGGTGGTGGTGTTGTAGTTGTAGTTGTTGTTGGTGGTGGTGTTGTAGTTGTAGTTGTTGTTGGTGGTGGTGTTGTAGTTGTAGTTGTTGTTGGTGGTGGTGTTGTAGTTGTAGGTGGTGGTGTTGTTGTAGTTGTAGTTGTTGTTGGTGGTGGTATTGTAGTAGTAGTTGTTGTTGGTGGTGGTGTTGTTGTTGTAGTTGTTGTTGTTGGTGGTGGTGTTGTAGTTGTTGTTGTTGTTGGTGGCGGTGTTGTAGTTGTTGTTGTTGGTGGTGGTGTTGTAGTTGTAGTTGTTGGTGTTGGTGGTGTTGTATTTGTTGTTGTTGGTGGTGGTGGTGTTGTTGTTGTAGTTGTTGTTGGTGGCGGTGTTGTAGTTGTAGTTGTTGGTGGTGGTGTTGTAGTTGTAGTTGTTGTTGGTGGTGGTGTTGTAGTTGTTGTTGGTGGTGGTGTTGTAGTTGTAGTTGTTGTTGTTGGTGGTGGTGTTGTAGTTGTAGTTGTTGGTGGTGGTGTTGTAGTTGTTGTCGGTGGTGGTGTTGTAGTTGTAGTTGTTGTTGGTGGTGGTGTTGTAGTTGTTGTTGGTGGTGGTGTTGTAGTTGTAGTTGTAGTTGTTGGTGGTGGTGTTGTAGTTGTTGTTTTTGGTGGTGTTGTAGTTGTAGTTGTTGTTGTTGTTGGTGGTGTTGTAGTTGTAGTTGTTGGTGGTGGTGTTGTAGTTGTTGTTGGTGGTGGTGTTGTAGTTGTAGTTGTTGTTGTTGGTGGTGGTGTTGTTGTAGTTGTTGTTGGTGGTGTTGTAGTTGTAGTTGTTGTTGGTGTTGTTGTAGTTGTTGTTGGTGGTGGTGTTGTTGTAGTTGTTGTTGGTGGTGGTGTTGTAGTTGTTGTTGGTGGTGGTGGTGGTGTCGTAGTTGTTGTGGGTGGTGGTGGTGGTGTTGTATTTGTAGTTGTTGTTGGTGGTGTTGTTGTTGTTGTAGTTGTTGTTGGTGGTGTTGTTGTTGTTGTAGTTGTAGTTGTTGTTGGTGGTGGTGTTGTAGTTGTTGTTGGTGGTGGTGTTGTTGTTGTTGTAGTTGTTGTTGGTGGTGGTGGTGGTGTTGTTGTAGTTGTTGTTGTTGTAGTTGTAGTTGTTGTTGGTGGTGGTGTTGTTGTAGTTGTTGTAGTTGTAGTTGTAGTTGTTGGTGGTGGCGGTGTTGTTGTTGTAGTTGTTGTTGGTGGCGGTGTTGTTGTTGTTGTAGCTGTTGTTGGTGGTGGTGGTGGTGTTGTTGTAGTTGTTGTTGTTGGTGGTGTTGTAGTTGTAGTTGTTGTTGGTGGTGGTGTAGTTGTAGTTGTTGTTGGTGGTGGTGTTGTTGTTGGTGGTGGTGTTGTTGTTGTTGTAGTTGTAGTTGTTGTTGGTGGTGTTGTAGTTGTAGTTGTTGTTGGTGGTGGTGTTGTTGTAGTTGTAGTTGTTGTTGTTGGTGGTGTTGTTTTTGTTGTAGTTGTTATTGTTGTTGGTGGTGTTGTTGTTGGTGGTGTTGTAGTTGTTGTTGTTGTTGGTGGTGGTGTTGTTGTTGTAGTTGTTGTAGTTGTTGGTGGTGGTGGTGTTGTAGATGTAGTTGTTGTTGGTGGTGGTGTTGTAGTTGTAGTTGTTGTTGGTGGTGGTGTTGTTGTTGTAGTTGTTGTTGGTGGTGTTGTTGTTGTTGTTGTAGTTGTTGTTGTTGGTGGTGGTGTTGTTGTTGTAGTTGATGTTGGTGGTGGTGTTGTAGTTGTAGTTGTTGTTGGTGGTGGTGTTGTAGTTGTAGTTGTTGGTGGTGGTGTTGTAGTTGTAGTTGGTGGTGTAGGTGTTGTTGTAGTTGTTGTTGGTGGTGGTGTTGTAGTTGTAGTTGTTGTTGGTGGTGGTGTTGTAGTTGTTGTTGGTGGTGGTGGTGTTGTTGTAGTTGTTGTTGGTGGTGGTGTTGTAGTTGTAGTTGTTGTTGTTGGTGGTGGTGGTGTTGTTGTTGTAGTTGTTGTTGGTGGTGGTGTTGTTGTTGTTGTTGTTGTTGGTGGTGGTGGTGTTGTTGTTGTAGTTGTTGGTGGTGTTGTAGTTGTTGTTGTTGGTGGTGGTGGTGTTGTAGTTGTAGTTGTTGTTGGTGGTGGTGGTGTTTTTGTAGTTGTAGTTGGTGGTGGTGGTGGTGTTGTAGTTGTTGTTGGTGGTGGTGTTGTTGTTGTAGTTGTTGTTGGTGGTGGTGGTGTTGTTGTAGTTGTTGTTGGTGACGGTGTTGTAGTTGTAGTTGTTGGTGGTGGTGGTGGTGTTGTAGTTGTAGTTGTTGGTGGTGGTGGTGGTGTTGTAGTTGTTGTTGTTGGTGGTGGTGTTGTAGTTGTAGTTGTTGTTGGTGGTGGTGTTGTAGTTGTTGTTGGTGGTGGTGTTGTTGTTGTAGTTGTTGGTGGTGGTGGTGGTGGTGGTGTTGTAGTTGTAGTTGTTGGTGGTGGTGGTGGTGTTGTAGTTGTAGTTGGTGGTGGTGGTGGTGTTGTAGTTGTAGTTGTTGGTGTTGGTGGTGGTGTTGTTGTAGTTGTTGTTGGTGGTGGTGGTGTTGTAGTTGAAGTTGTTGGTGGTGGTGGTGTTGTAGTTGTAGTTGTTGGTGGTGGTGGTGGTGTTGTAGTTGTAGTTGTTGTTGGTGGTGGTGGTGTCGTTGTAGTTGTTGGTGGTGGTGTTGTAGTTGTAGTTGTTGGTGGTGGTGGTGTTGTTGTTGTTGTTGGTGGTGGTGGTGGTGGTGTTGTTGTTGTAGTTGTTGTTGGTGGTGGTGTTGTTGTTGTTGGTGGTGTTGTAGTTGTAGTTGTTGGTGGCGGTGGTGTTGTTGTTGTAGTTGTTGTTGTTGGTGGTGGTGGTGTTGTAGTTGTAGTTGTTGGTTGCGGTGCTTTTGTTGTAGTTGTTGTTGTTGTTGGTTGTGGTGTTGTTGTAGTTGTTGGTGGTGGTGGTGGTGTTGTTGTTGTAGTTGTTGTTGGTGGTGGTGTTGTAGTTGTAGTTGTTGTTGGTGGTGGTGTTGTAGTTGTAGTTGTTGTTGGTGGTGGTGTTGTAGTTGTTGTTGTTGTTGGTGGTGGTGTTGTAGTTGTTGCTGGTGGCGGTGTTGTAGTTGTTGCTGGTGGTGGTGTTGTTGTTGTAGTTGGTGGTGGTGGTGGTGGTGTTGTTGTTGTAGTTGGTGGTGGTGGTGGTGTTGTTGTTGTAGTTGTTGTTGGTGGTGGTGTTGTAGTTGTAGTTGTTGTTGATGGTGGTGTTGTAGTTGTAGTTGGTGGTGGCGGTGGTGTTGTTGTAGTTGTTGTTGGTGGTGTTGTTGTTGTTGTAGTTGTTGTTGGTGGTGGTGTTGTAGTTGTAGTTGTTGTTGGTGTTGGTGTTGTAGTTGTAGTTGTTGTTGGTGGTGGTGTTGTTGTTGTAGTTGGTGGTGGTGGTGGTGTTGTTGTTGTAGTTGTTGTTGTTGGTGGTGGTGGTGTTGTTGTTGTAGTTGTAGTTGTTGTTGGTGGTGGTGTTGTAGTTGTAGTTGTTGTTGGTGGTGGCGGTGGTGTTGTTGTTGTTGGTGGTGGTGTTGTTGTTGTAGTTGTTGTTGCTGGTGGTGGTGTTGTAGTTGTAGTTGTTGTTGGTGTTGGTGTTGTAGTTGTAGTTGTTGTTGGTGGTGGTGTTGTTGTTGTAGTTGGTGGTGGTGGTGGTGTTGTTGTTGTAGTTGTTGTTGTTGGTGGTGGTGGTGTTGTTGTTGTAGTTGTAGTTGTTGTTGGTGGTGTTGTTGTTGTAGTTGTTGTTGGTGGTGGTGTTGTTGTTGTAGTTGTTGTTGCTGGTGGTGGTGTTGTAGTTGTAGTTGTTGTTGGTGGTGGTGTTGTTGTTGTGGTGGTGGTGTTGTAGTTGTAGTTGTTGTTGGTGGTGGTGTTGTAGTTGTAGTTGTTGTTGGTGGTGGTGTTGTAGTTGTAGTTGTTGTTGGTGGTGGTGTTGTAGTTGTAGGTGGTGGTGTTGTTGTAGTTGTAGTTGTTGTTGGTGGTGGTATTGTAGTAGTAGTTGTTGTTGGTGGTGGTGTTGTTGTTGTAGTTGTTGTTGTTGGTGGTGGTGTTGTAGTTGTTGTTGTTGTTGGTGGCGGTGTTGTAGTTGTTGTTGTTGGTGGTGGTGTTGTAGTTGTAGTTGTTGGTGTTGGTGGTGTTGTAGTTGTTGTTGTTGTTGGCGGTGGTGTTGTTGTTGTAGTTGTTGTTGGTGGCGGTGTTGTAGTTGTAGTTGT
>OZ024743.1:180849081-180966581 GCA_964016885.1 Eledone cirrhosa
GTAGTTGTAGTTGTTGTTGTTGGTGGTGGTGTTGTAGTTGTTGTTGGTGGTGGTGTTGTAGTTGTTGGTGGTGGTGTTGTTGTAGTTGTAGTTGGTGGTGGTGTTGTAGTTGTAGTTGTTGTTGGTGGCGGTGTTGTTGTTGTTGTTGGTGGTGGTGTTGTTGTTGTAGTTGGTGGTGGTGGTGGTGTTGTTGTTGTTGTAGTTGTTGTTGTTGGTGGTGTTGTAGTTGTAGCTGTTGTTGTTGGTGGTGGTGTTGTAGTTGTAGTTGTTGTTGGTGGTGGTGTTGTAGTTGCTGTTGCTGGTGTTGTTGTAGTTGTTGTTGGTGGTGGTGGTGTTGTTGTAGTTGTTGTTGGTGGCGGTGTTGTAGTTGTAGTTGTTGTTGGTGGTGGTGTTGTAGTCGTAGTTGTTGTTGGTGGCGGTGTTGTTGTTGTAGTTGTGGTTGTTGTTGGTGGTGGTGTTGTAGTTGTAGTTGTTGTTGGTAGCGGTGTTGTTGTTGTTGTAGTTGTAGTTGTTGTTGGAGGTGGTGTTGTAGTTGTTGTTGTTGGTGGTGGTGTTGTAGTTGTTGTTGGTGGTGGTGTTGTAGTTGTAGTTGTTGTTGGAGGTGGGTTGTAGTTGTTGTTGGTGGTGGTGTTGTAGTTGTAGTTGTTGTTGGAGGTGGTGTTGTAGTTGTTGTTGGTGGTGGTGTTGTAGTTGTTGGTGGTGGTGTTGTTGTAGTTGTAGTTGGTGGTGGTGTTGTAGTTGTAGTTGTTGTTGGTGGCGGTGTTGTTGTTGTTGTTGGTGGTGGTGTTGTTGTTGTAGTTGGTGGTGGTGGTGGTGTTGTTGTTGTTGTAGTTGTTGTTGTTGGTGGTGTTGTAGTTGTAGCTGTTGTTGTTGGTGGTGGTGTTGTAGTTGTAGTTGTTGTTGGTGGTGGTGTTGTAGTTGTTGTTGCTGGTGTTGTTGTAGTTGTTGTTGGTGGTGGTGGTGTTGTTGTAGTTGTTGTTGGTGGCGGTGTTGTAGTTGTAGTTGTTGTTGGTGGTGGTGTTGTAGTCGTAGTTGTTGTTGGTGGCGGTGTTGTTGTTGTTTTAGTTGTTGTTGTTGGTGGTGGTGGTGTTGTAGTTGTAGTTGTTGTTGGTGGTGGTGTTGTAGTTGTAGTTGTTGTTGGTGGTGGTGTTGTAGTTGTTGTTGTTGTTGTTGGTGGTGGTGTTGTAGTTGTTGCTGGTGGCGGTGTTGTATTTGTTGCTGGTGGTGGTGTTGTTGTTGTAGTTGGTGGTGGTGGTGGTGGTGTTGTTGTTGTAGTTGGTGGTGGTGGTGGTGTTGTTGTTGTAGTTGTTGTTGGTGGTGGTGTTGTAGTTGTAGTTGTTGTTGGTGGTGGTGTTGTAGTTGTAGTTGTTGTTGGTAGTGGTGTTGTAGTTGTAGTTGTTGTTGGTGTTGGTGTTGTAGTTGTAGTTGTTGTTGTTGGTGGTGTTGTTGTTGTAGTTGTTGTTTGTGGTGGTGTTGTAGTTGTAGTTGGTGGTGGTGTTGTTGTTGTAGTTGTTGTTGTTGGTGGTGTTGTAGTTGTAGCTGTTATTGTTGGTGGTGGTGTTGTAGTTGTAGTTGTTGTTGGTGGTGGTGTTGTAGTTGTTGTTGGTGGTGTTGTTGTAGTTGTTGTTGGTGGTGGTGGTGTTGTTGTAGTTGTTGCTGGTGGTGGTGTTGTAGTTGTAGTTGTTGTTGGTGGTGGTGTTGTAGTTGTAGTTGTTGTTGGTGGCGGTGTTGTTGTTGTTGTAGTTGTTGTTGGTGGTGGTGGTGTTGTAGTTGTAGTTGTTGTTGGTGGTGGTGTTGTAGTTGTAGTTGTTGTTGGTGGTGGTGTTGTAGTTGTAGTTGTTGTTGGTGGTGGTGTTGTAGTTGTAGTTGTTGTTGGTGGTGGTGTTGTATTTGTTGTTGTTGTTGTTGGTGGTGGTGTTGTAGTTGTTGCTGGTGGCGGTGTTGTATTTGTTGCTGGTGGTGGTGGTGTTGTAGTTGTAGTTGTTGGTGGTGTTGTAGTTGTAGTTGGTGGTGGTGTTGTTGTTGTAGTTGGTGGTGGTGGTGTTGTTGTTGTTGTAGTTGTTGTTGTTGGTGGTGTTGTAGTTGTAGCTGTTGTTGTTGGTGGTGGTGTTGTAGTTGTAGTTGTTGTTGGTGGTGGTGTTGTTGTTGTAGTTGGTGGTGGTGGTTTTGTTGTAGTTGTTGTTGGTGGTGGTGTTGTAGTTGTAGTTGTTGTTGTTGGTGGTGGTGGTGTTGTTGTAGTTGTTGTTGGTGGTGGTGTTGTAGTTGTAGTTGTTGTTGGTGGTGGTGGTGTTGTTGTTGTAGTTGGTGGTGGTGGTGGTGTTGTTGTTGTAGTTGTTGTTGGTGGTGGTGTTGTAGTTGTAGTTGTTGTTGGTGGTGGTGTTGTAGTTGTAGTTGTTTTTTGGTGGTGGTGTTGTAGTTGTAGTTGTTGTTGGTGTTGGTGTTGTAGTTGTAGTTGTTGTTGGTGGTGGTGTTGTTGTTGTAGTTGGTGGTGGTGGTGGTGTTGTTGTTTTAGTTGTAGTTATTGTTGGTGGTGTTGTTGTTGTAGTTGTTGTTGGTGGTATTGTTGTAGTTGTAGTTGTAGTTGGTGGTGGTATTGTTGTTGTAGTTGTTGTTGGTGGTGGTGGTGTTGTAGTTGTAGTTGTTGGTGGTGGTGGTGTTGTTGTTGTTGTTGGTGGTGGTGGTGTTGTAGCTGTAGTTGTTGTTGGTGGTGGTGTTGTAGTTGTAGTTGTTGTTGGTGGTGGTGTTGTAGTTGTAGTTGTTGTTGGTGGTGGTGTTGTAGTTGTAGTTGTAGTTGGTGGTGGTGTTGTAGTTGTAGGTGGTGGTGTTGTTGTAGTTGTAGTTGTTGTTGGTGGTGGTATTGTAGTAGTAGTTGTTGTTGGTGGTGGTGTTGTTGTTGTAGTTGTTGTTGTTGGTGGTGGTGTTGTAGTTGTTGTTGTTGTTGGTGGCGGTGTTGTAGTTGTTGTTGTTGGTGGTGGTGGTGTTGTAGTTGTAGTTGTTGGTGTTGGTGGTGTTGTAGTTGTTGTTGTTGGTGGTGGTGGTGTTGTTGTTGTAGTTGTTGTTGGTGGCGGTGTTGTAGTTGTAGTTGTTGGTGGTGGTGGTGTTGTAGTTGTTGTTGTTGGTGGTGGTGGTGTTTTGTTGTAGTTGTTGTTGGTGGCGGTGTTGTAGTTGTAGTTGTTGGTGGTGGTGTTGTAGTTGTAGTTGTTTTTGGTGGTGGTGTTGTAGTTGTAGTTGTTGTTGTTGGTGGTGGTGTTGTAGTTGTAGTTGTTGGTGGTGGTGTTGTAGTTGTTGTTGGTGGTGGTGTTGTAGTTGTAGTTGTTGTTGTTGGTGGTGGTGTTGTAGTTGTAGTTGTTGGTGGTGGTGTTGTTGTAGTTGTTGTTGGTGGTGGTGTTGTTGTTGTTGTTGGTGGTGGTGGTGTTGTAGTTGTAGTTGTTGTTGGTGTTGTTGTAGTTGTTGTTGGTGGTGGTGTTGTTGTAGTTGTTGTTGTTGGTGGTGTTGTAGTTGTTGTTGGTGGTGGTGGTGGTGTCGTAGTTGTTGTTGGTGGTGGTGGTGGTGTTGTAGTTGTAGTTGTTGTTGGTGGTGTTGTTGTTGTTGTAGTTGTTGTTGGTGGTGTTGTTGTTGTTGTAGTTGTAGTTGTTGTTGGTGGTGGTGTTGTAGTTGTTGTTGGTGGTGGTGTTGTTGTTGTTGTAGTTGTTGTAGTTGTAGTTGTTGTTGGTGGTGGTGTTGTTGTAGTTGTTGTTGTTGTAGTTGTAGTTGTTGGTGGTGGCGGTGTTGTTGTTGTAGTTGTTGTTGGTGGCGGTGTTGTTGTTGTTGTTGTTGGTGGTGGTGGTGTTGTTGAAGTTGTTGTTGTTGGTGGTGTTGTAGTTGTAGTTGTTGGTGGTGTTGTAGTTGTAGTTGTTGTTGGTGGTGGTGTTGTTGTTGTAGTTGTAGTTGTAGTTGTTGTTGGTGGTGGTGTTGTAGTTGTAGTTGTTGTTGGTGGTGGTGTTGTTGTTGTAGTTGTAGTTGTAGTTGTTGTTGGTGGTGTTCTAGTTGTAGTTGTTGTTGGTGGTGGTGGTGTTGTAGTTGTAGTTGTTGTTGTTGGTGGTGTTGTTTTTGTTGTAGTTGTTGTTGTTGGTGGTGGTGTTGTTGTTGTTGGTGGTGGTGTTGTAGTTGTTGTTGGTGGTGGTGTTGTAGTTGTAGTTGTTGTTGGTGGTGGTGTTGTTGTAGTTGTTGTTGGTGGTGGTGTTGTAGTTGTTGTTGTTGGTGGTGTTGTAGTTGTTGTTGTTGGTGGTGTTGTAGTTGTTGTTGGTGGTGGTGTTGTAGTTGTTGTTGTTGGTGGTGGTGTTGTAGTTGTTGTTGTTGGTGGTGTTGTAGTTGTAGTTGTTGTTGGTGGTGGTGTTGTTGTAGTTGTTGTTGGTGGTGGTGTTGTTGTAGTTGTAGTTGTTGTTGTTGGTGGTGTTGTTTTTGTTGTAGTTGTTGTTGGTGGTGGTGGTGTTGTTGTAGTTGTTGTTGGTGGCGGTGTTGTAGTTGTAGTTGTTGTTGGTGGTGGTGGTGTTGTAGTTGTAGTTGTTGTTGGTGGTGGTGTTGTAGTTGTAGTTGTTGTTGGTGGTGGTGGTGTTGTAGTTGTAGTTGTTGTTGTTGGTGGTGTTGTTTTTGTTGTAGTTGTTGTTGTTGGTGGTGGTGTTGTTGTAGTTGTTGTTGGTGGTGGTGTTGTAGTTGTAGTTGTTGTTGTTGGTGGTGTTGTAGTTGTAGTTGTTGTTGGTGGTGGTGTTGTAGTTGTAGTTGTTGTTGGTGGTGGTGTTGTTGTTGTAGTTGTAGTTGTAGTTGTTGTTGGTGGTGTTGTAGCTGTAGTTGTTGTTGGTGGTGGTGTTGTAGTTGTAGTTGTTGTTGGTGGTGGTGTTGTTGTTGTAGTTGTAGTTGTAGTTGTAGTTGCTGGTGTTGTAGTTGTAGTTGTTGTTGGTGGTGGTGGTGTTGTAGTTGTAGTTGTTGTTGTTGATGGTGGTGTTGTAGTTGTAGTTGTTGGTGGTGGTGTTGTTGTAGTTGTTGTTGGTGGTGGTGTTGTTGTTGTTGTTGGTGGTGGTGGTGTTGTAGTTGTAGTTGTTGTTGGTGTTGTTGTAGTTGTTGTTGGTGGTGGTGTTGTTGTAGTTGTTGTTGTTGGTGGTGTTGTAGTTGTTGTTGGTGGTGGTGGTGGTGTCGTAGTTGTTGTTGGTGGTGGTGGTGTTGTAGTTGTAGTTGTTGTTGGTGGTGTTGTTGTTGTTGTTGTAGTTGTTGTTGGTGGTGTTGTTGTTGTTGTAGTTGTAGTTGTTGTTGGTGGTGGTGTTGTAGTTGTTGTTGGTGGTGGTGTTGTTGTTGTTGTAGTTGTTGTTGTTGGTGGTGGTGGTGTTGTTGTAGTTGTTGTTGTTGTAGTTGTAGTTGTTGTTGGTGGTGGTGTTGTTGTAGTTGTTGTTGTTGTAGTTGTAGTTGTTGGTGGTGGCGGTGTTGTTGTTGTAGTTGTTGTTGGTGGCGGTGTTGTTGTTGTTGTTGGTGGTGGTGGTGGTGTTGTTGAAGTTGTTGTTGTTGGTGGTGTTGTAGTTGTAGTTGTTGGTGGTGTTGTAGTTGTAGTTGTTGTTGGTGGTGGTGTTGTTGTTGTAGTTGTAGTTGTAGTTGTTGTTGGTGGTGTTCTAGTTGTAGTTGTTGTTGGTGGTGGTGTTGTTGTAGTTGTTGTTGTTGTAGTTGTAGTTGTTGGTGGTGGCGGTGTTGTTGTTGTAGTTGTTGTTGGTGGCGGTGTTGTTGTTGTTGTTGGTGGTGGTGGTGGTGTTGTTGAAGTTGTTGGTGGTGGTGTTGTTGTAGTTGTTGTTGTTGGTGGTGTTGTAGTTGTTGTTGGTGGTGGTGGTGGTGTCGTAGTTGTTGTTGGTGGTGGTGGTGGTGTTGTAGTTGTAGTTGTTGTTGGTGGTGTTGTTGTTGTTGTAGTTGTTGTTGGTGGTGTTGTTGTTGTTGTAGTTGTAGTTGTTGTTGGTGGTGGTGTTGTAGTTGTTGTTGGTGGTGGTGTTGTTGTTGTTGTAGTTGTTGTAGTTGTAGTTGTTGTTGGTGGTGGTGTTGTTGTAGTTGTTGTTGTTGTAGTTGTAGTTGTTGGTGGTGGCGGTGTTGTTGTTGTAGTTGTTGTTGGTGGCGGTGTTGTTGTTGTTGTTGTTGGTGGTGGTGGTGTTGTTGAAGTTGTTGTTGTTGGTGGTGTTGTAGTTGTAGTTGTTGGTGGTGTTGTAGTTGTAGTTGTTGTTGGTGGTGGTGTTGTTGTTGTAGTTGTTGTTGGTGGTGGTGTTGTTGTTGTAGTTGTAGTTGTAGTTGTTGTTGGTGGTGTTCTAGTTGTAGTTGTTGTTGGTGGTGGTGGTGTTGTAGTTGTAGTTGTTGTTGTTGGTGGTGTTGTTTTTGTTGTAGTTGTTGTTGTTGGTGGTGGTGTTGTTGTTGTTGGTGGTGGTGTTGTAGTTGTTGTTGGTGGTGGTGTTGTAGTTGTAGTTGTTGTTGGTGGTGGTGTTGTTGTAGTTGTTGTTGGTGGTGGTGTTGTAGTTGTTGTTGTTGGTGGTGTTGTAGTTGTTGTTGTTGGTGGTGTTGTAGTTGTTGTTGGTGGTGGTGTTGTAGTTGTTGTTGTTGGTGGTGGTGTTGTAGTTGTTGTTGTTGGTGGTGTTGTAGTTGTAGTTGTTGTTGGTGGTGGTGTTGTTGTAGTTGTTGTTGGTGGTGGTGTTGTTGTAGTTGTAGTTGTTGTTGTTGGTGGTGTTGTTTTTGTTGTAGTTGTTGTTGGTGGTGGTGGTGTTGTTGTAGTTGTTGTTGGTGGCGGTGTTGTAGTTGTAGTTGTTGTTGGTGGTGGTGGTGTTGTAGTTGTAGTTGTTGTTGGTGGTGGTGTTGTAGTTGTAGTTGTTGTTGGTGGTGGTGGTGTTGTAGTTGTAGTTGTTGTTGTTGGTGGTGTTGTTTTTGTTGTAGTTGTTGTTGTTGGTGGTGGTGTTGTTGTAGTTGTTGTTGGTGGTGGTGTTGTAGTTGTAGTTGTTGTTGTTGGTGGTGTTGTAGTTGTAGTTGTTGTTGGTGGTGGTGTTGTAGTTGTAGTTGTTGTTGGTGGTGGTGTTGTTGTTGTAGTTGTAGTTGTAGTTGTTGTTGGTGGTGTTGTAGCTGTAGTTGTTGTTGGTGGTGGTGTTGTAGTTGTAGTTGTTGTTGGTGGTGGTGTTGTTGTTGTAGTTGTAGTTATAGTTGTAGTTGCTGGTGTTGTAGTTGTAGTTGTTGTTGGTGGTGGTGGTGTTGTAGTTGTAGTTGTTGTTGTTGATGGTGGTGTTGTAGTTGTAGTTGTTGGTGGTGGTGTTGTTGTAGTTGTTGTTGGTGGTGGTGTTGTTGTTGTTGTTGGTGGTGGTGGTGTTGTAGTTGTAGTTGTTGTTGGTGTTGTTGTAGTTGTTGTTGGTGGTGGTGTTGTTGTAGTTGTTGTTGTTGGTGGTGTTGTAGTTGTTGTTGGTGGTGGTGGTGGTGTCGTAGTTGTTGTTGGTGGTGGTGGTGTTGTAGTTGTAGTTGTTGTTGGTGGTGTTGTTGTTGTTGTTGTAGTTGTTGTTGGTGGTGTTGTTGTTGTTGTAGTTGTAGTTGTTGTTGGTGGTGGTGTTGTAGTTGTTGTTGGTGGTGGTGTTGTTGTTGTTGTAGTTGTTGTTGTTGGTGGTGGTGGTGTTGTTGTAGTTGTTGTTGTTGTAGTTGTAGTTGTTGTTGGTGGTGGTGTTGTTGTAGTTGTTGTTGTTGTAGTTGTAGTTGTTGGTGGTGGCGGTGTTGTTGTTGTAGTTGTTGTTGGTGGCGGTGTTGTTGTTGTTGTTGGTGGTGGTGGTGGTGTTGTTGAAGTTGTTGTTGTTGGTGGTGTTGTAGTTGTAGTTGTTGGTGGTGTTGTAGTTGTAGTTGTTGTTGGTGGTGGTGTTGTTGTTGTAGTTGTAGTTGTAGTTGTTGTTGGTGGTGTTCTAGTTGTAGTTGTTGTTGGTGGTGGTGGTGTTGTAGTTGTAGTTGTTGTTGTTGGTGGTGTTGTTTTTGTTGTAGTTGTTGTTGTTGTTGGTGGTGTTGTTGTTGTTGGTGGTGGTGTTGTAGTTGTAGTTGTTGTTGTTGGTGGTGTTGTAGTTGTAGTTGTTGTTGGTGGTGGTGTTGTTGTAGTTGTTGTTGGTGGTGGTGTTGTTGTAGTTGTAGTTGTTGTTGTTGGTGGTGTTGTTTTTGTTGTAGTTGTTGTTGTTGGTGGTGGTGTTGTTGTAGTTGTTGTTGGTGGCGGTGTTGTAGTTGTAGTTGTTGTTGGTGGTGGTGGTGTTGTAGTTGTAGTTGTTGTTGGTGGTGGTGTTGTAGTTGTAGTTGTTGTTGGTGGTGGTGGTGTTGTAGTTGTAGTTGTTGTTGTTGGTGGTGTTGTTTTTGTTGTAGTTGTTGTTGTTGGTGGTGGTGTTGTTGTAGTTGTTGTTGGTGGTGGTGTTGTAGTTGTAGTTGTTGTTGTTGGTGGTGTTGTAGTTGTAGTTGTTGTTGGTGGTGGTGTTGTAGTTGTAGTTGTTGTTGGTGGTGGTGTTGTTGTTGTAGTTGTAGTTGTAGTTGTTGTTGGTGGTGTTGTAGCTGTAGTTGTTGTTGGTGGTGGTGTTGTAGTTGTAGTTGTTGTTGGTGGTGGTGTTGTTGTTGTAGTTGTAGTTGTAGTTGTAGTTGCTGGTGTTGTAGTTGTAGTTGTTGTTGGTGGTGGTGGTGTTGTAGTTGTAGTTGTTGTTGTTGGTGGTGTTGTTTTTGTTGTAGTTGTTGTTGGTGGTGGTGTTGTTTTTGTTGTAGTTGTTGTTGGTGGTGGTGGTGTTGTTGTAGTTGTTGTTGGTGGTGGTGTTGTAGTTGTAGTTGTTGTTGTTGGTGGTGTTGTAGTTGTAGTTGTTGTTGGTGGTGGTGGTGTTGTAGTTGTAGTTGGTGGTGGTGTTGTAGTTGTAGTTGTTGTTGGTGGCGGTGTTGTTGTTGTAGTTGTAGTTGTTGTTGGTGGTGGTCTTGTTGTTGTAGTTGTTGTTGTTGGTGGTGGTGTTGTGGTTGTAGTTGTTGTTGGTGGTGGTGTTGTAGTTGTAGTTGTTGGTGGTGGTGGTGTTGTTGTTGTAGTTGTTGTTGGTGGTGGTGGTGTTGTAGTTGTATTTGTTGTTGGTGGTGGTGTTGTAGTTGTAGTTGTTGTTGGTGGTGGTGGTGTTGTTGTTGGTGGTGGTGGTGTTGTTGTTGTTGTTGTAGTTGTAGTTGTTGTTAGTTGTGGTGTTGTAGTTGTGTTGTAGCAGTAATAGTAGTAGTGGTTGTGTTACATACGATAGTATATTACTGGTACTTTATTTTATCGACCCCGTAAGGATGAAAGGCAAAGTTAACCTCGGCCGGATTTGAACTCAGAATGGCAAGGGCCGTAACTCTATGCTGGAAAGCATGGCGTTCGACCCTCTACCGATACTGCCAATCCACCGATAGTTGTAATAATGTTTAGGTTTTGAAACTACTGCAGATGCTGCTGCTGCTGTTGTTGTTGTTGTTGTTGTTGTTGTTTGTCTTGTTCTAGTACTAGCTGCTAGTGTTGCTAAGCCATATTTTGCTACGACTTCTACTGCCCCCCCCCCCCTGTCCCGTCCTCCCCCTCCTCCTCACCATCATCATCATAAAACTACTACTACAACTACTACTACTACAACTGCTATTACTACTACTACAACTACTACTACTACAACAACTAGTACTACTGCAACTACTACTTCTACTACAACTACTACTACAACTACTACTACTACTACTTCTACTACAACTACTACAACTACTACTACTACTACAACAACAACTAGTACTACTAACACTACTACTAATACTACTACAACTACTACTAATACTAATACTACTACTACTACTACTACAACAACTAGTACTACTACAACTACTACTACTACTACTACTACTACTACTACTACTGCGACTACAACTACTACTGATGCTGCTACTACTACTACTACTACGACTACTACATATACTACTACAACTACTACTACTACTACAACTACTACTACTACTACTACAACTACTGCTAATACTACTACAACTACTGCTACTACAACTACTACTACTACTACCACAACTACTACTACTACTACTAATACTACTACTACTAATACTACAACAACTACTACTACTACTACTACTACTACTACTACTACTACTACTACTACTACTACTACTACTACTACTACTACAACTACTACTACTACTAATACTACAACTACTACTACTACTACTACTACTAATACTACTACAAATACTACTACTACTACAGCTACTATTATTACTACTAATACTAATACTACTACTACTACCACTACTAATACAACTACAACTACTAATACTACTATTACTACTAATACTACTACTACTACTACAACTACTACTACTACTACTAATACTACAACTACTACTACTACTACTACTACCTTACTAATAATAATTGTTTCTACTTTTGGCACAAGGCCAGAAATAACCCAGTGCATTACTGGTACTTTATTTTATCGACCCCGTAAGGATGAAAGGCAAAGTTAACTTCGCGAGATTTGAACTCAGATCATACAGGGAGGTAACTCTATGCTTCAAAGCATGGCGTCCGACCCTCTACCGATACTGCCAATCCACCGACTCTTACTAATAATAATGTTTTCATTTATTGGCCACAAAGGCCGACATATAGGGGACAATACAAAAGACTGGGACAGTGGGGTTTTACAGAAAAATCGAGTAAATAATATGAATAAACAAAGTAACAATAACAAAGTAACAATAAAGTAACAATAAAATTACAAGAAAACATTCCCTAATAGGGGGGATGACCACCTAGGTTTCGCTCAGGTACCCCACCAGTCCTGAACGACCCGACGCTTCGAGAGCACCCTGGAAGGGCACCACCTCTCCTCTTCAAATTTACCTATCTACAGCCGCATGACCAGAGTAGGCCCACTCACACGGACCATTCTCGCCACATTCACCCACCTTTCAGCAAATGTACTTGGGGGCAGCACTTCTCTCTCCACCCTCACCTTCCTTTCCAAGTGAAACTTGAAAAGGTTGATGAGGGATTGGCCGAAGAGGAAAGTGTCTGTCTTCAGTCCTTTCAACCTCGTCCACCATACAACCTCTTTCGCTACTGCCACCAGACAGAGGAAAATTGCCTGCCCTACCTGGCCAAAAGAAGGCGGCGGGTCGATCTTCACTATGGACTCGGCCGATAGCCGGATCCGTTCTACACGCGACAACAGCTGTTCAACATAACTCGACAAGTCAGTAATGCACGGACACTGGACGAGTGCGTGCCGAACGGTTTCGTCGCTCTGCGCGCATCTCGGGCAGGTCCGTCTGACAGCACTTCCGTGCCTGTAGAGTTTATCTCGAACCGGCAGTGCCCCCCGGTAGCACTGCCAAGCGAGGGATTTTGGGAAATTATCCATCGTCACCGGCTCGAAAGTCCTCCGGTACAGACTGGTTAGTTCGACTTTGTTGACTCCCAGAGCCTCTCCGAGTGCGTCGTCGCACTTTCCCACCACTAATCCTCTATAGAACTCGAGAGTGGAAGTTCCACTGACCGCATTGCCAGCCTGGTAGAGGGCAGTGAGTGCCTGGCAACATTCCAGATGCCAGTCACCCAGGACTGCAACTCAGTCAAAGAAACGAGCTGCGGAAAGGCCCGTCTGACAAACGGCGACCAAACCTGTTCAGCGTTTAGGCAGAATATCTGGAGATGCCGCAGCCTCAGCGCGTGCCTGCGCATCATTAGCCACGGCATGCCCAGCTCTCCATGTAGAGGGTTGCTGGCAGCATATGGACCGCCACACCAGCGGAACCTGACCCCTCCACAAGAATTTGAAGAGGAGCCGCTCCAAGATGGCGAGGAGCGAACGGAGGCAAGGGACGACAGTTAGACAGTAGTAGATGACGGACGCGATGTACGCGTTCGCCACCTCCGCCCGACCTTTCAGTGATAGCTTCATCCCGGCCCATTTCTGGGTGAGACTGACTACCCTGCCCGTCACCTCGTCCCAATTCTTATCCACCTGGAGGTCTGGCCCGAACCAAACCCCTAGCAACTTTACCGGTCCGTCCGTCCAGCGCCTAACGACGCTGTTGGACGGCATGGACTTGCCTCTCCAGGTGCTGAGTTGCAAGCCTACTGACTTTTCCGGGTTAAGTTTTGCTCCCGTTAACCTTTCATATTCCTCCAATAAGTTGCCGACCACCTCGATTTCTGAGGTGTCCGACACCATCGCGGTGATGTCGTCCGCATAAGCTGACACAGCCTTTCCGCGTCCCGGTTCGAGCGGGATGCCCTGCAACAGCTCCAGCTGCCGCAGTAAAGGCTCGAGAGTCAATACGTACAGAAGGGAGGAGAGAGGGCACCCTTGACGGACCGATCGGGAGACCAGAAACGGTTCCGAGAGGTGGCCATTAATTTTTACCATCGAGCAGGTGCCGCTGTGCATTGCATCGATCCAGCTTCTGAAGACGGGGCCGAAGCCAGCCGCCTTGAGGACAGCCTCCAGGTATCGATGGTCGACCCTATCGAATGCTTTTGATTGATCTAAATTGATCAGAGCCCCACCGAAGCCAGGTTTACACCCTACCCTCTCTATGATGTATCGCATTAGGTGGAGGTTGTCGTGTATTGACCTGTTTGGGATTGCGCAAGTTTGCGCCTCCCTAACCAAATCCCCGACGACAAGCGCCAACCTCTTCGCTAACACCCTGGCCAAAATCTTAAACTCTGTGTTGAGCAAAGTTATGGGACTGAAATTGTCTAATGTGTCCCTCTTGTTCTCGTCTTTCCTTATCAGCGTCACTACGCCCCGGCTCACAGAACTGGGAATATTCCCGTTTTGCTGCCAGTTGCAGTAGAGGACTTCGAGGAGATTGGAGAACAAGTCGGACATATTTACGTAAAGCTCGTAGGGCAGCCCATCCAAACCGAGTGACTTGCGCCTCATGCAGCCGACAAGGGCATCCTGAATCTCGGCAGAAGTAATTGGCATTTCGCAGCGTCCAGCGTCAGCCGTCGAGAGTTGCGGCAAGTCATCGAGGTAGGGACTGAAGTCCGCCACCATCACTGACCCGCCACTTCCCCCGAACAACCGAGCAAAATGTTGGCGAAAGGCCTCACGCATCCTCTCGGAATCGCTCAGCTCGTGCCAGTCAAAGACCGAATCGTGGTTTTATCACCACGCTGCGCCTCTGCCACGCAGGCCCATCGAACAGCTTTGGTTCCTTCGTTTCTCAGAGCACGCTCCTTAGCTCTGACAATGCCACCTTCGTGTTTCGCATTGAAGAAATGGTCTAATGACATTCTCGCCGCTAGCACGTCAGTTGCAATGCCACTACGAATGGCCTCGTCTAACTTATCTACCAACTCCCCCTCCTTTCTATTTTTCTCTAACGCTACTTCTTTGCTAAACTCTATCGACATTACTCTAATCTCTCTTTTGAGAGCCCCCCACCATCTATTGTTGACGACTCCCCCTGTCAACTTTTTCTTAACTAAATTGTTGACCTGGTCCCTGTAAGCCTTACGTGCCGGAAATGACATGTTTAGCTTCCGGTAACCAGGTCCTAACCTACGCGTCTTATCTAGGTCGACCATACAGATCACAAAGTTGTGATCTGAATAGGCGACCGTTTCAAGGCGTGGACAGCTTACACTATTTCTGTCTATTTTCCTAATGAATATCCTGTCTATATACGATCTAGATGACCCTATGCGGTTAGCCCAGGTCGACACTGGCGCATTAGAGAAATCTATTCGGTACCTGTCAAACAGTTGGAACTGGCTGATTAGGTTCTTGAGGCTTTTGCACCCCCCGCTCCTATCGGATACTCCCACACAGTCCCAGCGTGTGTCTAAGATGCCGTTCCAGTCCCCCGCTAACAGTAAAGGGCGAAACGTACCCAGAAAGGCTTCCAGGCGTCTAAAGAAGTCCGGCCGTCCTTCCCCAGTAGGAGCATAGACGGCCACAAGTCTAAAGGCACCACCTTCGTTATTGTTCACGTCCAAGACCACCAACTTCCCGTCCGGGTCCCGGAAGATCGACCTTACCTCGAGATCCAGGCATTTCCTAAACAGCACTGCCACCCCGCCACCCATTCCCGGCCGGCTAACAGATGCAAAGATCTGATAGTAGTCGAAAATGGGGCTAGTGCGCGCGTCTCGGAAATCCTGGTCTCGCTGACTGCAATTACATCCATTTCTATAGACCTGAGGTCGTTGAGCAGGTGACCCTGCTTCCAGGACGATCCCAGGCCTCGAACATTTAAACATTCTACTCTTAATACGGCCATGTTGGCAGGATAAAAAGAGAGAGAGGAAGGTTTACTTACCTTCCGGGCTCTTGTGAAGGTCGGGTTGTTCGACCTCCATATTTGGTGGGGTTTCTTTTGGGAACCCATTTAAAAGTCATGAAGTGGGTTTTAATTCGAGGTTCCCACGTCCCGAGGAAAGCTGTCTCGTATTTCTTTGAATATGTCGAGTGATATTCGCACCAGAACCAAACCTTCCGGCACGCGAAATGTGCTCGATTTAAGAATTTCCCCCTCTTTTTGTATATTTTCACTTCGTGCTACGAGGGCCATCAGTTCCTTGTTGGCCCTCCTGACGAGCACGAAGTTTTGTATGTTTTGTTGGTGTGATTTTATTTGTTTGCGTGGCTGTGGTGGTGATGGTTTTGGTGGTGTTGTTTCGGTTGTATCTGTGTTTGTTGTGAGTGCGGTGTCTGTGGTTTCAGATGTTTGTGTGTATATTTGTTCTTGCGTCCGTTTAGGTTGTTTGCGTTTGGGGGATTCTGGTGATGGTGATGGTGGTGTTGATGTTGGTGTTATTGGAGAGATGTTTGCGTGGGTGGTGTCTGCGTTTTTTATTGTGGGTGATTTTGTGCTTTGTTGAGTTTTTTTTTTTCTTTTTGTGTTTCTTCTTTTGTATTTTACTGGTAGATGAGGGGTCTGTGTCTGTAAGTGTGTCTGTATGTATGTTTATGGTTTCATTGGTGTGTGTATTTTGGGGGGAAGGGGGCATTTGACAGCTTTCCTCGTTTCCCCCCTGGGTGGTCAATGTTGGTGGTGGTCTTTCTATTGGTGTTGTTGTTGGTGGTTTTGCCGGTGCTGGTGTTGGTTGTGGTCCTCTCCCCGGCGTCGGCAACAGTGGAGCCTTTCGACCCCTTGCCTCTTTCAGCAGTTGAGGGCAGAAGGCTCGCAAATCGGTTTTTTCCCCACAAACAAAACACTGCGGCCATTCTGAAGGCGGATGTGGTCCGAGATTGTCTTCACATTCTCGGGCCTGATCTGGAGAAGGATCTCCAGGTCAACCCCGGACCAGTCCTCTCTGGCCGTTCTGGTCACTTCTATAGGGACGGTGTCCGTTCCCTCCACAATCACACATCCCAGAAGCCACCACATGTCAAGTCCTGGTGGGACTCTGGGAATGCGGAGACAGGTCGTTCTTTTTCCCATGTGGGAGGGGTACATTATGACCTTGCTGGTTTTGCAAGGAGGCATAGCGTGTTTCATAGCGAGGGCTTCTGACTTGAACAACACCGAAATGGTGCCGTACTGTCTGCCCCTCTCTATGTACTGGGTGTCTTCTCTGATGCACCTCAGCGCGACTTCAACATCTTCTTGTGGGATTAAAGCTGCCCTTTTGGTTTGTGCTGAGATGCATCTATTATGCACCGTTCTGCGCTCCACTGCCTCAATAGCTTCTACCGGGACAGTTAAGTTGGCTCAGGTTTGCTCTTGCTTGATGAGCTTCCATGCCTGGGCCAACTTTTCATCTTTGTTTGAGAGGTCCATGTTGAAGCATGGCCTCTTTTTTGCTGCTGCCGCAGCGAAAGTGTTCTTCTTGTTTTCGTTGGGGGTGTTGTTGTCGTTGTTCTTGTTGGTGTTGTTGTTATCACTGTCGCTGTTATCATTGTTGTATTTGTTGCCACCGTTGTTCTCGGTGCAGTTGGTATTGTTGCTGTTGGTGTTGTCGCTATTTGTTTTCATGTCAGAGGTGATGATATTGTTGTTGTATTTGTTATTTTTTTTTGTTATCTGTATTTTTGTTGTCGCTGTTACTGTCATTTTTTTCAAAATTAGAGTTCTCATTGGTATCATTGGTGTCTTTGTTTACATTGTTTGTGGTGGTGTTTGTGTTATCAATGTGTGTTAATTTCGCTGTAGCGCTCCTCTCAACTTCTACGTTGTTGTCGCACGACAGCCGACATATCGCTGGTGGGCGTGGCTCAGCCTTGTTATTTTTTCTTCGTAAATTTTTTTTTTAACATGTAAAATAAGTCGAAATATTTGGGCCAAAAGGCCCAAATATTATACTTTCCCCTTCACAGGGGAAAGTCTAAGGGCTTATATCCCTTACACAACAAGAAATATTTAACAACAAATAATTTTAACAGGCAAATAAAGCGACTTACTGGGAGCAAGCAAAATACGTCCGCTTAGACCAATAATAATAATAATAATGATTTCTTTATTGGCCACAAGGGCTGACATCAAGAAAAACATTACAGACGGCACAGGACGGTACGATGTGGTTTTTGTGCGTAATCGGAACGTCAGCAGCCCGTCTGAAGAAGGAGCCTTGCGAGGTGGGGAGGCTGCTGCAGCAGATGTCACTGGCCACTGTCCACAAAAATGCTTTTCCGGTTTTTGTCCGTGGGGCGTAGCTTCTCATTTTCTTCTGTTCTCCTAGAGTCCTTGCTTTTCCCCTTCATTTCTTCTCGTTTCTGGCTTTTATAGCCCTTTCCTCTGCTTTCCCACACAGTCAGATCTGTCCTTCCTTACCCCTTCCACATTTTCTCATTACTTAATTTTGTTTTTATCTTTCTTTCTCATATTTATTTATCCCCCAACTAAATTTGTTTTTCCTCAATGTTCTCTTTTTTTTTAATACCTTACCGACACTTATGTGTGTATGCACCTATATGTACAAAACTATACACATAGAAAGATGCAATATGTATTAATAAACATTTCTGGGCATACCCTTGTTCCAATGGTGGGATTACTTTCCGATTGTCAGTTTTCGTTTTTGCGTGATGCGCTATCGGAATGGAGTTGGCCTCCTGCAGGTGCGAGCCCCGCGAGGAGTGGCTGTTCCAGCGCGTCTTCTCCATTGTCCTCTGGAGCAGTGTGTTCTCCATCTTGTCGGCGGGGACCCAGTGGCGGAGGGTAAAGAATATTCGTTTGACGTAACTTTCTCATTATTTCTTCTAATCTTCTATGATTCTCTACTACATTTTTTAATAAATATAAGCCATTAGATTTATTTTCAATATAGAAATAAAAAAAGGAGGAAACAAAAGAAAAAAGAATAAGCAAATATAGAAAAAAGAGAGAAAGAAAGAAGGAAAAAACGGGAAGGGAATGGGAAGGGATGGCAAGAGCTCTGGTGTCGCAGAAGAGAGGGGAGTGAAGGGGATGGTGAAGGGGGAGGGGGATTGGGTTTTGGGCCTGGGGCAAAAGAGCAGAAATGCTGCACCCCATTGACAAGACGGCAAAAGCATTGTAATTAGTAATTAACTGCACTTGTTATATTTTAGGCAACACTTTCTGAAGGAATTTTCCGCATCCAAATAAACCCCAGCCATTTTTTTTCTTTTAATACCGGAAATAAGTGCCAATATTTGCATCATATGTATTTTCAAACTTTAAGGCAAGCCACAACGTATGCAATATCTTCCTTTGGGCTGAGAATTTTACTTTTTTCTCATATCTGTCAAGTGAAATTGTTTTATAAATGTCCCAACAGGCATATTGGAATTTCTCACATCTGTGGCTTATATTTATCTTCATAGAACACAGTATTCCTTAACATTTGGGTTGGATATGGAAAATACAGTTCAGAGGTCAATACGTTGTATATAGGTTATATATATGTTCGTCAGTGTGTGTGTGTTGAGCATTTGTTCATTATAGAGACCTCACTGAGATTCCGGAAGTTTATCTATCACCAGCAAGGGAAATATTCAAGTAAGAAGAAATACATGTCACAACTTTGTTAACAGTTGGTTGCAAAGCAATATCTTTAATCTGTTATTGTGTCTCATAACGTATGGACTCCCATTTGCTTATAATTGTGAGAAATGGGGAGAGCGAGAGAGACTGTGACAGTGACAATGGGAATTTGTTTACATTATGATCAGACTTAATATATATGTACATATTTTTTTACCAAACCAAACACATATATAGAAATCTTCTTCCTATTAGATTAAAGTTATAATCAAGATAGCATGTACACGGTATCATAAACAATGTTTCCTTCCTCTCAATGTCTTTTTATTTTCAAATAATTTTTCTTACGTTTTTCGTTTCAAAAATATTGTTTTCGTTCGTCGTCTTCTCTTTTTTTTTATTTGCCTTATTTTATTATTATTATTATTATATATAATATAAAAACAAACACAGACACCCCGATGTAACACATGCGAAAACTAAGCACTCAACACACACAAAAACAAGATGGCGTAGGAGAACAAAGGAGAGGCACAAAACAAAGAAAAGAATCCCCAGTCACTGAAGAGGTCACAGAATGTGTGACGAAAGAACTTTGACAATATATGAACAACCGTCCGGTTGTGGAACCAACCAACCAACCGGAAATTTACAAATTTCTTAAATTTATAAATTTAATTTATAATAAATTGGAGTGAAAGCAAGTGGTGCGTGTGTTTCTTATTGGCAACATGACCCTCCCAGAGTATAACAATATATATATATATATATATATAGAGAGAGAGAGAGAGAGAGAGAGAGTTTTCCTGTTTTCACGTACACAGACCTGTCGACCTCTAAAAACCCAAGCGGGGAGTATCTTGAAGAAAGGTACCCCAAAACGGGGAGATTTTCCATGATGAAAGCTATGCCCATTTTCATAAGAGACAACACTTCTGACCCACCCCAAAGTGGGTGGGAGTAGTCCACGTCGGACAGGCAGAGTTGACAGGTCTGCGTAAAAGATATTGTATATGTGTATGTATTACATGAAAGAGAAGACTTCATATAAACACTCTAATCTTGGTGACAGAACCAGTTATCTTAAAGGTGTGCTTCCTAGAATATCTTCAACACAACCATTAATACCAACAAAAATGTCAACGAAAATAACAACAAAGTAAAATAGATGAGTTAATACTTGAGTCTTAAGCTTTCTTGGACTCCTTAGCTTTCTGTTTGTGTTTATTTTTGAAACTTTACTAATCCTTGTCGCGTATTAAAGATCTTCACCCAGTCTTATTATTCTTTTCCAAATCTATACTATTGAAAATATTCGTGCAGTAATGTTGCTCGCATATTTAATATTTGATAGCGATTTCATCATCGCTGGCGGATTAGATTCTCATTTAGCCAGTATTAATAGAACCGAACACAGGCAGATTAGTACATTCATTAGAGTCATACAGGATAGAAGCGGATAAAAGAAGTTATACATATATATATATATATATATGACCAGAAATTTTATCCACAGATTTTGTGTAATCCGGGGAAAAAAACCAATAGAATCTTAACTCAAAATAAAATTAAGAGTAAATACTTATCTGTCAATTTGGAAAAATCTACAAATGCATTATATAGTCTTAAAAAGACTATTTCACGAAACTTTTCAGTGGGGTTAGTCACGGTTGGCATCGTTCCTCAGTAGTGCTGAACAACGTTAACTAAGAACCACAGCTAAAATATGCCAAAGGGGAATTTAAAAGCAGGCTAGTCAAACCTCGTGTGGAATTGAATTAATAAACACACATGGAGACAGGGCTAGTGACGTCAGAATGAGACGAATGTCTGTTTACAAGAAACAGCAGTCAAAACATTCCGAAAAAAAACTCAACAAAAGATATGGAGTTCAGCATAAAGCAATATTATCGTTCTTTTTTATTTAAAAACCGGGATTAGTCAAATAATTTTAAGCACTCAAGGAAAAATTCCGAGTATAAATATATAAATGAAAATAGAGAAATTAATGTAAGCAAGAAGCCAACAGTAATTCAGACATATAAGTGACTATAACGTCAAGATAAAAAATATTTAACGTAAGATATGGGAAAATAATTTAATCCCAGTTCAAAACAAGTCAAGACCAGAAATTTTATCCACAGATTTTGTGTAATCCGGGGAAAAAACCAATAGAATCTTAACTCAAAATAAAATTAAGAGTAAATACTTATGCGTCAATTTGGAAAAATCTACAAATGCACTATATAGTCTTAAAAAGACTATTTCACGAAACTTTTCAGTGGGGTTAGTCACGGTTGGCATCGTTCCTCAGTAGGAATATATATATACATACATATATATATACATATATATATATATATACATACATATATATATATATATACATATATATACATATATATATATATACATATGTATGTATATATATATATATATATATATATATATATATATATATATATATATATACTAGCTGACGTACCCAGCTTCGCCCGGGTAAACAGATGATAAGAGAAGACAGGTAAAAGAGAAAATGACTGTATTGGATGTGTGTCTGGTTACAGTATGAGGCGAGTGCGCGGTGTCTATGTGATACAAAAGACAGTGAAAAAAATCTTCCAGATATACCAGATTCTTCGTTGTACCATTTGTGCATAGTATATGAACAATTCTAGGTGCTCCTACCTAGAATAGTGACCTCTAGGAGATGGTTCATCTTCTGCCTGACTATAAAACGTGTATAATTGCATAGACATGGTTGCGCCACGTTTCGCAAGAGGATGATGGAAATTCCAATCTTTTATATTATATGTAGATATTGATATAGATAATTAATATAAAAGATGATGCTCAGCCAGTTCGTCTTCAACCATCGCAGCACGCCATCGCTGCTTGACTCCAGTGTTTCGTTGGCGTTGTTCAGCCAGCTCCTCTTCATTCATGGCACCATGTCTTCGCCTCTGAAGTTCGGCGTTCCGATGGTGCTGTTCGGCCCGTTTTTCTTCATTGCTGGCTGCACGCCGTTGCCGCTGTAGTTCACTGTTTGAAAAAGTCGAATTGTTTTTACTTTCTGTGGAACGCTGCACGCACACACACACACATAAACATACGCGCATGTACATACACACGCACACATTGTAATAGTTATAGCGTTCACTTTGTCTCTGTTTCTGACTCTCCTCTCTCACTCCCTCATTGGCATTATGCATATTATGCATATTAAGTTTGGCGTCGTTGAGGTGAGTGGAGTCGTTTGAAATCTATGAACCAATGATAATCGAGAATTATGACACACGGAATACTGACGTTGTTCAAATTAATATATCCTAGCTGACGTACCTAGATTCGCCCGGGTAAACAGATGATAAGAGAAGACAGGTAAAAGAGAAAATGACTGTATTGGATGTTTGTCTGATTACAGTATGAGGCGAGTCCGTGGTGACTGTGTGATACCAAAAACAGTAAAAAAAATCTTCCAGATATACCAGATTCTTAGTGCTCCAACCTAGAATAGTGACCTCTAGGAGATGGTTCATCTTCTGTCTGACTTGCATAGACGTGTTTGTTCCACGTTTCTCAAAAGGATGATGGAAGTTCCAATCTTTTATATTATATGTAGATATAGATATAGATAATTAATATAAAAGATGTCCGTCAATGTAAAAAAAAAGTCCCTATTTACTTGAAATGGTTTATACAAATGGCAAATTAATATGGATATGGATAACATGCTTATCTATAAGTGGTCAGCTCTAATAATAAAACAACAAATTATATGACACAAAAATTTATTCAGTAATTTCCAGGCTCTTAGCCACTGAGTAATAGACAGTCAATATTGCCTAGAGTTCAACTCGGGGAGGTGGCCTGGTTTGAACTCCAAATGGCGGAACCTTCTACTTCGAAAATAGAATCGTTTTTCAATATTACTCTAGCCCTAGCCAGCCATAGGCACCAAACGTTTTGCCAGACTCAGCATATGATGAGGTTTTATTACCACCGCTATCAGAAGCGATAAATTTGAAGTCAATTTCTACCAATACTTGTTGGTATTTATTGCGCAACATAGCAGTAAAGGCAATTTTTACCAATACCTGTTTGTTTGTATTGCTCATAACGGCATTAAATGACATTGAACATAAATGATAACTCTGTCAAAGCTCACAATACTGATCAAAGGACACCAATGTCCGAATCATTTACGTCGCTTATTGATAGCATTAAAGATATGCATACATCAGCTCAAAGCTTCATTATAGACAATATTCAGGTTTGTTCCTCTGTTAGTGGTATCAATTGCAAATGTTATACCATCAGGATCGCACACTCGAAATGCAGCAACATACAGTTGCCCATGGCTGAATGCTGGATAATTCAAGTAGACACCGACTCGCTTGAAAGTCTATCCCTGTGTCTTGTTGACAGTCATGGAGAAGGCCAAATTGACGGGAAACTGTCTCTTTTGCCAAATGAATGGCAGCAGATCTTCACTTGGTCTCAGCATGATCCTCGGAATGAGAACCGATTCGTCTCTGCCTGGGAGTTTAGCTTCAAAAACTCTTCCGTTAATCAATCTCTCAACAATCAATCTGGTACCATTGCAAAGACCCATTTTATGATTGGTATTTCTAAGCAATATAATCGGCATACCCTTTTTCAACCTCAAAATATGTGGGGGAAATCCGGGTATTTGAAGTGAATTCAGATACTCAGTCAGAACATCCATATTGTTCTGCTGATTAAGCTCCATTGCATCCGCACTGACAGTCAACTATTCCTCTCCAGGAAACATTCCGGTTACTTGTGAATTTATTTCATCGACCGTTGCATTCGTATGAGTTAGAATAACGCGTTCCGATATCCAGGAGATATTCTGCCAAAAAGCATTCAAATTAGGGAATACCTAGTCAATCAATGCTTGGCGGTCCAGTGGCATGACCAAATGGTCTGGGATTCTTACAGTCTGATTATCACCAATGTGTGGCAATTCATCGTTTCCCAACTGCACCAACCATCGGCCGTATGTCTCAGCCTCTTCGTTTTGCCCGAACATACGAAGTCGCATATTATTGTGTAATCGCAAAACTCTGAAATGGCTCCACAACGGGGACTTTTTCAGACATGCATCGATAATTTGCGCTCTTTGAGCATTCCTAACAATTGGTAGCACCTGTCTGAAATCGCCACCAAGAACGATAGTCTTACCATCGAATGGCAGTTCACTACCGCAGATATCCTCAAAGTTCTGTCCAATGCATCCAGCAAATATCTGTGTGCCATTGGAGCCTCGTCCCAAATAATCAGAGACGTATTGCGTATAAGGCCCGCGAGTTTACTTTGTCCTGTAATGTTACAGACACTCAACTCATCCGGAGCCAATGGAGCCTTGAAGCATGAGTGGAAGGTCCTTCCACCACTCAGCAAAGTGGCAGTGATCCCACTGGTGGCCACAGGGAGAGCAATCATCCTCTGAGCTCTGACTACCGATAACATAGTGTTGAAACAGAATGTCTTTGCTCCTCCTGGAGCATCTATGAAAGCACAAAGTTGCTCATTAGTGGAAATCGAGTGGAGAACGCCATCGACCAATTCTCTCTGAGATTGGGTCAACATTGGCATAAGTTCATCCACAATACATTGCTGTTCCAGTGGATGAAACTGGAATAGTTCCCTACGATCGAGTGGCAACCGTCTAAGCTGCAATCTCATGTTCAATGCTAAGACACGTTGCCGCATTTCTTCATCAGGAATTGGCAAATTGAAATCTGTTAAACATTTGAAATGAACTTCAAGCAGTTGCTCAATATTGAGCAAAACAATAGCTTTCATCAAATTTTCATCATCGACCTGAAGATGATGCCTAAAATCATCAGCCATAATTCTCCAATGGCGTTCAAATAACTCTCTTGGATAGGCAGGATTGCAGAATCCTAGAATTGTGACAAACAACTGCCTTATTTGAGCTGGCATCTGTGTTGTTCCTGCAGCTTCCATGGCGTTATTCCATTCAGCGTCATCCTGAAGGAGTCCTAGATGCTGACACACAGCCTGGCATGTTTCATATTCCACGCCATTGATTGTTTTCAAATCAGCGAAGCTCTGTTTACCTCTTGAAAAATCACTATGCAACAGAATTCGGAGATAAAACACATCACCAGATGCTGGATGGACATTATAAACCCGTCCAATAGTCATGAATATCAACTTTTGTTTTCTATCATTCCATTATTTTTCCCTTCTTATCCCACATATAGTGCGAAGGGAAATCGCAGTAGAGTTGCCTTTGATCCGGGTTCAAAGCATGTTCCCTATTATGCTTGAACCACTCAGTCAATTCCGTCTTAGGAGGTGGTGCGTTAGCAATTATTTCGACACCTCTTCTAGTGTCCTGAAAACAGACCATTTGCCTGTTCTCTAAGTGAACCGTTAGTTTCTGAACGCTGGGTTTGCGTTCATTGAGATCAAAATTGAACAATCTCCAGCAAGCTTTGCTAGATCCAATCGAGCGAACATCCTGGAACCTGCCAACTTCATCTCCTTGGTTCGCTTCCTCATTCCTGACATTGATCATTGCCCGATCATGACCTTTGTAAACATATTTGAATTGATATTTGCAAGCTTTCGCTCAGCTACAAATTTCCACATTAATATGACAACGATATTTCATAATCAAATATGGATTGTATGGCACAACCCATTGATTTGTAACCTGTCGACCGTTTACATTTTCGACCAAACCACCATGTGCAGGCGACCGTCATCTGTATGAGGGATGAGCATCCCCATCGTTCCAGGAAGTGTTCGTGACAAAAGATTTCGGAAAGTGCTTACTGCATTGGCCATTTTTCATGCAAGGCGCTTTCCGATTTGCCACTCCGCATTGGTTGTGCACCATTGACTTTGCCACAAAGTTGGTAGTACCTCATTCTCAGGCAGTTCAGCACACACAATGCTGTCGACATCCTCAGCACATCTCAATTTGCAATCTCTATGTAAAATGATCAGCAAATATGCATGTGGCAATCCTATTTTGGGGAATTCAATTACGTATGTAAAAGCAACTATACCTCCAAAGATTCCCTCTTTTTCCACATCATCCATTATCTTTTTCAGATATCCTTTGAATACTCCTGCCACAATATCAGGACGGTCCTTTGGCTGTTGTCCTGGCAAAAGTACATCCTTAATATCAGTCCATTCAGGATTGCATGTAACCGTTATAAACAAATCTGGCTTTCCAAACTTTCTGACAATAGCCATTGCATCCTGATAGCGAATGTTCATATATCTCGAGTCGCCGATGAACGACGATGGTAAAATGATGCGTCGACCAATTTGCTTGTAATTGGCATCCTCGGCTGTTATCGCATCCTGTATATAATTATACAATTCAGCTCTGATATGTTGCTGATGTGTAGCTATATAATTTAGCCTTTGATTTTCGATCTTTGCGAATGCCATACAACAGTATTCCTGGAACAATCTGCTGGCTTGAAATAGCGCATTTCTCTGTTGATTCCTCTCGTTCAAATGGAACGCGTAAAAGTCGCGAATTGAATTATTGTGTCTATTGCCACCTCCCTGTTGATGCTGATTCTCATGATCATCTAAATGAACAGACATGTTCCATCCATTTTCACCTTTTGGGAATAAAAGAACATAATGCAATGGATCGTATGCCCTATTTGACTCATTGATAGTCTTGAGACCACCATATCTGCGAATGAGGACGATATCTCTCGATCCAGGCTTATTGTCCATCAACACAGCAACTTCACGAAATCCTTCAGGGGCATATATAGCCGTTCGTGTTGATTCCTTAGCACTGCGTCAGCCTTAATCACCAATGTTTGCTGCTGAACATTTTGCAGTTCAGCCACCAACATGAAATCCATAACATAAGGAGTACACTGTCTAAGCCATGATTGCAAATCACGGATCAAATCACTTAACCATTGCCGTTCAAGTTCAGTTATATTTCCCGGCAACTTCATCCAACCAATCCTGATATCCTCCTCCGATTCACTATAATCTGGATCGTTAACGTAAATTTTAGCGAATCGAGGCCCTCTCCTAGTGTAACTTCTAAATTACCGATACAATGATACAAACGGCCTTGAATTACTACATTCGGTTGCCATGCTCCACTATCAAACATCTCACTAACTCTCTGCGATGCTAAAGCTAATGAATTGTTAATTTGCCGCGAATATTTGCGCAGTAATCTACCTCGGTCTCCTTGATCACCCCACATACTTAGTATTTTAAACTCCGGTGACTCCTCATCATCCGGCATTCGCAAGGGTTCTAGTTGAACTGCTCCTTTATGACAGCACATTGTGGTCCACGTCTTTTCGTGCCTCCAAAGCAATGCACCACAATGTGGACATTCTGCTCGTCCACCAATCTGAAAATGACACGGTTGCCATGATCCATTTTTAATATCATTCGTTCGCCTTCTAGCCTCTTTACTGGAATGAAGGGCACTTTGGCGACACATTCTCTGAACTTATGTATTGCGCTGGCGCTGCAGCACGCGGTTGCTGCTGAATTCTGGCCATCTGCTGATGATGCTCAGCCAGTTCGTCTTCAACCATCGCAGCACGCCATCGCTGCTTGGCTCCAGTGTTTCGTTGGTGTTGTTCAGCCAGCTCCTCCTCATTCATGGCGGCCCGTCTTCGCCTCTGAAGTTCGGCGTTCCGATGGCGCTGTTCGGCCCGTTTTTCTTCAATGCTGGCTGCACGCCGTCGCCGCTGTAGTTCACTGTTTGATAAAGTCGAATTGCTCTTATTATCAGTATTCATTTCGAGCAATTGTCAAAAAATGACACAATAATAAATATAAGAGATGTCAGTCAATGTAAAGAAAGGTCCCCATTTACTCCCTTCACAACTCTGTGTATGTTAGACTGACAGACAGGCACACAGACAGATAAACTGCGTGGCGATTGTGGAACGCCACACACATACACGCATGGAAACGCGCACACGCTCGCAAACTTACACACGCACACACTCATACATGTTGATAGTTTTTAATTTCTGTGGAACGCTGCACGCACGCACACACACATAAACATACGCGCACGTACATACACACGCACACATGTTAATAATTATTGAACACGGCATTCACACTCTCCCCTTTCACTCCCTCATTGGCATTATGCATATTAATTTAAGTTTGCCGTAGTTGAGGTGGGCGGAGTCATTTGAAACCTATGAACCAATGATAATCGAGAATTATGACACAGAATACTGACATTGTTGAAATTAATATATATATATATATATATATACATATATATATATATATATTCACTCAGATGGTGGATGGGTGCTACACGAGAATGCTGAGGATGGCTCTGAACATTAGTCAGTATACACTGAGGATGAAAATCTCAGAGCTATATGGGAGCCTCCCAAGAGTCAGCTCAAAAGTGACACAGAGGAGACTGAGCTTAGCTGGACATGCTCACCGACATCCAGAGTTGACATTGCACTCAGTGCTCCTGTGGGAGCCCCTACATGGACACACTGGAAGAGGAAGACCAAGGTTAACGTATGTTGATGCCCTAAGGACAGACACTGGTCTGTTTGAGACGCAGGACATGGCAGCGATAATGAGGGACAGAGACCGCTGGAGAGAACTCGTCCATGGATCTCGGGAATTTTACCCGCCCTAGAGAGAGATATATATATACACATATATATATATATATATATATATATATATATATATATATATGTGTGTGTGTGTGTGTGTGTGTGTATGTGTGTTTATCCCGGGTTCAATCGGGGGTAACCACAGTAAGTAAGGTACTCATAGCAGAGAGTATAAATATTTAATATAGAATTGGCTTCTACAGGACTAGAATTGTTTAATTCGGGAGAAATCATACATAAACATACACACACACACACACACACACACACACACATATATATATATATATATATATATATATATATATATATATATATATATATATATATATATATATATATACTGCTTTATATTATTTTTCCAGATAAAAGTATTAAGCCTTCTGCATTATATAATGATTAGGATAAATGTGCTGAGGCATGAAAGAGCCGGATAAAGCATTAAGTATTGCAACATTTCGTTTCTTTTCGCTGAAATGTTTGAGTTAAAATTTTGCTATTACAACTGATTCAATCCTGTTAAAGTAATGGTTGAAATATACTTGGGCTGATTTGTATCCCTTAAACTTCCCGATCCTTGATTGCAAATGTTTCATGGTAAAATAAATTAGTAGATTGGGTGACGATTTGAAAATGATAAATTAAAGAAAGGGTACAATATCAAGAGAAAGCTCACTCGAATGGGCGTCATCTAGTCATTCACTGACATAATCAGGCCTCATGCTCATAGACATTCTGTCTTCTCTCTCCGCGTTTTCTTCCGCAACTACAATAGACCCTTCTCCTTCCTCCAGCACTAAAGGTAACTCAGCTAATTTGTCACTCAGTCTACCTTCATCCACGTGGTGTCCATTCTGTTCAGTTCTTCCTTTCCAGAGTATGGGAAATATGAATTTATCCCCCCACCCCACCCTACTCTTATATTTTCAGTGATAAGCAATATTTTAAGTGTAACGTTAGTGGCATCAATCTACCTGTCTCGTGGAAGAGAACAGCAAACATCAATCACGCTCTCCATTCCTCCAGACATAACACAACAGTTGCAACAATTAATTTTGTTTCTAATCAAATGAAATACATTTTTTGTGCTCTGGCCTAGCTATGCATTTTTCATGAAGCGACTGAGAGTACAAGTCTTCCCCTGGAAGATAAAACCCTAGCAACTGCTGGTTCTCATTTTCAGTTGAGTATACTAGAGCAACGTGAAATGAAGTGCTGTGCTCAAAAACACAACTCACAACCCAGTCCAGGAATCGAACCCAGGGCATTATGATCGTAAGTCCAACACCCTTGCCAGATGGTCTGGTCATGGTCATATCCCTTTAAACGTCATACGCCTTGACAATCTGTTATTCATATGAGTGTAGCAATGTCAGATAAGATATTGATTGATATGCGTTGGTCATATATCCCGTCACCGGAGCTGCCATTCGTCCATAGAGAAGACATTTAACCCAACAAATGCTATTCTGGCTTAGGTGTAAGTAGAAGCCGTGAGTTGATATAATTCCTTATTATAAACAGCAGTGTATAATAACTTTAAAGAATTATTAGTTTGTTTTCAATGTAAAATTAATTTCCGACTGTGCTAGGTCTCGTACTTAGTGCGCTAACGAAACAGAAAATAGGTAAGTGCATAGAAAATCATGAGAGCTTGTAAAGGTGAAGATCACGTGGAATAATATAGTTGTAATTAAATTAAGTGAGGAAATTAAAAGAAAAACATGGTATGGTCGTGGCCATACCCCTTTAAACGTCATAGATTTCCTAAACCAGGGGTTACCTCCAGTCAATCAAAAAGAACAACAAATATCACAAATCCTTTCTTCCTGTGCATTAACGATCCACACCTCCTCAAGAACAGATATCAAGAATACTAATTGAGGCCTAGCCTCCTATATTTTTCTCTCTAGGAATAATGGTGTCTGATTCAGGCATAAGCTCAACAAATATGGGGAGCAGAGAAAGTTGATTAAATCGACTCCAGCACGTACTGGTAGTTGAACTTAGAGTGTAGAGGACCGTATCTATATGCCACAAACCATTCTATCTCACATCCTAACGGCTCTGTCAATCCACCGCCCTCACTGCACTTATAAGTATACTGAGGAATTGCGTTGGCAAATAACTGTTAAGAAACAAGCGTTTGAAAAAGAGAAGCCAATATACAAAATGTGTGTACAAACTAGATTATGTTAGAATTCCTCGTCTTTCGTTACATTAATGGCATTTATACGCAGAAGAATTTCTAAGAGAAGCAATTATTATCGAAGAATATTCAAAGAGTATAACGAACTATTTTCTTGAGATTAATAAAGCAATTTTTGCCTTACAATCAACAAAAACAAACATCAATTTGATAACATTTTAAAACGAAACGTGACATATATCGTAGTAATATTATCATCACAAGCCTTTTACAAAATGAAAGTATTGCATTAGCTATTAAGACTTTGAAATGGAAGTGAATTATTTTTAATGACTCGTCTAAATTCGTGTGGGTGTAGTAAATTTCCATATGAAACTATAGTTACAAACTATCTCAATACATTTTGTTTTTATTTTAGATATAGGATCAAACAAATCTCTCATTTGGTTTTCTTGCAATATTAACTGAAACATTGTTTGTTTCTCAGATTCGTTTTTAATTGAATCATTGACTCAGTTTTGTATGTAAGATGTTGTAGGTTATCCTCCTTACATGTGTCTATTATCGTCTGGTGTCGTACTCATGCTTTCTTGATTGTGGTAGCCTGATGGCTGGATATTCGATAGTTAGAGCTCTAATATTCTTTATAAATTTAGTGTTGCTTGTGCATTTTAGTTTCCAATTGTCAGTTACTTCAATTTTTAAGATTTGAGTTTGAGTGGAGTAACCTTACTCGATAGACTACGTAGCTCGGAGATCAGAGAGTCGCTACAGTTAGAGCCGCTAATTCTCCGAATTGTAAGATCAGAGTTCTGATACGACGGAAATGAGGTTAGAATGACTTGGAAAGAATTGCTGAACAAATTATACGGGTAAAACCAACCAACGAGAGACCCAAGCAAGATGGCTGGATGGTGACAGAACTCACTCGAAGGAATATTTGAGGACTTTGCCCCCACAACCCTCTCAGGAAGAAGAAGAAGAAGAAGAAGAAGAAGAAGAAGAAGAAGAAGAAGAAGAAGAAGAAGAAGAAGAAGAAGAAGAAGAAGAAGAAGAAGAAGCGTTAAATTTGTTTTATTGCTGGTTTTAAATTTAATGATTTATACTGAATTATATTTTGTATGCTAGGTTTAGAGCAGTTATATCCGATTTCAGTGTATATCATTTAACTTTATTTTGTTGGTGGACAGTGTTTTCGGATGGCCGACAGCCAGATCATCAATAATTCAAATTAAATGTGTGTGTGTGTGGCCATAAATCAATTAGAGAAACAGAATTTTGTACATATATATATGCATAAAATTAATTTTTCCACCATAAAGTATGTTTCATGAATATTATATGCTTTTAATATGTATGTAAAAAATAGTATGTTTTCTCTGATATATGGCTATATACATATATTTTCTTTAATTTGAATTATATATATATGTGTGTGTGGTGTGTGGAATTGCAAGATGGAAACTCCCTTCAGGGAGTTGTTCAGATGATGAGAAGCTATCAAGGGATGAATTTCTTATAGCCTCAGTTCACGAAAGACAAAAGACAATATAGTGTGAGTGGTCCATGTCTATAAGTGAGAGCAAAGGTATGCTTCTAAATTATCTCACATCTCACCCTCTTTGGCGAAACATATCCAGTTAGTAAATTGGTTCGACTAAAACGACTAGCTAAATAGATATAGAAAGGGGGCTGATATTATGCGCTGATTAAGTGTCAACAATGTGTAGAAAGTAAATATATATATATATATATATATATATATATATATATATATATATATATATATATATATTTATATATATATATATATATATATATATAGGAAAAGAGTCAGGACCCCGACGGCTGAGCTCCGTCCGTTTCGACAGCTAGATCTAGTTCTCGAAACAGCCGGAGCTCAGCCGTCAGGGTCTTGACTCTTTTCCTATTACCCACTCTACTATTCTTAGTATTGAGTACTCTGGTGTGTTATGGTCCACCTGGTTCCTTACCACTCTTCCTTCGTTATATATATATATATATATAAATAAAAATAACAGGAGGCTGGACTGGTGTAAATCCTTGAAAGGTTTATTATACTATGATCATTTCAATGACCGGGTTCCATATGAATCCGGTGATTTCATCAGGTATTCGAAATATAACAAAGGAATATGTAAAATCCATGGGTCCGAAAAATCAGATACAAAGAGGACGACTGACCAACTAGCTGCCTTCACCTCGGCCAGACGCCCTCAAAGTGATGGCTACTCGGTCTACTAATGGCCATCTGGTGATAATGTACTACCACCTCAAAGAATAAAAAAGGGGAAGCAAGAAAGAAAGAAAGAAGAAAAAAGAAAGAAGTCAGCGTAAGGGTCACACTACAGTCAAGCTAGAAAACGCCGCGAAAAATGTTATTCTAAAGAATCTATATTTTAACAAAGGCATATATAATTCGTGTATGTATGGTCTAATGTGTGAACAGAAAATTGGAACGTTAAACTTATGTTACGAGTTATAGGATGAAATTAAATTAAAAAATAATAAATTGAAAATTGGAAAATAAATTAAAAAAATTATTTAATGAACTTACAGAGAGAGTCTTATATGAAAAAGTTACTTACGATAAGATATCAGGGTGGGATAATAGAGTAAAGATTAAAGCCTTCGATTGTGAACCCAGCCAGCACCTCCTAACTACGTGTCAGCCAGTTACGAGTGGTATCGTCCAGCCAAAGAAATGGAAATTAATTTTTCCGAGTACTCTAGGAACGTAGCTACGCTAGGCCCCGGGTGTGCTAGCGGGAAGTCTACAATTTCGACAGGCCATCTTCAATACCAAATGAATACTATTAATTCACACATGAGGGGTTTATTTACGTGCCAGTAGAGGCATGATACAGCTAACATTTATGCCTAAGCCTAGAGTTTATACGGATAAGTATAATATAGCGGCCAAAAGAGGCGGTGCGGCGGGCCCGGGGAAAAATTTTCCGCTCTGAGTAATTTCGTTTACCGAAAGAGAGGAAATTTATTTTTCCAAGCACTCAAGGAAGGCAGAACTTTCCGAGCGCCCATCGCGCAGCCGGGAAAAGCCACCACATCAATCGAAGGTAGCAAAACCCAATAAAGAGTGCAAATAGACTATAATTATTTTAAATTCCCAGTTAGTCCGGGTTATAAGTAGTGTGGTCCTTTGGTGGGTAGGGGGCTATGAAAGGTGCATAATGACCTGAGTAAGGAAAGTTGCATATAAATAAAAGCAGGATACAAAGATAAAATACAAAGATAAAGAATACATTGATAAAAATACATTAATAAAATAATAAAAGTAAAAAGTAAATAAAACGTCTTCATAGCTAGGGTAGTGATGTAGTAAGACGGAAGTATATAAGAACATATCGGAGGAATCAGAGCAAAGGGGAAATACAATATAGATCAAGTTGTAGTAAGATAATACAGGTTTTTACATATAGATAAAGAGGATGGAAGAAATGGAATGGTAACAGGTGGTACCTAGTGTAAAGCTTGGGCCTCCGAATTCAGTGTGACTCACAAAAAAGTCCTGAGGTATAGAGTAGAGAATTCAGTCAATACAATACATGTTTTAGTATAATACGTAGAATTTTGTCGGAATCCGAATATTCCCGACAGGGAAGCAGCATCGGGTGGGCGGTAGACAAAGCACAGAGCAAACAAAATTCGAATGGTAAGTAGATCAGTTGATCCCATGCTGGTGGTAGCTGTACACTGAAGTCAGTGCCGCTGTTCAATATGACATCTGGAAGTGCTCAACATTATTGGAGCATTATTTCTTTAGGTTTGTTGGTTCACCACTGGATAGAATTCCGTGTGGTCAATCTCGGTGTAATATTGTGGAGAGTACTCAACGTAGTGCAGTTCACTCGTCTTCATTTGTCTTTTTTTAATTTATTTTCCAATTTTCAATTTATTATTTTTTAATTTAATTTCATCCTATAACTCGTAACATAAGTTTAACGTTCCAATTTTCTGTTCACACATTAGACCATACATACACGAATTATATATGCCTTTGTTAAAATATAGATTCTTTAGAATAACATTTTTCGCGGCGTTTTCTAGCTTGACTGTAGTGTGACCCTTACGCTGACTTCTTTCTTTTTTCTTCTTTCTTTCTTGCTTCCCCTTTTTTATTCTTTGAGGTGGTAGTACATTATCACCAGATGGTCATTAGTAGACCGAGTAGCCATCACTTTGAGGGCGTCTGGCCGAGGTGAAGGCAGCTAGTTGGTCAGTCGTCCTCTTTGTCTCTAATTTTTCGGACCCATGGTTTTTACATATTCCTTTGTTATATTTCGAATACCTGATGAAATCACCGGATTCATATGGAACCCGGTCATTGAAATGATCATAGTACAATAAACCTTTCAAGGATTCACATCAGTCCAGCCTCCTGTTATTTTTATTGATAATTAACTCCGTATTCGCACCACCAACTACACAAACGAAGACGGGTGAACTGCACTACGTTGAGTACTCTCCATAATATTACATCGAGATTGACCATACGGAATTCTATCCAGTGGTGAACCAACAAACCTAAAGAAATATATATATATATATATATATATATATATCATAGAGTAGCATAGTTATCTTCAAGACGGTTACGTTGTTACCAATGGTTTCCAATCCCGTGTGTGAATTAGATTCTGCTTTCCTTAGGCAGTTATATACATACGTGTGTGAGAGTGTGTCTGTGTGTATGGGGGCGGGGGGGGGGGTCGTGTTATAAAATAAAGTGAAAGTAAAACGAGTGTGATAGGTAGTAGAAAACTTATAAATTTAGCAGTAGTAAGATTTCAAATTTCGTTTTAATTTCTTTTCATTATACATTTAGTAGTTTATTTTTATTCGTTTGATTCACCATAAGAAGTATTTTGTTTTGTGTAGAGAGATAAAAGATATTTCTGATTTGTTTCTCGCTCTTGTTATGAAACAACTGTCAACCAGCTTGTCAGGTATGTCGCTTGTAATAAAGACATTTTACAGATTAGTCAATATGAAAGTAGATCGTAGGAACCATTTCTACTAAAAGTAATGTCGGAAACACTGTACAAATAAAGATTAACAAACACACATAGAGTTATAAATATATATATATATATATATATATATATATATATATATATATATAATGTACACACACACATACACACACACATATGTATATATATATATATATATATATATATATATATATATATATATATATATATATATATATATATATATATATATGTATGTATATTTATATATGTGTTTATATATATATATATATATATATATATATATATATATATATATATATATATATATATATATAGAGAGAGAGAGAGAGAGAGAGAGAGAGAGAGAGAGAGAGAGAGAAAGAGAGGTAGGGGATTGGAGGGAAGGAGAGAATAGATTGAATGAGAATAACTGAAACTTATTTTCCTTAGAATTTTCCTTATAAATTGTTTGACAGCAAACATGCCATTTTCCCGACACTGACAGTACTAAAACTGTTTACAATGTACACCGAAGTATGTGCAAACACTTGTACACACATCGAAACTTACACACATACGCACAGACATATATACACGCACACACACACACATACATATATATATATACAGGGTGTCTCATAGAAATGTATACAAATATTTATTAGAATGCTGTTGATGTGTCTATACACTATTTTGGAACACCCTGTATATGTTTATATATATATATATATATATATATATATATATATATATATATATGTATGTATAGATACATATCTATGTATATATGTATACATACACACACATATATATATAAATATATATATATATATATATATATATATATATATATATATACTGTATATACACACATATATGTATGCGTCTGTATGTATGTGTAAAGAGTGAGAAAGATTGAGAGAGAGAGAGAGAGAGAGAGAGAGAAAGAGAGTAAATGAGAGATGAGAACGAGAAAGTACATTAATTTCCCGAATGAATATATATCGCGTTAAAAGAATGAAATAAAGTGCAATCTAAGAAGAAAGATGCCAGATTATCTATGTTCTTAAGATTTGAACTTAGCTGGCGCCATTTTACAATTTTACTTTTACAGAACTGCTAAATGCACGTAGACTACTTCTATGCATAAATAGCGTTGTTAGGATATTTTGGGTTTGAAAACTTTCAATCTTCCCTGTATGATAATCTTTCCTTACTTATATACTCGTGAAATTTCTAATAAAATGCTCTTTCTGCCGGTTATTTTCTTTTTTTATTTATTTAATATACTAAGCTAAAACTAAAATCCAATAAAAATATATCCAGCGGGAGGTATTTCATCAGCTTATATTCATCAACTACTACACACTGTGTGTGTGTGTGTGTGTATAAAACTTACACATACAAGCATTGCATAGATCCGGACACATTCTTGCACACTCACACACTCAACTCACAGATTCTCAAGTAGGGATGCGTATGTCTGAATATGTGTCAATATTTTATAGTATATTGTACTTTATCCCTTTCGTAGAAACGCTGATGCTACACTCGGTAGAGCTCTTTCGAAACATACTTTCACCTAAGTTCTAATCCCATTGGGATCTACTTTACTTTTCCTGCCTCTTTATTAGGTCGATTCATCTAACTACACGCCACCGGACAAAATGTGTACTTTTGTTCTAATACAAATTCTAGTTATAATTTTTAGGATAGTGGTGGACTGAAAGAAAGTATTGAGCATCTGGTAGAATACTAGCGGGCGAAATAGTGTTCCTCCGAAGGGTCTTTGGAGTAACGTTATTCGATAGGGTGCATAGCTTGGATATCAGAGTCACACCAGGTAGAGCCGCTACTTCTCCGAATTGAGAGATCACAGCTCCGATACTATGGGAGGTGGTGGTTACGTCTCTGTTCAGAGAAATTGCCGCACTAGAATCAGAGTACAATATGTATTCTGAAAGGCTATATTAAACTCCAATAAAAACGATGATTTATTTGACTGGCCAATGTAATTCAATAATAATTCAAAAAGAGTGAAAATTAGAAATAGATATTGTAGATGTTGATCTAGATGAAAGGTTATGATAGGATATATAATCTTTTATTGGAACTCTAGCGTAGTTAATCTGTATATGCCCAAAGAATTTACAGGGTTTTGTGATTCTATATATTAGGAGTTTGAAGATTTACATTTCATCCATCTTAATGAATTGTATTTCATTAACCACGTTTCATTGTTTGCTAGTTCTAATCTAGCAGGAACAATAAGGTAGATATAAGAATATAAAGATTAGAAAAGAATATAAGAAGTGGGATTACATGGTTATTTTGAATGGATACAAGAAGACTTAGGTTTCCAAGTGATCTAAGATCTGACCTATGTATAGTCAGAATAGATTTCAATCTACAAAAACAAAAATCATTAAACAAAGCTATAGCTATCCTGTGGGTGCGCATCTATCGAAAACATTTCATAGGAAAACCAGCCATCAGTCTTAACAAATTTAGGTAAACAAGGAAGCTTTTCGCTTTGCATACTATTTACTTTTTCCAGCGATATTGTTCTCTTGAAAATTAGACCTGGGGTGGGATGGGTTGCTCCTAGTTTGAAATATCCAAGTGACCCATGTGACAGGACAACGTAGCAAAGACTTTATATATATATAAATGTGCACAAAGCGTGGTGCATGATAGGTGTTTGAAATAACTATGTTCATACTTCCAAGAGTATTATCACTACATTTACATGAAAGAGATCCAATAAAGAATCGATATTTTTCTATGCTGTCTCTCCTAACCAGGGATTTATATATTTCTCTACTATTAGCCATACTTCATATAATAATATAGCAATTATCGTAACCTTTCATCTCGTTAATTGTACCTCAGCAGTTCAAAAACCCTAATTTTCACTGCCATATCAAGATTATACGCCCTTGGTTGTATAGTAAGTGTTATAATCACTCATATTTTCATGTCATATTACCCAGATTCCTACCTATTTCTTTTCATGAAGAATATTTACTTTTTATTAAATTTATTTCGGATTGTTTTCTTTTAGAATATTTTATTGTTCATCAAAGGACCTCCAGAAGTACCGAACCTGTCTTTGGTCAAGACTCTGCGTTTCTTCTTCTTCTTCTTCTTCTTCTTCTTCTTCTTCTTCGCTCACTTATTCCTGGGAAGGTCGTAGGGGGAAGCGTCCTCAAACACTCCTCCCTATGTGTTGCAACCTACATAAAACAATACGCCCCCGCCTCCACCACCACCTTTTTTCAAAACACATCCTGCTGTTATTTCAAGGATATTTTACTATTATTTGTACCATATCGATTGAAAATTAGAAAAACTCCCTCCTCAATTATGTTTACCCTAATTAACTGCAGGGTAAAGTTAAAATGTGAGTTGTCAGGTCGATTATTTTGCTAAAGGTATTATTAGCTGTGTATGTGATGAAATAAAATAACTTTCAGCTAACATTAATACCATCTTTCCGCCTTAGTTTAGCGTGAGAAGACCTCCACTGTAAACAGGTTTCAACTTTATTCTCAACAAATAATATCTAATAAGAGAAATATTGATTATCTTTCAAAGACACAAGGCATTTTTAATACAAAAAATAATAATAATAGTCAATTGACGGTATGTTAAAATGTCCGATCTAATATATGTGTGTGCGTTTATGTGTGTGTGTATATATATATATATATATATACGGGATAACAAGTTATCATTGTAGGTAATCCACTTAGAGGTAGTCCGGTTAGAGTACTCCGTGTTGTGTATGGTTTTAACGTATGGCTTAGTTTGACTCAACAAGACGCTTCCATAATGATGTAGCGAGTTCGCGGTGATTTCTATGTAGGTTATACTTGGAGTAATAATAATTCAAGAAAGAAGAGTAATATGGTTGGTTGTACATCAGAGCGTGTGGATATCCACGCGCTCTGATGTATTGACTGGTTGTAAACAAAGTATTGGAGATCGATAAACGCAACATCAAGCGATTAGTGAGCTCTAGACCTACCAGATCAACGAAACAATTGTCAGCACTGTGAATAAAGCCGTTATTGTACAGCCAACCATGTTACTCTTCTTTCTTGAATTATATATATATATATATATATATATATATATATATATATATATATATATATATATATATATATATATTTAATACAATAACAGAGATAGTTTAAAGCTAAACTCTGACTGGTAACCATCTCACTCAACAAACATTAGGTTATATTAAAATATAGACCCAATTTAAGTGTTTGGGGTGCTAACAATATGTATAATGTGGAAAAACCAGTTGTATTGTTTTATGAGATATAATTAAAGTTAAAGTATATCTCTCTTTCCAAACAATTGTTTCATTATAAGTTTTCTACAAGTTTGGGAGAATGTTTCCAGTTTATGTAGAAGCCTAATATATATTCATGTAAGAATATATTTAGGTGGGCACTTATAAATCTTCAGTGGAAGCCCATTAAACATTGAAATAAGAAAACAATTTCTTACCGCTGTCAAAAATCATATATATATATATATATATATATATATTTAATAATAATAATAATAATAATAATAATAATAATAAAATGTGGAGAAGGACCACACGAGTTAGGATATTCTTCTAATATTTATCTTAAAAGAGATAAAAGTAAATGAGAGTTGATGGAGAAACTTCGGTTGGTTCACATTAAGAATACAAATAATACCATGATAGCCATGGATATCGCATGTCTCCGAAATTTCAAGACCACACACACACTCACACACACAAAAAAACCACCCACACACCCACACGCACACACATATATATATGTGTATATATATATAGATGTATACATATATATATATATATATATATATACATATATATATATATGTATATATATATGTGTGTGTGTATATGTATATATACACATATATATACATATATATATATATATATACATATAATATATATATGTATATATATATATACATATATATATGTGTGTGTGTGTAAGTATATATATGAATGTATATTTATATATATATATATATATATATATATATATATATATATATATATATAGAGAGATACAAGTATATATATATATATATATATATATATATATATATATATATATATATACAAGTATATATATATGTATGTATATATATATATATATATATATATATATATATATATATATATATATATATATATATACATTCATATGTATACTTACACACACACACATATATATATATATAAGGAAGAAGAGTCGTTGCTCTGTATATATCTCTATGTCCATCTATATGCGGTGTGTTTGTTTTAATTATGAAATTTACGTAAATGTAAGAATTGATTAAAATGAATAAATAAAATATGTGATAATATAGCTGCCAATGAGTCTGGTTAATTAATGAATCATTTAATACTGTTGTGAAGGTTTCAGATTCACTATAGTCATCTTTCGTAGGTGGGGAAGAAGCACGACGATAATACAACTGTATACAGAATTGTATTACAATTTTGTATCCACTTAGAAATTGCTCAGCAAGCGAACAACAGCGAAATTACAGAAAATCTTACAAATAAACTCTAGGTCATACAATTTCTGTGGTTCTTCGAACAAATGGACTTTTAGATTACATTATAAACTGTAATACTTACACTAATTGAACGATCATGTGACAATCTTCCTTCTTTTATATTGCATATATTCGAATAGATCTCTGTCGGTTTCGACTATCGGTGTTCCAGCTATTCAATCAATGGAACAGCCTGCTCATTAAACCGGCCTGTAAGTAGCTGCGCATTCCGCACATGTATGTACTCTCAACGTAATTCTCACAGTGATTCGCTGTGACACAGTGTATGTGTGTGGGTTTTTAATTATATTAACAGTCGGCCCATCGAGCTTCTCGTCAGTTACCATCCCCCTAATTTCCCTCATGAGCCATGGGTCAACCCCGAGGATAGGGTAAACAGTTACCATCTCCCCAATCTCACTCACAGGCTATGAGTCAACCCGAACTGATACTTTTGCAAGACGTCATGCAGTGGGATCGAACTTCACAACTAATGATTGCGAAACAAACTGTGTGTATGTGAATATCTGCAGTATTTAATTCCCTCCGAATAATCTCCTTCTTCTGCAAGGCTCATATAATCCCTAGATGGGTTTTTTATTAAGATGTTGATACAATTGACTAAAAACTCTGAAGACGATTCCTTGTTATGGCAACATCCAAACGACTGGAACCATTACAATAACCACTAAAAGAGTTAATATTTCCTAAACCACAAATCATTTAATTATAAATTATCAATAACAATTTGTTAGAGCCAAATAAAATCTATTTCAATAATAATTCTGTCTTGAAATTCTCAATGACTGATACAAGTTTTCACCCAATTATATATATATATATATATATATATATATATATATATATATATATATATATATAAAGGAGGAAGTTGTAGTTCACTTGAAGCATTGTGTAATGAGGTATAAACGTTTGGAGGGAAGTAAAGGGGTTAAACCAGCGATCTAAATAGCTTGCCAAGTCATGCTGACAGGAAATGGTGTAGAGATTCTGTTCTATCTCTAATGTCAAAGTGTGAGAGTTAGGTGGATAAAGAGTAGTCTCCCTTTAATAGGGGTTTTTTACATGTATGTTTAAGTGTGTGGGAGAATACGTGAAGGTGTAAGTATGTGTGTGTGTGAGAGTGTGAGAATATATGTCTATACGTGAATGTGGGGGATAGATGCTCTATCATGTTAAAACTGGTCTTTGTGTGTGCATGTGTGTATGTGAGAGAATAGGTGGAGGTGTAAGCGCGTGTGTTTGTGTGTGTGCGTGTGTGTGTGCGTGTGTGTAAGTATGGGGCTAGGTGCACTATCAAGTTATACATTGGGTGTTGAGTTCTAGTTTATTATTGATTGTTGGTTGTGTTTTGTCTATAATCAGTGCTTCCTTAATTCTAAGATTACTGAGGTTTCTTTCCTTAGTTTCTATCCTAACTGTTATGTTTTTGTCGGTGTTTTTGCATTTCACTAGGTGTTTCTTAAATGAGGAAGCGATAGTATTGAGGTGTTCTTTTATTCTTATGTGAAGTGGTCTGTGGTGCTACCTACGTAGATGTTGCTGCATTTGTCGCACTCTAATCTGTATACGGCGTAAGCCCGGTGGCAAAGGTCTGTGTCGTTGATGGGGCAGTTGGCTAGCCTGCAGCGGCTGTCATGTCTGGTGGAGTGTCTTTTGGTTAGCTGTCCGCGTAGAGAAGGTCCTGAGTGGGCTAGTTGGATATCTAGTCCCTCTCGTCTGATAGCTCTGCGGATGGCTGTTGTTGTTTCGTCACTGAAGTGTGGGAGCTTCAGGAAGCAGGTGTTAGTGCCTCAGGTGTGGTGTCCTCTGTTCTATCTAGCACGGTTCGTGGTGGACGTCGGGTATCCGTTCCGTTTGAGTACTTCCAGGAAATGTGTGGTGTGTGTGTCTCGGTCTCTAGCGTCGCTGCATTTGTTCTGGATACGTGTTAGTCGTTCCTTATGTATCCGAACTTAGCGCCGGCTGGGAGGGCCGATCTGAAGTGTACGAACAGGTCCCTGCTGGCAGCTTTTTTATAGAAGCAGGTGTGGATGTTGCCTTCCTCTGTTACCCTAAGTTGGAAGTCCACTAGGGATAGGGATCCGCGGTCATCGGAGTGTTCCATGCTGAACTTTATACTGACGTCCATGCTGGAGAATGTCGTGTATATTTTATCCGCCTCCTCACGGGATGATATAAGGATGAGTATGTCATCTACATATCGAGTGAAGAAGGTATGGGAATGGCAGATGCTGAGGGTTCGGCATTCTAGCTGGTTCATATAGGTGATGGCCAGCAGGATCGATAAGCTATTTAGATCGCTGGTTTAACCACTTTACTTCCCTCCGAAGAAGAGATATTATCTCGAAAATTAAGGATATTTAAATAATTAAGGTAAAAGACTAATTGTCAACAATATCTTTTGTATTTGCATTTATATTCTATATCCATACCTGCATTGTTTTGGCTTTACAAATACAAACGTTTATACCTCATTACATAATGCTTCAAGTGAACTATAACTTCATCCTTTCCTTACGCCTGAGCCAGGCCCAGTTCACAACTGTAAAGAAACTTTTCCAGCTATCCGAAAAGCGCGACAAAGCCGTCTGCCAAATAAACTTCCTCAAACGATGCCTGAATAACAACATCATCCCCCAAACCATCAAAAACGTGCACCTACCAACATGCTTCAAATCACCAGGCCTCAAACGATCACTTAGCTACATACAAAAATTCTGCCTAAAAAAACTCATAAAACACCTACACCGCACGCTACAACACATACGGACTATTTCCAGCCTTGTACCACAACTCGCCGAAACCCCAGAACCTCTGCCCAGAGTTATCTCCGCCGCTATAGACAGGTCATACCACCATCGCCGAGACTATAAGAAAATTTCTCAAACTCAGCACGGCTAACCGTCTTAACAACAACCCAACTCTAAACACCAACAGAGGCCAACAAGACGGTACCAACACCGAACCTAGCGGCACCCCCGACCAACAACACACCTGACGCAAAACACCTCGTCTCAGACTTGACAGGATCCCTCTCCCGAGAGGAATTAGACCTCCTCAGTCTGGGTCCCAAGTTCATATTGCAACAGAGACTGGACGACAAATTATGGCTCGACATAGAAACGAATTTCTGTCGGGCCGCCTACCAACTAAAATGGAAATCGACTCTCGGCAACAACACCACGGAATCTAACAAACCCAGATTCCCGATATACCAACTGGATCGCCCACTCTGTCCACCGCCTGCCAAACGCGAGCTTGAAGAAAAATTCTCGAGGCTAAAACATTCCGTATTTATCATCTTACGGAAACAGAAGATAGCCCCAAACCTCTCCAGGACACAACAACTCGCCCTGAAAAACCTACGGAATAGGGAACTTATATACTTACCATCCGACAAAGGTAAAGAGTTTTGTGTCATCTCTCAAGCCACATACAACAACCTAACCTTTGAACACCTAAGCGACAACGAACTATATACAGAGATCCCGAAATGACTGCAGCCCAGATCGAAAAACAGGCCAACTCCATCTGGTTCGACATCTGTAGGAGAAGACAACTCCCAAATAAAGTTAAGCTCAACTACACTACTAGAAATAGCAGACTGCCCACTTTCTATCACCTCATCAAGACCCACAAGAATAGTACTAAGACACAAATAAGACCCATCGTCTCTAGCATAGAAGGACCCCTATACAAAATCTCCTGGCTCCTCTCCCAGGTCCTCAAGCCTCTACTCTCCACCTTTCCCGGGCATGTCAGTAGCTCCGACGAAGTCAAACGTAGACTACACCAACTCCAGCCAGAACAACTTAAACTAAATAGATACGCCTTTAGCCTCGACGTTTTCTCCCTCTACACTACAGTCCCCGCTCATCCAGCTGTCGATTTATTGACTGCGTGGGCGCAGAGGACATCCACTGCTACGGCCTCCATCCGACGAACATACACCAGCTTTTGTCCTTCACAGTGGACAACACGTACTTCACCTTCCACCACCACACATACAGACAGACAACAGGATTACCCATGGGATCCAGCCTATCGGGCTTGCTGGCCATCACCTATATGAACCAGCTAGAATGCCGAGCCCTCAACACCTGCCATACCCATACCTTCTTCACCCGATATGTAGATGACATACTCATCCTTACATCATCCCGTGAGGAGGCGGATAAAATATACACGACATTCTCCAGCATGGACGCCAGTATAAAGTTCAGATCGGCCCTCCCAGCCGGCGCTAAATTCGGATACATAAGGAACGACTAACACGTATCCGGAACAAATGCAGCGACGCTAGAGACCGAGACACACACACCACACATTTCCTGGAAGTACTCAAACGGAACGGATACCCGACGTCCACCACGAACCGTGCTAGATAGAACAGAGGACACCACACCTGAGGCACTAACACCTGCTTCCTGAAGCTCCCACACTTCAGTGACGAAACAACAACAGCCATCCGCAGAGCTATCAGACGAGAGGGACTAGATATCCAACTAGCCCACTCAGGACCTTCTCTACGCGGACAGCTAACCAAAAGACACTCCACCAGACATGACAGCCGCTGCAGGCTAGCCAACTGCCCCATCAACGACACAGACCTATGCCACCGGGCTTACGCCGTATACAGATTAGAGTGCGACAAATGCAGCAACATCTACGTAGGTAGCACCACAGACCACTTCACATAAGAATAAAAGAACACCTCAATACTAACACTTCCTCATTTAAGAAACACCTAGTGAAATGCAAAAACACCGACAAAAACATAACAGTTAGGATAGAAACTAAGGAAAGAAACCTCAGTAATCTTAGAATTAAGGAAGCACTGATTATAGACAAAATACAACCAACAATCAATAATAAACTAGAACTCAACACCCAATGTATAACTTGATAGTGCACCTAGCCCCATACTTACACCTCCCTCTCACACACACACGCACATACACACGCACACACACACACACACACACATGCTTACACCTCCACTTATTCTCTCTCACATACACACATACACACATAAAGACCAGTTTTAACATGATAGAGCATCTATCCCCCACATTCACGTATAGACATATCTCCTCACACTCACACACAAACACACACACATACTTACATCTTCACGTATTCTCCCACACACCTAAACATACATGTACAAAACCCCTTTTAAAGGGAGACTACTCTTTATCCACCTATCATGCACTCTTTGATATTAGAGATAGAACCGAATCTCTATACCATTTCCTGTCAGCATGACTTGGCAAGCTGAACACTGGTTTAACCCCTTTACTTCCCTCCGAAGAAGAGATATTATCTTGAAAATTAAGGATATTTAAATAAATTTAAGGTAAAAGACTAACTGTCAACAATATCTTTTGCATTTGCATTTATATTCTATATCCATACCTGCATTGTTTTGGCTTTACAAATACTAACGTTTATATATATATATATATATATATATATATATATATATATAAATTTTGAGTATATGTTGGCTGTATACCAACACTCAGTATGCAGATTGGAGCACTCGACGAAGTGCGCAGGTTAGTTTGGTTACTCCGGAGTAATGTAAAATAAACTAAAATAAATAGTCAAATATTTAAAATTTGGCTTCGTTTATTACTGCTATATATATTTCGGTGACAGCCATTTTTGGCTGTGACCTCTTCAGGCAGTCCGAATTGGTGTGGTAGAGACGAGTACACATGTTGTTGAGGTGTTTAACTTTGTCAATACTCTGATATGCCCAGTTCCTGGTTGGGTTGTTATTACACTGAGGAACTGGAATCATATGAATTTAAACAAACGAATTTCAGCGTCAGAGGACATCCTCTCCTCCCATTGATCAGTTGTGAGAACATTCCTCAGTCAAAAGTCTATAGAAATTCGTTCTGAGGCGAGGCAATCTGTAGTGGTTGTTCTTGTTATTGTTAAGTACATCTGACCTCTACTCTTATGTTGGTAGTGGTGTTGGTGTTGGAGTCAGCTAAAAAAAATGATAAAATGGTAGAAGGAATAATATGGCAAGAGAATAAAATAAGATAATCAAATAAAATGTGTGTGTGTTATAACCAATCTCAAAGTTAGAAAGATTTGTAAGATCCACGCCTCCCATTGGTCAGTTGTGAGAACATTCCTCAGTCAACAGTCTATAGAAACTCTTTCTGGGGTGAGGCTATCTTTAGTGTTTGTTTTTGCTATTGTTAAGTACATCTGGCATCTACCCTTATTTTGGTAGTGGTGTTGGAGCTGCGGTCAGCCTAGGTCTTGCTGTTGATGATTTTAGAAGTATCTGTGTGTGTTTGTATCCATCCTGTCACCATTTATCGTGGTGGTGGTGGGGGGGTGCTAATCATATGAAGAAATAAAAGGCAATAAAGTGAAGAAAATAGAAAATGAAAATAAGATAATATAAGCAAATAATTAAACAAAATAATGATAAAATGGTAGAACGAATAAGATGGTAAAATAATAAAATAGGATAATCAAATAAAATGTGTGTGCTATAACCAATCTCAAAGTTAGAAATATTTGTAAGATCCACTCCTCCCATTGGTCAGTTGTGAGAGCATTCTTCAGTCAAAAGTCTATAGAAATTCTTTCTCGGGGTGAGGCTATCTGTAGTGGTAGTGGTGTTGGAGCTGCGGTCAGCCTAGGTCTTGCTGCTGATGATTTTAGAAGTATCTATGTGTGGTTGCATCCATCCAGCCACCATTTCTCGTGGTGGGGGGGGGGGCATGCATATGAAGAAATACAAGGCAATAAAATGAAGAAAATAGAAAATAAATGAAAAATAAATGAAAAATAAGAAAATCAAGATTCAAATAAAATAAAGTAAAATGAAATGTGTGGGTGTTATAACAAATCTCAAAGTTATAAAGATGTTGGCCAAATTAGAAAGGCTGTGTCAGAATCAATCTCTAGGCTATCATGGTGTTTACTCAGCCTGGATGGGTCCCTATGGCTTGAGGGGAGTTCCCAACCTATGGTGTTGTTACTGCCCATATAGCTTGAGGAAGGTCCGGCCAAGAGGTGTCTACATATTCTGGAGAAGTCCCTATAGCTTGAAGGGAATTCACATCTCAGTGTGTTGTTACTGTCTATATAGCTTGGGGAAGGCCCCGGCCCTGAGGTGTCTACATGTCCCGAAGAAGTCGGTTCTGGGATTTATCAGGCGGCTTCCACCTCTTAGTATCTTGAGGGTCTCGCTCAGACATAGTTTGCATATGCCAAATCCCCCTTTATCGCATGGTACTTTCCTGATTATGGACCAGGCCAGAGAGTACGGAGTCCTGTCCGGCTTAAGCTTCCAGATCAGGTCGGAAAGAGCCGTACTTTTCCTTTTGACCTCCTTATTGAAGGAATGGCGATGGTTATACCAACGGTCGTTAAAGCTCGTTGATGTGGCTCCTATGTAGAGGTGTTCGGAGTTGGGGGTTTTAACTCTACATCCGTATATTAGGTTCTTCCTAAGGCATTCATTACTAAGGGGGCCTGATTCGTGGTTTCTGCAGTTGCAGAGGATGGTCAACCTCTCCGTGCCTAGTGTGGGGTTCCTGTTACGTGTTACATGGTGGTCTTTCCCCCGGGCCCGGCGGGGGTCCCCGGGTATTTTTGAGTTTCTTGGATGGGCACTGGGTCCACCCTTCTCTCCTTCCACATGTTTCTGCTGGGTGCTTATATTGCCATCTTCTGGTTGTGTGTGGTTTTTAAGCCTACTCTTGTTGATGCTAGCTATGTGTTGGGCCAGATTTCTTGTGGTGGAATACGAGAGCTTCACAGTGTGTCTGTTGAAGATCTTGTGGTATCTATGGTCCCTTGGGAAGCATTTATCAAGTGTTCCAAAGAATCATCGGGCCAAGCTGTTCTTTAGGGCCGCTGAGTAGGGTGGGTTATACCACGTGATTTTTTCTGCGTCTACTCCTATATGGGTGGTTTGAGGGCGTCGTTAGTTGTTGGAGAGTTGTTGGGTTGCTGGTGGTTCCTGCATTGTTGCTTCCCTTCCTGGCTGACAGAGAGATGCGTAGATCTCAAAGTCGTCGAAGATGGGTATTAGTTGCTGCCTGTTGTGGATCCTGGACTCGGTGATAGCTATCACATCCATACCGTGTGACCTGAGGTCGTTTAAAAGTTGGCCCTGTTTCCAGGGCATCTCTAGGCCACGCACATTCACGCTTCCAGCTCGTAAACTAGCCATGTTGGTGAAGAAGAGTTGGAGAAAAGGGACGAAAGGTGCACTTACCTTTTCGTTTCCTTGAGATCGGGTTGTTCAATCTCCATTTGGGTGCTGGATGGGGTGTTGGGTTGGGTGGGGAAACATTTTAACAGGACGCAGTTGATGGGTTTCTGGCAGGGGTTGCCCACGTCCTGTGAAAATTTATTTTTCAGGTCAATATAGGTTTCCATAGAAACCTTTATAAGTTTAAGGTGTGGAGACGATTCTGCCTTGACGAAAGTTTTGCCCTCCGTCTCCACCTTAGGGTTTTGGGAGATGGCCTCCATCAAACTCTTGTTGTTTGTGTTGATGCATGTGTATTGTTGCTTGTGTTTTTGTTGTTGTTTTAGTTTGTTGTTCGTCCGGGAGTTTTCTTTTTATGGTGGGTGCTTGTGTTTGGTGTGGTGTTGGTGTTGGTTTTGCTGGTAGGGGTATGTTTGACTGTGGTGTTGTTTGTGTTGTTGTTTGTGTCTGTGGTTGTGTGTTGGTGTTGGTAATTGGAGTTTTGGGGGTTTTGTGGTGTCTCTTTTTTTTTTCTTTTTTTTTTCGATTTCCGCAGCTCTCCCTCTTCTTCACTTAAAGAAGGAGAAGCAGCTTCATCCGTCGATGAATAATCATCGTCAGGAGTGTGGGGTAGGGGTATGTTGTGTGGTGGTGGTGTTTCGGTGTGTGTGTTTGTGGTAGTGTTTGATGGAGTGGGATGGTGTGGGGCTGTGTTCTTCAGGGGTGTTGTCTCTGTTTTTTCTGTTGTTGTTGGTTGAGTGGCTGTTTGTTTTGGTGTGGTTGCTCGTTTCGACTGTCGTTGTACTTGTGGTGGTTGTTTTGGTGTTGGTGTTGGTAATAGTGATTTTAATGATGTTGTTGTGGTGTGTTTGTGAAGGACAAGAGGCTTTTAGATAGATAGATAGATAGATAGATAAATTTCTTTATTAGCCACAAATACAAATGGGGAGTTTACATACAGGTATATGAAAATAAAACTATTAATACAATAACAAACAATTGAAATCCCCAATAGGGGGGAGGTATTACACAAGGGTTGTAGACACCCCGAAAAAATGTACAACCCTCATCTCCAGGAGCACCATGAGTGAGTACTCCCTTCCTCTCTTCCTCTTTTTCCTCAACCTACAGGCTTATATAGAGAGAAGGCCCAACCACTCGGGCCATCTTTGCCACATTCACCCACCTATATAAAATTTGCTGGGGTACAGCACCTCTCTCTCCGGATTCTTCTTCCAAAATGATATTTGAAAAAACGAATCAGTTGCTCGCCAGAGAGAAAGGTGTCTGACCTCAGCCCTTTTAACCTCGTTCACCATATAACCTCTTTCACCATAGCCATAACACATAGGAAAACTGCCTCTCCCTCGTTTTTGAAGGAGGGTGGCGGTTTGATCATGACAATGGACTCAGTGGTCAACTGGATTGGTCCCACCCGCGACAATAGTCGTTCTACATAGCCCCACAGGTCGGTAACGCCCGGGCAGTGTACAAATGCGTGTGCGACGTTTTCCTCTTCGCGTACGCATCTTGGACAGATCTTTTTCGAAGGGTCCCTACCCGGGCGCCCGTGTCTGTAGAGCTTGTCTCGAACTGGTAGAGCTCCTCGGTAGCACTGCCAGGCTAGGGACTTTTGGAGGTTGTCCATTGGTCCCGGGCGGAAGGTCCTACCGAATAGACTGGCCGGTTCGTCCTATTCTACGCCTAGAGTTTCTCCGAGCGTGTCGTCGCACTTGCTGCGGACCAACCCTCTATAGAATGTCGAAGTGGAGTCACCACTGATCGCCGGGTCCGTTTGCCAGAGGACTGTGAGCGACTGAGCACATTCGATGTGCCAGTCGCCCATTTTCCTCGGTCTTTTCTTGACCAAGGACTGCAGCTCGGTCAGCGAGACGAGTCGTGGGAAGGCTCGCTTCACGAACGGGCCCCACACCGGTTGTCTGGTGAGGAATACGTGGAGGTGCCGCAGCCTGAGCGCGTGTTTGCACATCGTCAGCCACGGCAACCCCTGCCCTCCGTTAGAAGGGTGTTGGCAGCAGATGGATCTTCTGACCAAAGGAGCCCGTTTCTTCCAAAGGAATTGGAAGAGCGGGCGCTCCATTTTGGTGAGCGTTTTGGCTGGACAAAGCACAACGGTCAAGCGGTAGTAGATGGCGGACGCTATAAAAGTGTTCGCCACCTCCGCTCGACCTTTCAAGGATAGTTTGCACTCGGCCCACTTCTGGGTGAGCGCAAACACCTTGGTCGTCACCTCATTCCAGTACTTCTCCGCCTGGAGGTCAGGACAAAACCAGACCCCGAGCAGCTTTATATATGGTGTCTGTTAAAGTTTTATTGTTAGTATTTATGTAGGTGTACCAATTTTGTTGTGTTGGGTTGCTTTTTGTCTGTGGTTCTTGTGTGTGTTTACGTTTTGTAGTAGGTGTTTTGTTTTCAGGAGGGGGTGTTTTTGTTTGTGCTGTTTGCGTCGCTTGTGTTGGTGTTTGTGTGTTTGTTGCATTTTTGTTTGTGTTATGTCTTTTCTTTTTTCTTTTTACTGGTCACTGGGTGACGATGATGAGGCCTCATCCGTGTTGTTGGGGAGGGGTACATTTTGGGGAACTGTTATGTGTGTGGGTGTTTCTAGAGTTGTTTTAGGTGAGGAGGGGTTGAATGGGACAGTGTTTGTCGCTTATTTTGTTGTCACTATTTGTTTATGTTGTTGTTGTTGTTGTGGTGGTGGTGGTGGTGGTGATTGTGGTGCTGGTGTTGAAGGTGTTGGCAGTAATGCCTTTTTTGGCTAGTTAGCCGAGGACAGGAAGCTCTCAGGTGACCCCTGATTAGGCAGTGGTAACATGAGGGCCGCCTACCCTCAACCGAAATGTTTATGTATATAAGTCTATCCAGCAGCACACGTTCCGGGATCCTAGCTATTCGTTCTGGTGTCATTTGGACCAGAATTTCCAGGCTAGTTCCGCTGAACAGGTCGCTGGAGGACTTACCTACCGATATTATCAAAATAAAGTACCAGTAATGCACTGGATAATTGCTGGCCTTGTGCCTAAAGTAGAAACAATTATCGTGTCTTTTTCTAGGTTTAAAAATCCACATAGTACCCACCAAATATCAATATTTGGTGTGATACTTTGGATTTTTATTTTCTGTGTTCTTTTCCCCATGTAAGTGGGGAAAAGGGTGAACAACGGTGACACAATTGGCGACACAGAGTGTTTCTGTGCCGTCAGTTGGTCTTTCATCAGAATGGATAAACTCCCGTAGAGTCTACCCTTCTAAATGAAAGCAATGTCTTTTAAGGTATCTTCTAAAACCAACTCAATTTCGCCTTGTGAAAGTTGAGTCGGTTTTCGTGTTTTAGATAGATAGATAGATAGATAGATAGATAGATAGATAGATAGATAGATAGATAGATAGATAGATAGATAGATAGATAGATAGGGTGCCTACTATATCATATTCAAGAAGCCCTGAAAACAAACTATATTTCAAAATAATTTATGAGATATTTATAGTACAATACACACTTCACAGATTTTCAATATTTGGATAGAGGAAAATTTCATTCATAAATACTTCTCATAAATCATCGAGTCCCCTCGTGTTGCAATTGTCATCATGTATAGTATATTTGTCGAATAAGAGCAACATGTCCACTGTAACGTATCTTTTGTCACAGCTTTACACATTCTAAGAATCTAAGCAATCACTTCAAACTTAAAAAATATAGTAGGATTTCATGTTTAAAATGAACAGCTAAATAAACAGAAAGTGTCGTAATTATATTCATGGTTTATAGAAACATAAATTAAAGATATGTGGATTCGGCATTTAGAACGTTAGGCTCAGCTAAGGTCGTCAGTTCGATTCTTGTTGCAAGAATAAAGCATCTTATCGCATGTTGCTCCATTCTACTTATCCTTAAGAAATACAAGTTTTATGAAAGGTGGGAAGAGTGTGAGAGACTGGCAGTTACTTTATTACTGAAGTATTTAGTTGAGTTCAATTATTTCACTAGATTTTGTGTAAACATTATCAAATATCTAACTTCTTTTTTTTTTCTTCTTTTTCTTCTTCCCCTTCTTCTTCTTCTTCCTCCACTTATTCCTGAGAGTGTCGTGTGTGTGTGGAGGGGGTGGCAGAGTCCTCAAACAGTCCTTCCAGCAGGTCCTGTTAGAAGCAACCGTCTCCAATTGATTCGGCTGTATCCCCAAGTGAGACCAGCTAAGCTCATGGATGTTATCCAGCCATCTTGCTCAGGATCTACCCCTGGGTCTCATGCCAGTTGGTTTTGTCCGTAAAATCTGTCCAATGATTAATTCCTGAGACATTCTACCCACATGCCCATAGTAGTGGAGCTGTGATCTCTCAATTTGGAAAAGTAGCGATTCTACCTGGAGTGGTTCTCTGATCACCTCCAAGCTAGGCGCTCTATCGAGTAAATTTACTCCAAAGACCATTGGGAGGAACCCCGTGAGGCTTTATCTAACTTTTAAAGCTAATTTTTCTAAATGTTTATTTAATTCAAAGGGCCAGTTTACCATTGTGTTCACGTTGAATCTTCATTAGAACTACGTCAAGAGAGTTCATGTCTATAGAATCCTCAGGTACGTGTATGTTCATTTCATGAGCAGGCTTTTCTATTGATCAAAAAATAAAGATGGAACTATAACCGTCGGAACCGACGGAGTACCAACAACAACGGAAACATCAAAGTACAGAACTGATAGGAATATAAATCAAAGATTCTTTGAAGAAAGTACTCATTATACGTGGTGATTGTTGTTGTTTTTGTTATAGTTGTTGTTTAAGCTTAAGTCCACTCTAATCGAGTAGACATATGAATGGTATGTTATTTATAGGATGGTGGGATGTAATTTATATAATAGAGGTATACATCACCTTGTGTCGTTAATTGGTCCCAGAAGTCAAGGCATAGGACGGAAAATTACTAATGTTGATTTATCCACTCCTCCTCCTATAAAAATGAGCCATTCCACACTGCTGTAGTGTATATATAGTATACTGTACAGTACATATAGTATACTGTATTGTACATATAGTATACTATACAGCACATATAGTATACTGTACAGTACATATAGTATACTGTACTGTATATATAGTATACTGTACAGTACATATAGTATTATTGTACTGTACATATAGTATACTGTACAGTACTTATAGTATACTGTACAGTACATATAGTATACTGTATTGTACATATAGTATACTATACAGCACATATAGTATACTGTACAGTACATATAGTATACTGTATTGTACATATAGTATACTATACAGCACATATAGTATACTGTACTGTACATATAGTATACTGTACTGTATATATAGTATACTGTACAGTACATATAGTATTATTGTACTGTACATATAGTATACTGTATTGTACATATAGTATACTGTACAGCACATATAGTATACTGTACTGTACATATAGTATACTGTACAGTACATATAGTAAACTGTACGGTATATATAGTATACTGTACTGTATATATAGTATACAGTACAGTACATATAGTATACTGTACTGTACATATAGTATACAGTACTGTACATATAGTATACAGTACATATAGTATACAGTACAGTACATATAGTATACTGTACTGTACATATAGTATACAGTACAGTACATATAGTATACAGTACAGTACATATAGTATACTGTACAGTACATATAGTATACTGTACTGTACATATAGTACACTGTCCTGTACATATAGTATACTGTACTGTACATATAGTATACTGTACAGCACATATAGTATACTGTACATATAGTATAGAGTACAGTACATATAATATACTGTACAGTACATATAGTATACTGTACTGTACATATAGTATACTGTACAGTACATATAGTATACTGTACTGTACATATAGTATACTGTACAGTACATATAGTATACTGTACAGTACATATAGTATACTGAACAGTACATATAGAATACTGTACTGTATATATAGTATACAGTACAGTACATATAGTATACTGAACAGCACATATAGTATACTGTACATATAGTATAGAGTACAGTACATATAGTATACTGTACAGTACATATAGTATACTGTACAGTACATATAGTATACTGTACTGTACATATAGTATACTGTACAGTACATATAGTATACTGAACAGTACATATAGTATACTGTACTGTACATATAGTATACTGAACAGTACATATAGTATACTGTACAGCAAATATAGTATACTGTACATATATTATACTGTACAGTGCATATAGTATAGTGTACTGTACATATAGTATATTGTACTGTAGATATAGTATACTGTACAGCACATATAGTATACTGCACTGTACATATAGTATACTGTACAGTACATATAGTATACTGTACTGTACATATAGTATACTGTACAGTACATATAGTATACTGTAACGTACATATAGTATACTGTACTGTACATATAGTATACTGTACTGTACATATAGTATACTGTACTGTACATATAGTATACTGAACAGTACATATAGTATACTGTACAGTACATATAGTATACTGTACAGTACATATAGTATACTGTACAGTATATATAGTATACTGTACTGTACATATAGTATACTGAACAGTACATATAGTATACTGAACAGTACATATAGTATACTGAACAGTACATATAGTATACTGTACAGTACATATAGTATACTGTACTGTACATATAGTATACTGTACTGTACATACAGTATACTGTACTGTACATGTAGTATACATTACAGTACATATAGTATAGCATACAGTACATATAGTATAATGTACAGTACATATAGTATACTGTACTGTACATATAGTATACAGTACATATAGTATACTGTACAGTACATATAGTATACTGTACAGTACATATAGTATACTGTACTGTGCATATAGTATACTGTACTGTACATATAGTATACTGTACAGTACATATAGTATACTGTACTGTACATATAGTATACTGTACTGTACATATAGTATACTGTACTGTACATACAGTATACTGTACTGTACATATAGTATACATTACAGTACATATAGTATAGCATACAGTACATATAGTATAATGTACAGTACATATAGTATACTGTACTGTACATATAGTATACAGTACATATAGTATACAGTAGAGTACATATAGTATACTGTACTGTACATATAGTATACTATACAGTACATATAGTATACTGTACAGTACATATAGTATACTGTACAGTACATATAGTATACAGTACAGCACATATAGTATACTGTACTGTACATATAGTATAATGTACTGTACATATAGTATACTGTACAGTACATATAGTATACTGTACTGTATATATAGTATACTGTACTGTATATATAGTATACAGTACAGTACATATAGTAAACTGTACTGTACATATAGTATACTGTACTGTACATATAGTATACTGTACAGTATATATAGTATAATGTACTGTACATATAGTATACTGTACAGTACATATAGTATACTGTACTGTACATATAGTATACTGGACTGTACATATAGTATACTGTACAGTACATATATTATACTGTACTGTATATATAGTATACAGGACAGTACATATAGTATACTGTACTGTACATATAGTATACTGTACTGTACATATAGTATACTATACAGTATATAAAGTATACGGTACAGTACATATAGTATACAGTACTGTACATATAGTATAATGTACTGTACATATAGTATACTGTACAGTACATATAGTATACTGTACTGTATATATAGTATACAGTACAGTACATATAGTATACAGTACTGTACATATAGTATACTGTACTGTACATATAGTATACTGTACAGTACATATAGTATACTGTACAGTACATATAGTATACTGTACTGTACATATAGTATACTGTACTGTACATATAGTATACTGTACAGTACATATATTATACTGTACTGTATATATAGTATACAGTACAGTACATATAGTATACTGTACAGTACATATAGTATACTGTACTGTACATATAGTATACTGTACAGAACATATAGTATACTGTACTGTACATATAGTATACTCTACAGTACATATAGTGTACTGTATAGTACATATAGTATACTGAACAGTACATATAGAATACTGTACTGTATATATAGTATACAGTACAGTACATATAGTATACTGTACAGCACATATAGTATACTGTACATATAGTATAGAGTACAGTACATATAGTATACTGTACAGTACATATAGTATACTGTACAGTACATATAGTATACTGTACTGTACATATAGTATACTGTACAGTACATATAGTATACTGAACAGTACATATAGTATACTGTACTGTACATATAGTATACTGAACAGTACATATAGTATACTGTACAGCAAATATAGTATACTGTACATATATTATACTGTACTTTGCATATAGTATAGTGTACTGTAGATATAGTATATTGTACTGTAGATATAGTATACTGTACAGTACATATAGTATACTGTACTGTACATATAGTATACTGTACAGTACATATAGTATATTGTACTGTACATATAGTATACTGTACAGTACATATAGTATACTGTAATGTACATATAGTATACTGTACTGTACATATAGTATACTGTACTGTACATATAGTATACTGTACTGTACATATAGTATACTGAACTGTACATATAGTATACTGTACAGTACATATAGTATACTGTACAGTACATATAGTATACTGTACAGTATATATAGTATACTGTACTGTACATATAGTATACTGAACAGTACATATAGTATACTGAACAGTACATATAGTATACTGAACAGTACATATAGTATACTGTACAGTACATATAGTATACTGTACTGTACATATAGTATACTGTACTGTACATACAGTATACTGTACTGTACATATAGTATACATTACAGTACATATAGTATAGCATACAGTACATATAGTATAATGTACAGTACATATAGTATACTGTACTGTACATATAGTATACAGTACATATAGTATACTGTACAGTACATATAGTATACTGTACAGTACATATAGTATACTGTACTGTGCATATAGTATACTGTACTGTACATATAGTATACTGTACAGTACATATAGTATACTGTACTGTACATATAGTATACTGTACTGTACATATAGTATACTGTACTGTACATACATTATACTGTACTGTACATATAGTATACATTACAGTACATATAGTATAGCATACAGTACATATAGTATAATGTACAGTACATATAGTATACTGTACTGTACATATAGTATACAGTACATATAGTATACAGTACAGTACATATAGTATACTGTACTGTACATATAGTATACTGTACAGTACATATAGTATACTGTACAGTACATATAGTATACTGTACAGTACAAATAGTATACAGTACAGCACATATAGTATACTGTACTGTACATATAGTATAATGTACTGTACATATAGTATACTGTACAGTACATATAGTATACTGTACTGTATATATAGTATACAGTACAGTACATATAGTATACTGTACTGTACATATAGTATACTGTACATATAGTATATTGTACAGTACATATAGTATACTGTACAGTACATATAGTATACTGTACTGTACATATAGTATACTGTACTGTACATATAGTATACTGTACAGTACATATATTATACTGTACTGTATATATAGTATACAGTACAGCACATATAGTATACTGTACTGTACATATAGTATACTGTACTGTACATATAGTATACTGTACAGTATATAAAGTATACTGTACAGTACATATAGTATACTGTACAGTACATATAGTATACTGTACAGCACATATAGTATACTGTACTGTACATATAGTATACTGTACTGTATATATAATATACTGTACTGTACATATAGTATACAGTACTGTACATATAGTATACTGTACTGTACATATAGTATACTGTATATATAGTATACTTACTGTACATATAGAATACAGTACTGTACATATAGTATACTGTACTGTACATATAGTATACTGTACAGCACATATAGTATACTGTACAGTACATATAGTATACTGTACTGTACATATAGTATACTGTACTGTACATATAGTATACTGTACTGTACATACATTATACTGTACTGTACATATAGTATACATTACAGTACATATAGTATAGCATACAGTACATATAGTATAATGTACAGTACATATAGTATACTGTACTGTACATATAGTATACAGTACATATAGTATACAGTACAGTACATATAGTATACTGTACTGTACATATAGTATACTGTACAGTACATATAGTATACTGTACAGTACATATAGTATACTGTACAGTACAAATAGTATACAGTACAGCACATATAGTATACTGTACTGTACATATAGTATAATATACTGTACATATAGTATACTGTACAGTACATATAGTATACTGTACTGTATATATAGTATACAGTACAGTACATATAGTATACTGTACTGTACATATAGTATACTGTACTGTACATATAGTATATTGTACAGTACATATAGTATACTGTACAGTACATATAGTATACTGTACTGTACATATAGTATACTGTACTGTACATATAGTATATTGTACAGTACATATATTATACTGTACTGTATATATAGTATACAGTACAGCACATATAGTATACTGTACTGTACGTATAGTATACTGTACTGTACATATAGTATACTGTACAGTATATAAAGTATACTGTACAGTACATATAGTATACTGTACAGTACATATAGTATACTGTACAGCACATATAGTATACTGTACATATAGTATAGAGTACAGTACATATAATATACTGTACAGTACATATAGTATACTGTACTGTACATATAGTATACTGTACAGTACATATAGTATACTGTACTGTACATATAGTATACTGTACAGTACATATAGTATACTGTACAGTACATATAGTATACTGAACAGTACATATAGAATACTGTACTGTATATATAGTATACAGTACAGTACATATAGTATACTGAACAGCACATATAGTATACTGTACATATAGTATAGAGTACAGTACATATAGTATACTGTACAGTACATATAGTATACTGTACAGTACATATAGTATACTGTACTGTACATATAGTATACTGTACAGTACATATAGTATACTGAACAGTACATATAGTATACTGTACTGTACATATAGTATACTGAACAGTACATATAGTATACTGTACAGCAAATATAGTATACTGTACATATATTATACTGTACAGTGCATATAGTATAGTGTACTGTACATATAGTATATTGTACTGTAGATATAGTATACTGTACAGCACATATAGTATACTGCACTGTACATATAGTATACTGTACAGTACATATAGTATACTGTACTGTACATATAGTATACTGTACAGTACATATAGTAGACTGTAACGTACATATAGTATACTGTACTGTACATATAGTATACTGTACTGTACATATAGTATACTATACTGTACATATAGTATACTGAACAGTACATATAGTATACTGTACAGTACATATAGTATACTGTACAGTACATATAGTATACTGTACAGTATATATAGTATACTGTACTGTACATATAGTATACTGAACAGTACATATAGTATACTGAACAGTAAATATAGTATACTGAACAGTACATATAGTATACTGTACAGTACATATAGTATACTGTACTGTACATATAGTATACTGTACTGTACATACAGTATACTGTACTGTACATGTAGTATACATTACAGTACATATAGTATAGCATACAGTACATATAGTATAATGTACAGTACATATAGTATACTGTACTGTACATATAGTATACAGTACATATAGTATACTGTACAGTACATATAGTATACTGTACAGTACATATAGTATACTGTACTGTGCATATAGTATACTGTACTGTACATATAGTATACTGTACAGTACATATAGTATACTGTACTGTACATATAGTATACTGTACTGTACATATAGTATACTGTACTGTACATACAGTATACTGTACTGTACATATAGTATACATTACAGTACATATAGTATAGCATACAGTACATATAGTATAATGTACAGTACATATAGTATACTGTACTGTACATATAGTATACAGTACATATAGTATACAGTAGAGTACATATAGTATACTGTACTGTACATATAGTATACTATACAGTACATATAGTATACTGTACAGTACATATAGTATACTGTACAGTACATATAGTATACAGTACAGCACATATAGTATACTGTACTGTACATATAGTATAATGTACTGTACATATAGTATACTGTACAGTACATATAGTATACTGTACTGTATATATAGTATACTGTACTGTATATATAGTATACAGTACAGTACATATAGTAAACTGTACTGTACATATAGTATACTGTACTGTACATATAGTATACTGTACAGTATATATAGTATAATGTACTGTACATATAGTATACTGTACAGTACATATAGTATACTGTACTGTACATATAGTATACTGGACTGTACATATAGTATACTGTACAGTACATATATTATACTGTACTGTATATATAGTATACAGGACAGTACATATAGTATACTGTACTGTACATATAGTATCCTGTACTGTACATATAGTATACTATACAGTATATAAAGTATACGGTACAGTACATATAGTATACTGTACAGTACATATAGTATACTGTACTGTACATATAGTATACTGTACAGTATATATAGTATACTGTACTGTACATATAGTATACAGTACTGTACATATAGTATAATGTACTGTACATATAGTATACTGTACAGTACATATAGTATACTGTACTGTATATATAGTATACAGTACAGTACATATAGTATACAGTACTGTACATATAGTATACTGTACTGTACATATAGTATACTGTACAGTACATATAGTATACTGTACAGTACATATAGTATACTGTACTGTACATATAGTATACTGTACTGTGCATATAGTATACTGTACAGTACATATATTATACTGTACTGTATATATAGTATACAGTACAGTACATATAGTATACTGTACAGTACATATAGTATACTGTACTGTACATATAGTATACTGTACAGAACATATAGTATACTGTACTGTACATATAGTATACTCTACAGTACATATAGTGTACTGTATAGTACATATAGTATACTGAACAGTACATATAGAATACTGTACTGTATATATAGTATACAGTACAGTACATATAGTATACTGTACAGCACATATAGTATACTGTACATATAGTATAGAGTACAGTACATATAGTATACTGTACAGTACATATAGTATACTGTACAGTACATATAGTATACTGTACTGTACATATAGTATACTGTACAGTACATATAGTATACTGAACAGTACATATAGTATACTGTACTGTACATATAGTATACTGAACAGTACATATAGTATACTGTACAGCAAATATAGTATACTGTACATATATTATACTGTACATTGCATATAGTATAGTGTACTGTAGATATAGTATATTGTACTGTAGATATAGTATACTGTACAGTACATATAGTATACTGTACTGTACATATAGTATACTGTACAGTACATATAGTATATTGTACTGTACATATAGTATACTGTACAGTACATATAGTATACTGTAATGTACATATAGTATACTGTACTGTACATATAGTATACTGTACTGTACATATAGTATACTGTACTGTACATATAGTATACTGAACTGTACATATAGTATACTGTACAGTACATATAGTATACTGTACAGTACATATAGTATACTGTACAGTATATATAGTATACTGTACTGTACATATAGTATACTGAACAGTACATATAGTATACTGAACAGTACATATAGTATACTGAACAGTACATATAGTATACTGTACAGTACATATAGTATACTGTACTGTACATATAGTAAACTGTACTGTACATACAGTATACTGTACTGTACATATAGTATACATTACAGTACATATAGTATAGCATACAGTACATATAGTATAATGTACAGTACATATAGTATACTGTACTGTACATATAGTATACAGTACATATAGTATACTGTACAGTACATATAGTATACTGTACAGTACATATAGTATACTGTACTGTGCATATAGTATACTGTACTGTACATATAGTATACTGTACAGTACATATAGTATACTGTACTGTACATATAGTATACTGTACTGTACATATAGTATACTGTACTGTACATACATTATACTGTACTGTACATATAGTATACATTACAGTACATATAGTATAGCATACAGTACATATAGTATAATGTACAGTACATATAGTATACTGTACTGTACATATAGTATACAGTACATATAGTATACAGTACAGTACATATAGTATACTGTACTGTACATATAGTATACTGTACAGTACATATAGTATACTGTACAGTACATATAGTATACTGTACAGTACAAATAGTATACAGTACAGCACATATAGTATACTGTACTGTACATATAGTATAATGTACTGTACATATAGTATACTGTACAGTACATATAGTATACTGTACTGTATATATAGTATACAGTACAGTACATATAGTATACTGTACTGTACATATAGTATACTGTACATATAGTATATTGTACAGTACATATAGTATACTGTACAGTACATATAGTATACTGTACTGTACATATAGTATACTGTACTGTACATATAGTATACTGTACAGTACATATATTATACTGTACTGTATATATAGTATACAGTACAGCACATATAGTATACTGTACTGTACATATAGTATACTGTACTGTACATATAGTATACTGTACAGTATATAAAGTATACTGTACAGTACATATAGTATACTGTACAGTACATATAGTATACTGTACAGCACATATAGTATACTGTACTGTACATATAGTATACTGTACTGTATATATAATATACTGTACTGTACATATAGTATACAGTACTGTACATATAGTATACTGTACTGTACATATAGTATACTGTATATATAGTATACTTACTGTACATATAGAATACAGTACTGTACATATAGTATACTGTACTGTACATATAGTATACTGTACAGCACATATAGTATACTGTACAGTACATATAGTATACTGTACTGTACATATAGTATACTGTACTGTACATATAGTATACTGTACTGTACATACATTATACTGTACTGTACATATAGTATACATTACAGTACATATAGTATAGCATACAGTACATATAGTATAATGTACAGTACATATAGTATACTGTACAGTACATATAGTATACTGTACTGTACATATAGTATACTGTACTGTACATATAGTATACTTTACTGTATATATAGTATACAGTACAGTACATATAGTATACTGTACTGTACATATAGTATACTGTACTGTACATATAGTATATTGTACAGTACATATAGTATACTGTACAGTACATATAGTATACTGTACTGTACATATAGTATACTGTACTGTACATATAGTATATTGTACAGTACATATATTATACTGTACTGTATATATAGTATACAGTACAGCACATATAGTATACTGTACTGTACGTATAGTATACTGTACTGTACATATAGTATACTGTACAGTATATAAAGTATACTGTACAGTACATATAGTATACTGTACAGTACATATAGTATACTGTACAGCACATATAGTATACTGTACTGTACATATAGTATACTGTACTGTATATATAATATACTGTACTGTACATATAGTATACAGTACTGTACATATAGTATACTGTACTGTACATATAGTATACTGTACAGCAGATATAGTATACTGTACAGTACATATAGTATACTGTACAGTACATATAGTATACTGTACAGTACATATAGTATACTGTATTGTACATATAGTATACTGTACAGTACATATAGTATACTGTACTGTACATATAGTATACTGTATAGTACATATAGTATACTGTACAGTACATATAGTATACTGTACAGTACATATAGTATACTGTACAGTACATATAGTATACTGTACAGTACATATAGTATACTGTACAGTACATATAGTATACTGAACAGTACATATAGTATACTGTACAGTACATATAGTATACTGAACAGTACATATAGTATACTGTACAGTACATATAGAATACTGTACTGTATATATAGTATACTGTACATATAGTATACAGTACAGTACATATAGTATACTGTACAGTACATATAGTATACTGTACTGTACATATAGTATACTAGTATACTGTACAGTACATATAGTATACTGTACTGTACATATAGTATACTGAACAGTACATATAGTATACTGTACTGTACATATAGTATACTGTACTGTACATATAGTATACTGTACAGTACATATAGAATACTGCACTGTACATATAGTATACTGTACAGTACATATAGAATACTGTACAGTACATATAGTATACTGTACATATAGTATACTGTACTGTATATATAGTATACTGTACAGTACATATAGTATTATTGTACTGTACATATAGTATACTGTACAGAACTTATAGTATACTGTACAGTACATATAGTATACTGTATTGTACATATAGTATACTATACAGCACATATAGTATACTGTACAGTACATATAGTATACTGTATTGTACATATAGTATACTATACAGCACATATAGTATACTGTACTGTACATATAGTATACTGTACTGTATATATAGTATACTGTACAGTACATATAGTATTATTGTATTGTACATATAGTATACTGTATTGTACATATAGTATACTGTACAGCACATATAGTATACTGTACTGTACATATAGTATACTGTACAGTACATATAGTATACTGTACGGTATATATAGTATACTGTACTGTATATATAGTATACAGTACAGTACATATAGTATACTGTACTGTACATATAGTATACAGTACTGTACATATAGTATACAGTACATATAGTATACAGTACAGTACATATAGTATACTGTACTGTACATATAGTATACAGTACAGTACATATAGTATACAGTACAGTACATATAGTATACTGTACAGTACATATAGTATACTGTACTGTACATATAGTATACTGTCCTGTACATATAGTATACTGTACTGTACATATAGTATACTGTACAGCACATATAGTATACTGTACATATAGTATAGAGTACAGTACATATAGTATACTGTACAGTACATATAGTATACTGTACTGTACATATAGTATACTGTACAGTACATATAGTATACTGTACTGTACATATAGTATACTGTACAGTACATATAGTATACTGTACAGTACATATAGTATACTGAACAGTACATATAGAATACTGTACTGTATATATAGTATACAGTACAGTACATATAGTATACTGAACAGCACATATAGTATACTGTACATATAGTATAGAGTACAGTACATATAGTATACTGTACAGTACATATAGTATACTGTACAGTACATATAGTATACTGTACTGTACATATAGTATACTGTACAGTACATATAGTATACTGAACAGTACATATAGTATACTGTACTGTACATATAGTATACTGAACAGTACATATAGTATACTGTACAGCAAATATAGTATACTGTACATATATTATACTGTACAGTGCATATAGTATAGTGTACTGTACATATAGTATATTGTACTGTAGATATAGTATACTGTACAGTACATATAGTATACTGCACTGTACATATAGTATACTGTACAGTACATATAGTATACTGTACTGTACATATAGTATACTGTACAGTACATATAGTATACTGTAACGTACATATAGTATACTGTACTGTACATATAGTATACTGTACTGTACATATAGTATACTGTACTGTACATATAGTATACTGAACAGTACATATAGTATACTGTACAGTACATATAGTATACTGTACAGTACATATAGTATACTGTACAGTATATATAGTATACTGTACTGTACATATAGTATACTGACCAGTACATATAGTATACTGTACTGTGCATATAGTATACTGTACTGTACATATAGTATACTGTACTGTACATATAGTATACTGTACTGTACATACAGTATACTGTACTGTACATATAGTATACATTACAGTACATATAGTATAGCATACAGTACATATAGTATAATGTACAGTACATATAGTATACTGTACTGTACATATAGTATACAGTACATATAGTATACAGTACAGTACATATAGTATACTGTACTGTACATATAGTATACTATACAGTACATATAGTATACTGTACAGTACATATAGTATACTGTACAGTACATATAGTATACAGTACAGCACATATAGTATATGTACTGTACATATAGTATAATGTACTGTACATATAGTATACTGTACAGTACATATAGTATACTGTACTGTATATATAGTATACAGTACAGTACATATAGTATACTGTACTGTACATATAGTATACTGTACTGTACATATAGTATACTGTACAGTATATATAGTATACTGTACTGTACATATAGTATACTGTACAGTACATATAGTATACTGTACTGTACATATAGTATACTGGACTGTACATATAGTATACTGTACAGTACATATATTATACTGTACTGTATATATAGTATACAGTACAGTACATATAGTATACTGTACTGTACATATAATATACTGTACTGTACATATAGTATACTATACAGTATATAAAGTATACTGTACAGTACATATAGTATACTGTACAGTACATATAGTATACTGTACAGCACATATAGTATACTGTACTGTACATATAGTATACTGTACAGTATATATAGTATACTGTACAGTACATATAGTATACAGTACTGTACATATAGTATAATGTACTGTACATATAGTATACTGTACAGTACATATAGTATACTGTACTGTATATATAGTATACAGTACAGTACATATAGTATACTGTACTGTACATATAGTATACCGTACTGTACATATAGTATACTGTACAGTACATATAGTATACTGTACAGTACATATAGTATACTGTACTGTACATATAGTATACTGTACTGTACATATAGTATACTGTACAGTACATATATTATACTGTACTGTATATATAGTATACAGTACAGTACATATAGTATACTGTACAGTACATATAGTATACTGTACTGTACATATAGTATACTGTACAGTACATATAGTATACTGTACTGTACATATAGTATACTGTACAGTACATATAGTGTACTGTATAGTACATATAGTATACTGAACAGTACATATAGAATATTGTACTGTATATATAGTATACAGTACAGTACATATAGTATACTGTACAGCACATATAGTATACTGTACATATAGTATAGAGTACAGTACATATACTATACTGTACAGTACATATAGTATACTGTACAGTACATATAGTATACTGTACTGTACATATAGTATACTGTACAGTACATATAGTATACTGAACAGTACATATAGTATACTGTACTGTACATATAGTATACTGAACAGTACATATAGTATACTGTACAGCAAATATAGTATACTGTACATATATTATACTGTACATTGCATATAGTATAGTGTACTGTAGATATAGTATATTGTACTGTAGATATAGTATACTGTACAGTACATATAGTATACTGTACTGTACATATAGTATACTGTACAGTACATATAGTATATTGTACTGTACATATAGTATACTGTACAGTACATATAGTATACTGTAATGTACATATAGTATACTGTACTGTACATATAGTATACTGTACTGTACATATAGTATACTGTACTGTACATATAGTATACTGAACACTACATATAGTATACTGTACAGTACATATAGTATACTGTACAGTACATATAGTATACTGTACAGTATATATAGTATAATGTAATGTACATATAGTATACTGAACAGTACATATAGTATACTGAACAGTACATATAGTATACTGAACAGTACATATAGTATACTGTACAGTACATATAGTATACTGTACTGTACATATAGTATACTGTACTGTACATACAGTATACTGTACTGTACATATAGTATACATTACAGTACATATAGTATAGCATACAGTACATATAGTATAATGTACAGTACATATAGTATACTGTACTGTACATATAGTATACAGTACATATAGTATACTGTACAGTACATATAGTATACTGTACAGTACATATAGTATACTGTACTGTGCATATAGTATACTGTACTGTACATATAGTATACTGTACAGTACATATAGTATACTGTACTGTACATATAGTATACTGTACTGTACATATAGTATACTGTACTGTACATACATTATACTGTACTGTACATATAGTATACATTACAGTACATATAGTATAGCATACAGTACATATAGTATAATGTACAGTACATATAGTATACTGTACTGTACATATAGTATACAGTACATATAGTATACAGTACAGTACATATAGTATACTGTACTGTACATATAGTATACTGTACAGTACATATAGTATACTGTACAGTACATATAGTTTACTGTACAGTACAAATAGTATACAGTACAGCACATATAGTATACTGTACTGTACATATAGTATAATGTACTGTACATATAGTATACTGTACAGTACATATAGTATACTGTACTGTATATATAGTATACAGTACAGTACATATAGTATACTGTACTGTACATATAGTATACTGTACTGTACATATAGTATATTGTACAGTACATATAGTATACTGTACAGTACATATAGTATACTGTACTGTACATATAGTATACTGTACTGTACATATAGTATACTGTACAGTACATATATTATACTGTACTGTATATATAGTATACAGTACAGCACATATAGTATACTGTACTGTACATATAGTATACTGTACTGTACATATAGTATACTGTACAGTATATAAAGTATACTGTACAGTACATATAGTATACTGTACAGTACATATAGTATACTGTACAGTACATATAGTATACTGTACTGTACATATAGTATACTGTACAGTACATATAGTATACTGAACAGTACATATAGTATACTGTACTGTACATATAGTATACTGAACAGTACATATAGTATACTGTACAGCAAATATAGTATACTGTACATATATTATACTGTACAGTGCATATAGTATAGTGTACTGTACATATAGTATATTGTACTGTAGATATAGTATACTGTACAGTACATATAGTATACTGCACTGTACATATAGTATACTGTACAGTACATATAGTATACTGTACTGTACATATAGTATACTGTACAGTACATATAGTATACTGTAACGTACATATAGTATACTGTACTGTACATATAGTATACTGTACTGTACATATAGTATACTGTACTGTACATATAGTATACTGAACAGTACATATAGTATACTGTACAGTACATATAGTATACTGTACAGTACATATAGTATACTGTACAGTATATATAGTATACTGTACTGTACATATAGTATACTGACCAGTACATATAGTATACTGTACTGTGCATATAGTATACTGTACTGTACATATAGTATACTGTACTGTACATATAGTATACTGTACTGTACATACAGTATACTGTACTGTACATATAGTATACATTACAGTACATATAGTATAGCATACAGTACATATAGTATAATGTACAGTACATATAGTATACTGTACTGTACATATAGTATACAGTACATATAGTATACAGTACAGTACATATAGTATACTGTACTGTACATATAGTATACTATACAGTACATATAGTATACTGTACAGTACATATAGTATACTGTACAGTACATATAGTATACAGTACAGCACATATAGTATATGTACTGTACATATAGTATAATGTACTGTACATATAGTATACTGTACAGTACATATATTATACTGTACTGTATATATAGTATACAGTACAGTACATATAGTATACTGTACTGTACATATAGTATACTGTACTGTACATATAGTATACTGTACAGTATATATAGTATACTGTACTGTACATATAGTATACTGTACAGTACATATAGTATACTGTACTGTACATATAGTATACTGGACTGTACATATAGTATACTGTACAGTACATATATTATACTGTACTGTATATATAGTATACAGTACAGTACATATAGTATACTGTACTGTACATATGATATACTGTACTGTACATATAGTATACTATACAGTATATAAAGTATACTGTACAGTACATATAGTATACTGTACAGTACATATAGTATACTGTACAGCACATATAGTATACTGTACTGTACATATAGTATACTGTACAGTATATATAGTATACTGTACTGTACATATAGTATACAGTACTGTACATATAGTATAATGTACTGTACATATAGTATACTGTACAGTACATATAGTATACTGTACTGTATATATAGTATACAGTACAGTACATATAGTATACTGTACTGTACATATAGTATACCGTACTGTACATATAGTATACTGTACAGTACATATAGTATACTGTACAGTACATATAGTATACTGTACTGTACATATAGTATACTGTACTGTACATATAGTATACTGTACAGTACATATATTATACTGTACTGTATATATAGTATACAGTACAGTACATATAGTATACTGTACAGTACATATAGTATACTGTACTGTACATATAGTATACTGTACAGTACATATAGTATACTGTACTGTACATATAGTATACTGTACAGTACATATAGTGTACTGTATAGTACATATAGTATACTGAACAGTACATATAGAATATTGTACTGTATATATAGTATACAGTACAGTACATATAGTATACTGTACAGCACATATAGTATACTGTACATATAGTATAGAGTACAGTACATATACTATACTGTACAGTACATATAGTATACTGTACAGTACATATACTATACTGTACTGTACATATAGTATACTGTACAGTACATATAGTATACTGAACAGTACATATAGTATACTGTACTGTACATATAGTATACTGAACAGTACATATAGTATACTGTACAGCAAATATAGTATACTGTACATATATTATACTGTACATTGCATATAGTATAGTGTACTGTAGATATAGTATATTGTACTGTAGATATAGTATACTGTACAGTACATATAGTATACTGTACTGTACATATAGTATACTGTACAGTACATATAGTATATTGTACTGTACATATAGTATACTGTACAGTACATATAGTATACTGTAATGTACATATAGTATACTGTACTGTACATATAGTATACTGTACTGTACATATAGTATACTGTACTGTACATATAGTATACTGAACACTACATATAGTATACTGTACAGTACATATAGTATACTGTACAGTACATATAGTATACTGTACAGTATATATAGTATACTGTAATGTACATATAGTATACTGAACAGTACATATAGTATACTGAACAGTACATATAGTATACTGAACAGTACATATAGTATACTGTACAGTACATATAGTATACTGTACTGTACATATAGTATACTGTACTGTACATACAGTATACTGTACTGTACATATAGTATACATTACAGTACATATAGTATAGCATACAGTACATATAGTATAATGTACAGTACATATAGTATACTGTACTGTACATATAGTATACAGTACATATAGTATACTGTACAGTACATATAGTATACTGTACAGTACATATAGTATACTGTACTGTGCATATAGTATACTGTACTGTACATATAGTATACTGTACAGTACATATAGTATACTGTACTGTACATATAGTATACTGTACTGTACATATAGTATACTGTACTGTACATACATTATACTGTACTGTACATATAGTATACATTACAGTACATATAGTATAGCATACAGTACATATAGTATAATGTACAGTACATATAGTATACTGTACTGTACATATAGTATACAGTACATATAGTATACAGTACAGTACATATAGTATACTGTACTGTACATATAGTATACTGTACAGTACATATAGTATACTGTACAGTACATATAGTTTACTGTACAGTACAAATAGTATACAGTACAGCACATATAGTATACTGTACTGTACATATAGTATAATGTACTGTACATATAGTATACTGTACAGTACATATAGTATACTGTACTGTATATATAGTATACAGTACAGTACATATAGTATACTGTACTGTACATATAGTATACTGTACTGTACATATAGTATATTGTACAGTACATATAGTATACTGTACAGTACATATAGTATACTGTACTGTACATATAGTATACTGTACTGTACATATAGTATACTGTACAGTACATATATTATACTGTACTGTATATATAGTATACAGTACAGCACATATAGTATACTGTACTGTACATATAGTATACTGTACTGTATATATAATATACTGTACTGTACATATAGTATACTGTACAGTACATATAGTATACTGTACAGCACATATAGTATACTGTACTGTATATATAATATACTGTACTGTACATATAGTATACAGTACTGTACATATAGTATACTGTACTGTACATATAGTATACTGTATATATAGTATACTTACTGTACATATAGAATACAGTACTGTACATATAGTATACTGTACTGTACATATAGTATACTGTACAGCACATATAGTATACTGTACAGTACATATAGTATACTGTACAGTACATATAGTATACTGTACAGTACATATAGTATACTGTATTGTACATATAGTATACTGTACAGTACATATAGTATACTGTACTGTACATATAGTATACTGTATAGTACATATAGTATACTGTACAATACATATAGTATACTGAACAGTACATATAGTATACTGTACAGCGAATATAGTATACTGTACATATATTATACTGTACAGTGCATATAGTATAATGTACTGTACATATAGTATACTGTACAGTACATATAGTATATTGTACTGTACATATAGTGTACTGTACTGTAGATATAGTATACTGTACAGTACATATAGTATACTGTACTGTACATATAGTATACTGTACAGTACATATAGTATACTGAACAGTACATATAGTATACTGTACTGTACATATAGTATACTGAACAGTACATATAGTATACTGTACAGCAAATATAGTATACTGTACATATATTATACTGTACAGTGCATATAGTATAGTGTACTGTACATAGAGTATATTGTACTGTATATATAGTATACTGTACAGTACATATAGTATACTGTACTGTACATATATTATACTGTACAGTACATATAGTATACTGTACTGTACATATAGTATACTGTACAGTACATATAGTATACTGTACTGTACATATAGTATACTGTACTGTACATATAGTATACTGAACAGTACATATAGTATACTGTACAGTACATATAGTATACTGTACTGTACATATAGTATACTGAACAGTACATATAGTATACTGAACAGTACATATAGTATACTGAACAGTACATATAGTATACTGTACAGTACATATAGTATACTGTACTGTACATATAGTATACTGTACTGTACATACAGTATACTGTACTGTACATATAGTATACATTACAGTACATATAGTATAGCATACAGTACATATAGTATAATGTACAGTACATATAGTATACTGTACTGTACATATAGTATACAGTACATATAGTATACAGTACAGTACATATAGTATACTGTACAGTACATATAGTAGACTGTACTGTGCATATAGTATACTGTACTGTACATATAGTATACTGTACAGTACATATAGTATACTGTACTGTACATATAGTATACTGTACATATAGTATACTGTACTGTACATATAGTATACTGTACAGTACATATAGTATACTATACAGTACATATAGTATACTGTACAGTACATATAGTATACAGTACAGCACATATAGTATACTGTATGTACATATAGTATACTGTACTGTACATATAGTATACTGTACAGTACATATAGTATACTGTACTGTATATATAGTATACAGTACAGTACATATAGTATACTGTACTGTACATATAGTATACTGTACTGTACATATAGTATACTGTACTGTACATATAGTATACTGTACAGTACATATAGTATACTATACAGTACATATAGTATACTGTACAGTACATATAGTATACTGTACAGCACATATAGTATACTGTACTGTATATATAGTATAATGTACTGTACATATAGTATACTGTATATATAGTATACTTACTGTACATATATTATACAGTACTTTACATATAGTATACTGTACTGTACATATAGTATACTGAACAGTACATATAGTATACTGTACAGTACATATAGTATACTGTACAGTACATATAGTATACTGTACAGTACATATAGTATACTGTACAGTACATATAGTATACTGTACAGTACATATAGTATACTGTACAGTACATATAGTATACTGAACAGTACATATAGTATACTGTACAGTACATATAGTATACTGAACAGTACATATAGTATACTGTACAGTACATATAGAATACTGTACTGTATATATAGTATACTGTACATATAGTATACAGTACAGTACATATAGTATACTGTACAGTACATATAGTATACTGTACTGTACATATAGTATACTAGTATACTGTACAGTACATATAGTATACTGTACTGTACATATAGTATACTGTACTGTACATATAGTATACTGTACAGTACATATAGTATACTGTACTGTACATATAGTATACTGTACAGTACATATAGTATACTGTACAGTACATATAGTATACTGTACTGTACATATAGTATACTGTACAGTACCTATAGTATACTGAACAGTACATATAGTATACTGTACAGTACATATAATATACTCTACTGTATATACAGTATACTGTACTATACATATAGTATACTATACAGCACATATAGTATACTGTACTGTACATATAGTATACTGTACTGTAAATACAGTATACTGTACTGTACATATAGTATACTTTACAGTACATATAGTATAGTATACAGTACATATAGTATACTGTACTGTACATATAGTATACTGTACAGTACATATAGTATACTGTACTGTACATATAGTATACTGTACAGTATACATAGTATACTGTACTGTACATATAGTATACTGTACTGTACATATAGTATACTGTACAGTACATATAGTTTACTGTACAGTACAAATAGTATACAGTACAGCACATATAGTATACTGTACTGTACATATAGTATAATGTACTGTACATATAGTATACTGTACAGTACATATAGTATACTGTACTGTATATATAGTATACAGTACAGTACATATAGTATACTGTACTGTACATATAGTATACTGTACTGTACATATAGTATATTGTACAGTACATATAGTATACTGTACAGTACATATAGTATACTGTACTGTACATATAGTATACTGTACTGTACATATAGTATATTGTACAGTACATATAGTATACTGTACAGTACATATAGTATACTGTACTGTACATATAATATACTGTACTGTACATATAGTATACTGTACAGTACATATATTATACTGTACTGTATATATAGTATACAGTACAGCACATATAGTATACTGTACTGTACATATAGTATACTGTACTGTACATATAGTATACTGTACAGTATATAAAGTATACTGTACAGTACATATAGTATACTGTACAGTACATATAGTATACTGTACAGCACATATAGTATACTGTACTGTACATATAGTATACTGTACTGTATATATAATATACTGTACTGTACATATAGTATACAGTACTGTACATATAGTATACTGTACTGTACATATAGTATACTGTATATATAGTATACTTACTGTACATATAGAATACAGTACTGTACATATAGTATACTGTACTGTACATATAGTATACTGTACAGCACATATAGTATACTGTACAGTACATATAGTATACTGTACAGTACATATAGTATACTGTACAGTACATATAGTATACTGTATTGTACATATAGTATACTGTACAGTACATATAGTATACTGTACTGTACATATAGTATACTGTATAGTACATATAGTATACTGTACAATACATATAGTATACTGAACAGTACATATAGTATACTGTACAGCGAATATAGTATACTGTACATATATTATACTGTACAGTGCATATAGTATAATGTACTGTACATATAGTATACTGTACAGTACATATAGTATATTGTACTGTACATATAGTATATTGTACTGTAGATATAGTATACTGTACAGTACATATAGTATACTGTACTGTACATATAGTATACTGTACAGTACATATAGTATACTGAACAGTACATATAGTATACTGTACTGTACATATAGTATACTGAACAGTACATATAGTACACTGTACAGCAAATATAGTATACTGTACATATATTATACTGTACAGTGCATATAGTATAGTGTACTGTACATAGAGTATATTGTACTGTATATATAGTATACTGTACAGTACATATAGTATACTGTACTGTACATATAGTATACTGTACAGTACATATAGTATACTGTACTGTACATATAGTATACTGTACAGTACATATAGTATACTGTACTGTACATATTGTATACTGTACTGTACATATAGTATACTGAACAGTACATATAGTATACTGTACAGTACATATAGTATACTGTACTGTACATATAGTATACTGAACAGTACATATAGTATACTGAACAGTACATATAGTATACTGAACAGTACATATAGTATACTGTACAGTACATATAGTATACTGTACTGTACATATAGTATACTGTACTGTACATACAGTATACTGTACTGTACATATAGTATACATTACAGTACATATAGTATAGCATACAGTACATATAGTATAATGTACAGTACATATAGTATACTGTACTGTACATATAGTATACAGTACATATAGTATACAGTACAGTACATATAGTATACTGTACAGTACATATAGTAGACTGTACTGTGCATATAGTATACTGTACTGTACATATAGTATACTGTACAGTACATATAGTATACTGTACTGTACATATAGTATACTGTACTGTACATATAGTATACTGTACTGTACATATAGTATACTGTACAGTACATATAGTATACTATACAGTACATATAGTATACTGTACAGTACATATAGTATACAGTACAGCACATATAGTATACTGTATGTACATATAGTATACTGTACTGTACATATAGTATACTGTACAGTACATATAGTATACTGTACTGTATATATAGTATACAGTACAGTACATATAGTATACTGTACTGTACATATAGTATACTGTACTGTACATATAGTATACTGTACTGTACATATAGTATACTGTACAGTACATATAGTATACTATACAGTACATATAGTATACTGTACAGTACATATAGTATACTGTACAGCACATATAGTATACTGTACTGTACATATAGTATAATGTACTGTACATATAGTATACTGTATATATAGTATACTTACTGTACATATATTATACAGTACTTTACATATAGTATACTGTACTGTACATATAGTATACTGAACAGTACATATAGTATACTGTACAGTACATATAGTATACTGTACAGTACATATAGTATACTGTACAGTACATATAGTATACTGTACAGTACATATAGTATACTGTACAGTACATATAGTATACTGTACAGTACATATAGTATACTGAACAGTACATATAGTATACTGTACAGTACATATAGTATACTGAACAGTACATATAGTATACTGTACAGTACATATAGAATACTGTACTGTATATATAGTATACTGTACATATAGTATACAGTACAGTACATATAGTATACTGTACAGTACATATAGTATACTGTACTGTACATATAGTATACTAGTATACTGTACAGTACATATAGTATACTGTACTGTACATATAGTATACTGTACTGTACATATAGTATACTGTACAGTACATATAGTATACTGTACTGTACATATAGTATACTGTACAGTACATATAGTATACTGTACAGTACATATAGTATACTGTACTGTACATATAGTATACTCTACAGTACCTATAGTATACTGAACAGTACATATAGTATACTGTACAGTACATATAGTATACTCTACTGTATATATAGTATACTGTACTATACATATAGTATACTATACAGCACATATAGTATACTGTACTGTACATATAGTATACTGTACTGTAAATACAGTATACTGTACTGTACATATAGTATACTGTACTGTACATATAGTATACTGTACTGTACATACAGTATACTGTACTGTACATATAGTATACTTTACAGTACATATAGTATAGTATACAGTACATATACTATACTGTACAGTACATATAGTATACTGTACTCTACATATAGTATACTGTACTGTACATATAGTATACTGTACAGTACATATAGTATACTGTACAGTACATATAGTATACTGAACACTACATATAGTATACTGTACTGTACATATAGTATACTGTACTGTATATATAGTATACTGTACTGTACATATAGTATACTGTACAGCACACATAGCATACTGTACATATATTATACTGTACTGTACATACAGTATACTGTACTGTACATATAGTATACTGTACAGTACATATAGTATACTGTACAGTACATATAGTATACTGAACAGTACACATAGTATACTATACAGTACATATAGTATACTGTACTGTACATATAGTATACTGTACAGTACATATAGTATAGTGTACAGTACATATAGTATACTGTACTGTACATATAGTATACTGTACAGTACATATAGTATACTGTACTGTACATATAGTATACTGTACAGTACATATAGTATAATGTACAGTACATATAGTATACTGTACTGTACATATAGTATACTGTACTGTACATATAGAATACTGTACTGTATATATAGTATACTGTACATATAGTATACAGTACAGTACATATAGTATACTGTACAGTACATATAGTTTAATGTACAGTACATATAGTATACTGTACTGTATATATAGTATACTGTACTATAGATATAGTATACTATACAGCACATATAGTATACTGTACATATAGTATACTGTACTGTACATATAGTATACTGTACTGTACATATAGTGTACTGTACAGCACATATAGTATACTGTACTGTATATATAGTATAATGTACTGTACATATAGTATAATGTACAGTACATATAGTATACTGTACTGTACATATAGTATACTGTACTGTAGATATAGTATAATGTACAGAACATATAGTATACTGTACAGTACATATAGTATACTGTACAGTACATATAGTATACTGTACTGTACATATAGTATACTGTACAGTATACATAGTATACTGTACTGTACATATAGTATACTGTACTGTACATATAGTATACTGTACTGTACATATAGTATACTGTACTGTACATATAGTATAGTGTACTGTACATATAGTATACTGTACAGTACATATAGTATAGTGTACAGTACATATAGTATACTGAACAGTACATATAGTATACTGTACAGTACATATAGAATACTGTACTGTATATATAGTATACTGTACATATAGTATACAGTACAGTACATATAGTATACTGTACAGTACATATAGTATACTGTACTGTACAGATAGTATACTGTACAGTACATATAGTATACTGAACTGTACATATAATATACTGAACAGTACATATAGTATACTGTACTGTACATATAGTATACTGTACTGTACATATAGTATACTGTACAGTACATATAGAATGCTGTACTGTATATTTAGTATACTGTACAGTACATATAGTATACTGTACAGCACTGTAGATTACATATAGTATACTGTACTGGACATATAGTATAATGTACAGCACTGTAGAGTACATATAGTATACTGTACAGTACATATAGTATACTGTACTGTACATATAGTATACTGTACAGTACATATAGTATACTGTACTGTACATATAGTATACTGTACAATACATATAGTATAGTGTACAGTACATATAGTATACTGTACTGTACATATAGTATAGTGTACAGTACATATAGTATACTGTACTGTACATATAGTATACTGTACAGTACATATAGTATACTGTACTGTACATATAGTATACTGTACGGTACATATAGTATACTGTACAGTACATATAGTATACTGTACTGTACATATAGTATACTGTACAGTACATATAGTATACTGAACAGTACATATAGTATACTGTACAGTACATATAGTATACTCCACTGTATATATAGTATACTGTACTATACATATAGTATACTATACAGCACATATAGTGTACTGTACTGTACATATAGTATACTGTACTGTACATACAGTATACTGTACTGTACATATAGTATACTTTACAGTACATATAGTATAGTATACAGTACATATAGTATACTGTACAGTACATATAGTATACTGTACTGTATATATAGTATACTGTACTATACATATAGTATACTGTACTGTACATATAGTATACTGTACAGTACATATAGTATACTGTACTGTACATATAATATACTGTACAGTATACATAGTATACTGTACTGTACATATAGTATACTGTACTGTACATATAGTATACTGTACTGTACATACAGTATACTGTACTGTACATATAGTATACTTTACAGTACATATAGTATAGTATACAGTACATATACTATACTGTACAGTACATATAGTATACTGTACTCTACATATAGTATACTGTACTGTACATATAGTATACTGTACAGTACATATAGTATACTGTACAGTACATATAGTATACTGAACACTACATATAGTATACTGTACTGCACATATAGTATACTGTACTGTATATATAGTATACTGTACTGTACATATAGTATACTGTACAGCACATATAGCATACTGTACATATAGTATACTGTACTGTACATACAGTATACTGTACTGTACATATAGTATACTGTACAGTACATATAGTATACTGTACAGTACATATAGTATACTGAACAGTACACATAGTATACTGTACAGTACATATAGTATAGTGTACAGTACATATAGTATACTGTACTGTACATATAGTATACTGTACAGTACATATAGTATACTGTACTGTACATATAGTATACTGTACAGTACATATAGTATACTGTACAGTACATATAGTATACTGTACTGTACATATAGTATACTGTACAGTACATATAGTATACTGAACAGTACATATAGTTTAATGTACAGTACATATAGTATACTGTACTGTATATATAGTATACTGTACTATACATATAGTATACTATACAGCACATATAGTATATTGTACATATAGTATACTGTACTGTACATATAGTATACTGTACTGTACATATAGTGTACTGTACAGCACATATAGTATACTGTACTGTATATATAGTATACTGTACTCTACATATAGTATACTGTACTGTACATATAGTATACTGTACAGTACATATAGTATACTGTACAGTACATATAGTATACTGAACACTACATATAGTATACTGTACTGTACATATAGTATACTGTACTGTATATATAGTATACTGTACTGTACATATAGTATACTGTACAGCACATATAGCATACTGTACATATAGTATACTGTACTGTACATACAGTATACTGTACTGTACATATAGTATACTGTACAGTACATATAGTATACTGTACAGTACATATAGTATACTGAACAGTACACATAGTTTACTATACAGTACATATAGTATACTGTACTGTACATATAGTATACTGTACAGTACATATAGTATAGTGTACAGTACATATAGTATACTGTACTGTACATATAGTATACTGTACAGTACATATAGTATACTGTACTGTACATATAGTATACTGTACAGTACATATAGTATACTGTACAGTACATATAGTATACTGTACTGTACATATAGTATACTGTACAGTACATATAGTATACTGAACAGTACATATAGTTTAATGTACAGTACATATAGTATACAGTACTGTATATATAGTATACTGTACTATACATATAGTATACTATACAGCACATATAGTATACTGTACATATAGTATACTGTACATATAGTATACTGTACAGTACATATAGTGTACTGTACAGCACATATAGTATAATGTACAGTACATATAGTATACTGTACTGTACATATAGTATACTGTACTGTAGATATAGTATACTGTACAGAACATATAGTATCTTGTACTGTACATATAGTATACTGTACAGTACATATAGTATACTGTACTGTACATATAGTATACTGTACAGTATACATAGTATACTGTACTGTACATATAGTATACTGTACTGTACATATAGTATACTGTACTGTACATATAGTATACTGTACTGTACATATAGTATAGTGTACTGTACATATAGTATACTGTACAGTACATATAGTATAGTGTACAGTACATATAGTATACTGAACAGTACATATAGTATACTGTACAGTACATATAGAATACTGTACTGTATATATAGTATACTGTACATATAGTATACAGTACAGTACATATAGTATACTGTACAGTACATATAGTATACTGTACTGTACAGATAGTATACTGTACAGTACATATAGTATACTGTACTGTACATATAGTATACTGAACAGTACATATAGTATACTGTACTGTACATATAGTATACTGTACTGTACATATAGTATACTGTACAGTACATATAGAATGCTGTACTGTATATTTAGTATACTGTACAGTACAAATAGTATACTGTACAGCACTGTAGATTACATATAGTATACTGTACTGGACATATAGTATAATGTACAGCACTGTAGAGTACATATAGTATACTGTACAGTACATATAGTATACTGTACTGTACATATAGTATACTGTACAGTACATATAGTATACTGTACTGTACATATAGTATACTGTACAATACATATAGTATAGTGTACAGTACATATAGTATACTGTACTGTACATATAGTATAGTGTACAGTACATATAGTATACTGTACTGTACATATAGTATACTGTACAGTACATATAGTATACTGTACTGTACATATAGTATACTGTACGGTACATATAGTATGCTGTACAGTACATATAGTATACTGTACTGTACATATAGTATACTGTACATTACATATAGTATACTGAACAGTACATATAGTATACTGTACAGTACATATAGTATACTCCACTGTATATATAGTATACTGTACTATACATATAGTATACTATACAGCACATATAGTATACTGTACTGTACATATAGTATACTGTACTGTACATACAGTATACTGTACTGTACATATAGTATACTTTACAGTACATATAGTATAGTATACAGTACATATAGTATACTGTACAGTACATATAGTATACTGTACTGTATATATAGTATACTGTACTATACATATAGTATACTGTACTGTACATATAGTATACTGTACAGTACATATAGTATACTGTACTGTACATATAGTATACTGTACAGTATACATAGTATACTGTACTGTACATATAGTATACTGTACTGTACATATAGTATACTGTACTGTACATACAGTATACTGTACTGTACATATAGTATACTTTACAGTACATATAGTATAGTATACAGTACATATACTATACTGTACAGTACATATAGTATACTGTACTCTACATATAGTATACTGTACTGTACATATAGTATACTGTACAGTACATATAGTATACTGTACAGTACATATAGTATACTGAACACTACATATAGTATACTGTACTGTACATATAGTATACTGTACTGTATATATAGTATACTGTACTGTACATATAGTATACTGTACAGCACATATAGCATACTGTACATATAGTATACTGTACTGTACATACAGTATACTGTACTGTACATATAGTATACTGTTCAGTACATATAGTATACTGTACAGTACATATAGTATACTGAACAGTACCCATAGTATACTGTACAGTACATATATTATACTGTACTGTACATATAGTATACTGTACAGTACATATAGTATACTGTACTGTACACATAGTATACTGTACAGTACATATAGTATACTGTACAGTACACATAGTATACTGTACTGTACATATAGTATACTGCACTGTATATATAGTATACTGTACTGTATATATAGTATACTGTACTGTACATATAGTATACTGTACTGTACATATAGTATACTTTACAGTACATATAGTATACTGTACAGTACATATAGTATACTGTACAGTACATATAGTATACTGTACTGTACATATAGTATACTGTACTGTACATATAGTATACAGTACAGTACATATAGTATACTGTACTGTATATATAGTATACTGTACTGTATATATAGTATACTCTACAGTACATATAGTATACTGTACTGTACATATAGTATACTGTACTGTATATATAGTATACTGTACTGTACATATAGTATACAGTACAGTACATATAGTATACTGTACTGTATATATAGTATACTGTACTGTACATATAGTATACAGTACAGTACTTATAGTATACTGTACTGTATATATAGTATACTGTACTGTATATATAGTATACTGTACAGTACATATAGTATACTGTACTGTACATATATTATACTGTACTGTATATATAGTATACTGTACTGTACATATAGTATACTGAACAGTACATATAGTATACTGTACTGTACATATAGTATACTGTACTGTACATATAGTATACTGTACAGTACATATAGAATGCTGTACTGTATATTTAGTATACTGTACAGTACAAATAGTATACTGTACAGCACTGTAGATTACATATAGTATACTGTACTGGACATATAGTATAATGTACAGCACTGTAGAGTACATATAGTATACTGTACAGTACATATAGTATACTGTACTGTACATATAGTATACGGTACAGTACATATAGTATACTGTACTGTACATATAGTATACTGTACAATACATATAGTATAGTGTACAGTACATATAGTATACTGTACTGTACATATAGTATACTGAACACTACATATAGTATACTGTACTGCACATATAGTATACTGTACTGTATATATAGTATACTGTACTGTACATATAGTATACTGTACAGCACATATAGCATACTGTACATATAGTATACTGTACTGTACATACAGTATACTGTACTGTACATATAGTATACTGTACAGTACATATAGTATACTGTACAGTACATATAGTATACTGAACAGTACACATAGTATACTGTACAGTACATATAGTATACTGTACTGTACATATAGTATACTGTACTGTACATATAGTATACTGTACAGTACATATAGTATACTGTACTGTATATATAGTATACTGTACTGTACATATAGTATACTGTACAGTACATATAGTATACTGTACTGTACATATAGTATACTGTACAGTACATATAGTATACTGTACAGTACATATAGTATACTGTACTGTACATATAGTATACTGTACAGTACATATAGTATACTGAACAGTACATATAGTTTAATGTACAGTACATATAGTATACAGTACTGTATATATAGTATACTGTACTATACATATAGTATACTATACAGCACATATAGTATACTGTACATATAGTATACTGTACTGTACATATAGTATACTGTACAGTACATATAGTGTACTGTACAGCACATATAGTATAATGTACAGTACATATAGTATACTGTACTGTACATATAGTATACTGTACTGTAGATATAGTATACTGTACAGAACATATAGTATCTTGTACTGTACATATAGTATACTGTACAGTACATATAGTATACTGTACTGTACTTATAGTATACTGTACAGTATACATAGTATACTGTACTGTACATATAGTATACTGTACTGTACATATAGTATACTGTACTGTACATATAGTATACTGTACTGTACATATAGTATAGTGTACTGTACATATAGTATACTGTACAGTACATATAGTATAGTGTACAGTACATATAGTATACTGAACAGTACATATAGTATACTGTACAGTACATATAGAATACTGTACTGTATATATAGTATACTGTACATATAGTATACAGTACAGTACATATAGTATACTGTACAGTACATATAGTATACTGTACTGTACAGATAGTATACTGTACAGTACATATAGTATACTGTACTGTACATATAGTATACTGAACAGTACATATAGTATACTGTACTGTACATATAGTATACTGTACTGTAGATATAGTATACTGTACAGAACATATAGTATCTTGTACTGTACATATAGTATACTGTACAGTACATATAGTATACTGTACTGTACATATAGTATACTGTACAGTATACATAGTATACTGTACTGTACATATAGTATACTGTACTGTACATATAGTATACTGTACTGTACATATAGTATACTGTACTGTACATATAGTATAGTGTACTGTACATATAGTATACTGTACAGTACATATAGTATAGTGTACAGTACATATAGTATACTGAACAGTACATATAGTATACTGTACAGTACATATAGAATACTGTACTGTATATATAGTATACTGTACATATAGTATACAGTACAGTACATATAGTATACTGTACAGTACATATAGTATACTCCACTGTATATATAGTATACTGTACTATACATATAGTATACTATACAGCACATATAGTATACTGTACTGTACATATAGTATACTGTACTGTACATACAGTATACTGTACTGTACATATAGTATACTTTACAGTACATATAGTATAGTATACAGTACATATAGTATCCTGTACAGTACATATAGTATACTGTACTGTATATATAGTATACTGTACTATACATATAGTATACTGTACTGTACATATAGTATACTGTACAGTACATATAGTATACTGTACTGTACATATAGTATACTGTACAGTATACATAGTATACTGTACTGTACATATAGTATACTGTACTGTACATATAGTATACTGTACAGTACATATAGTATACTGTACAGTACATATAGTATACTGTACTGTACATATAGTATACTGTACAGTACATATAGTATACTGAACAGTACATATAGTTTAATGTACAGTACATATAGTATACTGTACTGTATATATAGTATACTCTACTATACATATAGTATACTATACAGCACATATAGTATATTGTACATATAGTATACTGTACTGTACATATAGTATACTGTACTGTACATATAGTGTACTGTACAGCACATATAGTATACTGTACTGTATATATAGTATACTGTACTCTACATATAGTATACTGTACTGTACATATAGTATACTGTACAGTACATATAGTATACTGTACAGTACATATAGTATACTGAACACTACATATAGTATACTGTACTGTACATATAGTATACAGTACTGTATATATAGTATACTGTACTGTACATATAGTATACTGTACAGCACATATAGCATACTGTACATATAGTATACTGTACTGTACATACAGTATACTGTACTGTACATATAGTATACTGTACAGTACATATAGTATACTGTACAGTACATATAGTATACTGAACAGTACACATAGTTTACTATACAGTACATATAGTATACTGTACTGTACATATAGTATACTGTACAGTACATATAGTATAGTGTACAGTACATATAGTATACTGTACTGTACATATAGTATACTGTACAGTACATATAGTATACTGTACTGTACATATAGTATACTGTACAGTACATATAGTATACTGTACAGTACATATAGTATACTGTACTGTACATATAGTATACTGTACAGTACATATAGTATACTGAACAGTACATATAGTTTAATGTACAGTACATATAGTATACAGTACTGTATATATAGTATACTGTACTATACATATAGTATACTATACAGCACATATAGTATACTGTACATATAGTATACTGTACTGTACATATAGTATACTGTACAGTACATATAGTATAGTGTACAGTACATATAGTATACTGTACTGTACATATAGTATACTGTACAGTACATATAGTATACTGTACAGTATACATAGTATACTGTACTGTACATATAGTATACTGTACTGTACATATAGTATACTGTACTGTACATATAGTATACTGTACTGTACATATAGTATAGTGTACTGTACATATAGTATACTGTACAGTACATATAGTATAGTGTACAGTACATATAGTATACTGAACAGTACATATAGTATACTGTACAGTACATATAGAATACTGTACTGTATATATAGTATACTGTACATATAGTATACAGTACAGTACATATAGTATACTGTACAGTACATATAGTATACTGTACTGTACAGATAGTATACTGTACAATACATATAGTATACTGTACTGTACATATAGTATACTGAACAGTACATATAGTATACTGTACTGTACATATAGTATACTGTACTGTATATTTAGTATACTGTACAGTACAAATAGTATACTGTACAGCACTGTAGATTACATATAGTATACTGTACTGGACATATAGTATAATGTACAGCACTGTAGAGTACATATAGTATACTGTACAGTACATATAGTATACTGTACTGTACATATAGTATACTGTACAGTACATATAGTATACTGTACTGTACATATCGTATACTGTACAATACATATAGTATAGTGTACAGTACATATAGTATACTGTACTGTACATATAGTATAGTGTACAGTACATATAGTATACTGTACTGTACATATAGTATACTGTACAGTACATATAGTATACTGTACTGTACATATAGTATACTGTACGGTACATATAGTATACTGTACAGTACATATAGTATACTGTACTGTACATATAGTATACTGTACATTACATATAGTATACTGAACAGTACATATAGTATACTGTACAGTACATATAGTATACTCCACTGTATATATAGTATACTGTACTATACATATAGTATACTATACAGCACATATAGTATACTGTACTGTACATATAGTATACTGTACTGTACATACAGTATACTGTACTGTACATATAGTATACTTTACAGTACATATAGTATAGTATACAGTACATATAGTATACTGTACAGTACATATAGTATACTGTACTGTATATATAGTATACTGTACTATACATATAGTATACTGTACTGTACATATAGTATACTGTACAGTACATATAGTATACTGTACTGTACATATAGTATACTGTACAGTATACATAGTATACTGTACTGTACATATAGTATACTGTACTGTACATATAGTATACTGTACTGTACATACAGTATACTGTACTGTACATATAGTATACTTTACAGTACATATAGTATAGTATACAGTACATATACTATACTGTACTGTACATATAGTATACTGTACAGTACATATAGTATACTGTACAGTACATATAGTATACTGAACACTACATATAGTATACTGTACTGTACATATAGTATACTGTACTGTACATATAGTATACTGTACAGCACATATAGCATACTGTACATATAGTATACTGTACTGTACATACAGTATACTGTACTGTACATATAGTATACTGTTCAGTACATATAGTATACTGTACAGTACATATAGTATACTGAACAGTACACATAGTATACTGTACAGTACATATATTATACTGTACTGTACATATAGTATACTGTACAGTACATATAGTATACTGTACTGTACACATAGTATACTGTACAGTACATATAGTATACTGTACAGTACACATAGTATACTGTACTGTACATATAGTATACTGCACTGTATATATAGTATACTGTACTGTATATATAGTATACTGTACTGTACATATAGTATACTGTACTGTACATATAGTATACTTTACAGTACATATAGTATACTGTACAGTACATATAGTATACTGTACAGTACATATAGTATACTGTACTGTACATATAGTATACTGTACTGTACATATAGTATACAGTACAGTACATATAGTATACTGTACTGTATATATAGTATACTGTACTGTATATATAGTATACTCTACAGTACATATAGTATACTGTACTGTACATATAGTATACTGTACTGTATATATAGTATACTGTACTGTACATATAGTATACAGTACAGTACATATAGTATACTGTACTGTATATATAGTATACTGTACTGTACATATAGTATACAGTACAGTACTTATAGTATACTGTACTGTATATATAGTATACTGTACTGTATATATAGTATACTGTACAGTACATATAGTATACTGTACTGTACATATATTATACTGTACTGTATATATAGTATACTGTACTGTACATATAGTATACTGAACAGTACATATAGTATACTGTACTGTACATATAGTATACTGTACTGTACATATAGTATACTGTACAGTACATATAGAATGCTGTACTGTATATTTAGTATACTGTACAGTACAAATAGTATACTGTACAGCACTGTAGATTACATATAGTATACTGTACTGGACATATAGTATAATGTACAGCACTGTAGAGTACATATAGTATACTGTACAGTACATATAGTATACTGTACTGTACATATAGTATACTGTACAGTACATATAGTATACTGTACTGTACATATAGTATACTGTACAATACATATAGTATAGTGTACAGTACATATAGTATACTGTACTGTACATATAGTATAGTGTACAGTACATATAGTATACTGTACTGTACATATAGTATACTGTACAGTACATATAGTATACTGTACTGTACATATAGTATACTGTACGGTACATATAGTATACTGTACAGTACATATAGTATACTGTACTGTACATATAGTATACTGTACATTACATATAGTATACTGAACAGTACATATAGTATACTGTACAGTACATATAGTATACTCCACTGTATATATAGTATACTGTACTATACATATAGTATACTATACAGCACATATAGTATACTGTACTGTACATATAGTATACTGTACTGTACATACAGTATACTGTACTGTACATATAGTATACTTTACAGTACATATAGTATAGTATACAGTACATATAGTATACTGTACAGTACATATAGTATACTGTACTGTATATATAGTATACTGTACTATACATATAGTATACTGTACTGTACATATAGTATACTGTACAGTACATATAGTATACTGTACTGTACATATAGTATACTGTACAGTATACATAGTATACTGTACTGTACATATAGTATACTGTACTGTACATATAGTATACTGTACTGTACATACAGTATACTGTACTGTACATATAGTATACTTTACAGTACATATAGTATAGTATACAGTACATATACTATACTGTACAGTACATATAGTATACTGTACTCTACATATAGTATACTGTACTGTACATATAGTATACTGTACAGTACATATAGTATACTGTACAGCACATATAGCATACTGTACATATAGTATACTGTACTGTACATACAGTATACTGTACTGTACATATAGTATACTGTTCAGTACATATAGTATACTTTACAGTACATATAGTATAGTATACAGTACATATACTATACTGTACAGTACATATAGTATACTGTACTCTACATATAGTATACTGTACTGTATATATAGTATACTGTACTGTACATATAGTATACTGTACAGCACATATAGCATACTGTACATATAGTATACTGTACTGTACATACAGTATACTGTACTGTACATATAGTATACTGTTCAGTACATATAGTATACTGTACAGTACATATAGTATACTGAACAGTACACATAGTATACTGTACAGTACATATATTATACTGTACTGTACATATAGTATACTGTACAGTACATATAGTATACTGTACTGTACACATAGTATACTGTACAGTACATATAGTATACTGTACAGTACACATAGTATACTGTACTGTACATATAGTATACTGCACTGTATATATAGTATACTGTACTGTATATATAGTATACTGTACTGTACATATAGTATACTGTACTGTACATATAGTATACTTTACAGTACATATAGTATACTGTACAGTACATATAGTATACTGTACAGTACATATAGTATACTGTACTGTACATATAGTATACTGTACTGTACATATAGTATACAGTACAGTACATATAGTATACTGTACTGTATATATAGTATACTGTACTGTATATATAGTATACTCTACAGTACATATAGTATACTGTACTGTACATATAGTATACTGTACTGTATATATAGTATACTGTACTGTACATATAGTATACAGTACAGTACATATAGTATACTGTACTGTATATATAGTATACTGTACTGTACATATAGTATACAGTACAGTACTTATAGTATACTGTACTGTATATATAGTATACTGTACTGTATATATAGTATACTGTACAGTACATATAGTATACTGTACTGTACATATATTATACTGTACTGTATATATAGTATACTGTACTGTACATATAGTATACTGTACAGTACATATAGTATACTGTACTGTACATATAGTATACAGTACTGTACATATAGCATACAGTACAGTACATATAGTATATGGTACCGTACATATAGTATACTGTACTGTACATATAGTATACTGTACCGTACATATAGTATACTGTACTGTACATATAGTATACAGTATAGTACATATAGTATACTGTACAGTACATGTAGTATACAATACTGTACATATAGTGTACTGTACTGTACATATAGTATACTGTAAAGTACATATAGTATACTGTACTGTACATATAGTATACTGTACTGTACATATAGTATACTGTACTGTATATATAGTATACTGTACTGTACATATAGTATACTGTACAGTACATATAGTATACTGTACAGTACATATAGTATACTGTACAGTACATATAGTATACTGTACTGTACATATAGTATACTGTACAGGACATATAGTATACTGTACTGTACATATAGTATACTGTACTGTACATATAGTATACTGTACAGGACATATAGTATACTGTACTGTACATATAGTATACTGTACTGTACATATAGTATACTGTACTGTACATATAGTATACTGTACAGTACATATAGTATACTGTACTGTACATATAGTATACTGTACAGGACATATAGTATACTGTACTGTACATATAGTATACTGTACAGGACATATAGTATACTGTACTGTACATATAGTATACTGTACTGTACATATAGTATACTGTACTGTACATATAGTATACTGTACAGTACATATAGTATACTGTACTGTACATATAGTATACTGTACAGGACATATAGTATACTGTACTATACATATAGTATACAGTCCAACCCTCTACCGATACTGCCAATCAACCACCCTTGAATATATTATAATGTGTTCTTCTTTGGAAAGTCATATTAGATTACGCAGTCTAATATACATACACTATGTCGTTAAAAAGATGGAATGATAAAGGCTAGAAAGCTTTTGATCACAGCTCCGGGCTGATTTTAGAGCTTAACAATAACAACATAATCAACTGCTTTACTACATCGTGCTTCATCCAGCAGCTTTAATTTCATAATAGTTTTCATAATGTTTTCTTCTTTTTTTTTGAGGGGGGGGGGGGGTGATAAAGCTGTTTATACAAAAATAAAATATACTATTAAAAGGAACAAAAAAGAGAAAAAAATGAAATGAAATGACGAAAATGAAAAAAGAATCAAGCAATGAAAGAAAGGAGTGGAGGGACATACACTATAGCCCAGTCTGAGCGGTTCCCCAGCTGCGCCCAGCGGACAAAATGACCAAGGCGTTACCGCGGAGAATGGCCAGAGACACACACTGCAACAGCCATCCCACTTCACGGGTCTTCCTCCTCAACCGAACCTCCGGCTTTCCGATATTTGTTTTATATCTCCTGATGTCAAGTTCAATCATAATATTTTTAAATGAACGACGAATAGTAATACATAGAGTATTGAACTCTGGCATTAAACGAAAGCTGGTAATTCGTAGAAGTTAGTATTTCTTGCCTTCCTTCCAGTCCGAAAAGTTTTAAGGAATTAAATAATCTGAAAGAAATGAAACTGCTATGCAATCTGAGATGCGTACTGATATAGGATAAAGCGAAACAAGTTTGGCATTAGAGATTTCCTTTGAAATATTAAAACATTCTAGCCTTTTTAACCTCTTATGGTTATCTTGGACTGAGTGACATTTAATCTAATCCAATCCTATCCAGAGCCTTCTAACTCCTGTTAGAAGAACGTTTCTCTGATTGATCTCCACCGCTTTCTGTTTGGTTTTGGTCATGTCAGGGATGTAGTCGTACCCACCACGATTGGCAGATTGCGTGTTGGAGAGGCTATTTAACCCATAGTTGGGACTAGATGGCCGTTGCTTCTTACGTGTTCACCCCCCCCCTTTTTTAAGAGTTCTTGTTTTTTGTGATGCTGGGTGTTGTGGTGTGTGTGTGTGTGTGTTTGGATTAAGGCGATAGAGAGCTGAGTTGGGAGTTCCCCTGGTTGATTTTGATCATTCTTGCTGTTGCAGTTGTTGCTGTTGTTGTTGATGGTGGTGGTGGTGGTTCTTTTTCTACTGTTCCAATGCTCAGAATTGTACTGAAGGAGAGGAAAATAGACCAGAGGATGTCCAAGGAGGAAATAACAACAAGGAGGAAGAGCAACCTTCATGAAAAATCCCTTCATAGTACCTTCTTTAAGAAAACTAAATTTAGAGATCCACAGATATGGAACTGGTTAAAAAGAGGAAACCTTAAAAAGGCTACAGAAGGAATGCTTATGGCTGCGCAAGAGCAGGCCCTCAGAACGAAGTGGGTGAAACACCATATTGACAAGGAGGAGGCTAGCTCACTGTGTAGAGAGAGAGGGGAGACTGTGGCTCACATTGTATCCGAGTGTAAACATCTGGCCCAGACTCACTATAAAGGCTGGAGACATGATGTGATAGGCAGGCTGATCCACTGGCATCTATGCAAAGTAAACAATTTACCACATTCTGAGAAGTGGTATGAGCATAAGCCAGAGTCGGTGATAGAAAACGATCAGGTGAAGGTGCTATGGGATTTTAGGATACAGACGGACAAGAAATTAGAACACAATAGGCCTGACCTGGTGGTTTTGGACAAGGGAAAAAGATCGTGCCTGATTGTAGATGTAGCCTGCCCATTTGACACGAGAGTGCAAGAAAAGGAGAGGGAGAAAATTAACCGATACCAGGACTTAAAGTGGAAGGTAAAAAGTATTTGGAACTGCCATGAAGTCAAGGTCGTCCGGATTGTCAAAGAGTTTCCAAGGATGGTTAAAGAAGATAAGTCCAGCCCCGCTTTTTGGAACACTTCAAAAGGCATGCTTGCTGGGAACAACAAGAACCCTCCGATACGTCCTGAATATCTAAGGCTGCAGGTAGCGGTTTGATATTCATTTCAACAAACATTCCAGTTAAATAACATCAATCACTGAGACTCAAAGAATAATAATAATAATAATAATAATGGTTTCTTTATTGGCCACAAGGGCTGACACGAAGAAAAACATTAGAGACGGCACAGAACAGTACAGGACCATACAAAGTGAGTTTTGATCGTGTAAACAGGTTATAAAAAATCGGGCTAGAAATCCAAAGAAAATCAAACAACAAAAATTCCCCAAGAAGGGGGAAACCACCGAGGGTCACTCGTGGTGAAAACCACACAAAAGACCACGGTCACCCTGACCACCAGGGCAAGCGCCCTCTCTCACTTTTCCCACTCCTCAGGCTACAGGCGTATACACAGAGTGGGCCCGTTCACTCGGACCAGACTCGCCACTTTCACCCACCTTTCAACAAACTTACTAGAAGACAGCACTTGCCTCTCCACCCTGATTTTCCTCTTCAAGTGAAACTTGAAAAAGTTAATCAGGGATTGGCCGGAGAGGAAAGTGTCCGTCTTCAACCCTTTCAATCTTGTCCACCATACAATCTCTTTCGCCATGGCCACTAGGCAGATGAAAACTGCCTGCCCTTCCTCCTCTTTAAAGGAGGAGTGCGGGGCTATCTGCACAATGGACTCAGTCGATAACCGGATCCGTCCTACACACGACAGCAGCTGTTCGACATAGCTCCACAAGTAGCAATCCTGAGGCACCGAACGAGTGCGTGCAGGACGGTTTCGTCGCCCTGCGCGCATCTCGGACAGGCTCGGCTAACAGCACCTCCGTGTCTGTAGAGCTTATCCCGAACCGGCAACGCTCCCCGGTAGCACTGCCAGGCCAGGAATTTCTGGAAGTTGTCCATAGGCCCCGGTCTGAAAGTTCTCTTGAAGAGAGCGAACAGCTGATAGTCTTCGACGCCCAGGGTCTCCCCGAGAACGTAGTCGCTCTTTCCCTCCACTAGCCCTCTATAGAACGCCGAGGTGGATGTTCCACCGATACTAGTGCCCAGCCGGTAAAGGGCGGTGAGTGCTTGGAGACATTCCAGCTTCCAAGCACTATCCCTCAGTCTTTTCCTGATCCAGGACAGCAGCTCCATCCAGGAGACGAGTTGGGGAAAAGCGCGTCTGGCAAACGGCGACCACACCTGTTCACCGTCAAGGAAGCACCAGAGATGTAGCAGCCTCAGCGCATGTTTGCGCATCATCAGCCACGGCATGCCTAGTCCTCCACGCAACAGGTGTTGACAGCAGTCAGAGTTGGGCGGGGGAAAGGTACGACGGTCAGGTGGTAGCAGATGACGAACGCTATGTACGCATTCGCCACCTCCGCCCGACCTTTCAGAGACAGCCTCCTCTCGGCCCATTTCTGGGTGAGAGAGGCCACCCTGCTCGTAACCTCTCTCCAGTTTTTCTCCATCTGGAGGTCCGGACCGAACCAGACCCCGAGCAATTTAACCGGTCCTTCCGTCCAACGTCCCACGACGCTGTCGGACGGCATGGACTTGCCTCTCCAGGTGCCGAGTTGCATGCCCACCGACTTCTCCTAGTTTATCTTTGCTCCTGTTACCGCTTCGTATTCCTTGAGAGCGGTGCCGAGCATCTGAACGTGTTTGGTGCTCGACACCACCACGGTGACGTCGTCGGCGTAAACTGACACGAATCTCCCGCATCCCAGTTCGCATGGGACCCCCCTTCATCGTCTCCAATTTGTGTAGTAAAAGCTCTAGGGCCAGTACGTACAAAAGGGACGAGAGGGGACAACGCTGTTGGACCGAGCGCATGAGGCTGAAAGGCTGCGACAGGTGACCATTCACCCTCACAATCGAGCAGATGTCACTGGGCATCGCAGTGATCCAGCACCTAAAAACGGGCCCAAAACCGGCTGCCTCGAGGAGCGCAGGCAGGTACCGATGGTCGACCTTATCAAATGCTTTAGATTGATCCAAGTTGATCAGGGCCCCACCCGTGCCAGGTTCCTTAACCACGCTCTCTATGATGTTTCGCATGAGATGGAGGTTGACGTGGATGGATCTGTCCGGGATGACGGATGTCTGTGCCTCTCACCCCAGATCACCGACGACAAGCGTCAATCTCTTTGCTAACACATTGGCCAAAATCTTAAACTCTACGTTTAGCAGAGTTATGGGCCTGAAGTTGTCTATAACGTCCCCTTTGTTCGGGTCTTTTCTCAGCAGTGCCACCGCTCCCCAGCTCACAAAACTGGGAATGCTCCCGTTCTGCTGCCAGTTGTAGTAGACATCTGCCAAGAGGTCGCCGAACAAGTCTGGCATATACGCATAAAGCTCGTAGGGCAGACCATCCAAACCTGGCGATTTACCCCTCGTGCAGTCAGACATCGCGTCCCGTATTTCACCTGCTGTTATCGGCTTTTCGCAGCACTGCGCTGCGGTCGTCGAGAGCCGCGGCAGGCCGTCGAAGTATGCACCGAAGTTCATACTCCGATCCGGCCCGTCGCCGCTCCCGAACAATTGAGCAAAGTGCTGTGGAAAAGCCGCTCACATCTGCTCTGGTTCGAGCAACATGCGCCCGTTTTGATCAGGCAAAGACCGAATTGTGGACTTGTTGCCATGTCGCGCTTCCACCACCCGAGCCCATTGAACGGCTTTTGTCCCCTCGTGTCTTAGAGCACGCGTTCCAGCTCTGACAACGCAGCCTTCATGCTTTACGTTGAAGAATTGGTCGAGTGCCAAATCGCCGCAAGCACATCGGATGCCTGTCCTAAACGCCTCTTCTAGCTTTCTAACTAACTCTCCCTCTACTCTATTTTCCTCTATCACTACTCCTTTGCTAAACCTTAACGATTCTACTCTAATAGCCCTTTTCAGGGTAAACCACCACCTGTTGTTGACGATCGCACTCTTTAACGCACGCTTAACTAATTCGCTAATCCGGTCTCTGTAAGCTTTGCGCGCCGGGAACGACGCATTCAGCTTCCAGTAGCCGGGCCCTTGCCTATGGGGTCTATCTAAGTCAACTTCACAGATCACAAATTTGTGGTCCGTGTAGTCCACTACTTTAAATTGTAGACAACCTACACTAGCCTTATCTGTTTCTCTACAGAATACCCTATCTAAATACGATCTGGATGACTCGCTGCGGTTTGCCCATGTCCACATTGGCACATTCGGATAATCCAGTCTATACCTGTCAGACAGTTCAAAACGTCTCAGCAGGTTGTTGAGGCTTTTACACCCTCCTGCCCTGTCTACTAGCCCCACATAATCCCAGCGTGCATCTAAGATACCGTACCAGTCGCCCACTAATACTAAAGAGCGAGACGTTCCGAGAAAGGTCTCTAGACGTCTGAAGAAATCTGACCGTCTTTCCCCTGTTGGGGCGTAGACGGCTACTAGCCTGAAAGCATTGCTTTCGCTGCCGGTCACGTCCAGCACCACCGACTTACCTTCTGGGTCCAGGAAGATGGCCCGGATGGCGAGATCCAAGCCTCTCCGAAAAAGCACGGCAACCCCTCCCCCAGATCCTGGACGGCTGGGAGATGTGTATACATTGTAGCCGCCGAAGATCGGTGCGACGGCTCGTGCTTCAGAGATTCTGGTCACACTGATGGCCACCACATCTATGTTTAGTGACCGGAGGTCGTTGAGCAGGTGATCCTGCTTCCAAGATGACCCCAGGCCACGTACATTTATACTGCCTATTCTAAGTACGGCCATGTTGGATGAGAAACGGGGTAAGTGAGAAAGGATCACTTACCTTGATCGTGTGGTGAAGGGACAGTAGAACCGTCCCTTTGGCTGGTCATGGGTGTTTCCAAGAGGATGTCGGTGTATATCCTCTTGGTAACCGACCCTCCGAAGTCTCCAACTGCGTTGGGGAATTTTTGCTTTAAAAGTTTGTAATGTTCTATTGAGATTTCAATTATGCTTATGTTTGTCGGGAGAGTTCTTGGTGTTGATGGGCTGTAGTAGTTTTATTTTTGGTGTGATGTGTGTGCTGCTTTATGTGTTGTAGGAGTTCTTTATTTACCATGTTTATGGCTGTGTACTTTTTGGCGGGAGGGGCGATTTTGTTGCCGTTTTCTTGTTGCTGTTGGGTGTGTGTGTTTTGTTGTTTGCCATGTTGGTGTTTCTGGTGATGCTGGTGGTGGTGTGTTTGTTTTTGGTGGTGATGCTTGTGGTGGTGATAGTGATGAAGATGGTGTTGCTGCAAGTCTCGTTGCAGCCTTTACCTCTCTTTGTTTGCCTTCACATTTGGAGGGTGAAACTAAGGGTTTTTTCTTTTTTCTTTTTTGTGGCAGACCGTTTGCCACTTCCCTCCCGCCTCACACTCCATGTCAGACCCCGCGGCGTCCGGGAAGGGCATGAGCTCCACTGCTGTTGGTGGTGGTAGTTGAGCCCGCTGCGGCGATTTTACCGCCGGCGTGGCTACTGCGACTGTTGGTGTTGCCGCCACTGCTGCCGCTGCTTTAGTTGTCCATGGCCTTGGTATGGGTGCCACTGACGTTGCCATCGTACTCACCATGGAAGGGCCTTCTGCCTCTGTTGCCTTCCCTGCTCTTGGTAGCAGCGGATCAGGCGTCGGAAGCAGGAGGGTGGGGGGTGGGGGCGCTCTTCTTGGATGTCTTCTGCGGGCAGAAGGCCCTGAGGTGACCCTTCTGCCCACAGAGATAGCACTTTGGGCGCCTTCCTTCCACGCTTATAGGGAGTTGGAGCCCTTCTTCGAGGTCTATGAGGTCTCGGATGGCCTCGATGCACTCCTGGTCAGTCTGTATTAGCATTTGCATGCCTATTCCTGACCAGTTCTCTCTTCCCATTCTCTGTATTTGCAGTATGGTGGTCTTCTCCTCGATTCCAGCCAGTACAGATGCGGCCAGCCAAGGTATGGGCACATCGGGCGGGACCTGGGTCACTTTGACCCTCACAATTTTCTGCCCGCAGTAGCAGGGCACCAAGACTATCTCCTCTCTCTTTAGAGTTTCCAAAGAATGAGACTTCGCCTCTTGGAGAGTGGCGAAAAGTACGTCTACTGTGCCGTACGTTTTGCCTCGGTGATGTGGGTTTTGAGCGCCCGGACGCACCCCAAGGCCTTTTGGATTTGAGCCTCCGTGGCTCTCTCCACCCGATCCGACATTTTGCTTACGGTGCGGTAAGTCACCGTGCGCAGTTGCTGGTCTTTGAAGAAATCGGGTGGAGGTTTCAGGGAAACTCTATTGTCGTTTCTTGACACCATGGCTCTTAAGACTGCCATCTCCTCCTCCGTGACTAGCACTGTCTCTATATTTCGGGCCACACATGCGAAAGAAGCACCATTATTGCTGGTCTTGTTGTTGGTGCTGTTGCTACTGCTACAAACGGTGCTGTTGGTATTGTTGCTATTATGACTGCTGTAGTTGGTTGTGTTTTTGGTGCCACCGTTGTTGTTGTTTTCGGTGCAATCTGTATTGTTGCTGTTGGTGTTGTCTTTGTTTATTTTCTTGTTAGTGGTGTTAATATCGCTGTTCCATTTGTTGTCATTTTTTTCTGTTGTCTGCATTTTGGTTGACGCTGTTTTTGTTGTAGTTGGTGTGGTAATTTTTTCGAAATTAGTGTTCTCAGTGTTGTCTTTGTTCACGTTGTTTGTGGTGGTGTCTGTTGTAAAAATGTTTGTAACCCTCCTCTCAACTTTTACGCCGTTGTCACACGACAGCAAACATATTGCTGGGGGCGTGGCTCAGCCATGTTTGTTTTTGTTTTAACAATTTTTTAAAAGCCAAATGTTCAGATATTTGCGCCAAAAGGCCCAAATATTTTACTTTCCCCTTCACAGGGCAAAGTCTAAGGGCTTATATCCCTTACACAACAAGAAATATTTAACAACAAATAATTTTAACAGGCAAATAAAGCGAATTACTGGGTGCGAGCAAAAAGCGTCCGAACAGACCGATAATAATAATAATAATAATACCTACCTTCTACCGAAGAACAACGAAATCAAAGATCCAAAAAACTATCGGCCCATAACCTGCTTGTCCACCACTTATAAACTATTAACCTCTATTCTCATGGAAAAAGCATACGTGTTTTTGGAGAAGAATAATCTTTTCCCCATTGAACAAAAAGGGTACTGACGAGGTTCATATGGTTGCAAAGATCAACTTTTGATTAATCGGATGATCCTTGAGAACTGTCAATAACACAGAAATTTCAGTTCTGCATGGATCGATTATAAAAAAGCCTTTGACAGCATACCACACTCATGGATTCTTAAATCACTGGACATCTTCAAAATATCACCTGTGATCTCAAACTTCCTGAAACACAATATATCATTATGGAACACAAATCTCCACTTGTCTCATACCACTGAGGTACTGTGCTCTAGGAATATGAACATCAACTGTGGTATATTCCAGGGTGACTCACTTTCACCCTTGCTTTTCTGCATAGCTTTAATACTCCTTACATCCGAGCTTAATAGAACAGGGTACGGTTATAGAATTGACAAAAAAAAAATAAGCCACCTATTTTATATGGATGATTTGAAGCTATATTGCAAAGATAATGACGAACTGGAAGGCCTTTTGCGGACAGTAAAAACGTTTAGCGGTGACATCAGGGTGGAGTTTGGACTTGACAAGTGTGCAAAAGCCACTTTCAAGAAGGGGAAGCTTGTCAACTCAGACTCAGTTGAATTGGATGCTGAAACAATCATAAAGGAACTTGAGCAGGAACAAACCTATAAATACTTAGGGATTAATGAGGGCTCTGGCATACAGCATGCAAGTATGAAAGAGAGGATAAGGAAAGAATGTTACAGGAGAGTACGTGCAGTTCTGAGATCAGAACTAAACGCTCGTAACATGGTGCTAGCCATAAATTCCTTGGCAGTCCCAGTTGTCACTTATAGCTTCGGTGTGTTGAACTGGAATATGAGTGAAATAAAAAAAAAATCGACACCAAAAATCTGTAAGCTACTGACCTGTAATAGGATGCACCACGCAAAAGCAGTGTGGATCGTCTTTACCTTCCTAGAACTCAAGGAGGCCGTGGCCTGATCCAATTTGAACTTGCTTACAAGACTACCATCATTGGACTGGCCAAATACATTGAAACAACTAACGACTGTATGCTGAAACTTGTTGAAAAGAATGAGAGAAGTAAGAAGCTTCATCCTATCTTAAAGGAGAGCAAAAAATATGCAACTGATCTCATGCTTGATACCCAGGCTGGACAGACTAAAGAAACTGTTGCAACTGATGCTGTTAGGCACATAAAATCACTGGCAAAAGCAAAAGGGCAGAGACAATTAGCATCAAATTGGGAGCAGAAACCTCTGCATGGCAAATATGTGGCCCGTAGCAAACAAGCTGATGTTGACCAAAAGCACACCCATCAGTGGCTACGTAGTTCAGAGCTAAAGGCGGAGAGAGAAGGCTTCTTCTTAGCTGCCCAAGATCAAAGCTTATTGACTCGTAATTACCAGGCCAATGTGATGAGAAACGAAATAAACCCAAAGTGCCGATTCTGCAATGTTGGGGTTGAAACAGTGGATCACTTAGTCTCTGGATGTAAAGTTTTAGCACCAGTAGAATACAAAAATAGACATGACAGAGTTGGCCAATTTATCTACACTGGGTAATATGTCGGCATTACAAAATCAAAGCTGAAGACAAGTGGTACAATTACCCTGAGGCTGTAACTGAAGGAGAAAAAGTAACAATTCTCTGGGACTTTCCTGTACATACTGACAGGACCATAAAAGCAAATAGACCTGACATCATTATAAAAGATCAATATAATAAGGTCTGTTTGTTGATAGATATGAGAATCCCATGTGATCACAATATCGCGGCAAAAGAATTTGACAAGCTTCGAAAATATAAAGGTCTGGTTATTGAAATTGAGAAAATGTGGCACCTCAAGGCCGTTACAATACCAGTGATTGTGGGAGGACTGGATATGATCAAGAAAGGAACAGAACAATATTTGCGAATGATTCCTGGTTTACCCTTTCTGTACGAGGTGCAAAAAATTGTTTTGACTGGTACTGCACACGTATTGAGAAGAGCACTATCTCTGTAAGATTGATATCCCTCCTTGTATTTACATATGCATATGCACATGTGTATATATGTATACTCTTTTTTTTAAATTATAATCAATGTGCTGTATTAACTGCCTTACCAATGTACACTGTGAATTTATTTGCCCTAGGTGTCAGGAAGACACCCGGCATATATCTCGGAGACAATACTGAAAGAAAATAAAAATAACAATAATAATAATAATAATAATAATAATGACCTTAAAAAGCTACAGAAGGAATGCTAATGGCTGCGCAAGAGCAAGCCCTCAGAACGAAGTGGGTGACACACCATATTGACAAGGAGGAGGCTAGCTCACTGTGTAGGATCTGTGGAGAGAGAGAGGGGAGACTGTGGCTCACATTGTATCCGAGTGTAAACACCTAGCCTAGACTCACTATAAGGGCTGGAGACATGATGTGATAGGCAGGCTGATCCACTGGCATCTATGCAAAGTAAACAATTTACCACATTCTGAGAAGTGGTATGAGCATAAGCCAGAGTCGGTGATAGAAAACGATCAGGTGAAGGTGCTGTGGGATTTTAGGATACAGACGGACAAGAAACTGGAACAAAATAGACCTGACCTGGTGGTTTTGGACAAGGAAAAAGATCGTGTCTGATTGTAGATGTAGCCTGCCCATTTGACACGAGAGTGCAAGAAAAGGAGAGGGAGAAAAATTAACCAATACCAAAACTTAACGTGGGAGCAAAAAAGGATTAGGAACTGCCATGAAGTCAAGGTCATCCCGATTGTCATAGGCGCACTAGGTACTATCTCAAAGAGTTTCCAAGGATGGTTAAAGAAGATTAGTCCAGCCCCGCATTTTAGAACACTTCAAAAGGCATGCTTGCTGGGAACAGCAAGAACCCTGCGATGCGTTCTGAATGTCTGAGGCTGCAGATAGCGGCTTGATATTCATTTCAACAAACTTTCCAGTTAACTAACATCAATGACTGTGACTCAAAGAACAATAATAATAATAATAATAATAATGCTTTCTTTATTAACCACAAGGGTTTACATAAAGTAGACATTAAGGACAGTACAGGACAATAAGGACAGTACACATGGGCATTTCTGCGTGTAAAAAAAACAGAGGATATAATAAAAAAAATAACAATGAAAAATTCCCCAATAGGGGGGAGGCTTCCGAGGGACATTTGTGGAGAAAGCCCATTAAAAGGCCACAGTGACCCTGACCACCAGGGCAAGTGCCCTCTCCCAGTTTTCCACCTTTAATTTACAGACACATACTCAGAGTAGGCCCATTCACTCGGGCCATACTTGCTTCTCTCACCCATCTTTCAACAAAATGCTGGGAAGAGAGCACTTCCATCTCTACCTTGACTTTCCTTTTCAAATGGAATTTGAAGTCAATCAGGGCATCACCGAAGAGGTAAGTGCTCGTCTTCAGCCCTTTCAAACGTGTCCAACATACTATCTCTTTCGCCATGGCCACCAGACAGATAAAAACTGCCTGCCCTTCCCGGCTAAAGGAAGAGGGCGGGGCAATCCTCACGATGGACTCAGCTGATAGCCGGATCCGTCCTACACGTGACAACAGGTGTTCGACATAAACCCACAAGTCAGCAATGCTCGGACACTGGACGAGTGCGTGCAGGACGGTTTCATCATCCTGCGCGCATCTCGGACATGCCAGGCTGATGGCACCTCCATGCCTGTAGAGTTTATCCCGAATTGGCAAAGCTCTTCGGTAGCACTGCCAGGCCAGGAATTTCTGGAAATTGTCCATAGGCCCCGGCCCGAAAATCCTTCCGAAGAGATTGGCTAGTTGATTTTCGTCGACGCCTAGAGTTTCTCCAAGTACGTCGTCGCTCTTCCCCTCCACTAATCCTCTATAGAACGCAAAGGTGGAGTTTCCACCGATCACATTGCCCGATTGGTCGAGGGCTGTGAGCGCCTGAAGACATTCCAGTCTCCAGGCGCTCCCTCTCGGTCTTCGCTTGACCCAGGACTGCAGCTCCGTCAAGGAAACGAGCTGGGGAAATACGTGTCTAGCAAACGGCGACCACACCTGATCACCGTCGAGGAAGAGGTGGAGATGTCGTAACCTGAGCGCGTGTCTGCGCATCATCAGCCATGGCATGCTCAGCCCTCCACGTAGCGGGTGTTGACAGCAGATGGACCGCCTGACCATCGGAGCGCGTCCCTTCCACAAAAAGCGAAAGAGCAAATGCTCTAGCGCAGTCAGGCGGGGCTTAGGTCAAGGTACGACGGTCAGGCGGTAGTAGATGACGGCCGCGATGTACGCGTTGGCCACCTCCGCTCGACCTTTCAGGGATAGCTTCCTCTCCGCCCATTTCTGGGTGAGAGAAGCCACCCTGCTCGTCACCTCGTCCCAGTTTTTGTCCGTCTGGAGGTCCGGACCGAACCAGACCCCTAGCAATTTAACCGGTCCGTCCGTCCAGCGCCCGACGACGCTGTTGGACGGCATGGACCTGCCTCTCCAGGTGCCGAGCTGCAGGCCCACTGACTTTTCCTGGTTGATCATTGCTCCTGTTACCGCTTCGTATTCTCTTAGTGTAGTGCCGATCGCCTCGATGTGTTTGGCGTTCGACACCACTACGGTGACATTTTGCGCATATGCTGACACATATCTTTCGCATCCTAGTTCGCGCGGGACCCCCTCAACGTCTCCAGTCAATACGTACAAGAGGGACGAGAGGGGACATCCTTGGCGGACCGAGCGCATTCTGTTGAACGGTTCCGAAAGGTGACCGTTCACTCTCACCTCAGAGCAGATGTCGCTGTGCATGGCAGCGATCCAGCCTCTGAAGACGGGCCCAAAGCCAGCTGCCCTCAGGGCTGCCGCTAGGTAACGATGGTCGACCCTATCGAAAGCTTTCCACTTAATCTAAATTGATCAAGGACCCACCCGTGCCAGGTTCCCTAGCTACCCTCTCTACGATGTATCGCATAAGGTGGAGGTTGTCGTGGATGGATCTGTCGGGAATGGCTCATGTCTGCGCCTCTCTCACCAGATCACCAACGACAAGCGCCAACCTCTTTGCTAGCACCTTGGCCAAAATCTTGAACTCTGTGTTTAGCAGAGTTATGGGCCTAAAATTATCTATGTTATCCCCTTTGTTCGGATCCTTTCTCAGCAGCGCCACAGCTCATCAGCTCACAAGGCTGGGAATTCTCCCGTTCTGTTGCCAGTTGCAGAAGACGTCCGCCAAGACGCGTCCGAACAAGTCTGGCATCTGTACGTAAAATTCATAGGTCAGACCATCCAAACCAGGCGATTTACCTCTTGTGCAGCCAGTCATTGCCTATCGTACTTCAGCGGCTGTTATCGGCTTTTCGCAACCCTCCGCCTCAGTGGCCGAGAGCCGCGGCAGTCCGTCGAGGTAAACACTAAAGTGCATTCCTCGATCCGGCCCTCCGCTGGCCCCGAACAGCTGTGCGAAGTGTCGCTGAAAAGCTTCACACATTTGCCCGGGATCGACTAGCATGCGCCCGTCGTGGTCCACCAAAGACCGGATCGTGGCTTTGTTGCCACGACGCGCCTCCGCCACTTGGGCCCATTGAACGGCTTTCGTTCCCTCGTGTCTGAAAGCACGCACCCTAGCTCTGACAACGCAGCCTTCGTGCTTTGCATTGAAGAATTGGTCAAGGGCCAATTTCTCCGCAAGTAAGTCGGTCGCGATGCCTTTGCTAAGCGTCTCGTCTAATTTTCTAACTAGTTCTCCCTCTGCTCTATTTTTCTCTATAGCTAAAGCCTTACTAAACCTAATGGACTCTATTCTAATCGCACTTTTCAGAGCAAACCACAACTTGTTGTTGACGATGGCCCCCGTCAACGCTCGCTTAACTAGTTCGCTAATCCGGTTTCTGTAGGCCTTGCGCGCTGGTAAGGACGCGTTTAGCTTCCAGTAGCAGGGCCCTCGTCTATGAAGCCTATCTAAGTCAAGCACACAGATCACAAATTTGTGGTCCGTGTAGCTGACAATCTTGAACTGTGGACAGCTTATTCTAGACCTATCTATTTCCCTACAAAATACTCTATCTAGATATGATCTGGATGACCCTATGCGATTTGTCCAAGTCCACATTGGCACATTCTTGAAATCCAATCAGTACCTGTCAGACAGTTCAAAACGCCTGAGCAGGTTGGTGAGACTCTTGCACCTTCCTCCCCTATCCGCTAATCCCACACAGTCCCAGCGTGCATCTAAGATCCCGTTCCAGTCGCCCACTAACACTAAAGAGCGGGACGTTCCTAGAAAGGTCTCCAGACGCCAGAAGAAATCAGGCCGCCCTGCTCCTCTCGGGACATAGACGGCCACTAGCCTGAAAGCTTGCCCTTCTCCGCTGGTCACGTCCAGCACCACCAACTTACCTTCTGGATCCAAGAAGATGGTCCGTATGGCGAGATCCAAACCTCTCCGAAAAAGCACAGAAACTCCTCCCCCCGATCCAGGACGGCTGGGAGATGCGTACACATCGTAGCCGCCGAAGATCGGTGCGAAGGCCCGTGCTTCGGAGATTCTGGTCTCGCTGATGGCCACTACATCTATGTTTAGTGACCTGAGGTCGTTGAGCAGGTGGCCCTGCTTCCATGACGTCCCCAAGCCACGCGCATTTATGCTGCCATTCTGAGTGAGGTCATGTGGAGACTCTGTTGCAGCTGCAGTTGGTATTGCTGTTGTTGTTGTTAATACTTCCACTGCTGCTGCTGCTGTCCTTGATTTCCGTGGCGTGGGTATGGGTGCCACGGACCTATCCTTCCTGATGGCCGCCTGTCCTGTTGCTGGTAGCAGTGGAGCCGGTTTCGGAAGGAGGGGGGTTTTCTATTTTCTCAGGGTCTTCTCATTGCAGAAGGCCCTGAGGTGAGTCTTCGATCCACAGCGAAAGCATTTCGGGCGTTTGCCCTCAACACTTATGGGCAGTTGAGTGCCGTTATCGAAGTCTATCACATCCGGGATAGCTTCAATGCACTCCTGGTTGGTTTGGATTAACATCTCAATGGAGGTGCCGACCCAGTCTTCTCGTACTCTTTTCTGTACTTGCAGTACAGTTGTTTTGTCCTCGATTCCGACGAGAACAGACGCGGCCAGCCAAGAAGGAGTCATCCCGGTGGGGACGTGGGTCAGTTTGACCCTCACAAATGTTTGTCCGCAGTAGGAGGGCACCAACACCATTTCCTCGCTCCTTAGTGTCACTAAGGATTGAGCCTTTGCCTCCTGGGGTGTGGCAAAAAGCACGTCCACGGTGGCATATTTCTTGCCTCGGGTGATATGCGTTTGTCGCTGCCACACAGACCCTAAGGCTTTTTGTATTTGAGCCTCTGTGGCTCTTTCAACCCTACGGGATTTTGTGCTTACTATACGGTACGTGACCGTACAGTGCTGTTGGGTTTCGAAAGATTTTTCGGCTGCCTTGCAGATTGCTCGGTGTCCGGTTTTCGTCACCATCTTCTTTGCTTCCTGTAATTCCTCATTTGTTATAAGGATGGTTTCCAGGTTCTTTGCGATACCTGCAAACGAGATGGGTTTTTCTTTCTTGTTGTTGTTGTTGTCGTCGTCAGAGCTGCTGTTACTTTTGTTGTTGCTGCTGGTACTACGACTGCCGCCGCCGTTGTGTGGTTGTTGTTGTTGCTGCTGCTGCTGCTGCTGCTGCTGCTGCTGCTGTTGCTGCTAATGCTGTTGTTGTTTAAGCTGCTGCTAATGCTGTAGCGGCTGCTACTGTTGTTTTCCTTGTCATTGTTGCTGCTGTTGCTGTTATTACGGCTGCTACTGCTATTATTCATGACGTCAGACGAATGAAATGGGTTTCCATATTTACCGCACACATTTTTCGTCGTTGTCGTCGTCGTGGAGAAATGTTCCACGTTTTGTACGTGATCTTGGAAACTATCAGAAACTATATTTTTCTTTTCCTTTACTGGCGTCGCTTGCGAAAGAGAAGGGAGGGAGAGAGACAATCTTCTCTCTGATGTAGTGACGATTGAGGAAGAAGAAGACGGAATGAGTGGGAGTGACTTGTGAAAATTCTTTTTTGTAGCCATGTTTTTTTGGTTTAAAATAAATATTGGGCACAAAACCCCAATAAGCGGTTATTTAACCCCGAAGGGCCAAATAACGGGCAGAAAGACCCCTCTCACGAGGAGGAGGGTGTTTTTGTCTACAATTTGGTTAAAGTTTTAAACAATTTACAATTGTTATAGCGGTTAAAATTTACTATACCTTACAGAGGCGAGCCTCCGTCAACCATGGCATTCAATAATATAATAATAATACTTAAAAAAGTTCACATCTCAATCTTGTGGAACTTTAGCATCCAAACAGACCGAAAAATAGATGCAAATAGACCTGATATAATACTGAAGGACTTTAAAAAGAGGGTATGCCTGCTAATTGATATGTCCGTTCCAATAGACAAGAATGTATCTATAAAAACATTTGAAAAATTGAGCAAGTATAAAGACCTGGAGATAGAAATTGGAAAAATGTGGAAATTGAGAACTAAAACAATACCAGTGGTTGTAGGCGCTCTAGGAATGATACCTAAGGGGTCTAATGATTACTTATCGCAAATCCCAGGAAACCCGCGTATAGGAGAAATACAAAAGATAATACTAGTGGGAACTGCCTATATACTAAGGAAGATTCTGTCAATATAAGTACATCACAAGTCTAAACACTAAAGATGCATGTGTGAGTATGTATGTTCTTTCTTGAACATGGCGGACCTTGTTGTCTCTTGAGGTCACTGGTTGTGATTTGGTGATAACTCGTATGAACATAAAGCAAGATAAATGCAACTATAATAATAATAATAACAACAACAACAGCAATAATGTCGGATAGTCTTGTCCATTATAATCAATTAGACTAAGCAAGGAATTAGAAGAGATAAGAGCTACAAACAGAGAACAGAAAGAGACTACAAAGAAAGAATAATACTGCAAATCACTGTCTTCTCTTTTATTTCGTTTACTTATCTCTAGTTTTTTCCGTTATTGTTGTTGTTTCTTTTTTTTTTTTGGTATTATTATATTTCCAATAATAACAATATATATACTTATGTTTATATATATTAGTGTGTATGTGTCTCTGCCTATATGTATATGTTTATGTATATATGTGTGTATGTGTGTATTTTCTTCTGGTTTTATAATTTCATAAATTTTTTCCCAATAAAGAGAGAGTCGGTTTCTAACATAGACAGAAGATTCTCTCATTGGAATTTACACAACATCAACTAGGTAGATTATGTATGTATGCATGTGTAGATATGGATGTTATTCTATGTGTGGATGTGGATGTTTTGAGTTGTATGTGTGCATGTGTATATGCTTTGCATCTGTACATGTGTATATGCAGTTATTAGATGCAACATTTTTGGAATGTTTTACATATTTTTACTGTTTACATATTTTTACTGTTCCATTAATGGATTGTACTTGTAATTTCCTAACTAGTTGTGTTTTTTCTGTTCCTGTGAAGCCTAGCTTCTCAAGATTTGTATTGAGGCAGTTACTAACATATCCCAGTGCCCCAATAACCACAGGCATAAATCTGAAGGTGTAATCAGGGTCGAGTATCTGCAGATTTCTCATAGATTTCTCATCAGTTCTGCATAAATATTCTCCTTGTCATTAATCTTTGATATTATATTGGCATCTGCTGGGAAGCTAATTTCTACTACTGTGCATGCTTTCTTCTCCCTGTCCCATATCATAATATCTGGTCTGTTATGCCTGCATTTTATTGGGGTTTTTACTGGAACATTCCACCAGTACTCTTTCATATTATGTACATGGATGTCTTCCACATTGCTGTAGCTTTTAATGTGTTTATTATCGGGGCTATCTTTTTTACGAACTGCATCGTACAGTGTTTTGGCCACTATATCATGCCTCATAGGTAGATAGTACCGCGATGACATCTTTGGACAGCTGCTGATGACATGGGTGATATCCTCGATGTTAATTCTGCAGAGTCTGCACTTGTTATCACATCTAGGTGTTTTGCCTCCATCCCTATCTCTTTTGTGAATCAGGTATTTCGTGTTAATCTCCTGTTCTTGGATTTCAAAAGCGTATCCTTCAAAGTGGGAGCCAATATAGCGGCTGTTGGTCCAAGATAGACTACTTTCCTTATCTATATTACTCTCACTCTGGAGCTTCCTGGCAATATATCCATGCATGATTTTTTGCTGATAAGCATGCAGTTTTTCATCCATGGATTGACTGCGATACTGCTGAGCGACTTCCCTGGGTGTGAGTTTTTTGATTACCACACAGGGAATATCTCTCGAGAAGTTCCTTCCCAACTCTCATGATCTTATCTGTTTCATGCAGCTAGAGTTGCTCGAGAAATGGGCTCCTACGCTTCGAGGTTCGTAGATGTTGTCGGAGAGATATGATGCGACATTCAAATGTTGTCTGGACTGAAATTAGGCCTAACTTCAGTCACTGTTGAAGTAAAGGCGGTCTATGTCACTGTTGAAATAAAAGCGGTCTATGTCACTGTTGATTTATGTATGTATGCGTGTATGTATGTATTTATATATGTATATACGTATGTATGATGTACGTAGGTATGTATGTTTGTATGTATATATGTACGTATTTATGTATGGGTATATACATATATATTTATATATAATTATATATATATATATATATATATATATATATATATATATACATATATAAATATATATATCTAAGGCGGGTAAAATTCCTGAGATCCATGGACGAGTTCTCTCCAGCGGTCTCTATCAGCACTATCATCAGCACTATCATCAGCACTATCATCAGCACTATCATCAGCACTATCATCAGCACTATCATCATCATCATCATCATCATCATCATCATCGTCATCATCATCATCATCATCATCGTCATCATCATCATCATCCCCTGCTTCTTCGCATTTAAAAATGATAATCTTTCTTTCTAGGTTTCACGCCGAAGTCTTTATTATTTTTATTTTCAGGTTAGTACAATGTTCTATGTTTGAATTAACTATATTTTCTTCTGTTCCTGTTAGTGCCAGCGTATATATATATATATATATATATATATATATATATATATATATATATATATATATATATATATATACACGCTGGCACTATATACATATATGTGTGTGTGTGTGTCTATATATATATATGTGTGTGTATATATATATATATATATACAGGAATATATATATATATATATATATATATATACAGGAATATATATATATATATATATATATATATATATATATATATATATATATATATATATATATATATATTTATATATATATATATATATCTAAGGCGGGTAAAATTCCCGAGATCCATGGACGAGTTCTCTCCAGCGGTCTCTGTCCCTCATTATCGCTGCCATATCCTGCATCTCCAACAGACCAGTGTCTGTCCTTAGGGCATCAACATATGTTAACCTTGGTCTTCCTCTTCTAGTGTGTCCATGTAGGGGCTCCCAAAGGAGCACTGAGTGCAATGTCAACTCTGGATGTCGGTGAGCATGTCCAGCCAACCTCAGTCTCCTCTGTGTCACTTTTGAGCTGACTTTTGGGATGCTCCCATACAGCTCTGAGTTTTTCATCCTCAGTGTATACTGATTAATGTTCAGAGCCATCCTCAGCATTCTCGTGTAGCACCCATCCACCATCTGAGTGAGTCTCTTGGTCAGTGTCCAAGTCTCAGACCCATACAGCAGCACAGACTCCACTACAGCAATGAAGAGGCGGATTTTCAGGTCTCTACGAAGGTCCGACTTCCACACCGATCTCAAGCTGTGACACGCCGCCCAGGCCTTGCTCTTCCTCTCAACCACATCATCTTCCGTATTCCCAATCTTTGCTCCCAAATACAGGAAGTCCTCAACCAATTCCAGCGGCTTCCCGCCTACATTAGTGATCCCCTCTGGCTTCTCAACATTCTCTACCAGATATTTTGTTTTAGTCTCATTCATTCTCAGCCCCACACTCATCGACACAGTCTCAACCTCCCGCATCAAATCCTCTGCCTCCTTCACTGTATTTGTCACCAAAACTATGTCGTCGGCAAATTCAGCATCCGATACCTTTTTCGCCCCAACTCTCCTGCTCTGAGCCGGTGCTACAGTAAAGCCAGAGTCCTGGTGTTTCTCCAGTGCAAGGCGCATACAATAGTCCACTACGATGATAAAAAGGTAGGGAGTCAATGTATCTCCCTGGAGCACTCCAGCCAGTATCTCAAAGAACTCTGTCCTCCCATCAGGTGTAATGACTTGGGCTTTGGTGTTGGTGTAGAGCAGTGATATCAGGTCCACTATCCTCTTGGGGATTCCATAAGCCTGTAAGATCTTCATCAGGCAGTAACGGTCCACAGAATCAAAGGCCTTCCTAAAGTCAATGAAAACCATGACCGCAGGAAGGCACTTTGCTCTAGCTCCCTCTAATATCCTCCTCAGCATCAGGATGTGACTGGTGGTTGATCTACCCTCTCTGAAGCCGTTCTGGTTGTCCCTGAGCTTCTTCTCCATCTCAGGCTGGATCCTGTTAAGAATCATCCTGTTGAGGGTCTTTGCCACAAGTGACGTCAGTGAGATCCCCCGGTAGTTGTTGGTGTTAGAGAGACCTCCCTTCTTTGGCACTGGGACGATGTTACTGATCCTCCACTGATTCGGGGCAACTCCTTTCACCAGTGCCCCGTTACAGAACCCCAGGATGATATCATCAAAATCACACCTCTTCATCACCTCTGATGCCACTCCATCTTCTCCATGAGCCTTGCCCTCCTTGATCCTCTTCTTGGCTCTCTGAAGCTCCTCTCTGGTGAAGAGCTCTGTCTCAACATCCAGTTCCTCAAACAGCCGCCTGATCTCCCCAGTGCTCTGGGCTGTGGAGGGTGGCTCTCCTAGTAGGGTCCTAAAATGGTATAGCCATTTCCTCTTCCTATCCTCGGGCCCCGTTCCCTGGATCTGACTCGAACACCTCTTCCTCCCTGTGATCTCGTTGATGATCATCCAGCTCTCCTTACATCCAGATCTTCTCTATCAGTGCCTCCTCTCTGACCTCAGTGTAAGCGGTACAGAGCTCTTCCCTCATCACCTCCACAGTCTCCATCCTCTCCTCCGTAGGATCAGCATAGAATTGGTTCCTGGCAGCTTTCAGGTGTTCTCTGGCTGCACACACTTTTGGGTTTGCAGAGCTGACGTGCTTCCCTTTGTTCTTTTTCCTCGGCACCAAGGTTTCACTTGTTCCGCCACTGCATTGGTGAAGTGCCCTTACCTCTTCGTCACACTCTCCTCAGTCCATCTAATCTCTCTATCCTCTGACTCTCAACACACAGCACTAAACCTGTTTCTCACTTCCACTGTGAACCTCTCCTGTAGCTTATCATCTTCCTTGAAAGCTCCCCAGTCATAGATTGTTCTCCGGGGCTGGGCCTTGCTCTTTCTTAAGCTCACGCGGACCTCACTCATAACAAGCCGGTGGTCACTACCCAGTGTACTGAAATAGCTGTATGGTTCCGTGTTCAGAACACTATTCCGCCACTTTTTCCTCACCAGAATGAAATCAATCTGGGACTTGGACAGGTGCATATCTGAGATGTAGGTCCACATCTTCCCCAGATTCTTCCTAAACCTTCGGTTGGTCGCCATCAAGTTCACCTCCAGCAGGATTTCTCTCAGTAGTCTTCCATTTCGGTTGGTGTTGTTATGGAAGTACCAGCAAAGATCTTCACTGCCCTCCTTACTCAGATGTGCATTGAAGTCCCCCAAAACAAGCAGGATATTGTGTGCCTGAGTAGTGTTGAGAGCTCTACACACCTCCTCATGGAACTCTTCCGCATTCACATCACTGTCCCCCTCGGTTGGACTATAGGCTGAGATGACTGTCAGTCTTGGGTTTCCATTGAAGGTCACCCTAAACACTCGCGGGGAGATAGGCATTATTTCCCTCACCAACAGATTGGTTTTTGCACTGAACACAAAACCCACTCCTCCTACTGCAGCATTTGTTGTGTTCTTCACTGCCGATGTAGTGATGAGCTGGCTCTTCTTCCCGATCATCACACTCCTCACGGGCTCATCGTGTAGAATCCTGTGTTCTTGGATCGCAAGTATCTGTATACCACTCTCCTCGAACAGATGTCCCAACTCCTCTCTCTTCTCCAGCGTTCGAATAGTCCTCACATTCAAAATGCCCATTTTGATAGCTCTTCTGCAGGACAAAACTGCATTCTTTATATTTGTCTCAGAGACAGCTGATCCATCATCCACTGGCCCTCTCTGTGGCTCTAAGCCAGCAGAGTCATAACGACCAGGCTGCTCATTGACAGTGTAATTAGTGGCTCAAACCCTAGTGCTGTTAGATCGACTCTCCATATTTCTTTTCAAATGGCTGACAATACCTTACCGGCGCCACTTGAATAAGGTAGTTATTTAACCGTAACAGGTACTACCACCCCGGGCCAGGGCAGACCTGGGAGTCATGACAACTAAGGGGTAACTCCACATTCCCCACATCTCCTGAACTCCCGAACTGGAGCCTTGCCACTGGATGTAGTTTAATGTCATACCCAGGACATATATATATATATATATATATATATATATATATAATGTCATACCCAGACATATATATATATATATATATATATATATATATATATATATATATATATATATATATATATATATATATATATATATATATATATATATATATATATATATATATATATATATATATATATATATATATATATGGGGGTGGAGAATGAGAGGGAATTATAATTAAGTGTATTTCTATACATTTTAAGCAAGCCACGCTTAAGAACTGTCGTATTCACTGAAATGATACTATAAATTAATCTATATATATATATATATATATATGCAAAAGTTTTATTTAAATTGTTGGGATACAACAAGCAAATATTTTTATAACTGATATAAAGCACTCAACAAATATTTGGAGTAAAAATACGATATTAACAAATGGAAACTATATTTATAAAACCATATTTATTTTATTATACATATTTCAAGGACACCACGTTAAATTATGGTGTGCTTTCATCAGACAAAATATAATATAGATCAGTTTTATAAATAAATATTGACATACCCTTAAAAAATGCAACCATTACTGTTGGAAGCTCCCGGATAGTGGAGTTGTTTACTTATATTACTATTAGTATTGGATATTTTAAAATAAGTCGTTGGGTTAGAGAGAAAGAAAGAGAGAGAGAAAAAGAAAGAAAGCTAACTCAACAAGATATAACTTAATGTTTTCGTTCTCTCCCCTTCTCTCTGTC